>JARWKJ010000002.1:26430951-27030951 GCA_029959095.1 Rhinichthys osculus | reverse complement strand
AGTTTATTAGGATGTATTTAAAGACCCCCTTTGGTGAAAATCAAGTTTTCAATGTTGTTGTCTATGTTTTAAAAAAAATATGCTTTAAGACAAACCATGTGCAAATTCATGTCAAAACCATTGCTGAGTATTTTCTCCTTAAAAGTGAACCAAAGACATTCTCAAAAACATGGTTTGAAATCGCCGGTTTCTTACATCACAAACTACCTTGTAACCATTCACGTCAACGTGCGGGCGGGTTTTAGCATATCATTACTTGTGAAGCAGGGGAGTCTCATAAGAAGCCAGGTTAATCCGGTATCTTTTCTGTTGATATGAACAATTGTGTACATTTAGAAATATAGCAGGAGAATTGTGTATATGATGTATATTACGATGTTATGATGAACTATATGATTTTCTCCACTGACGTTGTAAGTTGTTCAAAGCGTTTGTAAGGATGCTGATTTTTAGAAATCAGCTGTCTGACTCTGAGATGGTGAACGGGAACATGGTTTGTATGACATTAGCAACACATTATTAGCCGTTTGATAACATAGTCCAGCAAAAGACTAATCATATTAATTGCCGTTCTGTGTTCGACGTTGTAGAGAGCGATACATACAACGCATGATCAGTTTCTTGTTCAAACGTATATGGCTGAATTAAACCAGTACTTCCACTTGCCATTGTACAGCGTTTAAGTTGACCGAGTGGATCTCTGAGCTGGTGTGAGTGATTTTGAGGCGGGGTTAATTTGCATGTTGCAAGTTGAAATATATATATTTTTTTAAGTTATATCTTAATCTTTTTTTTTTAAATAAGCTCCATCCTGACAATACCCATGTAATAGTTTAATTAATGAAGTTATGTGGAAAAAGAATCCAGTCCATTATTAATATAAGGGAATGAACAGAGATGCTTATTACTAAGACAAACAGATGTCATTATGATTTAAAAATTAGGAATCCGTTTAATTTTAACAGGTTTTTGTATTTAATACATTCAAAACACTTCAGGCAGGAGTTATGTCACTTCAGAGGCTCTTCACTTTTTTCAGTGTAACTCAACCATGTCCACCTCATTTCTCATGAGTTTTTGAACAGCTGCCTGTATTAGTGTTTCCACAGTGTCTCTTGCACAGTAATACACTGCAGTGTCTTCAGTCTTCAGCTGATTCATGTGCAGATAGAAATTAGAGCTGTCCTTAGTCGCTGTGAACCTGCCCTGGACTGACTGAGCTGAGCTCTTAGCAGAATCTGAATAATAATAAATAATCCATTCCAGTCCTTTTCCAGGTGCCTGACGGATCCAGTGCATGTAAGCGCTACTAAGAGTGAATCCACTACATGCACAGGTCAGTTTGTGGGAACCACCTGGAGCCACAACTACTGACTGTTCAGACTGTGTGAGCACAACCTGAGAGTCAATACCTGTGGATAAACAAATTTTTTTACATATAATTAGGATCATTTATTTACAATAAGAAATATTTTCTTTTTTTTGTCCAGTGCTTACCAGACACTGCGGCCAGCAACAGAAACAGATACAAAGTGACCATGATTTATGTCAAGGCTGAACAAGAGATGAGTTCTCCTGTCAACAGTGTACAGTTGTTTAAATATGCAACAGACATCAGATCATTTGCATAGAAACCCAGAATTAGCATAAACTAGATCTTGTGGCCATTGGGGTTCATTTCATCAACAATAGTGCCACATCTTGATGTGGATATATAACAATGTCCTTCTACAGCATGAATACATGTGATTATTTTCAAAGTAGGCATGAGCATGCAACCTCATCTGAGTTCTATTAAAAACAGATGTGATGTTGTGTTATGTTTATGTGAAAGTGAATAAAGGACTGTAGTGAAGTTGTAGAGTTCAGTGTAGTTGAATGTATACAAACAGATCAGCCGTTTTCCACAATTGAGCCATTGTTCTCAAGTCTTGCATCACAAATAGTGGATCAGACACCAATGATTCACACGCATGTGCTTTGTTGGTAATAATACATTGGATATTATCGAAATTCTGTTGCTTTTATATGAAAAAAAAAAAAAAAACAAGACACCCAAAAGTACTGCCTTGACACCAACAGACTGAAAAACCAGCCCGATCTCATGAAAGTGCGTATCTATACAACGAATGTTATTTCTCGTGCCATTTACACGCAAAAAGGCGTCTATATGACACGCACTTTACGGCGTGTAATACGCACGCACTCCCCACCCCCCTCCCCCCTAAACCTACCCAAGTGGTTTTCAGTGCGTAGCATATGCACGCAAAAAACATTTTTGGCGTATAAATGGCACGAGAAATGACATTCTTGGTATAGATACGCACTTTCATGAGACTGTGTTGGAAAAACAGTTAAACATTAACATTTAAAACATGAATAAGTCTGATTGTCAACAGGTTTTCCCTTTTTACATTCTGTGAGAGCTAACAAAGATAAAACACAGTTTAGACACAATATCCATTACCATTTTATGTAATAATAACCTGATGCAGGAAAGTCACATATGAGTAGATGAATAGTCTGCTAATGAATACAGTGGGGGCTTAAAAGGGAGAAGGACAAGTTTGCATAGGCTGCCCTCTAAAGGTATGTTTCTATTTTCTGTGTCCTTAATAACCTCTGTAACCATGTCTGCCTTTCACCATATTTTTATTCTTATTTACTAGTTCAGCTAATTATGAATTTTTACAAAAATGTTGATATAGCTTTTCCTAAAGCTTCTACATGTTCAATGATTGGTCTGAAAACCTGTTCAAAAGATCAGCATTTAAAGATATTCAATAATGTGATGTAACATTTAACTTTCCAGTTATTAAAAAAATCACACATTGGAATGCCATAGAACTCAGCTGCATTTTAATTTGTACATGTTTTTTGTTTTGTTTTGTTGTTGTTGTTTTTGTTGTTGCATGAATTTGGGTATGCTTATAATGATTGTTGTTTATTTAGAAAGACCTCCACGAAGAAGTAGTTAAGGATTTAAATCAATATTTTAATAAAGTAAAAATCAACAAAGTGGCTTGTTACAAAAGTGACAATAGTTTTTGTTCAGCCCTGCAGTCTTTTGTCTTACTGTGAATCTCTTGCACAGTAATAAACAGCTGTGTCTTCAGTCTTCAGGCTTTTCACCTCTAAATACAGCATGTTTTTGCTGGTGTCTTTTGTGATGGAGAACTGGCCCTGTAGAGACTTAGCAAAATAAGTGCTGGTGCCACTGTCTATATATCCAATCCACTCGAGTCCTCTCCCTGGTTTCTGACGGATCCAGCTGAAGTAGCTGCCCATTGAGATTCCAGAGACACCGCAGGACAGAGTCACTGATTCTCCTGGTCTTTTCACCACAGAATCTGAGGAGCTCAAAGACTGACCATTAACACCTGAAAAACAGAAGAAAAATCATGTTAGATGATTTAGAACAATTAAATAATAATCTACTACAAATGTGAGTTTCTCACATGCAATAATCATCAGTGGAGTCCATATAGTAGCATCTCCATTACAACAGAAACACTGTCAGACTAAAAGGCAGTAAAACAGTAATAGGTTTCACTGCAGCTGTTTTAGTCTCTGGTCACATGCTTATAACACAATCTTTCAAGAGTCTGGGAGACGTTGACCCTTCCCACAAAATACTTTGCATCTTTGGAGGTTTGAAGACTTACACTGTAGTTTAATGTAGTATCTGAATATCTAAATGTTTTTTACAGTAAATGAGGGAAAAAAATCTTAACTTGTATTTGATAAATGATAAATATTTGATAATGACCCAATATGTCCTGTTATTTTCAGCTGTCTAGTTTTTAGCTCAGGAAGGATTTTTATTTATTGCTTTGATACCAGAGGCATTCATTGGAAAGGAGAGTGTGTCTCACTCATTTATTGTGTCAGGAAGGCTCTGAGAGAATGATTCATAATTCTTTTTATTTTATTTTTTAGATTTTATTATTATGCATTTGGAATAATAAATGCATTTAACATTTTTTTAAAATAAGTTCTCTAATGTGTCTTGAGTAAGGAAAAGAAAACAAACTTATAACTGTTTATTGCAGTATTTTGAATGAAAACCTTTTCATCGTTTACAAAGGCCTGCCTTGCACAATCTGAATTTTTTTTTTTTTAAATAAGAGGGATCATAATTTTGAATTATAATTATATGATTATTATTTAGTTCTGCTCTGGTAAAGCTTATTCACATAACAGATGTTTACATAGTGTCCAAAAGACAAAATAATAATGGGATTTACACAAAAATCTCCCAGTTCAAAGGCTGTAATTTTTATTCTTAATAACCAAAGATTGTGCAGGACATCCAGGAAATGACACAGAATTAAGAATTAAGAATTAAGAAGCAGTACATTGAAAATGTACTGCTAATTTTCTGACAGGACATTATCCAGTAATTTTACTGAAATGTCCATTAACCCTTAAGCAATGTGTAATTCAAAATACAGGTTAAACAATATGGGAAATCCCTTCATATTTATACAGTACATTGTCCCCCTTTCTTTTTTTTTTTTCTTTTTTTTTACAGTGTTTGTAAACTTTTTAATGGGGTATTAATATCAATTCAGATGTTATTTTATCTTGTGGATTATATATGTTATTGTGCATCATTGTATCAATGGTTTGAGTGGATCTGACTAGAGATTAGAGCGTGATTGTGAAACAGTTGTTATTTGTTCATGTGATAGTCAGTGGGATTTCCTGAGAAGCGATCACAAATGAGGTGATCAGAAGCCTCAGAAAACTGCTCTGAAAAAAGTCCAGTTACGCCAGAGGGCTGAAGAACAATAAATCCCATAAAGAACGATAAAAAGTGTTGAGCTATCATGTCTGTGAGGGAGAGTTCAGAGGTTGTGTGCCACTGGGCCTGCTAGAGAAATATGCCGAACTATATGCATATAATGCTGCATCAAACTAGTTTTAGAACCAGCTGGTTGTGATTCCACATTTATCTGCCTTGGAGGCTGGATTTACAGATTATCAAGATACATTTAAAGAATCATGGATTTATAGGTGCATAATGGTGCATGTTTGGTTTATCATTTTAAAAATCATACTGTATCTTCAGCTCTTTTGATAAAATAAGCTCCATATTGACAGCATATTAAAGGTAATTAAGTTTTAGTGGTAGAAAGGTAATTAGAAAAAAAATGAATCCAGTCCATTATTAAGAAAATGTAGGCTATAGACTGAACAGATATTTCACACTGAGACATACTGTGGGAAACAGAAGTCAGTATTGATTTACTGAGGCCACGTCCACACGAAGCCGGTGCGTTCCCTATCCGATATTTTGTTTTCCTCGTTCTAAAAAAAAATTCCGTAAACACGGCGTCGTCTCAAGAAATATCTGCGTACACACGAAACTACGGTGTAGTATATATGCCAGACCAGTATGGGGCGCTGTAATTCTGCCACAGAGATACACTATACACGGAGAAGAAGACTTTGAGCATGCGCATAACCTTGCACGCTGAATACGAACCAAGAAGAAGACGACGAAGATGTAATAATTTGCAGTAAAGAATTTGCTGTAATAAAGCTAGTAGGCTTAGTAGCTTCTGCAGCACGAACACAATCATGTAGTCCGCCATTATTGTTGTTGCTGTTACGTGTGATGCGTCACGCACGCAGCCGACACGTGATGTGATGACATCATCGTTTCACAAAATATACGGATTGGCTGTACACACGAAACCGCAAGGGTGTCGTTTTCAGATTTATCCACTTTGGGACCCGGTTTCAAAAAATAGCGGTTTCACTCTCCCAAAACGGCGGATCCGTGTGGACGAAACGCCAATACGATAAAAAATTTATACGTTTACAGCGAAACGCGTCTTCGTGTGGACGGGCCCTCTTAAGCAAATATGATTCTAAATAAGGAATCATTTTAATTTTAACAGTTTTTTTGTATTTAATACATTCAAAACACTTCAGACAGGAGTTATGTCACTTCAGAGGCTCTTCACTTTTTTCAGTGTAACTCAACCATGTCCACCTCATTTCTCATGAGTTTTTGAACAGCTGCCTGTATTAGTGTTTCCACAGTGTCTCTTGCACAGTAATACACTGCAGTGTCTTCAGTCTTCAGCTGATTCATGTGCAGATAGAAATTAGAGCTGTCCTTAGTTGCTGTGAACCTGCCCTGGACTGACTGAGCTGAGCTCTTATCAGAAACGGAATAATAATTAATAATCCATTCCAGTCCTTTTCCAGGTGTCTGACGGATCCAGTGCATCCTATAGCTACTAAGAGTGAATCCACTACATGCACAGGTCAGTTTGTGGGAACCACCTGGAGCCACAACTACTGACTGTTCAGACTGTGTGAGCACAATCTGAGAGTCAATACCTACAGAGACCAACAAAAAACAAAAAAGAAAATGCTTTACACAGAATCACAATACTGATCAAATTGAATTGGGTTTTACATTTCAACTCCCTAAAACTTCTTAAACAAAACTCCATTAACTCCTTCAGAATTTTAAAATATAAAAAACACTCACTGTGTGCAGTTGCCAACAGCAGAAAGAGCTTTAGGGAGAACATTGTTTTCCTCTTCAGATTGAACACTCATTTACTAGTTGTTTAAATAGGAAATATGACAGTTGAGTTTGCATTGATATATTAACTCACAGACAGAGAGTAGGTGTGTTTAAACAAAACTGGTTCTTCACAATCACCAGTTATTCATTAATGAGAAAGGGTGCACCCTTCTGGTGTCTGAATTATTTGTAATGGTAACACTTTACAATAAGGTTCATTAGTTACGTAATCATTTTTAATGTTAATTTCGACATTTATTCAAATTGAGTTAGCATTAGTTTACTGTAATCTAACATGAGCAAACAATGAACAGCTGTATTTTTATTAACTAACGTTAACAAAGATGAACAAATAAAGTAACAAAATGTATTGCTCATGGTTAGCTCCTGTTAGTTAACTATGTTAACTAATAAACCTTATTGTAAAGTGTTACCTTTTAACTTTAACTTTAATACTTTCCATTTAGCAGATTATTGTTTAAAGAAAAGAAAAATGATTTACAAAGGCTAAAACATCACCAGACCTATTCCGTTTCCAAAATATTTATTTATTGACATACAAACTTTGGTATTTTGTCATTTGACATTATAATCTACACAAATGAATTCTGAAAATTTTAATATTATGCCAACAAATAAAACAGTGGCACAGTGTATAGCGAACAATAATTGTCACGTCTTGTTTTGGTCCATGTTTCATGTCAGTCATGTTTCATGTCTTGTCATGTGATTCCCTGGCTCTCGTGTGATCCTGATTGGTTGATTGCCTTGATTATGTTCACAGATGTCCCTTGTCTTGTCATTCAGCCTTGTGTATTTAAGTCATCGTGTTTGCCTTGCCTTGTAGGTGCGGCAGTGGCTCAGTGGTCCATGTAGGTTGTCTGCGAACCGAAAGGTTGGTGGTTCAATCCCTGGTTCCACCTGACCAAGTGTCGAGGTGTCCATGAGCAAGACACCTAACCCCAGATGCTTCCAACGAGCTGGATGCGCCTTGCATGGCTGGCACCATAGACATAATAAATACATAGACGCCCCAACGTTCCGCTTTGGAACGTTGCTGCGATACGTCAACGGGTCCGCCATTTTGCGGAGGGCAAGACTGCACTGTAATCAAATGTAAGTAAACGGGTGAGCTGTGTTTTTTCCAACCCGATCTCACGACCAATTCGTACGAATTTGTACGAGTGGCTAATTCGTAACAATTCATACGACCTGACTCGTACGAATTTTACGAATTTGTAGGATTTTTGCTAAATCGTACATATTTTACGAATTCCAAATTCGTATGAATTCATTCAAATGACCTACCCCAGACCCCGCCCCTAAACCTAAACTGGGTTTAGACAAATCGTACGAATCCGTACGAGTGAGTTTGTATGAATTCATACGAATTAGCCACCTTTTAATCATTCGTACAATTTCGTACAAATTGGTCGTGAGATAGCGTTGTTTTTTTCTGGATAAAAACAAACTGTTTTTACATTTATCAACCGATTTCAGTGGTTTGTATGTGGCGTACAAAAAGTTCCATCTCTAGTTACTTAAAATCTCGATAGTTAGACTTTTTTTTTAATAAAGAATGGTTTAAAGCTCAGGCTTGTCATGTATTTGGCTTTTTATTATTGGATAAGAATCGTGAAGACCCCCATACTGAGATATAATTTAAGTTTTCTTATTGTGGAAAAAGCATTTTCTGTGATTGACCAGATTTTAGCAATAACAAAGATAACTGATGGATCTTTTATGATAATACGTTATGGTACAACTATAGTGCAATGCAAATAGTAAATATAACATAAAGTGAGAAGTTATAGTAAATAGTTTAGTCAATAAAAACAAAACAAATAGTATACAGCAAATAAAATAGTAATGAATAGTATAATTATATAATATCATAAGTACAATAATACAATCATAAAAATATTGATAATAGCATATTGTTTATTAATAATACTATAATAATAGCAATAGAATAAGAAATATCAATTACAGAATATATACAATAAAAATAAGTTAAATAGTGACATTTTAATATTTAACTCTTTTTGTAAAATTTCAGTTTTATTGATCAGTAATAGCCATTATTACAGAAGTAGCTTCAGTCAAACATACAGCAGGATACAACGTTAAAATAGCCTAAATATAAAGTTATGAAACTTCACTTTGCCCTCAGCCAAAACGATTTACCAGGGAACCATTTATAGATTAATGAGACCAAAGATCGCCCGTTAGATATACACAAGACGAATTATATCTCATGTTTAACCACTAGACTACAGACATCCGAGCCAGCGGCAAAACTTCAGAAGCACTAGCCGAGGTACGGCTGTTCCAGGCGGGGTAGACGAGCGCTTAGCCCCGATGATAGCATCTTACAACTCCGAAAACGTCAGATCAAATTTTTAAATAGGCGCTATCTTTCTAAACAAACCACAGATTTGAGCTTTAAACAACTACATTGTCGACTGAAAAACTATTAAAACTACATTTCGTGACACAATAACAGTAGTATTTTTAAATGTAACCTCTGAACGTTACTATTACTAATAAAATCCAGCCCATTCTCATCCCAAGGCGTCATCTAACTGACGCTTTTGACCATGCGTCAACATGCCGACGCACATGGTACCCCTTAAGCGTCAATATGAGATGCGCCTCCTAGTGGTCTAACCCTAACCCTACCCCAGACCTAAACCTACCCATAACGGAAGCGTCATCAAAATGACGCTAAGGGGTGCCATGTGCGTCGGATTTAGACGCATGGTCAAAAGCGTCAGTTAGATGACGCCCGAGGATGAGCTTCTCATATTGACGCTTAAGGGGTGCCATGTGCGTCGGCATGTTGACGCATGGTCAAAAGTGTCAGTTAGATGACGCCTTGGGATGAGAATATGTTGTTAAATCATGACCAAATACAACCAAAAACAAACGTTCAGTCTTGCTTGTGAAAGGTAATTCCTCAAATGCTGTTTTCAATTGTGTGGCGATGTGTACAGCCCCAAACAGCGCACAAAACAGGCATTTTTCTCAATTCCCGGTATGAGAGGAATGGGAAAGTTGCCATCCCCAACATGGCGGCGCCGTTGACGTACGCTCCAGCGGCCAATAGGGCGTCTATGTATTTATTATGTCTATGGCTGACACCGCCGTCGGTGTATGAATGAGTGTGTGAATGGGTGAATGTGAGGCAAACCACTGCTAACCACTGCTGGTAAGCATCATGTCCTTGTTCATGCCATGCCTTTTGTTTTATGTTTCATCTTGTTTAGTAAACATAAACTGCACTTGGCTTCTACAACTTGCCTCCAGTGGACTTTCAATGTTACAATAATGCACAGTTGTGTCCAGTTAAAATAACTGCATTGCTGGAGGATTCAGCTGAGAAACTGATCTTATTTTTCAGTGATTCTTTGACACTATTGCTACTGGAACTACATAATGTAGTTTCTATAGAATATAGAACATTTTCCACTTGAATGTCGTATGCAGTTTGTGTAGTCACCGCCTGAGGCTTGATATCCTTTGGCGTCAATATAGGTGACGCCATATGACATTTCGTCGAAATCTTACGCACATGGCATCCTTTAGCGTCAATATAACACACACTGTTATGGGTAGGTTTAGGTCTGGGGTAGGGTACGGTTATGACGCCTTGGGATCTGCGTCTCATATTGACGCTATACGATGCCATGCGTGCGTCGGACTTAGACGAGCGTCACCTGTATGACGCCTTGGGTTCTGCGTCTCATATTGATGCTAAAGGATGCCATGTGCGTAAGATTTCGACGAAATGTCCAAAGCATCACATGTATGACGCCAAAGGATGAGAACGGGCTGGTATATCCAGTGATCGTACAGGCAATGGTGAACGTTCCCCCTGGTTTTAATACCATGACAGGAGGCTAGTTCAGCACAATACAGAAAAGACCAGTCATTAAAGCATTATGTTAGTAATACGAATTGAGCTCCATTTTCTATGTTTATATATTTTTTTTGTGTTGAGCTGAAGATACTCACAGGGTGCAGTTGCCAAAACCAGCCCCAAATAGCATGGTGACATTGATTCAATGTTGAGTTTTGATCTAAACCATCATTTTGGTTGAGATTGACATTTCAATCTTTAAAGTGTGCTGGATCAGCATTGAAATTGATGAAAGCTGACAGCACACATGGGTGGAGACGGTGACATTGAACTAACAGTGATTTGTAGTTGATGAGCACAAAATCATTCAGGCGTATCTCTGCAGAACACTAGTGGGTGTTTCCCAATCAGTGGGGCGTTTTCAAACTACAATGGGCATTTTCAACTGCTTTACCCGATTTGCTGTAATCCACTGGGGGCTTGGTTTAAGGGTGGGCCTTTATGATTTTAGCAAGTCTGTTGAAAAATGTTTGAAAAATATTTACCTGTATTCTAGTTTGAAATTGGCCACTGATTGGTAAACGCCCATTTTGTCTTTGCATGTGCACTTCTCAGTCTAATGCTTCCTCATTAGAGAGAAAACAGGTGCATCCAATACAGACCTCTTGTTTGTTGAATCACCTGACATACTTACATGACTTCTCTAGCAGAGTTTCAAACAATGGTGCATCTACCTTATTTCTCCGTTTGTTTTGCATGCTTATTTGTGTTACTCACTGTAATTAGATTACAAAGTTATTAAAGTGTTTGAATAAAGCATCTATTTTTCTACATTCTTAAAAAAATGCATCTTGCTTTAGTAAAGTTTATTAGGAATTTCCTGAATAAAGTTATTACGTCATTTAACAGATTTCTTAAGGTGCAAGAGACATGAACATGAGCAATAACAGCCCATTCTCATCCCTAGGCGTCATGAAACTGACGCCTTGGGAATCATTTTGACCATGCTTCAATATTCGACGCTTTAGGCACCCTTTAGCGTCAGTTACATGACGCGATCCTAGGGCGTCATCTTGCTGACGCTTTACCTTTAACGTCAGTTAGATGACGCTATCTAATCCTAACCCTACCCCAGACCTAAACCTACCCGCGTCATCTAACTGACGCTTAGGTAAAGCGTCAGTAAGATGACGCCCTAGGATCGCGTCATGTAACTGACGCTAAAGGGTGCCTAAAGCGTCGAATATTGAAGCATGGTCAAAATTGTCATTTTAGTGACGCCTTGGGGTGAGAATGCGTTCAGCCCCAGCGCAATAATGTTAACATAGCCCATGTCTTGTATCCATCAGTGCTTGCATGCAGAGCACAAGCTCCTTTAGTAGTAATGAAGGAAGATGAAGATGGACAATAAAAAAAAAGAGAAGCACCCTCCTGATCATGCTGACATTGATCATACACTGAGTTGTTGTCGACAGCATAATCACCTGACCTGGGACTTGATGATATCCTGTATCTTATCACTGCTTAATCAGGTAATCATTCATATTCCTGAATCTGTATTACATTTGAGAAATAACTAATTTCCATTCAGTTTAGCTTGTTTCCACTGAAACACAATAACAAAAAACATCTTGTGTTTATTAAGAAAGTGACTGACATGGCTATTTTGTGATATTTAAAGAGATTAGGGTCAAGGTGAATCTGCAGATTGCCCAGTGACTCGCCGTCGCAGGAGGACTCGTTTGGTTCGCCAGGCTCCGGTGGGCGTTCCCAGACTCCTCGCCCTGCCGGCCCCGCCTCTGCGCCTCGCCCTGCCGGCCCTGCCTCTGCGGCACGCCCTGCTGGTCCCGTCTCTGCTCTTCGCCCTGCCAATGTCTCTCAAGCTCCATGAGACTGTCCCAGAGTCCGTTGCCAGCCCGGAGGTTGTCCCCCTAGGTTCTCCCAAGTATTTTTTTTTTTGGGGGGGGGGGGGCAGTAGGAGGTCCCACGAGAGGGTCATGGAGGCAGCACTGACATGGACCTTGTCGGCGCTATCTCCTCCTGAGCCTCCTATGCCCTCGTCTCCTGCCAAGTGTGCTCCGCCCTGGTCTCCTGCCAAGCGTGCCCCGCCCTGGCCTTCGCCTCGTCCTGCTCCGCCCTGGCCTTCACCTCGTCCTGCTCCGCCCTGGTCACCGGCCCAGTCTGGTCCGCCCACGCTCTGCGGCCCAGGCCCGCCTTGCCTAGGTCCAGGTCCCGTTCCCCTGCATGGGCCTGGCCCCCCATCCCTCCCCCAAGACCGCCCTCCTGGACTTTTTTGTTTGTTTTATTAGGCTTCAGGAGCCGCCCTTAAGGGAGGGGTTATGTCGTGATGTGGTTTTGTGTCCTGTCATGTTTAGTGGTTCCCTGTCTTGTCATTAGTTCTCCCAGGTGTTTCTTGTTATCCACGGCCCCTTGTTATCCTGTCTGCTCGTTTGTCCCTGATTATTTAAGCCCTGTGTTTCAGCCTTGTCTTTGTGAGTTCTTGTCTAATGTTTAACGTCATGTTGGTTGTTCCTGTTCCCGAGTCCTGTATCTAGTCTTGCCTGTTGTGAAGTTTGTTAATTAAAGCGTGTGCTGCAGTTGGATCCTGCCTCATCTTTAATTCAACCGCATCACATTACATAAGCGATGTCACGCGTTTTTTAGGCCAAAACTTTTTTTGTTACATACAGCAAACATCTCCTCACTATCCGCTAGCTGCCTGTCCCCTGAACACACTGTAAAAAAACGCGGTCTCTGCAGACACAAACGGCAACAAACACAAACTGCGGCGACCCGCTCCACGAAACATAACAAACTAGCTCAAACAAACTCCAGCCAATGACCGACAAAAGGGTTGGGGGTGTTAGTGTGTGGATGAGGAGGAGGGAGGGTCTAGCTAGCCTCCGTTTTGTTCGAACGTCAACAAGAAGTGACGTCATCCAGGATCGCTTAGAGAACCTTTGAATATCTTCTGTTTGTGTCTTTTTGACACCGGTTTTATTAAAAATGATAACAAGGATGATAAATCTAATTATAGAAATTCCATCTGTCATTATTCAGCACATGAACAATTTACAGATCACAACGCAACACTACAGAAATACAATTTTGGTGTAGGCTATTTTTAACCTTTTTCCTTTTTAATTAAATGGGCAAACATATCCTGTGGCACCTATTGCATTGATCAAAGCTGTTAATTAAATGATATTTTACAAACAAATTATTACATATACTTTTTACAAACACACTGTAACAGATCGGTGGCTGTAATGAGCGAACAACGCAGGAGAATCCGAGCAGTAATTTAAAAAATACAACAGAATCCTGTAGGAAAACACATGATCAACAAGAATTCACAACCATGTAAATCAAAAACGTTTACAATACCACAATGAACTAAAGAAAACTCAGGGCTTATATCGATGTGGAGTAGTCAGGGAGAACAGAAAAGGTGCGGTGAACTAGTTAACAATCTAGGAGACTGACTAGGGAACGTTTACACAACAACGATGTACTTTTTCCTTTGCGTTTTTTCGCGCACACACAGTCAAAATGATCCCTATTCGCACGGATCTGCGAAAACGACTAAATACGCTGTAGGGCTATGCCAGGCCAGTAGTTGGCGAGGTCACTGAAAAGAAACTCTACGCGTACCTATAGACTAAACACGTAATACGCATGCACATGGCGCCACAGTTTTCACATATTTGCGTTTTGTAGTTTACACTAAGATGATAACTGTATCGTGTTCTAAAACTTTCAAACGTGTTTCCAAATGTTCGCGTTTCAGGCCCTGAAAACGTGTTGTCATGTTGTTAGTTGAAACGGTGTTGTGTAAACGGCCCCTTAGGAAACCTGGAATACAGAAACTAAACAGAAATAGAGCATACATGTGACACAAAGTCGAGAACCGATTTTATGATGAACCTACTCCAAGGATGCTGCTGTATGAAGAATTATTTATGTTTCTCCAGACTTTCAAAATTGATTCTTGGTCAAGAAGACAAAAGTTAATTGAGTGATCCTCAAAAAAAGGCAACTAAGACTGCTTGGCAAGAGTGCCACCTCTTGGAAATACAACAGTTTATCTGGGTCTTAAGTGAAGTCAACAGATGGTGTTTTTTGTATTGCCTTGACCCTGAACTCATTCACAGTGACTCTCTAGCACAGTAATACACAGCAGTGTCTTCAGTCTTGAGGCTGTTCATCTGTAGGTACAGTTGACTGCTGGAGTCATCTCTGGACACTGTGAACCTTCCCTGGACTGACTGGGAATAGTAGATATAAGAACTGGATGTGCTGATAGTTGCAACCCATTCCAGACCTTTACCGTGACCCTGTCTCACCACAGCAGCCCAGTAGCTGCTGAATGTAAATCCAGAGGCGGTACACACCAGCCGAAAAGATTCTTCAGGTCTTTTTACCTCAGCCTGAGGCTGAGTGAAGGTCTGACAATGGATATCTGTGGGAGAGAGAGAAAAAAAGACTAAAAAGTCAGAAAAATGTAAAACTATACCTGCTAATACCTAATATCTTTTGTAGTGTGCTTTCTAAAATTATTTATACATATATTTTTGTTATTATTTATAAATGAACAAACCATGTAAAAGTAGTAATATCAGGATTGAACTGATTAATGTTGTCATTGCTGTTTGATTTTCATCTACAAGAACCACATACAGTAAATGAACACAGACACACATAAATATACATCACAGTTTTGCATGAACTCCTCCTCCAGTCTGTGAATGCTTGTTTGTATATGTGTATGAAAAACAGGAATTTGTATACACAAATATATAAATAATGAAGACCATAATGCATAATGAAAGAGCATAATGGTACTGGGAAGCAAAAAACTGATTTGTTGCATAAATGTTTCAGAACATTTCACAAATATTAAATGATTATGGCTATTTGATATTTTTAAAGCATTTTTTGGATAGATGAAAAGTGTGGATAGATGGATGTGTGATGAGGGATGGTATATCTGATTAATTTGTTCAGGTTTTTGTACATAACCTGTGTCTTCTTTAATCACTGTGTCTGTCTTGCACAGTAATACACAGCTGTGTCTTCGATCTGAAAATTCTTTCCCTGTAGAAACACTGTGTTTTTGGACGTGTCCTGCGTGAAACTGATCTTGTTTTTTATGGAGTCTTTAATATTACTGCTACCACCACTGCAAAGATATCCCAGCCATTCCAGTGCTTTTCCAGTGGGTTGACGTATTCAGTGAATGCAATAGCTTCATACTGCAATTCTGCAGGAGATGGAGAATGACTCTTGAGGTTTCACAACCAAAGATGGAGGTTGAGTGAGCTCGACACAGTAAACACCACCTGAAAAAAACAACGGAAAAATGTGTTATTAATTATGCCTGAAAACTTCTGTTAACAGTTATAAGGCTTATTCATTGCCTTAGTTTAAATAAACCATCAGTGAAGCTCACAGGATGCAGCTGATGCCAGCAGTAGAAGAGCTGACGAGAGGATCATGATTTGAAGTAAATACAGCGTTATCACTATTGATCCATAAAGCAGATACTCTTCTTTTATATAGAGAGCAAGTATTGCATTTGCATACAGCTCTTCGGTTGTCCAAGATTTTATGGTTGGTCATTGATTTGATAATAATTGCTTTCCACAAAAGATGACAACATCTGTGACCACATAAACATGAAGAAAACTGGAAAGATACATTATAACACTTTAAGACATTTTTTAACATCTATGACTGTTTGTTTGTTTGTTTGTTTGTTTGTTTGTTTGTTTGTTTTAAAGTTTTGTCAAGGTATAAACCTTTCTCTCAAGTGTAATAAAAGCATTGGTAAAATAAATCTACTGTAGTTCAAAAAATATTCTTCAAATGTTATTTTTAGCTATAGCCTGTTGCCTACAGGAGATTTATTTTACCAATACTTTCATCACACGCCTGACAGACAAGTTACATGAAGCAGTGTTTGAATAATGGATGAAGTACATTATATATTCTTACATTACTTAACACATTGCCCCCCGGTTTCACAGACAGGGCTTAAGCCTATAGTCCCAGACTAAAATGCATGTTTGAGCTGTTTTAACAGAAAACAACTTGCCTTGAAATATGTCACTGCCATTGTTTTGTCTCAAGATGCACACCAGTAATGTTTTTTTTATAAGGCATGTTTATAAAAGCTACTTAAATGTCCAAACTGAACTAAGGCCTTATCCTGGCTTAATCTAAGCCCTGTCTGTGAAACCAGGTCTAAATCAGCAGTCAAGTAGCTTAACCATTAAAATATGTTCTTGTGTTTGTGTGTTTGTAAAAACAAAACCAAAAGTTTTTTTGTTGTTTCTTTGACTTTTTTTTTATTATTTTATTTTTTTATTAAAATTATCATCTTTGATCAATGCATTAGGTGTAGATTTTACACAAACAAAAATCCATACACAGAAAGAAAGCAAAGAAAAAACAAAAGTTAATTTAGTGATGCTCAAAACAGTCAGAAGACTGCTTGACAAGAGCGCCACTGCTTGGAAATGCAACAGTACATCTGGATCTTAAGTGAAGTCAACAGGAAAGAAAGTGGTTTTTGTATTGCTTTGACCCCGAACTCATTCACAGTGACTCTCTAGCACAGTAATACACAGCAGTGTCTTCAGTCTTGAGGCTGTTCATCTGTAGGTACAGTTGACTGCTGGAGTCATCTCTGGACACTGTGAATCTTCCCTGGACTGACTGGGAATAGCTTATAGGAGAACTGGATGTGCCAATATATGCAATCCACTCCAGACCTTTACCGTGACCCTGTCTCACCACAGCAACATAGTAGCTGCTGAATGTAAATCCAGAGGCGGTACACACCAGCCGAAAAGATTCACCAGGTCTTTTTACCTCAGCCTGAGACTGAGTGAAGGTCTGACAATGGATATCTGTGGGAGAGAGAGAGAGAGAGAGAGAGCAAAAACTTAAGAGACAGCAAAATGTAAACTTGCTAAATTATATCCATTCATAAATTATTATTTATTAATGAGTTACAGACCATGTAAAAAAAGAAATATCAGGATTGAATTGATTATTGTTGTCATTGCTGATTATTCTCCTCTACAGGAACCACATACAGTCAGTGAACACAGACACACTCCACTGGTACAAAGCAACTTATGGGAAATATGCATCACAGTTTTGCATAAACTCCTCCCCCATTCTTTCATTGGTTGTTACCTTTCTTTATGAAAAAAAGACATTTGTAATATATATACGTGTCCTGTGTGAAACTGATCTTGTTTTTAACATTGTTGATCTTGTTTTTAAAGACTGAGTCTTTAATATTACTGCTACCTCCACTGCAAAGATATCCCAGCCATTCCAGTGGGTTGACGTATCCAGTGAATGCAATAGCTTGATACTGAAATCCTGCAGGAGATGGAGAATGATTCTTGAGGTTTCACAACCAAAAATGGATGTTGAGTGAGGTCGACAGAGTAAACACCACCTGAACAAAAAAGTGTTTTGTTGTGGCTCAAAAAATTTTTGTCAAGACTTTAATTTAGTGCTTTAAACCATCAGTGAAGCTCACATGATGCCACTGCTGTCAACAGTAGAAGAGCTGATGAGAATACATCAAGTTAAATTTATGGAGTATACTTAAGTAATGATCAAGTATATTTTTAAGTATACTTTATGTAGTAAGTACTAAGAACGTTTTTTTAAGTGAACATACCATTTTACTTATAGTTTACTATTTATATTATTTTTGCATTTTAAGTATACTATGTTCAAATGTAGATATAATTTTTTATACTCGAAAAATACCTTTAACTGTACTTTAACTAATTAAAAAAAAAAAAAAACATTTTATTAGCTTAATGCATCCTTTTTTATCAACACTTGAATGTCGGTAAGTTTCATAAAGAAAGGCAACATTTTAAACAAAAAAGAAAATCAAATTTTTTGTCAAAGACTATGCCTTGATCAGATTCAGAACGATGATCAAAACACAGATGGAGTAGATAGAGCCCAAACACCCCTAAAGCTTTACAGTGGTTTCCTCTTCATGGTTTCGATATTAGCCAGCAGCCATATCACCCTGTAGCCCAAGACTGGTTGCCCACTAAAGCTAAGCAGGGCTGAGCCTGGTTAGTACCTGGATGGGAGACCTTCTGAGAAAACCAGGTTGCTGCTGGAAGAGGTGTTAGTGAGGCCAGCAGGGGGTGCTCACCCTGTGGTCTGTGTGGGTCCTAACACCCCAATATGGTAATGGGGACACTATACTGTCAAAGAGCACCCGTCCTTCGGATGAGACATTAAACCGAGGTCCTGACTCTCTGTGGTCACAAAAAATCCCAGGATGTCTTTCGAAAGAGTAGGGGTGTAACCCCGGCATCCTGGCCAAATTTGCCCAGTGGCCTCTGTCCATCATGGCCTCCTAATCATCCCCATGTATATATATACCAATTGGCTTCATCACTCTGTCTCCTCTCCACCAGTAAGCTGGTGTGTGGTGAGCGTTCTGGCGCAATATGGCTGCCGTCGCATCATCCAAGTGGATTCTGCACATTGGTGGTGGTTGAGGAGATTCCCCCTTCTATGTGAAGCGCTTTGAGTGTCCAGAAAAGCGCTAAATAAATGTGATGAATTATTATTATTCCATCTGGTAACATTAAGCAGTTTTGATTTACATGCTGGTTAAAGGGATACTTCAGGATTTAGCATTAAGCTTTGTATTAGTAGAAAACCTGTGGTATTTTCAAATTACCATGCTTTCCACCCTCATATCCCCGTGAAAAAATCCTCCGATGACACAAAAATCGTCATTTTGCGTCATCTGAGGATTTTTTGGCCAGACTCTAAAGACTACAGTCAGTAGTAGGGGCTGTCCCGCATGTTCTCAACCGCCCATAGAGGGTGGGATCTCACTCACAGAATGTACACATAGTGTCAGCCATCTTTTTTTGGAAGCTACGCTAGCAGGTTCTTTCTGTGGAGAAAGCTGAGTAGTAGGGGTTACCATCCTCTTTTTCCCGGACATGTTCGGCCGTCGATGTCCGGGATTCAGCTTTTGCTTTCTGGTGTCGCCATTCATTGTTTACATGCACACCTTTTGTTTGAATCTAACTGAATTCATTCCGATTGGTGAATCTGAATGTAGTGTTTACATGAACGCTAAACAAGTGATCGGTTGATGTGCGTTTTAACATTAAAGAAAATTCCCGCTTCTCCGTGAGAGATACGAGACCGGTGCGTCTCACAGAAGTCGCTCATCGGTAATCACGCCACCGGCCTCGCGCCGTTCTCCCGCTGCCCTAGTCTCGTCCTGCTCGCCATAGTAAACATAATGAATGGCGACTGTAGAACGCAAAAGCCGAATCCCGGACATTTTGGACGAATTCGAAACACATTTTCGAGCAGACTCATCACGGAGACTCACTAGCCTAGACTTGTTGTTTAACTACTGCGCTCTGTTACCGGTAGGCGTGGCCTCCTAGGGGAGCAAAGCAAGTGCATTCTGGGAGTTGTTGTCTTTCATCCACATAAACCAAAAATACATTTCTGGATAGAAAGTTCCAAATTCAAAAATAATTTCCCATTTCTTCTACATAAATGACCCATTTTAAATACACATTAATCTTTCCAGAGGTGAAGTATCCCTTTAATGTTTGAAGCTTCCCTTGGGGGCCGCCATTGTAGCAGACCATCACCTGCTGTTAGCATTCCATTGACTCCCATTCATTTTGGCGTCACTTTGACAGCGAATAACTTTACATCTGGGGCGTCCAAAGACTCCATTTGTCCATTATTTATTTCTAAAGAAACACGGCAATAGAGATGGACATGAATAGTTGAAATAAAGTCGTTATTTTTGTTTGTTTTTGCGCACAAAAAGTATTCTCGTCGCTTGATAAACTTAAGATTGAGCCACTGTAGTCACTTGGACTATTTTAACGATGTCTTTAATAACTTTTCGAGGCCGGCAAGTTCAATCCCTGAAGAAGCCTATGGAGGAGTGATCCAGCTTTCAGATTTCATCAAAAATATCTTAATTCGTGTTCCGAAGATGAACGAAGGTCTTACGGGCTTGGAACAACATGAGGGTGAGTAATTACTGACAGAATTTTCATTTTTGGGTGAACTAACCCTTTAATCTGATTAAAATCAATCCGATTAATGAATCCGAACGCGGTGTTTACATGGACGACACAAAAAGTAATCGGGTTGATGTGCGCGTTTACATGTCACAAACTTTCAACACTTTCAATCTGATTTAATCTTTACACATGCGCAGTTATGCGCAGTGCACTTGACGATTCCCGTGGTTCCACGATGCGCACAGCAATCACCGTCTTACCATTGCTTCTTTTTTCTGTTTTAAATCTCAGAATTAACATTAGTCTATTTCAGTTGCTAATTAGGAGACGACGAGCGCGTGGTGTTTTGTGCCGTGCTGCTTGTATTTATCAAGTCATTAAAATGCCCATGCCAGAGCCCAGAACACGGCGTTTGTGGATGAAAGTCCGAAGCAAGGACTGGTGGGACAACGTTGTCTTACACCACTTCACGGACGAGGAGTGGAAGGAAAATTTTAGGATGACACGACAATCATTTATGACCTTATGTTTAATGGTAGAGGGGTACATGGCACCCGATGAAGTTACGGTGAGGGGACCAATACCCTTAACAATGCGAGTCGCAATCGTCCTGTACAAACTCGGCAGCTGTGCGGAATACCGTGTCATCTCGAATCAATTTGGCGTCCATATAAGCACAGTGAAGAAATTAATCTACATGTTCTGCAAAGGCATGGTGAGAGGTCCGATAAAACAGCTGATCCAGGTGCCAAATGAGGAGAAAGCACTGGAGATCTCCAAGAGGTTTGAGGAGATGCACAACATTCCTCAAATAATGGGAATTATAGACGGAACACATATTCCCATCATTCCACCTTCAGACGGATACAAAGATTTTGTTAACCGTAAAGGCTGGCCTTCTTACGTTTTGCAAGCTGTTGTAGATCACAAATTATGGTAAGCCAAATAATTTTTATCATGAATTACTTGAAATGTTTTTTTTAATAAGTCAAAAATGTAATAAGTAAGATTTATAACATATCATGCTAGTTTTATAAACTGCATATATGTAGACAATTATATAAACTGTGCGTACTTTATAAATATATATATAAATCTATATATATATATATAAATCCACTTATATACATACTTCTGTATAGTTTTTGGAGCATCAGCTGTAAAATGCCAGGCAGTGCTCATGATGCCAATGTTCTACGCCAGTCTGACCTCTTCCAAAGATCACATCTGCTACCAAAGGTGAGGGTTGTGACAGCTTTCCTTTTTAAATCGAATACTAATTAAATAAGACTATTTATTAAATAATACTACTACTCATTTTTAGGGTGTGAAGAACATCGAGGGACAAGACACTAGACTTTTGATAGTTGGGGACCCTGCGTACCCCCTCCTTGACTGGCTCTTGAAAGGATACATAAATTCTGCACATTTGACCCCTGAACAAGAATCTTTTAATGCCTACCTGAGCTCACTACAGGTGGGAGTTGAGAACACGTTCGGGATGTTGAAGTCAAGGTGGAGGGTGCTGCTAAAAAGAAGCGATTTTCACTTCACCTTCACACCCACTGTGATTGCTACCTGCTGTGCACTGCATAACTTTTGCCAGACCGAGAAGGACAATGCCAACAGCAGGTGGTTGGAAGAGGCCTGTGACCTCAATGCCATCTATCCTCAACCTAACCACTCAGTAAATATGGAGTGCAATGCTACTGGTAGCAATGCAAGATTAGCTCTGACCAATTACATGTCCACCCACTTTCCCCTTCGAACAGGACACTTCCACTAAATGCAGCCTTTAAAAAACATGAGATGAACAAAATTATTTTAATGAGAAACAGTTTGACAATACAAGGTAGCTCTTAAAAGTGCCAGTGCAATACTAATGAAGTTAGATTGCTGGCAAACACCGGAATTAATAATGCAATAATAAAAGTATTTGTCGAGGCATAAACTCAAATCCATATAATTAAAGCCAGTTAAATGCACTGCAGTCAAGTTATTTTTTATCATAATGAATGATTTGGCATGAAACTTACTTTTTTTTGCAGCGCTTGGTAGAGCATGGGCGCGATTGCCTTCAGCTGTCTCCTCTTCTCGGTGTACAGAGCTGCTCATTCCCACTTCCTTAAAGTTGCTCTCATTATCTACATCTACATATATAAAAATCATTATGAATAAAAGCTAACTCTATGACCAATTAGTGTACATGAAATGTTAGTGTGTACATCTCTGCATGTGTTACGCGGCTGCGGTGAAATCAAAACTTACCAGACTCTTCCGGGACGGTAGAAGCACTTGCATCAAAGGAATCTGCTTCTGGGAAGCCGACATCCACACCATGTGCTGTGAAGTTCACCAGTGGTCTTTCTCCAAGTAGTTCATCCATAATGGTATAGAATGGAAAATTAGCCGGAGATTCGCCACTTTTGTTGTTTTGGAATTTCGCCTTATAGTACCTACTTTTAGCCCTTTCCAGCGGGTTTTTATTTGCTCGACTGACCTGTTAAATCCGGCTTGTTGCATTTTTTCAAAAACCTGCTTGAACAAGTCATTATTGCGTGACTTACGACCGTCTAGTCTTTCAACTATTTTTTCTTCGTTCAAAATATTCAGCAACAACGTGGTTTCTGCTACAGACCAATTTTGCTTACCGCACGCCATCTTCCCGTCAACAACAACCGCGCGTCATGTGTCATTCGACGTCATTGCACATGCGCATTCCTATCAGATTTGGTTTTCAGTCCGATTAAGTGTTTACATGTTCTCTCGATCGGATCAGAAAAGGTTTAAACCACCCCTTTCAATCCGATCTAAATTTCAATCAGATCGAGCTCAATCGGATCAATTAAGGTGTTTACATGAAGGTTTTTAATCAGATTGAGACTTAAATCCGATTAAAAGGGTCCATGTAAACATCCCTGATTATCACATTCACCTGTGTCTCATTATATTGTTTAGTTCACCCCATATAAGCCTGGTTCACCTCATCATTCCCTGTGAAGTCTTGTACGTTATTCCACAACTGGTCTCAATAGGCAATTCATTTTACTTTGATTTTAATCTTTAAAAGCTGTTTATGTTTACTCATACTGAAAATGTTCTTAGTCTGACAATTACACCTGTAGTGGCAATTTTAATGATATTCATTGATCTTTAGTAAAATATAGATGATTCAAAGAATGTCACATGTGTGTCTCTCACTTGTAGTGAGAGAGGATTCTGTTTATGTACCTGGGGAGGCAGAAGAGGGAGACACTCCAGAGAACAGACGAACAAGGACCTCTGACCTAATGTCAGAAGGCCATTTGGTGCAGGGGAGCTTAGTGGACCAACTAGTGACGTCTCTGGAAAACTACTGGGAGGAAGGCTCTGGGGGGAAGAAGGCCTTGAAACTAAGATAAAAGCTAGTTCAGTCTGTCTGGGGGGTGTGTCACTCTTCTGCACAGGGTAACAACTGTGTATTAGACTGCTCCTATTCTTGCAAGAATAAATACTTCTATTTTATATAATTTGACTGAGTGTCTCTTACGCAGTGATGTTTGTTTGAGATGAATTTTTGCCACAACACACCCTTTTAAAAAGAGTGTACAGAATGTTCTTATTTTAAAGTCTATAAAGAATGAATCATTATATACTGTATATGTTTAATGCAACAGTTAGTTCTGCCCTCAAATCCTTTCCAGGAATGAAGCCCAACATTGGGACTTTCATTGTTTATATCACTCCGCTTGTCTGTGCATTATAGTGAGGTTTTTTCAGAGACACATTCTGGAAGTTACATTTTAATTCCACCACATAAATAGGTAATAATAAACCTGTTATGCTATAATGCATGCTTTTGCACATCATTGTGTCATAGTGTTACAACTCCTACTTGTCTTTGTTGATCCCAAAGTTGTATCATCCAGAATGAAAATACGTCACAAAGTTTTCACACCACAAAGTTGGGAGTTAATGGAAACGAACATCACACATTTAGAACAATACAAGAGAACTGCATGCAATAACACATGCACACACACACAACATACACATGCATGCATGCAACAGCGAGCATGTAGGGCCAACACAGCGGCTGTGATTGTGACAATCTCTAACCATGTTCTTATAGTCTTTATGGGTGTTGGAACCTTAATCTTTTATGGGCTTCCCTCAACAGTCTCTAAATATTTTGGCATGCACTTCATTTTCCTCTGAACTATCTTTTGACAACATTGAATGGCAAAATCAAAAACCCAGAAATTCTTATGATCGTAGGTCAGAGAGCAGTGGAACAGGTCAAAGTGGATACAGCTCTTATCAACCTAAAGACAACATAAATAGAACCCCTCAGAGAACCTCATACAGTGGAGGGAGATGGAGAGGCTGAAGGCAAACATACAGATGAGGTTCAATTAATCATGCAGTTTTATTGAAATGTCACAATCAGTTTAGTTTGATTAGCAGTATTAAAAAAAAAGTATGATCTTCTCTAAAATTATTTTACAGTCATCAGGGTCACATAATTTGACTCTGAGGGGTTTGACTCTTTGATATCATTTGCTGAGAATATTATATCAAATATAAAAAAAATATTTCTTGATTATGTCTTCCATTTATGTTTGAGCGAGCATGTTAATAGATAGCTACTTTAACAAAATGTATGCTTTATTATAGTTATAGAGTTTAAACAAGTCTTATGAAACTATACATGCAAATTCACTTATTTTCTTAGAGGCAACAACCAAACACAGGTGTTTCCTGAGGGGGAACGCATCAGTAAATGGGACTTTTTTTATATACACTCTTGTCTCCAAATATTTCTCTATTGTTTTAATAATAGTAATTATTATTATTATTATTATTATTATTATTATTTAAAGTGATACATGTGTTTATAAGTTCTGCTAAAAATGTAACTATATATGAACACACTTTTTTTTACTTTTTACTAAATGTAGCCTTTTTGTACTCTGGTCTTTATTCTATGCTGATATCTAAGGCCTTTCTGCTTCATTATATTTCTAGGGGTATCCTGGATTATACATGGAATGCCTTAAATTTGGTCACTGTGCCGGCAATAAATATTTCTTAAAGGGACAATGTGTAGTTTAGTGTACAAATACCTCTGCCAATGATCTGACTTATACTCGTAAACGAAGAATTTATTATCTTTATATACATGGGACGGGTAGGTCCACAGAGGCTTCCATGTCGTTCCGCCATCTTGATAAACTACAAAAAGTACTCTGCCAACACATTTCCACAACTCGTTTTCGTTCAGAGCCAGCGTCACGTGACTAAAAGCAGCTGTACCGGACAAGAAGATTTGAGAGACGTTTGTCACTGCCATGCCATACTTATGTACCATACTTATGTGGAGCCATACTTATGTGGAGCCACTCAACGCAATTTGCAAAAAACAAGGTTTAATGTCGGTATAGCTTTTTACAGGTGGAAAGAGTTGATGCAGGAGAAAGCTTTCAAGATAGACGCTGAACTTGCCTGCTTTCTTCTCAACAGGTAAGTCAATGTTACGGTCTAAATTACAAGCTTTTTTTCATTGATGGTCGCTTCTCTGCCTTAGGAAACTTTCAATTCTATCAAATATCTGTTTGTTCGTTGTGTCAAGTTGCTGTTTGTTTGAAATAACAAACCTGTTCACCCGAAGGAAAACTCGATGAAGTGCTATTAGAAGACATCCTGTCATAGCTTTTTGGTACATAAGGCTACTGTAGAAGCAACACACATTTGAAAAAGCGAGGCGCTGTAGAGCACTATTCGTTTGAATGCAAAATACAATTTCACCACTAGATGGGAGAAATTCCTACACATTGTACCTTTAAAGTCATGTTGTGTTAAAGGATTAGTTCACCCAAAAATGAAAATTATGTCATTAATGACTCACCCTCATGTCGTTCCAAGCCCGTAAGACCTCCGTTCATCTTCGGAACACAGTTTAAGATATTGTAGATTTAGTCCGAGAGTTTTCTATCCCTCCATTGAAAATGTATACACGGTATACTGTCCTTGTCCAGAAAGGAAATAAAGACATCATCAAAGTAGTCCATGTGACATCAGTGGGTTAGTTAGAATGTTTTGAAGCATCGAAAATACATTTTGGTCCAAAAATAACAAAAACTACGACTTTATTCAGCATTGTATTCTCTTCCGGTTCTGTTTCCGCATATGGTAACACTTTATTTAGTTGGTCCACTTTAGACATTCTGATGACTAAGTAACTTTGCAAAAACATGACACCTTACCTAACCTAAACTATTAGAATAACAGTCTTCTACAGTCTACTAATACTCTAATGAGAGTTATTTGCAAAGTCACTGGAGTGTCTAAAGTGAACCATCGGAATAAAGCTTAACCTTGCATACTTCCCTACCATAGTAGTTTAAAAAACAGATATGTGAAATGTAGTATGTCCGAATTCAGTATAAAAAAGTAGATGAAAAATACCGGGATGGCATACTACTTCTGACAAGATTCCGAAGTGCGCATCCCGTGGACACTTTACTATCCCATGATGCCACAGGCGAGGATGAATGGCAGTGAATTGACCAACTCTGGTGGGTCACATAACAGTGACAAATGTGTATGTCTGGATTGCATTCATTCTGCATACAATCATTCTACACAGAATGTAGGCTACTTTTTAATGGTTACAAAGTAGGCTAATTACTTATTCAAAACAAGTACCTACTCAGAGGTCCTGTCTGAATACCCACACTTGCGGACCCGCACCTAATGACGACCACAACAGTCCTGAATTTCAGCGAAGACCATGACAAGACAAGCCCTAGAGACAGATCCTCCGTGAAGACCTCATCGATACGACAGCCATCGGTACAGTTCCTCAGCAAAGACCACAAGAACCACAGAAGTCCTCTGCACAGACCCTATGGCCAGCTTCGACTCCTCACGCCATTTCCCGATCTTCAAGATGAAGGAACTGGATGAAATTTTCTGAATGATTCCAGTCCACAATCTGACTTGTGATGCAGCCTGGAATCATTATCACACTATGTTTGTTCGTTTGACCAGAGGAGAACAGCTCCCCCAACTGAGCCTAGTTTCTCACAAGGTTTTTTTCTCCATTTCTGTCACCGATGGAGTTTGGGTTCCTTGCCACTGTCACCTCTGGCTTGCTTAGTTGGGGACACGTAATATTCAACAATATTATTGATCTGACTGTACTGACACTATTCAGCCCATTCTCATCCCTAGGCGTCATGAAACTGACTCCTTGGGAATCATTTTGACCATGGTTCAATATTCGACGCTTTAGGCACCCTTTAGCGTCAGTTACATGACGCGATCCTAGGGCGTCATCTTGCTGACGCTTTACCTTTAACGTCAGTTAGATGACGCTATCTAATCCTAACCCTACCCCAGACCTAAACCTACCCGCGTCATCTAACTGACGCTTAGGTAAACCGTCAGTTAGATGAATTCATGTTTAGCATAATAACGGAGATGCGCACAGAATCAGCGCTGTACGTCACTGAATAGTGCGCTACCAGCGCAGTGGCGGAGCCTACGCTGATTTAGTAGTCTGATAATAAGCGTAGCGCTATAGAGTTGCATCAGCCGTTCTGACTGGAAAGTTCGCGGGATTGCTTGCATTATAAGGACATTGTACGAGTAACGGACAAGTAAGTCCAGTGTTATTTGAATATTAATGTTATAATAATAATAATAATAATAATTTATTGCCATGTCAACTAAGTTGATAGGAATTTGTCTTGGTACAACTCTCAGACATAAATAACCAAAAAACAGACATCATATGTACACCTAAAATAATATATTGCAAGTGTATTTGTTGTAGATAGTGTTTCTAAGTTTATTAGTCTATATTAAAGTGGCTGTTTTGCCGCACATGAATTGGACGCTGTATTATATGCCGTCAATCCTTTGAAGTTTGAATAGCGATCGTTATAACTTGTATAAGGAATATTTTTAATTATATATTTACTGTTTGTTGCGGAAAAGCTATGGAAAACAAACAAGTGTACAAGCAGTGTGCTTCTCCCTGCCCGCGTTATTTAACGGGTGGGGACACACACGAGCTTTGTGTCATTTGTTTGGGAGTGGAGCATGCGGTCTCAGCCTTTGAGGGGGCTGAGTGTCAACATTGTGAGATGTTACCGCTTCGCATGCTCCGCTCTCGCCTGTCACTCTTTGATACTGAGAGTGGGCAGGCTCGCGTTCCTCAGGGATCAGGACCCGCGTCTGCCGAGGCAGCGCGGAGAATGCATTCCTGGGGATCGCAAAAGGATCTTTCGGAGGGGTTGGAGACGGGTCCGAGGGCCTTTTCCCCTTCCTTACCCGAGAGATCCAGCGCTCCACCCCCCCACCCCATTCGCATGCTCCGCTCTCGCCTGTCACTCTTTGATACTGAGAGTGGGCAGGCTCGCGTTCCTCAGGGATCAGGACCCGCGTCTGCCGAGGCAGCGCGGAGAATGCATTCCTGGGGATCGCAAAAGGATCTTTCGGAGGGGTTGGAGACGGGTCCGAGGGCCTTTTCCCCTTCCTTACCCGAGAGATCCAGCGCATCAGTAAATGGGACTTTTTTTATATACACTCTTGTCTCCAAATATTTCTCTATTGTTTTAATAATAGTAATTATTATTATTATTATTATTATTATTATTTAAAGTGATACATGTGTTTATAAGTTCTGCTAAAAATGTAACTATATATGAACACACTTTTTTTTACTTTTTACTAAATGTAGCCTTTTTGTACTCTGGTCTTTATTCTATGCTGATATCTAAGGCCTTTCTGCTTCATTATATTTCTAGGGCTATCCTGGATTATACATGGAATGCCTTAAATTTGGTCACTGTGCCGGCAATAAATATTTCTTAAAGGGACAATGTGTAGTTTAGTGTACAAATACCTCTGCCAATGATCTGACTTATACTCGTAAACGAAGAATTTATTATCTTTATATACATGGGACGGGTAGGTCCACAGAGGCTTCCATGTCGTTCCGCCATCTTGATAAACTACAATAGCAGAGAGGGACAAAAAGTACTCTGCCAACACATTTCCACAACTCGTTTTCGTTCAGAGCCAGCGTCACGTGACTAAAAGCAGCTGTACCGGACAAGAAGATTTGAGAGACGTTTGTCACTGCCATGCCATACTTATGTACCATACTTATGTGGAGCCATACTTATGTGGAGCCACTCAACGCAATTTGCAAAAAACAAGGTTTAATGTCGGTATAGCTTTTTACAGGTGGAAAGAGTTGATGCAGGAGAAAGCTTTCAAGATAGACGCTGAACTTGCCTGCTTTCTTCTCAACAGGTAAGTCAATGTTACGGTCTAAATTACAAGCTTTTTTTCATTGATGGTCGCTTCTCTGCCTTAGGAAACTTTCAATTCTATCAAATATCTGTTTGTTCGTTGTGTCAAGTTGCTGTTTGTTTGAAATAACAAACCTGTTCACCCGAAGGAAAACTCGATGAAGTGCTATTAGAAGACATCCTGTCATAGCTTTTTGGTACATAAGGCTACTGTAGAAGCAACACACATTTGAAAAAGCGAGGCGCTGTAGAGCACTATTCGTTTGAATGCAAAATACAATTTCATCACTAGATGGGAGAAATTCCTACACATTGTACCTTTAAAGTCATGTTGTGTTAAAGGGTTAGTTCACCCAAAAATGAAAATTATGTCATTAATGACTCACCCTCATGTCGTTCCAAGCCCGTAAGACCTCCGTTCATCTTCGGAACACAGTTTAAGATATTGTAGATTTAGTCCGAGAGTTTTCTATCCCTCCATTGAAAATGTATACACGGTATACTGTCCTTGTCCAGAAAGGAAATAAAGACATCATCAAAGTAGTCCATGTGACATCAGTGGGTTAGTTAGAATGTTTTGAAGCATCGAAAATACATTTTGGTCCAAAAATAACAAAAACTACGACTTTATTCAGCATTGTATTCTCTTCCGGTTCTGTTTCCGCATATGGTAACACTTTATTTAGTTGGTCCACTTTAGACATTCTGATGACTAAGTAACTTTGCAAAAACATGACACCTTACCTAACCTAAACTATTAGAATAACAGTCTTCTACAGTCTACTAATACTCTAATGAGAGTTATTTGCAAAGTCACTGGAGTGTCTAAAGTGAACCATCGGAATAAAGCTTAACCTTGCATACTTCCCTACCATAGTAGTTTAAAAAACAGATATGTGAAATGTAGTATGTCCGAATTCAGTATAAAAAAGTAGATGAAAAATACCGGGATGGCATACTACTTCTGACAAGATTCCGAAGTGCGCATCCCGTGGACACTTTACTATCCCATGATGCCACAGGCGAGGATGAATGGCAGTGAATTGACCAACTCTGGTGGGTCACATAACAGTGACAAATGTGTATGTCTGGATTGCATTCATTCTGCATACAATCATTCTACACAGAATGTAGGCTACTTTTTAATGGTTACAAAGTAGGCTAATTACTTATTCAAAACAAGTACCTACTCAGAGGTCCTGTCTGAATACCCACACTTGCGGACCCGCACCTAATGACGACCACAACAGTCCTGAATTTCAGCGAAGACCATGACAAGACAAGCCCTAGAGACAGATCCTCCGTGAAGACCTCATCGATACGACAGCCATCGGTACAGTTCCTCAGCAAAGACCACAAGAACCACAGAAGTCCTCTGCACAGACCCTATGGCCAGCTTCGACTCCTCACGCCATTTCCCGATCTTCAAGATGAAGGAACTGGATGAAATTTTCTGAATGATTCCAGTCCACAATCTGACTTGTGATGCAGCCTGGAATCATTATCACACTATGTTTGTTCGTTTGACCAGAGGAGAACAGCTCCCCCAACTGAGCCTAGTTTCTCACAAGGTTTTTTTCTCCATTTCTGTCACCGATGGAGTTTGGGTTCCTTGCCACTGTCACCTCTGGCTTGCTTAGTTGGGGACACGTAATATTCAACAATATTATTGATCTGACTGTACTGACACTATTCAGCCCATTCTCATCCCTAGGCGTCATGAAACTGACTCCTTGGGAATCATTTTGACCATGGTTCAATATTCGACGCTTTAGGCACCCTTTAGCGTCAGTTACATGACGCGATCCTAGGGCGTCATCTTGCTGACGCTTTACCTTTAACGTCAGTTAGATGACGCTATCTAATCCTAACCCTACCCCAGACCTAAACCTACCCGCGTCATCTAACTGACGCTTAGGTAAACCGTCAGTTAGATGAATTCATGTTTAGCATAATAACGGAGATGCGCACAGAATCAGCGCTGTACGTCACTGAATAGTGCGCTACCAGCGCAGTGGCGGAGCCTACGCTGATTTAGTAGTCTGATAATAAGCGTAGCGCTATAGAGTTGCATCAGCCGTTCTGACTGGAAAGTTCGCGGGATTGCTTGCATTATAAGGACATTGTACGAGTAACGGACAAGTAAGTCCAGTGTTATTTGAATATTAATGTTATAATAATAATAATAATAATAATTTATTGCCATGTCAACTAAGTTGATAGGAATTTGTCTTGGTACAACTCTCAGACATAAATAACCAAAAAACAGACATCATATGTACACCTAAAATAATATATTGCAAGTGTATTTGTTGTAGATAGTGTTTCTAAGTTTATTAGTCTATATTAAAGTGGCTGTTTTGCCGCACATGAATTGGACGCTGTATTATATGCCGTCAATCCTTTGAAGTTTGAATAGCGATCGTTATAACTTGTATAAGGAATATTTTTAATTATCTATTTACTGTTTGTTGCGGAAAAGCTATGGAAAACAAACAAGTGTACAAGCAGTGTGCTTCTCCCTGCCCGCGTTATTTAACGGGTGGGGACACACACGAGCTTTGTGTCATTTGTTTGGGAGTGGAGCATGCGGTCTCAGCCTTTGAGGGGGCTGAGTGTCAACATTGTGAGATGTTACCGCTTCGCATGCTCCGCTCTCGCCTGTCACTCTTTGATACTGAGAGTGGGCAGGCTCGCGTTCCTCAGGGATCAGGACCCGCGTCTGCCGAGGCAGCGCGGAGAATGCATTCCTGGGGATCGCAAAAGGATCTTTCGGAGGGGTTGGAGACGGGTCCGAGGGCCTTTTCCCCTTCCTTACCCGAGAGATCCAGCGCTCCACCCCCCCACCCCATTCGCATGCTCCGCTCTCGCCTGTCACTCTTTGATACTGAGAGTGGGCAGGCTCGCGTTCCTCAGGGATCAGGACCCGCGTCTGCCGAGGCAGCGCGGAGAATGCATTCCTGGGGATCGCAAAAGGATCTTTCGGAGGGGTTGGAGACGGGTCCGAGGGCCTTTTCCCCTTCCTTACCCGAGAGATCCAGCGCTCCACCCCCCCCCAACCCCCCCCCCCCCCGGTGTCGGAAGCACGCTCTGCGGTTTCTTCTGCCCGGGGAGAGAGCCCTCCATTACTTCATTGCTCTTCGATGCTATGAGTTTGGAGAGTGAAAGCACACACATGGGGGAAAGAGATTCACAATTTATTTCCCCAGCATATGATGAGCTGGTGGATGTTATGTCGCGGGCTGTAGAAAAATTAAAGATTGAATGGCCATCTGAAAAGAGGGGCGCTCGTCCTAAAAGTAAACTAGATGAGCGCTTTTTATCTTCTACTGCTTCTTCTCCACCACGAGGCCTTCCATTTTTTCCTGATCTTCACAATGAGATTTCTAAATCATGGAATAAACCATACTCGGCACGACTTTTCAGCCCTCAAGTTAATATTTATTCGAGGATTAGAGAGGGCTGAATGAGTATGGTTATGAGGCGATGCCCCAGGCGGAACAGAATTTAGCCAGCTATCTTTCCCCTGGTCCCGCATCATCTCTGAGAGCCTCGGCTTTGCCCACTAGACCGCTCAAAGCCACTTCGGTGTTAGTGGGAAAAGCTTATACAGCAGCAGGTCAAGCTGGAGCATGTCTGCATACTATGGCAGTGCTTCAGGCTTATCAAGCTGACCTGCTGGGGGATTTGGATAGTAGTGAGGGAGTCAGTCATGACGATATTCGAGAACTTCGTCGGGCTACCGATCTTTCTCTCAGGGCTACTAAAGAGACCGCCAGAGCAATTGGGCGGTGTATGGCAGCTTTGGTAGCTACTGAGAGACACTTGTGGTTAAATCTTTCTGAGATTAAAGAAAAAGATCGTGCTTTTTTGTTAGACGCTCCGCTTGTACCTTCTGGTCTCTTTGGCGACGCAGTCCACGCGGTCGTTGAGAGATTTCAGGAGTCAAAAAAGCAAGCTGACGCTTTTAAAAAGTTTATCCCTCGCCGTGTCCAGCCCCCTGGGGCTGCTGGGCGTGAGCAGCCCCAGGCGTCAAGCTCATCATTTCGTGTGCATCAGAAAGAGAGTGTTGCGTCTCGTGCACTTCCACGTGGAAACTGGAGACAGACGCAACCCTCTCAACCAAAGTCTTCTAAGTCGAAGCCGGATCTGAGGACCGTTCTTCAGGCGAAGAAGACTTCGGTTCAGAAAAAAAAAGGTCCTGATGTTCATGCATCAGGCCTGTGAGGACAGCCCCGACCGAAATAGAGCGGTGTACACCTCATTATACGGTGCCCGTTCCATTTCTGGGTCCTCACGAGACCGTTCTGCCAACCCTGCCACCCTCGGTGCTTCAGGACGCAGCGGTCTCCAGCGAGTCGCTGATGCTATGCTGCGGCACAGCATCGGTTTCGCGCCCTCTGAGGGGGGCTCTAGAGCGGCCAGTTCAGGTAGTTCCTGCCATTATGTTTCAGGCTCCGGAATTAGCTGTCTCTATAACACCAGAGACCAGCCTCGAGAGGCTGGTTCCCTTAGTAAATTTTCTGGCAGCGTGGAAGCTTCTGCCGAATATTTCTCGTTGGGTCCTGCAGATTGTAGAGAAAGGATACAGAATCCAGTTTGGTTCTCATCCTCCTCGTTACAACGGGGTGCTGCCCACTGTGGTGCATCCCGAGCAGGCTCTGGAAATGGAGCAAGAGGTAAAGGCCCTGTTAGCAAAGGAAGCTATAGAACAGGTGTACTCACCCGACAGAGAGTCGGGTTTTTACAGCCGTTATTTCATTGTTCCGAAAAAGGATGGGGGGTTGCGTCCCATTTTAGATCTTCGTCTGTTAAATCGGTCAGTACAGAAACTCAAGTTCAAGATGCTGACACTCAAACAGATCGTGACTCAAATCAGATCCGAGGACTGGTTTGTCACGATAGATCTGAAGGACGCTTACTTCCATATCTCCATCCTCCCTCAGCACAGGAAGTTCCTAAGGTTTTCTTTCGGGGGCAAAGAATACCAATATCGGGTTCTTCCTTTCGGTCTAGCTTTATCACCCCGCACGTTCACGAAATGCGTGGATGCAGCTCTAGCCCCTCTCAGGCTTCAGGGCATACGTATTCTGAACTACATCGACGACTGGCTGATTCTAGCGGAATCAGAGCAGTTGGCCGTTCGGCACCGAGGTGTCGTTCTCGCTCACATGCAGATGTTGGGGTTGAGGCTCAATGCCAAGAAAAAGTGTGCTTTCTCCAGTACAGAGAACCACTTTCCTTGGTGTGGTATGGGATTCAGTGACGATGCGGGCCACTCTATCGCCCGTTCGTGTAGCTGCTATCCTGACAGCCACCAAAGAGCTAAAGCTAGGCCAGTCACGCACTGTAAAACAGTTCGAGAGACTGTTGGGTCTTTTGGCGGCAGCGTCCAACGTGATACCTTTTGGCCTGCTGTACATGAGACCTTTACAGTGGTGGCTAAGGACCAGAGGGTTCTCCCCGAGGGGAAACCCACTTCGTATGATCAAGGTCACGCGGCGGTGCCTTCGTGCCTTGATTATATGGAGGAAACATTGGTTCTTAACCCAGGGTCCGGTATTGGGAGCTCTTTGCCATCGTGTTACTGTTTCGACAGATGCTTCCCTCACCGGCTGGGGAGCGGTAATTGAAGGCCGCTCGGTTCAGGGACTGTGGAAAAGTCATCATCTTTCGTGGCACATCAATTGCCTGGAGATGATGGCTGTCTTCAATGCGTTGAGACAATTCCTCCCAGACCTGAGGGGCCATCATGTGCTTGTACGAACAGACAACACATCAGTGGTCTCTTATCTGAACCGTCAGGGGGGTCTGCGTCCGCTTTGCAAACTGGCGCACCAGATCCTCCTGTGGTCTCTGGGGAAGGTACTCTCCCTGAGGGCAGTGTATATTCCTGGGGACCAGAATATTGGGGCAGACATCCTGTCGAGGCAGGAGCTGAGGCCAGGGGACTGGAGACTCCACCCCGAGGCGGTGGAGAAAATTTGGGAATTTTACGGCCAAGCAGAGGTGGATCTGTTTGCGTCTCAGCATACGACGCACTGTCCACTTTGGTTCTCCCTTACTCACCCAGCCCCCCTGGGGCTGGATGCTATGGTGCAGACGTGGCCGAGGCTACGTCTGTACGCATTTCCCCCTGTTGCTCTGCTCCCAGGAGTTCTGGAACGAGTCCGCCAGTACGGAATAAGCCTACTGCTTGTAGCACCACGCTGGCCGAGTCGGATCTGGTTTGCGGAGCTGATCCATCTCTTAGACGGTCCTCCCTTGGAGATCCCGATCAGGAGAGACCTTCTGTCTCAGGCCGGGGGCACAATATTTGACCCTCGACCAGAGATTTGGAACCTGCGGGTTTGGCCTCTGAGGGGGCCCAACTCATAGTGAGTGGTCTCTCAGCTGAGGCTGCTGAGACCATTCTAAGCTCCAGAGCTCCAGCTACTAGGAAACTTTATGCGCTTAAATGGAGAATTTTTTTCTGTATGGTGTCACCGACATCAGTGGGATCCAGTTAACTGTTCTGTGAACACAGTACTCTAGTTCCTGCAGGAGCGCTTTACGTCAGGTCTATGTCCTTCCACGCTCAAGGTCTACGTGGCGGCCATTGCGGCTTCCCACGCCCTGGTGGGGGGTACATCGTTGGGTCGAGACCCCCTGATTACACGTTTCCTTCGTGGCACATTGAGGCTGAGGCCTGCAACTCGCACTAAGGTGCCAGCTTGGGATTTGGCAATAGTACTAGAAGGCCTGTCTAGGGCTCCGTTCGAGCCCTTAGATTCGGTTTCAGAGAAGTTTCTTACTCTCAAGACTATCTTTCTGCTAGCTATTTCTTCCCTTAAGAGAGTTGGAGACCTTCAGGCCCTTTCGGTTTCCCCCACCTGCCTTGAGTTTGCACCGGGGATGGTCAAGACATTCTTATATCCGAAACAGGGATACGTCCCTGAGGTGCCGACCTTGATTCCGAGGCCTATTGTGCTGCAGGCTTTCTGTCCTCCTCCTTTTACATCTGCGGACCAGGAAAGGCTGAACCTCTTGTGTCCAGTGCGAGCACTGGATACTTATGTTCATCGGACATCTTCGATGAGGAAGTCCGACCAGTTATTTATTTGCTTTGGATCACCTAAGAAGGGTCTTCCTGCTTCTAAACAGACGGTTAGTAAGTGGATAGTCGAGGCTATTTCACTTGCATACGAGTACTCTGACCATCCGTGTCCCTTGGTGGTCAGAGCTCACTCCACGAGGGGTATGGCGGCCTCTAAAGCCTTGTTATTTGGGGTTTCTCTCCAAGACGTTTGTGATGCGGCAGGCTGGTCCTCACCGCTCACATTCGTCAGGTTTTACAGTTTGGACCTGGATGCTGCCCCAGGTTCTCAGGTGCTTAGTGTTTAGCTACGACAGTCTGACACTCAGGTACTTGGAATTCTGGCGTTTTGGGTATTCTCGTTCCCAAAGCGTCGATGACGCATCGCGAGTTCCCTCGAAAGGGAACGTCTCAGGTTACGACTGTAACCATAGTTCCCTGAGATAGGGAACGAGACGATGCGTCACCCTGCCATACTTCCTGCATCCCTGTGATCGGCTTGCTTCGACTTTTTGAAGCTAATGCCGGGTTTCACCGGATGTGCTTTTATCCCATCCTGGTCTTGACGTCACCCGCCTGTGACGCTCATTCTTTCCATTGGACTAGTTGACATTGATGCTCAGACGCATTCACGCTGGGGGCGTTCCCAAAGCGTCGATGACGCATCGTCTCGTTCCCTATCTCAGGGAACTATGGTTACAGTCGTAACCTGAGACGTTCTCTAACAAGAACACTGTGGCGGTCAGTGCGCATTGAACTAGCTATATCCAAAATCTAACACACAACACTTACCATACTTTTACCACATTATTTGTAGTTTTAATGTGATATTTGTTGTAAATGCACAGTAACCACAACACTTACCATGCTTTTACCGCCGTAACCTTAGTTTTACTGTGATAGGTGTGGTAAAAGGACAGTAACCACAAAACTGTCCGTGCTTTTACCTCAGTATTGGTAGTTTTTAAGTTATATTTGTTGTAAATGCATATTAATCACAACACTTACCATGCTTTTAATGTCTAATAATGTAACAACAAATATTTGTAAGGTAAATCAGTAATTTTTCCATTAAATAATCCGATATATTATATATAATGATATTTTCTTTTCTCTTTTTTTTCAGCTGAAAAGACCAAAAGTGCCTTTCGGACTCAGTCAGCCCATTATTGTTTGAGGAGAAGTAAATGGGAGACGAAAAGCTACAAAGGCAATTATTCACAATGGTATGTATGTGTTGGTTTTAACCCTAAATCAAACATTTTATCAAGCATTTGTTGTTTCTTAAACCTTTTCTTACAAAACCCATAGCCCAATCAGTACAAACATAGTCTCAAAGCCTTAATAATTCACAAGATTTAACAAGTTGTCAAATTCGTACAATTCTTGTACATAATCATGCAGCTTTTACTCCTAGTGCTGTCAATGGCTAGTGCCTCAATTCCTGTACATATTTATCACCATATTTGCAAATCAGTTGCGCACCTTCTTGGAAAGTAGTCGGATGTCCCATACACTGTCAGAAAAGTTTATATTAATTGCACTGTATTCATTAAAATTATTACAAATTGGACCCTGTCTGTTGATGTTCCAATGATACATGATGTCTCTCCACAACTCATAACCTTCCTCTGTTCGCAAGAGTGGAAAAGCTAATCTGACTTGTCACACGACATCAGATACTCGATTATTTTGTAGTAATCAGATCAGTTACACTGCTGATATTAACTGTCCCTTTGCATGTAAATCATGTTGTTGTTTTTTTACGTTATCATGTAACATATTATATCATGTTATCATAATCACTTTTTTAAGTTCATATGATTATTGCATGCTATTAAAGACATACTTTTATTCATAGAAATGCTCACATATCAGTGAACTTATTACATAAAAATGCTTTTAATATATAATTATGCAACACTCACAGAAATAAATCCTACAGTTATATATAAACTGACTACTTGCAAGTAATGTATTAAAATTACCTTCCTTTCTGTTTTGCAGGATTATCTTTTTTAAAGCTCTACAATATCAAACTCAACAGCTCTTTTAGGACCCAACCCTCACAAGATCTACTAGTGAGTCGCAGCAAATCTTGCCGTGATCAGCCCTACCCAGGTAAAGTTTCTACAATATTTTTCAATCAGTATTTACTCATCAAATGTTCTCCCCTGAATCGTATGGTAAATTAAATTAATTATAACTGTGTTAATTGGTATGTTTCAAGAACAATAGTAATTGCACATAGAGTAAGTGGAGACTTTCTTGTTTTACAGCAGAGAAGGAAGACCAGTCCTTTATATCAACGCAAGCTAATCGAATAAGTCCTTTGTTTCGGTGAGGAAGAAACATCTGGTGCCCAAAGAAGACAGAAAGGTGCGCAAGTCCATTGGTATGTCTTGTATTTAAACAATGCTGTGTATTACATAATTTGATCTTGACAATTTTACATTGTACAGATTATCACTCGATTTTTATATGGGTAAAACTGCTTTTCTTCAGTACTTGGCTTATATTATGTGCTGCAATATTATATATATATATATATTAGGGGTGGAACGGTACACAGAAGTCACGGTTCGGTTCATACCTCGGTTCAGACATCACGGTTCGGTACGATTTCGGTACAATGGAGGGAAAAAGCAAAACAAAAATGCAGAAGGCATTGCATTTTTTAAATAAGTTTTATTAATAAAGGCATAGAACCAGTTTATTTGTAGTGCACTGACAATAGTTTTATATAATTAGTTTATTAATTAAATTAATAAAAAGACAAAAAGACCTTGCGATATGTTTGGAAATTGTACCTGAATTAATTTAAAATTAATTTGCTATATTTCAGATCAATATATTTGTTTTCCTTAATTTTAATTAACATTATTAATTAACAATGTAACATTATTCTCATCTGAATTATAAATAATTGATTTCTGTATAAAATAATACTACCATTAAAAACACATTCGATTTTCTTTTTTAATCAATGTAGAATATGTAAGATTAGTGCTCCGAGGACGAGAAATGAAAACCAATGCAATATGATGAATGTTCAAAAGATGGGACCCACAGACTGTTTTGAAATGAGTTGGATAAATATGTTTTGCTTTTAAAACAGTGTGTGTGATTTTGGTTGGGTGACAGTTGCAGGTTACAGTTTGACAAGAGTTTACAGTGTGACAAAAGCACAATGTTGTGTTTTTTGCGAGTGTACACAAATATACTCCGCCAAGGACGGTCCCAAGCCCGGCTGCAAAAGGAGGAGGGTTGGGCGTGGGGCTAGCTACCCCACCCTATAAAAAAAACGCTAGCTACAGAAACGCCAACAGGAGATCAGGACATTTCAGCCCTGGGAGGAGATGGGACTTCGTCAAGAAGAAGTATGACGCCATGTAGTGAAAGCCGGAAGTCTCTGGAAGCTGCACGGCCGACAACCCTTCTTAATACCAGGACAACAAACATAGGAACATGGAACGTACGAACTATGTATGAGATAGGGAAGACTTTTGAGGTAGCAGCAGAAATGAAGAACTTCAAGCTCACCCTGCTTGGAGTCAACGAGACTAGATGGACACAGTCAGGACAGAGGAGACTAACGTCAGGAGAGATGATGCTGTACTCCGGACATGAAGAGGAAAATGCCCCCCACACCCAAGGAGTAGCACTGATGCTGTCAAAGGAAGCACAGAGAGCACTGATAGGATGGGAAGCCCATGGATCAAGAATTATCACAGCATCCTTCCGAACCAAGAAAAAGAAGATAAAGATAAACGTAATACAATGCTACGCTCCCACAAATGACAGCGATGAAGATGCAAAGGACCAGTTCTATAATAGACTACAGTCTATAGTGGAGAAGTACCCAGAGAGAGACGTCACAATACTGATGGGGGACCTAAACGCCAAGATTGGGAGGGACAACACGCGGTATGAAGGCATCATGGGGTGCCATGGACTTGGGGACATGAACGAAAACGGTGAGAGATTAGCAGACCTGTGTGCATTAAACAACTTAGTCATTGGCGGCAGCGTATTCCCCCACAAGAACATTCACAAAGCCACCTGGATGTCGCCGGACCACAAAACGGAGAATCAGATTGACCACATCTGCATAAACAAGAAGTTTAGAAGGTCCTTGCAGGATGTGCGAGTGAAGAGGGGAGCAGACGTGGCTTCGGACCACCACTTGGTGGTGGCCAGGCTGAAGCTAAAGTTAAAGAAAAACTGGATGGCGGCGAAATCATCAGTACAAAAGTTCAACACAGCTCTCCTGAGAGATGCAAGTAAGCAATACGAGTTTAAAGTGACCCTCAACAACAAATTCCAAGCTCTGCAAGACATGTTGGAAGAAGATGACAGTAGTCTTGAAAAGAGGTGGGACACGTTAAAAGAAGCAGTGATAGGGACATGCCAGGAAGTGCTTGGCACAAAGAAACACCAGCATAAAGAGTGGATCTCTGCAGACAGTCTGAAAAAGATCAAGGAGAGGAAGGAAAAGAAGATGGCTGTAAACAACAGTCGCACGCGAGCAGAGAAGGCCAAGGCACAAGCAGAGTATACAGAAGCAAACAAGCAGACGAAGAAGAGCATTAGAGCAGACAAGAGGAAGTACATTGATGACCTGGCAACATCAGCAGAGGAAGCAGCGAGAGAGAACAACATGAAAGAACTGTATGACACCACCAAGAAGTTAGCAGGGAAGTACAGCAGACCGGAAAGACCAGTGAAGGATAAGAACGGAAGGCCAATTATGGGAGATGAGCAGCAAAGGAACAGATGGGTAGAGCACTTCGAGGAACTTTTGAACAGGCCAACACCACAAAACCCACCTGACATAAAACCAGCGAACGCAGATCTGCCAATAGACTGTGAAGTACCAACTAAAGAAGAAATAAGGAAGGCCATCAAACAGCTTAGAAATGGAAAAGCAGCGGGTCCAGACAACATCCCAGCAGAGGCGCTGAAAGCAGACATAGAAACAACGGTTGAGATGCTATACCCACTTTTTGAGAAAATTTGGGAGGAAGAACAAGTGCCTGCAGAATGGAAAGAGGGATACCTCGTAAAGCTTCCAAAGAAAGGTGACCTTAGCAACTGCACGAACTACAGAGGAATCACACTGTTATCAGTACCAGGCAAAGTCTTCAACAGAGTCCTGCTGAACAGGATGAAGGACCCCGTCGACGCTCAACTTCGTGACCAGCAGGCCGGCTTTCGCAAGGATAGATCCTGCATTGATCAGATCGCGACGCTGCGTATTATAGTTGAGCAGTCGATAGAATGGAACTCACCCCTGTGCATCAACTTTGTTAATTACGAAAAAGCCTTCGACAGTGTGGACCGCGAAATCCTCTGGAAGCTCCTCCGGCATTATGGTGTGCCTGCAAAGATCGTCAGCATCATCAGAAACTCATACGAGGGACTGACCTGCAAGGTCATCCATGGAGGACAGCTCACAGAAGCATTCCAAGTGCGGACCGGCGTCAGGCAAGGCTGTTTGCTGTCACCGTTTCTCTTCCTTCTAGCGATCGACTGGATCATGAAGACCTCAACAGCCCACAGAAAGCACAGGATCCAGTGGACGCTCTGGAATCAGCTGGATGACCTGGACTTTGCCGACGACTTGGCCCTATTGTCACACACCCAACAGCAGATGCAGGAGAAGACAAACAACGTAGCAGCTGCCTCAATGAGAGTAGGCCTCAGCATACACAAGGGAAAGAGCAAGATCCTCAAGATAAATGCGAACAGCAACACCCCAGTTACACTTGATGGAGAAGCCCTGGAAGAGGTCGAGGCCTTTATCTACCTAGGCAGTGTCATCAACAAACAGGGGGGCACTGACGTGGATATTAAGGCTCGTATCGGAAAGGCGCGCGCAGCATTCATACAACTCCGGAACATCTGGAGCTCCAAGGAACTGTCCGTCAAGACCAAAATAAAACTTTTTAACTCAAATGTCAAGGCAGTTCTCCTCTATGGAGCAGAAACATGGAGGACCATGGTAACCATCACCAAGAAAGTACAGGTGTTCATCAATAGCTGCCTGCGAAAGATACTCCGCATCCACTGGCCAGAGACCATCAGCAATAGCGAACTCTGGCAAAAAACAAACCAGCTACCCGCAGAAGAGGAAATCAAGAAGCGACGTTGGGGATGGATTGGACACACCCTACGTAACCCAGCGACAAACACCACCAGACAAGCCTTAAAATGGAATCCGCAAGGAAAACGAAACAGAGGTCGACCGAGAAATACCTGGCGCCGAGACTTGGAGGCAGACACAAAGAGCATGGGAAAGACCTGGAGTCAGCTGGAAAAAATGGCCCAGGACAGGGATGCCTGGAGATCCCTTGTTGGCGGCCTATGCCCCAGGAGGGGTAGTAGGCGAAAGTAAGTAAGTAACACAAATATAAGTAAACACTTTGCAGGTTTAATGATCTGTATGAACAAAATGACGGAGTATGTTTTTTTATGTTTCCACTGTTTGATCGCGCCCCCGCCTGTCTCTCTCTCGCGCGCACACACACACACACACACACACACACACACAAACACTCCAGCATTGCAATCTTGACATCGCAGTCCATACGCAGTCACACCAAACGCGAATAGAGCGTCAAATTCGCGTCTAGCGCGTCTAGTTCGACGCTAGTCCAAAGCGAATAGGACGCGCGTCTAAATTAAGCCAATGTTTGAAGTGAACGCGCGTTCAGAGCTAATAGCCGATGGTACAGATTATGTGTACCTAAAGAACCCGCGTATCTAACAGTAGTTCCGCATTACATTAATTAATTTGCACGCGAGTTTTATTTATTTTTATACCGTGCATTCTCCGTGTAAATTCGTGCACCGAACCGTGACGCCCGTACCGTTTCGGTTCAATACGAATACATGTACCGTTCCACCCCTAATATATATATATATATATATATATATAATACTTCAATGTGTATATTATATAATGTACTGACTGTTGCTTTGTAAATTTAAATAAGGAACAGGCAACTCTGGCCCTTTTGCATTCTCCTTTTTTGAGGTGGAGAGTTTACCTCCAACCCTAATTGAGCACATCTGAAAATTTTAACCAAAGTCTTCAGGTTTACTTGTAGACAAAAGGCAGGAGGGTTTGAGGTTGGAGCTAAATCTGCAGGACAGTGGACGCTGAGGGCCAGAGTAGCCCATCACTCCTTTAAATAAAGCAACACTGTGTCATTTTTTATGTTGATTCTTTACTTTGTTCTTTCAAAATGATATGTGCTCATTCATGCATGTGTAATTACTTCCACCAACTAATCAAGTACTCTCGTAAGTGTAGAATCTGCCATTCCGAATGAGTGAGTCGCTCGAATGGCGGCAGCCATGTTGCGCCTCCATCTTGAAACATTAGAAAAAAGGGGGACATACCTGGAAATTCAAGCTTCACCTTTCACGCCTTTACTTAGTGGCACCGTGACGAATGCGAGGGGGAGATTACTCCTAATAATACGGTCACCGTAGGAGTTAAAACGCCCTCGGAATGGGAGGGGCTAGAAAGTAATATTCAGTTGGTAGTCTTATACAATTTCACCGCTATATGGGAGAAAATCTTACACAATGTAGCTTTAAATAACGCAGAACATAAGCTGACCTGACTGTCCATTAAATAGCTTAATTTGAATTGTTTGTGTTTTTTGTTTTATTTTCAGACCAGGACTGGAGAACGCCTGACAGATGTTAAGGACTTCCTACTCTGAGAAAAAGCTACACCACTGATCACATCTTCTGTTCATCATTTGTACTGTAGGGCACAACTGAACAAACTGTTTAAATGAGGAAGAAGAACATGAACACGATAGAGACATGTACAGGGAAGAGCAAGAAACGTCTCGGTTACGGATGTAACCCTCGTTCCCTGAGTAGGGAACGGAGACGTTACGTCGGATGACGGAGAATGGGGGTTTCGCCAGAAAGCCAATCCTCTTCGAGTATTAAAAAACGAGCCAATGGCAAAGAAATGCCATGGGTCTGCGGAATTTGCATAATGTATCTTCGCCTCACCGCGTGAGTATTTAAGGAGAGACACCTGCAACAGCAGATCATGTCTTCGCTGAGGAGCCGAGACTGAACTCAGGCGTCTACCCAGCGGTACAGCGGAAGTGGCAGGGAGACGTAACGTCTCCGTTCCCTACTCAGGGAACGAGGGTTACATCCGTAACCGAGACGTTCACTTTCGTAGTCACTCCGAGTTACGTCGGATGACGGAGAATGGGGGTCCCCGTGTAATCACGCCACCTTCACAGCTGTCTTCCAGTGCCCTGCGAAGTCTGACCTCCCTGTCGTGATGTAGGCACGGACGAAGGAGTCCTACTAACACAGGAATACCAAGGTACACTGGGAAGCATATCTCAGGGGAGATATGCCGCAGCATGCCTACCCGTAGGGAGGACTTAAGAATACACATATGGCCCGAGGGGGCTTCATATGGAGGAACACTGGAGTGACCAGCCCGTAGGGTGGCATCTACTTTCAACTCCAGGAGTGGCAGGTGACTTGCCGAGGGAAAGACACATGCTCAAAGAGGCTTACAGTGGAAAATACACATGTGGGGGTTACTCAGAGGAGGAACCATGCACACGGAGGCACCTAGCCGACGCACAGGCAATAGACACTGGCGCCAGCGTCAACAGTGCTGGAGGAACTCAGGGCTTCAGAGGGGAAGGCTCACCTGAGGAAATATCGCACGTATCCAGTCCGTGGAGTGGAATGGCGAGCAAGCGAGACACTTAACAGCTCCCATGTTAGCTTGAAAAAGACAGTACATGGGCGGAGACTGGCTCCACTCGGAGATTGTAGAATCTGGCGAATGTGTTAGGTGTCGCCCAGCCTGCAGCTCTGCAGATGTCTGTTAGCGAGGCGCCACGCGCTAAAGCCCAAGAGGACGCCACACTCCGGGTGGAGTGGGCGGTCACACCAAGGGGGCATGGTCGACCTTGCTGCTGGTATGCCAAAGCAATGGCGTCCACTATCCAGTGAGACAACCTTTGTTTGGAGAGAGCCTTTCCCTTCAGCTTCCCACCATAACAGACAAAGAGCTGGTCTGAGGTCCTGAAACACTGCGTCCTGTCTACGTAAGCACGGAGTGCGCGTACTGGACAGAGCAGTGCCAAGGCTGGGTCTGCCTCCTCCCGGGGCAGCGCTTGCAGGTTCACCACCTGGTCCCGGAAGGGAGTGGTGGGAACCTTGGGCACATATCCGGGCCGGGGTCTCAGGATCACGTGAGAGAGGCCGGGCCCGAACTCCAGGCACGCTTCGTCAACGGAGAATGCGTGCAGGTCCCCTACCCTCTTGATGGAGGCCAACGCAACCAGGAGCGCTGTCTTCATTGACAGGATCTTAAGCTCAGCTGATTGCAGAGGCTCAAAGGGAGCCCTCTGCAGGGCACTTAAGACCACTGAGAGGTCCCAAGAGGGAACGAGAGGAGGGCGAGGAGGATTCAGTCTCCTCGCTCCTCTCAGGAACCTGAGGATCAGGTCGTGCTTTCCAAGAGACTTACCTTCAACTGCTTCGTGATATGCGGCGATAGCGGCCACATACACCTTCAGGGTGGAGGGAGACAGCCTTCGCTCCAACCCGTCTTGCAGGAAGGAAAGCACAACGCTGACCGAGCATCTCCTGGGGTCTTCTCGGCGAGAAGAGCACCAGTTAACGAAGAGGTTCCACTTCAACGCATAGACATTTCTCGTGGACGATGCTCTAGCGGAAGTGATGGTAGCCGCCACCGCTGGTGGCAGGGTACTCAAACCTGCCTCGTCCCGTCCAGGAGCCACACGTGGAGTCTCCAAAGATCGGGACGAGGGTGCCATAGGGTGCCCCGTCTCTGAGAAAGGAGGTCCTTCCTCAGAGGAATTGGCCAAGGAGGTGCTGTCGCGAGGAGTATCAGTTCGGAGAACCAGGTCTTGGTGGGCCAGTATGGGGCGACCAATATGACCTGCTCCTCATCCTCCTTGATCTTGCACAGAGTACGTGCGAGAAGGCTCACTGGGGGTAACGCATACTTGCGTAGGCCCTGCGGCCAGCTGTGCGCCAGTGCATCCGTGCCGAGCGTGCCCTCGGTCAGGGAGTAATACAGGGCGCAATGGGATGAGTCGTGGGAGGCAAACAGATCTATCTGTGCGTCCCCGAACTGGTCCCATATCAGCTGGACCGACTGGGGATGGAGTCTCCATTCGCCAGAGGTTGGCCGGAGCCGTGACAGCTCGTCGGCTGCAAGGTTCCGCACTCCTGGAATGTAAATAGCACGAAGGGACCTCAGGTGCTTCTGACTCCATAAGAGGAGGTGGCGTGCGAGTTGCGACATACGGCGAGAGCGTAGACCACCCTGACGGTTGATGTACGCTACAGTCGCGGTATTGTCCGAACGGACAAGTACGTGTTGACCCAGGAGCAACGCGTGGAAGCGGTGCAGGGCAAGGCGTACTGCCAGCAACTCGAGGCAATTGACATGCATGAGGCGCTGGGGTCCTGTCCAGGAGCCCGCGGCTGCATGTCCATTGCACATGGCGCCCCAGCCCGTGGCAGAGGCATCTGTGGAGACGACAAGATGCCTGGAAACTCGTTCTAGGGGAACTCCGGCCCGTAGAAAGCTGAGGTTCCGCCACGGGGTGAAGGTCTGACGGCAGGTCGGAGTTATTGGAACTCTGAGCGTACCGTGATGCCATGCCCACCTCGGGACCCGATCGCGAAGCCACAGCTGAAGCGGTCTCATATGAAGCAATCCGAGTGGCGTTGCCGCGGCTGCGGATGCCATATGCCCCAGGAGCCTCTGAAAAAGTTTCAGTGGGACCGCACTCTTGCCCTCGAACTGTCGAAGACAAGTCAGCAGTGAGTGTGCGCGCTCGCTCGTAAGCTGCGCGGACATGGCGACCGAGTCTATCTCCATACCGAGAAAAGAGATCCTCTGCACGGGGCAAAGTTTGCTCTTCTCCCAGTTGACCCGAAGGCCCAGACGGGCTAGGTGCCGGAGCACAAGGTCTCTGTGTTCGCAAACCTGATCTCGAGAGTAAGCTAATATTAGCCAGTCGTCGAGATAATTCAGGATGCGAACCCCGTGTTCGCGTAGGGGAACAAGGGCTGCCTCGACGACCTTCGTAAAGACGCGAGGAGACAGAGCCAACCCGAATGGGAGAACCGCGTACTGGTATGCCTGCCCCTCGAAAGCAAACCGAAGAAACGGTCTGTGTCGAGGTAAAATGGAGACATGAAAGTAGGCGTCCTTCAGGTCGATCGCTGCAAACCAATCCTGTGGCCGCACGCATTCGAAAATGCGTTTGGCCGTGAGCATCTTGAACGGCAGCCTGTGAAGGGAGCGGTTCAAGACGCGCAAGTCCAGGATTGGCCGTAACCCACCGGTTTTCTTGGGGACAATGAAGTAGGGGCTGTAGAACCCTGACCTCATCTCGGCTGGAGGGACAGCCTCGATTGCACCCTTCGCCAGCAGGGTAGCAACCTCCGCTCTCATGATCGGGGCATTGCCACCGACCATAGTAAAGCGGACTCCCCTGAAGCGGGGAGGAGACCGTGCGAACTGAATCGCATAGCCGAGCCTGATAGTTCGGGCGACCCAACGGGACAGATTGGGGAGCTCTAACCAAGCCCCCAAAAACTGATCCAGCGGAATCATCCGAGCCACAGGCGTCCCCCCGGAGGGGCAGCGAGGCGGAGTGACCGGCACAGGCAAGGGTGGCATAGCGGCCCTGAGCATGTGCGCGGCCAAGCTCCGCGCCCTGACAGAGGAGACCAGGGAAGGACCAGCGTTCCACGGGGGTCTGCTCTGCCAGGGGTCTGGCGATAGAGGGGGATGAGAGTGGTGTGGTCCGGGGACGGCACGCACTGTCATCCTCGCCCTCAGAGACAGAGGAGGACGAGAGTGGCGAGGCACGGGGGCGTCGCGCACTGTCATCCGGCTCTGTGTGCTCAGTGATGGACATTTCGGTTCTTTCTTTAACCACATTAGGGTGCCACGTGCAGCTCTTTTAGGAGAGGAAAAACTCTGCAATGCTGAGGCGACCAGGGAGAAAACACAAAGTCAGGCAGACCACTGCACAGATCGCAGGCAATGTGAAGACTCGCTGGATACCGCCGTCACACCAACACTGGAGAGATCGCTCGTCTCGAAGAGGTGAGTCACTTGTAAACTCAGATGTGGCTGTGGAGTGAAGAGGTTCTCTTGGCTCCGAAGCGAAAACATGATCTGCTGTTGCAGGTGTCTCTCCTTAAACTCGTAGTGTAACTCGGAGTGACTACGAAAGGGAACCAGTTTAGCTTTGATAATGAATTATTATTTTCCAACACAATATAAAATCTGTTTTCTGTATCATAGGTGACTAAATATGATTCTCTGGCACTCATTTGTGTGGCTTCAGCAGCTGTGAATGGATTAATTTGATGTTAATGTATTTTTGAAGCCTCATTGTTATTTATCTTGAATCTCATTAGTCTTTATGCTACTTTATCAACTTTGTAACAACATTAGGTATTACATTAAATTAGCTCAAATTATATATAGGGAATTTTAATAATTAATCAGGAATATGATTAATATATATCACATATTACAGTTACATTAAATCATCGAAGCTGCAAATAGACCGATTGTATACATGAATGATCAACACAATGAGTTATGGTTCGTCATTAATATATCAATAGTCCCATTACAGATCAATTATATGAGATAACTTTAAAGGAATTAATTTAGTTATCAAACGATCTGTCTGTCCAGCAAACGGCCGTAAGATTAACTTATCAATTTTCAACAAAAATTATCTCTTTCTTATAATTCAAAAAAGCTATTTTCTGGCCATGAAAAATCACCTTCTTGTTATTATAAAATTTAGGTTACTGAAATAGTAACGAATTGTAAATCTTTGTAGCTAGATTGACTTTGTAAAAAATGAGCATTTTAGACAGAAAGCAATCAAGAATATGGTTTTAATAAAATGAAACTACGGATACAGAATTCTACATTTAAACCCAGGATACATGTATGTACAGTAAACAAACAGTAAAACTAACGAGACAAACGAATAACAACGGGTGTGAGAGAGAGAGAGATTGAGTGAGAGAGAGAGAGCCAGAGGATGAGAAAGTGAAACTAAAGGTCAGGATTAGAGATTGCAGTACGGCACAAACCACAGACAAAATGAACCTTGAGAGACACAAAGATCAAATCCCCTGAATGGGGTAAACTACAGTGGCCGAGAGAGCTCAACGCGCTGCAACTGAAGAAAACACATGCAAATACAAAAAAGCACATGCAAATAAAATAAAACGCATGTGTCACGCGGTGACAATTTCATCTTTTGTCTCCATGCAAGGCGGAACTAAGGTTCGCCGCGATTGCCTCCCGCCGGACTCATAACAATGGAACACCGGGTTATTAATCGGGATCGCCGACAGCTGCGCGGAAAAGGAGTGAAGCCCCGCGATTGGGACACGTTGCCCTTAGGGGAGGATAAGAGGAGAGAGTACAGAGGGGAGAGTGTGTTGTTTTTCGGGGCTGTGATCTCGGAGGAAGCGTGAACATTGGAGCAGAGGAAGTGGGGGCCAACAAACAGGCGTGGCACCGTGAGTTCGGGAGAAAGAGCACAACGACGCAACTGGAACGTGGGAATCACGGGACGACAAGATCGCTTATGAGAGACTGTGAGTAGTTCAAAACAATCTCTATCCTCCTCTTGTATCTACGGGACTCCTTGATGCGAATGCCAGGTCAGAAAATGGGCGACGGCCCTCTATGAGTATATTTCCCACTGAGTGCTGAGATGAAGTGATGATGAAGTGACGTGATGCACTGTTTGGATGTGTGAAGTGTGAACTTAAACCCGCTGGATGTCCATTGCTTACCTGAGCTTTCTGTCACGTCCTAAATACTTAAGAGGAGGCTAACACCGTTGTACTTTACAGATGTTGAGTGTATTTTCTGACAGCCTATTGAGAAGAGGGACACGTGTAGTAATACCCAACCGACTGCTTGCAGTGAAAACAGTGAAGCTCCCCCGGCCGTAAGTTCTCTGTCTGTCGTCTCTGAAGAAGAGGATTACGTGCCGTATACTCACCTGTCTGCTTTGTAGTGAAGCTCCCCAGCCGTAAGTTCTCTGTCTGCCGCCTATGGAGAAGAGGAGTACGTGCCTGGACACTCACCTGGCTGCTTGGCAGCGAAGCTCCCCAGCCGTAAGTTCTCTGTCTGTCATCTATGAAGAAGAGGATTACGTGCCGTATACTCACCTGTCTGCTTTGCAGTGAAGCTCCCCAGCCGTAAGTTCTCTGTCTGTCATCTATGAAGAAGAGGATTACGTGCCGTATACTCACCTGTCTGCTTTGCAGTGAAGCTCCCCAGCCGTAAGTTCTCTGTCTGCCACCTGTGGAGAAGAGGAGTACGTGCCTGAACACTCAACTGGCTGCTTGGCAGCGAAGCTCCCCAGCCGTAAGTTATCTGTCTGTCATCTATGAAGAAGAGGATTACGTGCCGTATACTCACCTGTCTGCTTTGCAGCGAAGCTCCCCAGCCGTAAGTTCTCTGTCTGTCATCTATGAAGAAGAGGATTACGTGCTGTATACTCACCTGTCTGCTTTGCAGTGAAGCTCCCCAGCCGTAAGTTCTCTGTCTGTCATCTATGAAGAAGAGGATTACGGGCCTTATACTCACCTGTCTGCTTTGCAGTGAAGCTCCCCAGCCGTAAGTTCTCTGTCTGCCACCTGTGGAGAAGAGGAGTACGTGCCTGAACACTCAACTGGCTGCTTGGCAGCGAAGCTCCCCAGCCGTAAGTTCTCTGTCTGTCATCTATGAAGAAGAGGATTACGTGCCGTATACTCACCTGTCTGCTTTGCAGCGAAGCTCCCCAGCCGTAAGTTCTCTGTCTGTCATCTATGAAGAAGAGGAGTACGTGCCGTATACTCACCTGTCTGCTTTGCAGTGAAGCTCCCCAGCCGTAAGTTCTCTGTCTGCCACCTGTGGAGAAGAGGAGTACGTGCCTGAACACTCAACTGGCTGCTTGGCAGCAAAGCTCCCCAGCCGTAAGTTCTCTGTCTGTCATCTATGAAGAAAAGGATTACGTGCCGTATGCTCACCTGTCTGCTTTGCAGCGAAGCTCCCCAGCCGTAAGTTCTCTGTCTGCTGCCTGTGGAGAAGAGGAGTACGTGCCTGAACATTCAACTGGCTGCTTGGCAGCGAAGCTCCCCAGCCGTAAGTTCTCTGTCTGTCACCTGTGGAGAAGAGTACGTGCCTGAACACTCACCTGGCTGTTTGGCAGTGAAGCCCCCCCCCAGCCGTAAGTTCTCTGCCTGCCGCCTGTGGAGAAGAGGAGTACGTGCCTGAACACTCAACTGGTTGCTTGGCAGCGAAGCTCCCCAGCCGTAAGTTCTCTGTCTGTCACCTGTGGAGGAGAGGAGCACGTGCCTGAACGCTCACCTGGCTGCTTGGCAGCGAAACTCCATGGCCTGAAGCTCCCCAGCCATAAGTTCCCTGTCTGACACCTGTAAAGAGGAGGATTATGTTACCTGTACACTCACCTGTCTGCTTGGCAGCAAAGCTTCTCAGTCGTGAGTTCTCTGTCTGCCATTTGGGGAAGAAGAGGTGGACATACCCGAAACGCACATCTGGACTGTCCTTGGACGGAACGATCCTGCGCAGAAGACTCTACCTCTAAATCTTTTATCTCATTTTATATTAAATAAATTATTATTCACTTAAAGTCTTGTTGTCTGTCCTCCTTGCCTGGCCTCTGTCCGACTCCCCAAGGGTGGTACTGGTTCTGAGGGGTGGTGTAGCCCGTCTAGCCGCCCGACCTGTGACATAACTTTGGCGTAGTCGGCAGGGTTCCACCTTGGGTTGAGAGGCAGAGGTGGAGCAATGGCAGACGAAGATGCACCGGTGGGACGCCCACATGTCATGCCCGTCTTTGTGGGGGCCCCGTGGGCCCAGAAGTATGGAGGGCCAGGTTCAGAACTCAGCCTGTCGGCATGGAAAACTCAAGTGGAGTACTTGGCGGGCCTCCAAGGGTTAAACGCCACACAGAAGGCCCAGTTCATCTTGAATTCACTCGAAGGCGAAGCCAGGAGAGAGGTACAAGCGGCGCCGGAAGCCACCCGAGCCACAGGCCAGACTATCCTTGACTTTCTAACGGAGCAATACGGAGACGCGACTCCCGCAGCTGTCCTCTGGACGCAATTTTTCAATTGCAAGCAGGGATCTCGGCAGACTATGCGTGCTGGTGCTACAGCTTAAAATTATACTTTATTTATTTATTTGTGCAAAACATACAGAGATTACATTTTTTTATGACATACAACTTACAATGTACAAAATGTATTAACAATGTGTTCAATGTCATCAGAATACAAATGAGAAAAGAACAATGAGCTGGAAACTAAAATAAATAAATAAAAAAGATAGAAGAAAATCATGAAGGAAAGATATTTATCTATACATCAGTTACACTGTACAAATTGTTTCATGTTATTACATTTTCATAAAGAAAAGTTTCGTAAGAAATGTTAGGTAATGTAGGGTCCAAAATTTTAAAGTTGAGACACACAGATATAACGCATATTTTAAAAGCTTTTTTGTAAACTAAAAATAGAAATGTATTTGCATCTGTTATGTTGACAGCATTATATTTCTGTGGTAAGAACAGCTCTTCAGCTGATGGACGCTGTGCTGCGTTGTCATGGGAACATCCCAGGTGAAAATAATGAGGAAATTAATTTCAATTTCAATTTTATTAATGGATAGCCCCTTGAGATGCAACATCTCATTTTCAAGAGTGTCCATACATATAGACATAAAACTATATGTATGGACGCATAGATTTATGGATATCTATTCCAGCACGTCCCAGCCGGGTTCGTCACTTATTTGGTTCCTCTGGAAACATTTCCGTTGTGCTCTGTGTTATTTGCAGCGCCTTTTCTGTATTTGTGTTTTGAGCTTTTGCAGCGCGTTTGTATTTGGTGGTGTTGTGAGTATTTGGAGCACACGTGTGTTGTGAAACTGATGAAGATGTTTTCTTAATTTGCGGGTGTTTTTTTTTTTATTTGCACGCGTTTTTTTTGTATTTGCATGCGTTTTATTTTATTTGCATGTGTTTTTTTGTATTTGCATGTGTTTTCTTCAGTTGCAGCGCGTTGAGCTCTCTCGGCCACCGTAGTAAACAGATCTTAAAGCATTTAGATCGATAGGAATTACGATACTTGCATGATTCTCCGTGTGGCTGAGAACGAAAGCGTGTGTGTGTGTGTCTCTGTCCTCGTGTCACACGTTCACGTGGTCTTTCAGAGCGAGGGAGCGCGTTAGTTTGAATGTCCTTTGAGATGCAGCTGCTGGTTGGTTCAAAGAGTCTCTTTAAAGTTGAAGTTGCAGATTACGTTTATTTCACTGAAACTGAACGTAGGAAAGTCCGAAGACGAAAATAAAGAAAGATTAAAGAAAAATGAGAAACACGGCGTAAAGCTCCCTAAGGAGCCATGGAACCGGAAACCTCTCACAGGGAAAAAGCTCTATAAGAACTTCCTGGGGTCAGTATTTTATAGAAAAACTGGGTTCACGCCTCTGTTTGCGCGAACCACCCATGACCGTCCGCGAATCTGAAGCAGACAAAGTTTTCTTTGTCCTGTGGGGGATGCCCACTGGACTGAGGAGATTGTGTTGAGCCGTTCGGCTCCTCCAGCACTATGTAATGTAGTCAGCTGCAAATATGGCTTGACCTCAAAAAAATTCTAACAAAAGGTTTCTCAGTGTTTTACAGTAGTAACAGATGTACTTAAAAACATACTAAAAGTTTACCAAAGTTTGACTCCAAGAAAGGCCCCATTTTCAAAATGGCGGCCGTCAGGTCCTTAAAACGACTATTACTCCTTTGTATTCCTCCTAGACCAGGAATACTGGTGCCTGATACATGTTTTGGCCATGTAATATTATAATTAGCATATTTGCATGGTAGATAAGTGATTTCAAGTACAATTATTTATTAAAGCAATTGGTTACAAGCATATTTATGCGAAAAATTTCCCTTAAGTAATTGCATATTTCTCCTTTCTCATATCGTTTTGCCTAGTGTTGGTGGTTTCTGTGGTTCATAACCATTCTTTTGATTCCAATAAAGAATAAATTCATTAGAAATGTGTGGCACTGTAAAATGAGTCAAAACAGGGCTGCCACGTGAAGGCTCAGTACCGCTAACCCGTTTTGTTTTTTTGCCTTTTTTGTAAATTATTTTTTTTAATACTTTTCTTATTTATACATGTCTTTTTCTATTTTATTCAGTTGTTTCCTCATATTCTGGTTTATTTTTTATACTTTTTTTGTACTGTGACCTACACTAGAGGTTGATTATAGTGATTCTCACAATTCCCAACTTGACATGGTCGACAAGCAGGCATGCATGGGAGTCCATATGCCCTGCAACTGCACCATTGTGTTCAGCAGGCAGTTGTGCAATTACAGTGGATCATCTGCAGGAGGCTTTCTGGGGCAGCAGTCTTACTGGTCATAACTGTCAGGAACCGGTTGTCCACCAGTTTCCATCCCCAATCCACTGTGTTCATGTCACCTTCCTTTCCAATCCACACCATGATCTGGAAGTAAACTCTTTGGCAGTGGTATTTGGTTGAGGACTCAGTTGGAGGCAGACGTTCTGGGGTAACAAATTATTTGGCGGGAACGATTTTCTTGCTAAAAAAGTTTGTAGCGCAAAAGAGGCAAGTGAATCAGTACTCTTTCCGCCAAACAACACTGCCGTTGCCTTGGTCCCATAGTCCTCTATGACATTCCTTGCTTGATGTGGGAGCAGAAACACATTTGCACAGGACTGGATGGTTGATTCACCATTCACAAGTTTCTGGAATGCTGTCTGTTTGCCAACACTAAAAATGCGTTTAGTTGTATCACATCCCTTGATGAATGATATGCATCATTCCATGCCACCCTGGGGTTTGTTGTTTGAAGTTCAGTGAGAACTCCCACAGGACATCAACTGTTATGTCACAGTTGATCAGTGCTGGGAAGTCATTGAACACAATGGTTTGGCGCAGATGTTTCGCAAAGCGATATTCGATGACTGGGATTTCACTTTGCACTGCAAAATCTAGGTTGGTAATGTGTCTCCTTGGAATGATACAGTCCTTTTTACGCCCTGGAGTGATTGCTGCTATGGTTCCCATTCCCCCCCCCCTTGAAAGGTATATACACTACAATATATACTGCCTTAGTTTAGATATGACGAATGATTGCAGCTACCAACAGCTCGTGTTTCTCAATAAAGAATCCTGCTGAAGATACCACCAAGTCTCCTGGTCTTCGCTTCTGAGTTTCCTACACTTTAGAAGAAAAAGTTCACAACATCTCCTTACCCACAAAAAGACCATTCAAAAGTGTACGGAGAGTCTCAGGAACAAACGAAAGGGCAGAGTCAAGCTCTAGTGACTTTGTGCTTGGATACTGATCCGTAACGGATGGGACATTGGACTTGATATCACTTCTGATCAATCGCGCAGCTTTTTGAATGATCGCATGTTTCTGGGATTCCTCATCCTTTTCTTGTTCACTGAAATAAGATCATAGTATTTGTGATGTCTTCTCTCTCATTGTCACTATGTCATGGAGGCCTTCCCTTGCAGTGAAATGTACATTGTCCTGGTACTGTTCCCTCAATTTTCTCTTGAGGTATTGATTTCCATATGGTTCAGAATCTGGGTTTGTCAGAGATTCCTTCATTTTGTCTCGAAGATGTGTAATTGTTAACTGTTCCTCATCATTACTCTCGAGGTAAGAGCAAACTTTCATGCTCCTGATCTTCATTTTTGGGCCGGCCAGACTTTCTGCGCTTTGCCTCTAGGTCTTTCTGGAACTGTACCGGTATGTTATATCCGTTACGAAAACTACTACTGCATAAGTAGTAGTACTGCGTCAGTAGACTATGGAGTGCCGCAAGGATCGATGTTAGGCCCTCTGCTATTCTCAATATATGGTGCCACTTGGTAATATTATAAGAAAACATGGAATTAATTTCCACTGCTATGCTGATGACACTCAATTATATATTTCATCACGACCAGATGAAATCACTAACTTATCTAAATTAATAGAGTGTCTTAAAGATATAAAATGCTGGATGACGTGTAATTTCCTGCTATAAATCCAGATAAAACTGAGGTATTATTTATTGGTCCAAAAAACTACCCACAAAATCTCTTACAATACAACTTTAATTTAGAAGGATGTCCTGTTACTTTATCCACTACAGTAAAAGACGTAAAAGACCTGGGTGTTATACTAGACCGCAACTTGTCTTTCGAAAATTATATTTCTTATGTTACAAGAACAGCCTTTTTCCACCTTAGAAACATTGCTAAATTACGTAACATGCTATCTGTTTCTGATGCAGAAAAGTTAGTTCATGCATTTATGACCTCGAGACTAGATTACTGTAATGCTTTATTAGCTGGTTGTCCTGCATCCTCAATAAACAAGCTACACTGAAAAAAAAGTCTGTTGGATTTACATAATTTGATAGTGTACATCGGTCCCACATGAACCAATTAAGTTACACAAACATAATTTATTCATGTAACTTCAACATCATGGAATTAAGTCATTTTTAGTAAACCAATTAAGTAGTCTAAAAGTGAATTTTAAAAGGCTCCCTGATTTGGTGATTTATATATTCAAAATCATATATCCAAATAAGATGTAATGTATTTTAGTGTCACACAACTCATCTTTTATACTATAGCCAAATGTAAGCTACCAATAGGACTTATTAGCTCCTTAAATGCTAAGTTTTACATGCTCTTTCAGCTAGAGCAGTTGATTAAGATTTGCTGAATCGGTCCACACCCTAACCAAATGCTCCACTCTTCTCCACAATGGTAACCCACTGTAATTTAAATGGTTCTAATAATTCCAATGTAATTGAACATTAAACACAATTACACACTATCAAGTCTTCCCTTTTTCTCGTTTTTTCAAAAACACATAAAATAACACTTCATTTCAACATTTATTCTCTCGTAATCCAGACATATGCAAAGCATGCTGGGAACTAACAAGCACCGCCCAGTTTCAGTTAATGCAACACAAATCATTCATGTAGTCCAACACAAACGGATTAAGTAAACTTAAATTTGACATATATTTAAGCAGATTGGACACAATCAAATTAAGTTTGGACAAAATGTATAGCAATTGTGTTGCTTAAGCTCATTTTAAGTAAGCAATTTGAACAAGCAGCAAAAATCATTTTTTTCAGTGAGTTAGTGCAAAATTCAGCCGCTAGAGTTCTTACTAGGTCAAGAAAATATGATTATATAACACCAATTGTATCATCTCTACACTGGTTACCTATTAAGTTCCGTATCAATTACAAAGTATTACTACTGACCTATAAAGCCCTAAATGGTTTAGCTCCTGTGTATTTAATGGACCTTCTATCGCCCTACAATCCATCGCGTTCTTTAAGATCCCTAAATTCGAGGCTTCTGGTCATTCCTAGGATATCTAAGTCCACTAAAGGAGGGAGGGCGTTCTCACATTTAGCTCCTAAACTCTGGAATAGCCTTCCTGATATTGTTCGAGACTCAGACTCGCTCTCCCAGTTCAAAACTAGATTCAAGACGCATCTCTTCAGCCAAGCATTCACATAATGCTTACCTTTTACACCACTGTTGAATCAGATCGAATGCATTAATATTATGAACAGCAGCTACGCTAATTATTTCCCATCTGCTTTTCTGCTGTTATCTCGGGACGCTAGTCCCGAGGTAAATAGCGTTCGTCAGCTCCAGTTTGTATCCAGCCTCTCACGGAGACTTCAGATGCCCCAACACCTGCGATGAGACGACTCGACGCCTGTGAAGAGACGACTCAACGCCGGCGATATGTAATGCCCTAAATTAATACATGATGATTAACTAACTGTATTTTCTATGTACATTTCTGAAATGCACTTTCTGTAAAGCTGCTTTGAAACAATATGTATTGTGAAAAGCGCTATACAAATAAATTTGAATTTAATTTAATTAGTGGTGGTAAACACAGTCTGCAGCATGTAGATCCCGGCCATAATACTCGAATTCAACAATGTCAATTGCTGAAAATTGTGAATTTAGTTTTGTTGGGTTTAGTATAATGCCACCTTTATACTCAAAAACATCTATAGAGGATGCATTACATATGTATTACCTTATTCAAATTGAAATGAGTGACCATTTTAGAGGGTTCAAACACAGGCCTCTGTTCGGGCTAATTCAGAGTTTTTTATGATCAAAGTTATACAAATCCAATTTAAGTAACTTTTGGGTGCAATAACTTTTACACTGAATGCCAAGTCTGTGTTTTAGCAAAAAAGGGTATGTGTCCAAAAACACGTACTGAGTAGGAGTTACATGACATTGGCTAAATCGTTTACATCTCAGGTTCACCCCAAACAAAGATAAAACCTTACAGTAATCTCACAAAATCATGTATTCCATAAGTTTGTAATCATGTCAGTGCAATTTGGACAAGTCCAATGGATTCATAGACCCAGAAAACATGGGGTTAGACACTATTACTTGGCTAGGTCAAATAATGAAGGAGTTAGGATATTTTAAGGGCTTCCTGACCATCTTGAACGCCATCTTGAAAATTACACCTTTCTAGAGGTCAAACTTTGGTAAACCTTTATGATGTTTTTAGGGACAACTAATACAACAAAAAACAGCTGAGAAACCTTTTGTTAGAATTTTTTTAGGGTTAGGTGTTTGTTTTTTTCCATATATGCAGCCGCCTAATGTGTAAAAGAATGCACATTACTGCACTCTGCTATCGAAATTCGGCTCCGTTAGATTGAGAGAATTACAGAGATATCAAACACGTCACATGAAGATTATAGGAATACAGAGTTACATAAGATATGCATTTTTTCCTTCGAACAAACGTCATACATGCAGTGAATATAAACTGAGAAACACACAGGAGTATAGGAAACATTGACATGCTTATATTCTAAGTTTAATGTTCAAAGTTCGTGTACGTGTGTGCGTTAATGTGTGATTGTCCTTCAGCGTTCAGGCAGCTTTGTGGACCCTTCCCCCTTTCGATGTGTGTCAGGATGTGTGTCCCGTGAGACGGCTAGGTTTGCATCAGAATGATGCAAAACTATGAAAGCATAGACATTACTGATGTCAGGCAAATAAGCAGCAGTCAGAGGGGGTGAAAAGGATATTTTGGCACTGTTTTGTTGTTTTACTGAATGGTGCATTATCCTTGTGATATAGTAATAGTTCAAAATCTAAAATTGGTGTACTGTACTGCCCGTCCACCACAAGGAGCCCAGCAATGGCCCCCAGAAGACCAAAGAAAATGCACATTTCAAATAGCTGTATCTCAAAGTCCGGTTAGTGTATCAAAGAGACAATATGCAGGAGAACTGCTTATGCTATGTTTACTAAATAATGTTGGGCACAGTTTTCAGACATATATGGCAAGCTGGCATAAAGGTTATTTTAAAAGTGCTCACAGTAAAATATAAAATTTTAACCTATCCCTCATATATATCATAAAGGTTTGTACAATTAACAAATTTAGATATCCAGTTGACCATTAAAGATATTATTTATTTAACATTTACTGTTTCATCACTAAATGTTTTAAACTACATTACCCACATATCTCTGTCATTATATCAATGGAACAGGAAACATTGTGCGGTAGTTTATTGAAATGTGCAGACATGCTTAGGGTTAGTGTTGGGATCTTGGTAAAGGAGAAAATAAAATACATCTGTTACAATAACACAAATGAAACCCAAGATCAGAAAATTAAATACCATATAAAAACATACATGAAATTAATAGTTTATTTTTGACTATGAAATTTTGAAAATGATAAAGCAAACTCATGTTCCTCTTCCGCACGGCTTTAGACCTCAGGGTGTCGTTTAGTAGTCCGGTCCTCAGGGGTAATTTGGTTATCCTGCCCCATATATTCTGTAGAACAAAATCTTGTTTCCGAAACGGGAAGTGTTTTATATTTTAATTATTTTTCATGTGTTGTTGTTGTAGTTCTGAGTTTGAAATCTTAAATGAGCATGATTACTCCATGAACGCTGGACTTTTTTTCTCCATAATTTTTGGTGTTGTGGTGTATCCTCTGTCTAGTTAAGCCTCTTTCAAAGAAATCCAGATGGTTTACTACAGTAAAGAATATACAAAATTGATACAAGATTGGATTTTAAATACCAACAGCACTCAGATTATCAACAGAACAATCTTATTAATCCAACTAAATGACATGTCTGCACGATGGTTCTGCATGCATGCAAAAAAAATCATATTTTGTTTCTCTTTTGCAATTTTTTTTTTTTTTTTTTTTTTTACATGCTTTGAAAAGTTGAGATCACTTTTTATGTTGTCATTTTAAACTGGACACTTTTTTAATTTTCTTGTAGATTCTCTGTATGAAGCCTTTTGGTGAAAAAATATGACGGAATATAAAAACACATTATGGATTCACTATAGTGATAATTAATTTACAGATGCTTCTGACCTTTTTGTTGTTGATTGAAATACTGTGCCCCAGCCTCCACAGAAAGACAGTCAATAACAAAAACAGACCTCTGAGAGCTGTTCAGTCAAATAGTTATGTGACTTTAAGTTCATTAAATTAATAATTAATAATTAATAATTAATTTTTCACATGTCAATGTCCCTATTTATTAATATGCCAGAAAGAGCTAATTTAAGTGTTTATAAAATGTGGGTAGCCTATAACTTGAGTTTTTTGTTTTAATAATAATAATCTAAAATTCCGCCATAAATACAATTCTACACAATGAAAGTTTGTGTAGAATTGTACTGTTTTAAAAAGTCGTTGTTAATTTTATGGCGTTTATGAAATGAAATGTTTCACTGTGGCCACTCCATGCACAGTGATACATGCCACCTCAAATTCTCCTCATGCAACAAGCTTTACAACAACCTCTTGATGGATGCATCACAATTTTTCTTTCTGTTGCAGGTTCTATGAAAGCATTTAAATTTGAACTATAAATTTAGCCATTATTAAGCTGTGGACCATTGTGGTTGAAACCAAGATGGAAACAATCTGAGAGTGAACAGTGTGTGTAAGAGGTGGAAGACGAAGAGGATGAGGATAAGAGCGTGAAAGAGAGCAAGGTGTGGACAGTGTTGTCAAGGCTAAATCCAGCAGGTTTTTCCCTTTGCCTGCCATAAGACATCATTGCCTGTGAGGCCTGACCCGGCACAAAGACGTGATGCTGAAGCAGAATGAATCCCTCACTGAACGATTCTGCAGTTGCACAACTCTTGAGTGTTATGTAACATGCTTTTCGTTTAGAGCTTTTGCAGTTGGACTACTGTATTTTTACAGTATGCAAGTGCTGAATATGTAGACATTCAGTATACAATATTCAGTACAATACTATAGGCTACTTGCAGTGCACAGCCTATACAATTTATTCACCTTACAACCTAAGTTCACTATATTTTTTTTATATAAAATTGCAAAATTAGTAATAGTTACAATTTTTTTTTTCTGTAACTGCATGCTTTGGATACTGTGTTCTCCTTTTTTAATGTAGTGTCTAATGAATTATATATTTTTTGTATATTATATTTGACTGGATGTGTGTAAGATCTGAAAGCATTATTTGATTTTGAGCACAGATAAACGGTTTTACAGTAATTGTTTGATTTTGCCAGAAGAGTCCAATATGTTCTCTAAATGTAGTTTGAAGATTTTTTTGTGTGTTTAAGGTTTTGAGGTTTGTGATGGTTTCGAGGAATGTGTTTTAGCAATTCAGAAAAACTGCAATATATCAGCCTTGTTTATTTGTACAATTTCCTAGCGCATTACATTATTTTTAATATTTACAAGAGTGTCAGGAGGGCTGTCACCAATAAACCAGACCGAACCCTGGCAAAGTAATGTTTCTATAATGACTGAAGGACCTGCCGAATATGCAGAAAACGAATAATGGCTAAAAATAAATAGTTAACAGGACTACATTTCGCGAGCATTTATTTGAATCTCATTGGTTCATTAATTTAATCATGCATGTACAGGGTTCTGTCTCTCATAATTATATATATATTAAAAAAAAAGTAATGGGTTTTATCCGAAAAGTTTTTGTATGGGGCTTTATCACCGTGCCCCCGTAGTAGTCACAGTGACATAAACAAGTGCAAAAACCATGCGCCAGCATGTCATGTGTCAGTCTTTACAAATTCTCCAACAAATGTAGCATTCGCATTTAAAGAAGGTGTGATGTATATTTCACGTTTTTCCATAATCGAACAACATTTCAGGGCTGCTGATAGTCAATTGATCAAACTCCTACAACAGTAAAAATCTAACAACGACCTTACAAACACGAGGGTAAAATGCACAAATAATCTATATCAAGTCCCCATAAAAACAAACAGACAAAACGGTCTGTAAATAGCCGACCATAATTGGTGCCCAAAGCCAGTCTCTTTTCTAAATCAACAGTCGTTTTAAATGTCATGTATCGATGTCTTGAGATGTTGTTTTCTCGCCCTCTAGCGTTAATATACGGGTTTGCAGGCTCCGCTGTTATCTTCACCATTGTTTTGACTTTTTTTTGAAAAATAAAATAATAATAATAATAATAAAATACAATGTAAATATGTAGCCTACCATAAGAGGAACAAGTTGTTTGATAATCATTTTCATATTTCAGATATCACATTTCTAGTAGGCCTAATGTTTAATTAATAGTAATTGTAATAACATTTCGTACAGATATATTAAATACAATTTATTTTTGAGTAGTTAGATTCGCGTGAAATCCAAAGTGACTTAAACTGCAATCAAGATATACAGATTTTATCATGCATTCCCTGGGAAATAAATCCACTGGTGCATGCTCTACGCTACAGGAATTAATGTTAGATGATTTACAGTAGAACAGTGAGAGGACCATAATAATCCAGGATGAATTTGAGTTTCTTACATAAAATAACCATCAGCAGAACTACATACTGTAGCATTTCCATTGTCAAACCTGCCAGAAAAAGCTACACAGAAAAAAAAGTTTACACAGTAGATGATTTAGATAGGATTATTCATTGGTTAGACATTGAACAGTTTATAAAACAATCCTCTGGGAGTGGGGGTTATCCGCCCAGTAGGATAGTTTTCATAGAAATAGATTTTTCTAAGAGGGTTTAGAGTAATCGAAGGCTTGGAGCCATAGCTGTGTGGATAAAGGTCTCACATATGGCATAACAGCGTTAAGGGTGATTCAAAATACAACACACAAAAAAAAAACCCTGTTTAGAATGGTAAGATTCTGTTATGCCATTTACTCATAATTTGTTGTTATATTACAAAACAAAAACAAAATTGAAATCTTACATACAGGTGACAACATTTGATTGTATAACATATTTGCAGTATGCTTATGCTTGAGCTTGAACTATAGAGATCAGTTACACATGAGTATGTTCATACAAACACATTAGACCAACAATATTCCCCCAAATGTTAACAATTTAGCTGAGTTGTCTTGAGCAAACAATATTATATTAAACAATGTTGCTGTTTTTTTTTTTTTTTTTTTTTTTTTTGTCTTCAGTTTTCAGGCTGCACATCTGAAGATACCACTGGTTCTTGCTATTATCTCTTGAGGTCTTAAATTTGATGCAGACTGGGAGAAATGGTGGTATTTTTGTTAATGAAGGGACTGTGATGAGAAAAATATACATACTCAAAGTGCCATCCATGGCTCAAATATAAAGAGAAAGACAATCTGTACTCTGTACTACTGCACATACAGATCACTGGAATGTTCTAATAATATTTTGGGACTATAAAGTCATTCTTCAGTCAAATGAAAACTTTCAGTCGAACAAAAAGGCTTAATTTTTTATGCTTGCAGTAAATTACTTGGAAATATGAAAATTATTTTTTCTTAAGATGCCTATTAGGCTAATGCTCTCCATATGTTTTGTACTGAGGTTGATGTGTTTGTGCTACTCTTATTTTTTATTATCATATTTTTGCAATCAGTGTCCTTAACAGTATAGTTATAATAACAAAGAAACCTCCAAGATAAAGCTGACAGTACAACAAATATCATATAGAAATATGATAATAACATGATTTCTTAGAGGTTTAGCTGAAATATTAAACACCACATGAAACACAGAGATGAATAAGTCTATTATGTCACTCATAAGAAAGTTTAATATGAATAATGAGTGCCTGAAAAAAAGAAGTGCAAAAAAAAACCCATAAGACTCAAAATTGTAAAGATCTCATCTTTGGGTTGCTGTTCCCTTCCTGACCAGCAGGGGGTGCTCTCCTTGAGTCTTCTATGCCATGCTCACTCCAGGCCTACAGATGGCACTTATACTCTGGGTCCTGTTCTCTCCACTCCTGCAGATGGTGCCAACGTCCCTAACCTTGTTCAGCACTCTGCTCGTTAACCCTCATTCCCATCACCTGTGTCTAGCCCTTTATAAGTCTGTTTGTTCCCTGCCTTTGTGTTCAGTCTTGAGACTATGTACTCTGTGTCTCAGTGCTTTGTGACCAGTTCTCAAGTTAAGTTTGTACTTTATTAAGCCTTTTTGACCCTCGTGTCTATTTTGTTTCTCTGTTTAATGGAAGCTCGGCTTTCCTTGTTTATTTGTACTTTGTATTTTTTCTTCAAGTAAAGATTATATTTTTGGAAAGCAACACAGACTTTCTGGATCATTTCTCTTCTGCTTTTGGGTTCAACTGTTGGGGAGATAGCTCAGTGGAAGACACCTTGCACTTGAGCACTGCAGACCCGGGTTCGATTCCCACCTAAGGCAACCCTGTTATAAAAATGATTTAGTGACTAGTTTAAATTGTCCTATGAACAGAGTATGAGTCAACCCTTTAGCACATTTTCTCCCAATAATCTTTTTGTAGATTTTCTGTGTTATTTATTTATTTGGTCCGTATAGTTTATTTTCATATGACATTTTCATATGATGAGAATTCATCATTCATCAGTTTGGGCTTTATGCCAGTGTTTTTGGAAAGGTTTTAAAAGTTTTATTTTTCATACCTTTTAAAAATGTGCATGCTTAATTAATATTGGTGTGATGTAAGATTAAATTGAGCACTGATAGCTGCTAACTGAGAAACCAGACACATGCAGGACAGAATGAATGATTCTTCAAGAGGTCAAAGAAAAACATGGAAAATTAATGTGATAATAATGAAAATTAATAATAAATAAAATAGAACATTGTGATGACCACGATTTACAGAAAAATAGTTTCTCTATAGAGTAACATCAAGATTATCCATTATCACCCCAAAACTGTCAAATAAAAAGAATAATATTTCTTTTTATTCTTTTAAAACTTCTTAGTACTACAGAGTACTAAGTATTCTGTAGTACTTACAGTAAGTTTAGCTGCACTGCAACTTACTGTAAGTACTGATTAAATTTATAGCACAGATTTATAGCACAGTTATAAATAGGTTTACTACAAACTTATTTGAAAGGTTTGTTTACATCAGCATCACAGTTTTGAGGCAATGAGGCAAAATCTCTTACTGTTTTTATGTAAATTAATGTTGAATTTACAATTAATGTTGACATATTTTTTATCACCATTAAGTGTAAATTTACTTACAATTTTACAGTAAGAAAACAATATAACGTTTATTATTCTGTTTATTAAAATTAATATTTCTCATCAAGTTAGTGCTTTTAACTTTAAAGATTTTCATGTAAAGGTCAATTCAGGTGAGACTGAATTGTCAGCGAGTGAAAACAATGGTATCAATAATCATTCGATACTTGGTTAAATACTTGTACTTCTAACAAAGGTTGACAGCAAACTCCAAATAAGCCAGTGTTTTAAACACACCACATATAATATTGTCTTACTTTCAGTTGACATGGGGTGCTCATTAGCCGCGTTTCCACTGTCGGGCCAGTGCTAGGCCAGGGCTTTAAACGGGCCGTGCCGGGCTAATAGCCTTGGGCCAGTAGCACCTGGCCTGCGTTTCCACTGTCGGGCCAGAAGCTCCACAGCGCGTCACTAAAACCGCCCGCAACACGCCTCTCTGGAACAACGTCACACTAACCCATCATTTCACCAACAAATGGAAGTTTTATCAGAAAACTAATCAGAAAGAAATCACTGGAAACAGCGTGCATCGCAAAACAAACATGATAAAAGCGGCCGTTTGCTGGCATTTTTGTTGTTTACTTGAATATTTAAAACCCAAGCATCGATGTTTTACCACAGGTTTACAATAAAAAGTGATACATTGATCATAATGAATTAATTTATGTCAAAATTGCACATTAGTCACACAAAAATAAATGACCGTTAGGTCTATTTCAAAAAAGAAAGAGGACACACTTACATTATTCAGTCGAGGCTGTTTCTGTTTATTTGGTAGTTACAGGACATATATCACATTTAGAAAGAATGATAATTTCTACAAATAATGTTATATGCCACCAAAAATACGAACTGAGGAGCGTTAGCACAGTCTCGACTCCCAGTAGCTACAGATATATTTTCAGTCAGAGAAACAGGAAGCTCCCGAAAAAAAGTAGATAGTCCGGTATAAAGAGACTACTATGTAGTATATGTAGGCTACTGACAGATAAAATAAAAACATGATTGTGATAGCCTTTATGAATGGTCTGACTTCTTCAAGCGTTCACCATGTTTTTTTACTATGCGTATCTTCAAGCGTTTACTATGTTTACTATGGTAATGGTTAGCGCGCATAGTCTTTTGCATCGCGTATAAATATTTCTACCTTATACGGTGATCAGAATCCACATCGGATCACAAACAGAAGGCATTAAAACATGAAAGTGAGTTAAATTATTTTAAAAGTCTTTAATGCTGACAGAATCATTCGGCGCTGCTGTCTCTCGACTCAGGTAATCCCCGCCTCTGTTCGTAACCACTCCTCTAGCCCGAGCTGGCCCGCTTTGGCCCAAGGTATTCGACGGGCCAGAAATCCTGGCCGTTGGCCCCGAGTAAGCCCCGATCAAGCCCCGGAAGTGACAGTGGAAACGCGACTGGCCCTGGCACGCACTAGCACGGCCCGGCCCTGGCCCGGCAGTGGAAACGCGGCTAATGAGGGTCTGATGTCACCTATTTCAAAATGTAAAGATTTGCAACCCCATGTCTGGAAAAGACCATTAACATACACATACCCTCACTTCTATGCTCTCTCCCGAATGCAGCTGTCAAGAGGCAAGACAACATTAGGAAATTATGTTAATGAAAACATAAAACTAGATAAAAAAGTTAGTAGAGACAAACTTTAAGTTGGCTTGAGAAAGTTTGGACCAGAAAGTTTGACGAAGTTTAAAGTAGTTTGAAGTTTAAAGTATAGTTTAAAGTTTAAAGTACCAAGTTTAAAGTTAAATTAGTTTAAAGTTTAAAGTAGTTTAAAGTTTGAAGTATAGTTTGAAGTAATTTAAAGTTGCTAGGGTGTTTCTAGTGGGTTGCTAAGGTGTTCTGGGTGGTTGCTATGTGGTTGCTAGGGTGTTCTGGGTGGTTGCAAAGGTATTTTGGGAGGTTGCTAGGGTGTTATGGGTGGTTGCTAGAGTGTTGCTAGGCGGTTGCTAGGGTGTTACTAGGTGGTTGCTATGATGTTCTGGGTGGTTACTAGGTGGTTGCTAATGTATTTTGGGTGGTTGCTAGGGTGTTGCTTGGGTGTTCTAATGTATTTTGGGTGGTTGCTAGGGTGTTCTGGACGGTTGCTAGGTGGTTGCTAGGGTGTTCTGTGTGGTTGCTAGGGTGTTGCTAGGGTGTTCTAATGTATTTTATGTGGTTGCTGGGGTGTTTTGGGCGGTTTCTAGGTGGTTGCTATGGTGTTCTGAGTGGTTGTTAGGCAGTTGCTAGGGTGTTCTGGGTGGTTGCTAAGGTGTTGCTAGGGTGATCTAATGTATTTTGGGTGGATGCTAGGGTGTTCTGGGTGGTTGTTAGGCAGTTGCTAGGGTGTTTTGGGTGGTTGCTATGGTGTTGCTAGATGGTTGCTAGGCGGTTGCTAGGGTATTCTGGGTGTTTGCTATGGTGTTGCTAGGGTGTTCTAATGTATTCACACTAACTCGCTCACACACACACACAACACGCACAGACACACTCACTAACTCTCTCTCTCACACACATGGACAGACACGCTCACTAACTAACTCACACACACACACACACACACACACATGCACACACTCAATCACACACGCACACACTCACACACACACACTCATGCACATACACTCACACATGCACACACTCACTCACACACGCATGCACACACACACACACACACACACACACACACACACACAACCTTGCTTACACACTCACTCACTTACACACTCAGATTTTATATATGAGTTTAGAGTTTATAAGATTAAATAAAGTAATTTTAGTAATTTGAAGTTTAATTTTGTTTGAAGTTCAATATTGTTTGAAGTAGATAGATGAGTTTATTAGTTTAAATCATAGACTGTAAAAAAAAAAGGTTTACTGTAAATGTTCCCAATGCCTCATATAGTAGGCCTATCCACCTTCCTGACGAGCTTACTGCGTTTTTAATTATGGGTGGCACTTCCGGTTTGGGGAACTTCCATTCAGACTGAAACGCATAATTTCAAATCATAAGGTTGCCCTAAAACTGATTCGTCAGTTTGACTCAATGAGCTATCAGTTGTCTTTCATGTTTTACAGTATTTACTTTTTTAGAACATAACAATTATTTAAGGTAAATGAAAATTAGCAGTTTGCTTCAATAGTCTGTAGCAATTTACGGAATTACAGTAATGAGAAAAAAAAAGGTAGAAACTAAAAGTATATATGTAATTCGAACAAATAATTGAGGGGTGTTGTGGCAAAAATTCATCAAACAAACATCACTGCGTAAGAGACACTCAGAGTCAAATTATATAAAATAGAAGTATTTATTCTTGCAAGAATAGGAGCAGTCTAATACACAGTTGTTACCCTGTGCAGAAGAGTGACACACACCCCAGACAGACTGAACTAGCTTTTATCTTAGTTTCAAGGCCTTCTTCCCCCCAGAGCCTTCCTCCCAGTAGTTTTCCATTGACGTCACTAGTTGGCCCACTAAGCTCCCCTGCACCAAATGGCCTTCTGACATCTAGGTCAGAGGTCCTTGTTCGTCTGTTCTCTGGAGTGTCTCCCTCTTCTGCCTCCCCAGGTACATAAACAGAATCCTCTCTCACTACAAGTGAGAGACACACATGTGACATTCTTTGAATCATCTATATTTTACTAAAGATCAATGAATATCATTAAAATTGCCACTACAACTCCTCACTTTTTATCATTCTGATTACCCATAATCACAATAATAAACAATAAGACAAATTTTAAGTCATATCATCACACTTATACTCTTCATCTCTGATTTTTCCATAAATGATCACTCTCCTTGAACCTGTGAAGAAAAGTTTAGAATGAAGAAGCATAAGGCTGTTTTTGTGGGGGAAAGGCCCCGTAATATTTTAGCAAGCAAGTAAACATTTTTACTGCGCCGGGCTAAGCGAGAAATCACTGTTCCTGCGCTCCTGTAAACAGACCCTCAGTCACGCCAGTAAGGAAAAAGGTAGTTATAACATAGTAAGGAAACAACCAGATAAAAGTATAATAAAAATCACTCAGTTTCAAACCCTATCTTTGTACGCCATCTCGTAACACGGATGACCGCTGCTTGTAACCTTCTTTAAATCTTTTGCCCTTAATCTTTCTCAGAAAATAAACAAATAGAAGAAAAACAAACAGAACATACATTTAACACATATCTCACTGTAGCTCCCGCTAACTGTATCGTCACATAATTTTGTTCATCCTTGGGATAGACTGTCATTTTCACCAATTGAACAGACAGCATGTTTCACCTGTCACTGTAATCGTATTCCCCCATGAATAACAAAATTATTAGAATAACAATCCTAACTCCTATCATTAAGCCTTTTCCATTAATCTACGCCCATCTCCATATTTCACCTCGGTTTTCCTAACCATATTTTGTTCATTTCTAATTCAATTTAGTAAGCTCTATTTAATGCCATATTTAACAAAATCTAACCAGAGAAGTCTTATAATTTTATCCATTCTTCTAACCAATGCAGTTGTTCAATATTAACTCTAATATTTCCATTACGGACACAATCAATATATTTTCTACATTTACAATCAAATCAATACTTTTAATTCAAACATGCTGTGGTTCTACTTAAAGGGGTCATATAATGGTACATGCACTTTTACAAGTTGATTGTACTGAAATGTGTGTTGGCAGTGCCTGTACACAGCCATCATATAATGATAAAAATCCATCCAGTGGTTTTGTTTTAAGCTCCTTATATGTTTTCCCCTGCCTCAAATCAAGCCGTTCGTTTTTAAAATACGTCAATAAAACGGACGCCCCTCCCACGATTGTTGATTGACGGGAGCGTTTCAACACAGACCCGCCCTCGCACATGAGGTAGCTGTCAATCATAGTCTGTGCGGCGCGGACCGGACCGGTCATTGTTGATATGCTGGAGCACTGTCTATGAGCAGAATGGCGTCTAAGCGATTGTGGTGTTCTGTTCTTGGGTGTAATAACGAACACAGTCATTTTAATGTTCCTGAATCCGAACCGCTGAAGACGCAGTGGCTGAGTTTGTTTTCGAAAGGAATATTCCACACGAGCAACGTCAATGCTCTCATGTTTGCGCGAATCATTTCACACACCAGACTGCTTTATAAACGAGGGTCAGTATAAAGCTGGATTTGCTAAGAAGCTTTGCTAAAAAGGATCGGTACCAGATATTTGTGTTCCTGCTGAACCTCCAGAAGAACGGAAGTGAGTGAAACATTTTATTAAACTTTATATTAATATATTAATCTTTGCAAATCGCTAGCTGCACGCTTCACAATGAGTGCGTCTAAGGTTTACACTCAGTCAGGGTACATTACGGCATGTTTTCTATGTATGACGTTCTCAATATAATTCATAATTCCACGTTTATACTGAACAAATTGTGTTACAAACGGTGTATGCACAGAACAGAGGGGCGGAGTGAGCGCAGCTCATGATCATTTAAAGTCATATACACTGAAACGGCGTGCTGAAAACAGAGCTGTTTTTGACCAGGTAAAATAAGTGTTTTCTTACAATACTAATGAGAATTTTTAATTAAAGTATATTACAAACTTTTAATTTAGACCCTAAAGAATCATATTAGCTTGTACAAAAATGGCATTATATGAACCCTTTAATAAGCTTCAACAATTATCCCTATAATTTACATTAATTAATAGATCTTCTCTTCCCAAAAACATTTTCCTTAAATATTTCCTAATGAATAAGTAACCAATCAAATCTTTTGATCTACTGTATATCAATACTAAGCCCTATTTTGATTTAATCAAATCAAATCCTCAAAATAATCACAAAACCACATTCTTAAACCATTAGCTGGTTCACATCCTCCTCCAGGCGTGTTGATCATCTCGTTCGCCCCATGGACTAATGAGATGGTTGCGGCCTGTTGGTGTAGGTGAGAGGCTTGGACCCAGGTGTCACACTCTCCAACCATTTTCTGATCCTTATAAGGTTTTCCCTTATATCACGACCGCACCCCCACTGGAGTGAACTGTCACCTGTGAATGGAGACCTTAAGTATTTTGTTAGTGGCCGCTTGTCTAGCAGCTCGTCCCCTTTGGTGTGACCTGTGGAATCAACAACCTGAAACATTATCTCCGGATAATTTCTTGCTCACTTAATAGCACTCGGGGTCCTTTTACCCTGAAAAAACACTCAACCCACTTTGCTCATGTCCACACAATATTTATACATTTGGAACAGAATTAGTTCTGTTTGATCCAATCCATCCTGACATTCTGTAAAAGGAAAATTTTAAGTTATGCGCTGCGCAGGTGTAGCACCTTTCTGCCACAATAATAACCCAGGCCAGGACAGTTAGTTAAATTCATCCATAACCATTATTTTATTGGGCACATTTTGCCCTGTCTCCCAATCCTGCATGCTCTCTGTAAAGAGAAACAAATTTCGAGGTTATTGTCAGATAGTAAAGTACGTAGTTTCTTTTGTCTACTGTTCTCCCGTGGCCTTCGATGCCCTGGCGTTTCCTGTTGAAAACAATCTTTGTTATTGGTGTGTGTGGCAGAAAAATGGCTTCTTTCAGGGCTTTTATCCAATAACCCCTAGTGTTCTCCCAACATTTATTCAGCAAATGTGAACCCCTTAATAAACCATATTTGGCAATTGTTATACCATCTCCCTCTTGATGCACGACACAACTCGAGCATCAATTTAACATAACATTTAACATAGTGTTTTTTATAAAGTTTGCCATCAACACTAACCCAAACGTTGTCCTTTAGACAAATTTCCTCCAGACATCTTTCTCTGCCTCTGAAACAAAAATATTACATTCTTCACTTAAAGCCACAATCTCATCTTCTTATCGAAGTATTCGAAAGGCAACGGCCCTCAGTCTCACAGCGTATTCTGCTTTTCAGGCCTGTTGTTTGGTCTCTCAAGTCAGTCATCAATTTTCCCTATCAGGTCAGGTCGTGCTGTGCCGACTTGGTCAATGTCAGTCAATCATTTCTCCCCCTTTGTTCACAATAATCATAAATGTGAGGGGCTCTCTTGATAATTTCATGTTGACTTAGCCAATATGTCACTTTGTTGTTTCCCTCAAATCTACAACATTTTCATTTATCTCAGCCCATGCCAGATGGTGATCTACAACTACACAATTCCAATTTACTTAAACTGATCTTCAAATCTACATTATGTATGACAAAAGTATTACTACCAGACAGAGCTTGATGGCCAATCAACTTAAAGCTTGTCCCATGTTCTGTATTGTCTTTTCATCATAATTATCAGCTTCTTTAAAATTTGTCATTTGCCTTAACCCATCTGTAATGATAAACTCATTCCAGAGGTTAATGACGCAATATACACACCATTCAGGCGGAATATTAGTGCCCCAAACTAATACATACAAGACATAAAGTGCTGTCACCATCACACGCACTCATACTAGACACACATATGTTAACTGCTCATTCTCAATGTTCAATTTTCTTTATATTATTGCTTAAAGATTTAAATTTTAAATAAGATTTTAAACTTCCCATTTTCCTGTAGCTTCTACCTAATTTTACATGGTATCTTAACCACTTTCAAAGCACGTCTGTTCATTCTTCATTTGATTTTTAGACAAGTCAGCTGGGTTGTTTTGTTTCATTATCATTATTTTGCTTCAGCTTGCTCTAGCAGGCAGATAACAGAAAGACAGACACAGTTACCATCCCTTCCTCCAACTCAGGCAGTCTCTCTCACTATAAACAAATAATTTTCCACCAGCCTCCTAAGGCTGTAACTTATATAAAATGTAATATTAAATTCATTACAATAATCTTTGACCATTCACCTTTGTTATCCAGACTTTTCTTAAATCAAAAGCTGTCTTCATCTTTAGCCACCACCATGTCTAACGACCTTCAAGAGTTAAAACTATGTCATAGACCTATTAGTTCAAAATCAACACTATGATTTTCCTTGCCCATAAGGCAACCAGTACATAAAAAAGTTTTGCTACTGTCTCCACAACAACTAATGGGAATCACTCAATGGCCTCAGCTGGCTCCTGCTCGCCCACTCCTGTTAGCCCTTTATCTATAATCTCCATCAGGGTGTTTTCCCCTGGCATATTTGCAGACGCTTGTCACAATAAAAAACAAGCCATACAATGAATGCGGTTTCTTCTGGCGAGTGGTATGGAGGAACTCACATTTTCTGGGTTAGACTGCCGTAACTGTTCCTCACAGCGCATCTCACCTCTCAATGCTCTGCTGACCCCGGTGGCCTCCAGTAATCAGCGCTCAACTCTCATACCTTTCTCACATATAACACCTCCATCCGGAGGTGCCCAATGTTCGTGACCCCCTGCGTTAGGCTGTCCCCTGGCCAGGAAGATCATCCCGTCATTGAGTAGCCACTGTACACACTGGTGACCGCTCTTTCCCATCACACAATCAGTTCTCTTCAACAGAAATCAGCTGTTTTCTGGAGCTTAGGAAAGGCACGTTCAAAAGTCACCAGAGCCATTCCAATTGCCTAATAGTGTTCACAGGGAGACAGGTCAATAACAACAGTATTTAATCACTTAAATCCATTAACCATCTTAAAAGCAGAAACCTAGCTGCTTAGATTATACTCAGTGAATTTAGATCACAACCGTACATTCAGTGTACTTCATCTGTAGCCGGAGACATCGGTCCTGAATGGTGGAGACTAAATGAGACAAAGAAGTTACTGGTCCTAAAATAAGCTAATCAAAATGTCATCTCTATCTGTATTATTATTTTAAATACTTCTTTAAAGTCATTCAGTTTTATTTTTAAAACATCTCTGTGTCTATGATTCTTCAACTGAAACACTGTGCTTTACTTATCACAGATACCAGCTTTTAGCTGACTCATTGAATGAGAGAGACTCTGAGACTCTATTGGATGGTACACTGCTCTCTCATATACTTCTAACATCAAACTTTTATCTATCATCTTTTAACTCTATCCCAGCTTAAGGCATCTTTGCCAGACATTACATACGGTTTCAAATAAACATATTATTTATATTTGTCTTTTGCCCACCTCAGGGAATTTAGACATTACAAATTTCCACTCAGATTGAGTCTCTGTCGCACTGGCAGTTTCAGGCACAGCACACATCAGATTTTAGATAAGCGAACTGTTTCATTACAGCCCATAACAAACTTATCTTTTGAAAGCAAAACATCAGCTTCTAGTTCTTTCATGGTCAACTTTTCAAGCTGTTTGTTTAATCAGATGCCTTTCAACACATTTTACATTTAGCAACTGTTAATTCAGTAGCCTACTGCTTCTGCTTATTTGTTCTTACATAATGGTAATTATTCTAGTTCTCAATAACGTTTTGCATTTCTCAATCTCAATTTTAGTTGTCAAGTTCTCAATTACCATAACTTAATATCTGACCTCAAAGTTTTCTCTTCTAGGAGTTTATCAGTCTCCAATCAGGATTCACACTAACTTTTGACAAGGCTACTCTGCATCTTTTGCAGTTATTATAAATCATCTTTGAGATCTGTCTCTCTATATTACCTTTACATATTTTGCAACTCACATTTGTTGGAGTCACAAAAGGATTCACTTTAAGACTTCAATCTTTTGACCTTGTTTTTTATCTCTTATTTCTCAGACCAAAAAGTGTTAATGTCGTCATTTAAACACTGATCTACTTTCAAACCCACATTATTATCAGAAATGTGTCACGTGTTAAATGGTCCTGCTGACCACAATCAAGACACTCTCTGTCATTTGGTTGGTTCGTGTGTCAGCCTCAACTACAGCATCAGACACCTTGCAGTTTGATCACTGTGAGCTTCCAAACGGCTTCAACTTACTGCACACCCTTGAAGCAGTGTGTGTCCCATTCAGGAATGTAAACAGACCCACTGATAAGCAGTTCTCTGTATTCCTTTGACCATCCACCAATGGCGGATTCAATCACAATAGCCAAATCATACTCTTCATCATTATTATTGGCAGAACATAATTTCATGAGCAGCACAGAAAATGCTCAAAATATTCGAATTTGTTTTCTGTCTTTACCTTACTAATTTGGTATTATCATCAACAACACTAATTACAAGTACTGTTGCTGTTATCCCAGCTTATCTTTTACAAAACATCATCTGCAAATCTCTTCAAAGTGAGATCTTCAGAGCAGAGCTGTTTACAGCATTTGCTCTCTTCTGTCTCACTATTTATTTATTTATTTTCCCGGACTGTTCCGTTACTCTTCATAAAGTGTAACAATTTGTACATCATTATTTTCATTACAACTGGTTTGAAGCCTTTTTTCTTCCATCACATGGTTAGTCTGCAGATTCAACTTAATATTATCATTATTGTCTCAGTCTTATCTCTACTGTTTCTCCAAAACAGATTATATTACTCAGTCCGTAAATTACACAGACAACCATTATAGCTACTTGCTTCAATACCCTTATTTTCTTAACATTAATAAAATAAAGCATATATATCATCATTTCAATCATTATTTTATCAAAATCTAGAATTGTTCCCCATTCTGCTTAAAACATTCTTCATATCATGTTAATCCCTGTCAATCATACAATGCCTTATTTTATTCTAAAACTTTTCATATCATTTAAACAGTTAATTTGACTTCCATAAATTCTGTCAGACCATGTCTATTTTCATCACATATAGTTTTCTACTATATTTCTCCTTTCTTTTCCCTACATGCCAGTTCCTTCATTATCCTCTCCTTTCTTTTCTCAAACATGCCAGTTCCTTCATTATCTAACCAGTACATGATTGTTTGCACAATCCCCACACAAACATATCTCACACACCAACCTTTTTGTTTTTTCACTTCCCTCTTCCACCAAGTCTCACTTACAGTTCCCTCGATTTCACACAGACAGCCTTATTGCTTCTTGCTACTTCAATCCTTGTCATATAAATTTAAGTTCTGTAGACATCTAATGTCATGCATCCATTATCTATTCACATTTTTTACACACATGTTGAACGCAGCCACAACAACCTTTTGTCCCGCTGCCCTGTTCCACTGATTTTCGCACACTCTTAATCTATTTGTGCTCAGTGTTCCCTCCCTGGGGAAATCATGGTATTTTCCCAGTTTTTTTCAATATCTAAAACATACATTTCCCCCATACTTTCCTAGTTCTACAGAAAACCGGTGTATCAAATTTGGCATGCTTACTCTGAGATTTTCCCATACTGGCTGTTTTCTGTTCCCTGTGGATTTCTCTTCAACGCACGTTTTCTCTAATCTGTATAGGCGTCCCCAACAGATCCGATTCTTTTTTTTAACCCAAATCGGTCGGGTTGCACTATTAGTGCCCTCCTAATTATGGTTTACCAAAAACAACTGTTCTGGTTCTCCCTAATTAGCCTCAGCACCTAAAAACAATTTGCTCCGTGGTGGAACAACTAATTTTCAGGTTACCTATCTGTTTGAAATCTCTTGATCTGTCACAGTTCTCACTTAATCTCTTGTTCTGTTACAGACCTCAATTAATCTCAGATTTTTTCCCTCATATCTGTTTGAAATTTCTTGATCTATATAGATCTCAATTAATCTCAGATTACGTACCACAGAAACAGTCTTCAGCCAATATGGTTCAATTTCACTCTTCTCCCAATTAAACCGAATTTAAATGACCCTTACCAGAGACGTTGTTTCATGCCACTTGCGGGTTCTTTAGATTCCAGTGGTCGATTCTCCCGGCCCTGATATCGGTCGGCCCCTCTCTCTCAAGTTTACGAGGTAGAGCTGGAACTTACTTAGTCCAGGTGGCCAAACACCGTCCGATCTCAGGTCCAGGAGGCACGTCCAAGGAATCCCACTTCTGACACCAAAACTGTTGTGGCAAAAATTCATCAAACAAACATCACTGCGTAAGAGACACTCAGAGTCAAATTATATAAAATAGAAGTATTTATTCTTGCAAGAATAGGAGCAGTCTAATACACAGTTGTTACCCTGTGCAGAAGAGTGACACACCCCCCAGACAGACTGAACTAGCTTTTATCTTAGTTTCAAGGCCTTCTTCCCCCCAGAGCCTTCCTCCCAGTAGTTTTCCATAGACGTCACTAGTTGGTCCACTAAGCTCCCCTGCACCAAATGGCCTTCTGACATCTAGGTCAGAGGTCCTTGTTCGTCTGTTCTCTGGAGTGTCTCCCTCTTCTGCCTCCCCAGGGACATAAACAGAATCCTCTCTCACTACAAGTGAGAGACACACATGTGACATTCTTTGAATCATCTATATTTTACTAAAGATCAATGAATATCATTAAAATTGCCACTACAGGGGGTAATCCTGCCTCTCTCTAGCATAGCTGAAATTGCACTCAGCAGTGTTTGGAAGGCACAATGATGAAATTTATTCTGTTTTGAATGTGTGGTTCACAGTTTTGACAGCAGTGTGTTAGCATTTGAACAAAGTGCTGTAAATCCACAGTGTTGTGCAGGTTGTGGTTAAAGTCGTGGGATAAGTGTGTAGAGTTTTGAAAACTGTGTACATGCAATGAAAAACGAACTAGAGTTTGGTCCACATGAACTGCTGCAGTGCAGACTGGAGTTAGAGTTTTGCACATGTAGCTCCAGTTGTGCTCACTGTCGTTTAGCAATCGAAAAAAACTGTAAGAATAACATGAGAATAACGTAACAATTGGTATTTTAACGTGATGTTATAACCAGAATATGGCAAGAGCTCTTTTCAGGCACTGAATATGGGTGTGATCATTTTATATGCAGGAGTATGTATATATACATTTGGCAGCAATATATACATACTCCTGCATATAAAATGATCATATTGGTAACATCGTGAAAGACAATACATTAGGCTATTTTTACACATCTGAACTTGACAAAGGTTCTAAAAGGGTCCAAAATCGGTCCGGTCAGACCTGGGCGCCTAAAACCGTTTAATCACGTGTACATCAACATTATTTGTGACGTCGAAGACGTTGGTTCAACTTTCATTTTGGAACTATTTTTCAAACATGACGGGACGTACGGACGGAGGGACGTCTTTTCAACCAAGTAGAGGTAACTGCAGGCTGGAGCAATGGGCGTGACAAGAGGTAGGGGCGTGGCAAGAGGTAGGGGCGTGCCGTAAGGTCTTTACAATTGGACGCGAAAGCTTCCTGATCCGCATAAAAGCGAGCCATAAACTTAATCACTATTGACCAACAAATAATTATACAAGACCAAATACATTTATTTCACTGTAAAAATATCAATAATGATATTGAGAAGATATTCAAAAGTACGTTACCTTCGAAACCTTCTGTATGGCGCGGGTTACATGACGTCATCACCACCGCGACTTTTTTAGGATCAGTCATTAAAAAACATTCATACTGTTTGTGAAAATTGCACTTTTTGGAACACATCGCTTGAAGATATTGAACCTTTATTTTTGTATTGCCCTTTTTCTATTTCTTTTTGGACTGACTTTAAAATAGATATGACAAACAAATTTGTCTTAATTTAGAACCTCATGACATTTTACTTTGTTTCCAAAACCTATATTTTTCTGAAAAACAAAATTATATAATTAAATTATTTTGACAAAGTTTTATTCATAAGACAAAAATAACTCAAAAGAAAATCCTCATATTACCTTTTAAAACACTGATCTCACAGTAACCTATACTTTGAAACCCTTTCAAACATGAGATCACAGAACAAGACGTTTTTGAAAATATCTATAACTGCCTTGATATTATAAACTTTTATTTTTGTATTTATTTATATTATGTTCATTTTATACTTCAGTTGTTATTGGTATTCTCTGGTTCACACATTTTTAGCTGTATTTACAATGCCTTGTATTCATATTGTTTTTTTTATTGCATTATACTTGAAATGTCTGTACTTGAACTAAATAATAAAAGAAAAGAAATTAAATTATTCTTTTAAAGATAAAAATGTCTCCTGACACTACTAGTTTTGTACTTTCAAGTACATACGAACTAAAATTAAAGTTATTTTTATAATAATGGTACAGGAAATGTTTTAGCTGTATACAGGCATGCATATATACGTGTTTGATCAAACACTCACCATATAATTTAAAAAAAAAATCACCATATAATAAAAAAAGTAAGTAAAAACAGTTTAATAAACTTCTAAGTGGCATTAATCAATTAAGCAAAACAAACACCATTTTATCCAAAAAACATTTATTCAGTTCAGTTGTCATTTTTACAATTAATTTTTTTTAATTCATCAAAGGCTTGTGTTCAAAGTCAAAACTCATTCCTCTATTACTCATTCCTATATTACTCATTCCTCTATTACTCATTCCTCTATTACTCATTCCTCTATTACTCATTCCTCTATTACTCAGAACAGAAGCCATCAAATTCTCTATCTGAATAGAACGCAGTAAAGACCCCCTTCTTTCCATTGCTGCAATATCCAGTGGTGTTTTTGTAGAGGAATTCACAGGCATCACATCTGGTGAGCTTAAATCCCACCCTATATTCCTCCCTCACATTCGGATTGACTGACTTCCAGTCAACGATACCTACAAGATAAAAGAAAAAAAAAATCATTTTTAATGATTTACTTGATTTTTTAAAAACTTGATTTTTAAGACTCACCTCAGAAAAGTCAAAAGCCACCCCCAGAGAAATGTACAGGCCATACTGAAATTCAAAGGCTACTTGTTTAGACCTTTTTTATTTGGTTTCTAAATGAAAAAAAAAAATATATGAAAAAAAATGAAAATGCTGAATGGTTTAGAAATGAACCACCATACAGCAGCTGAGAACATTTGAACAAGAACTGTTCAACTGGAACTTCTGAACATGAACTATTGAGCTATGTAAAAGACCTGTACACTTGACTGTATCTCCCATCACTAAGACCACTTGCGCAGAGTGAATCAAGAAAAAAAAACACTTGTTTCAGCTTTGGACGCAAAATCTGAAAATGGTTGTTAAAAAACACAAAATATAGAAATCAATTTGACATGAATAAAAATGTCTTGATGACTTACACAAAGCATCCAGTGTGACTTGATCCTATTCTAGAAATAGAATGCAGTCTTTTGTGGAAGCATCAACCTATCACAAATAAATATACTACAAAATGATGCACAATGTTTATTTTGCTATGTGAAATCTTTTTGCCTGCTTTGAAAGAATGCTTACAACATATACAGTATGCCACATAAAATGTCAATAGCAATAATACATCGAAACAGTCAATGAAATCTAAAGTATGTATGCTAAACAATAACAAATCATAACTACAATATTACACTGTGGAAAAAAATATATAATTGCTTACAGGGATATGTAACATGGGATCCGCACAAAGTGGGGGAATCAGCGTTCCATTCACTTAGCTGTTAGACGTCTCGACTTGGATGCCCTAATAACAGAAACATACACATTTCTTCATAATAGCTTTTTGCATTTTATTCACGCTACAAGGCAAGGCAATAACATTTTACCTGCAATTTGCTAAGGTCTTCAATTTTCAAAATCTATAAGAATCATAAACATCAAACACAATTTAAAATAGTAAAATTAATATATAAAGCAAAACATGTTTGTCATAAGTTTCCAATTATGATACGTAACATAACCGTTCACGTTATTAGGTGTGTTCGACATCGGCTGCGGCTGGATGTAAGCGATCGGCGAGAGTAGCCGCGTGCAGGCGGGGAGGAGCTGCAAACGGAGACGTGAAGTCGGACACTTTCTGGTTCCCGTAGTGACCGCCCTCACGTGGTGTTTGTATACTTTACCACAGCTGAAGTGAAATAAATTCAATATTTGCCAAATGCACAGATGTTTCAGACACATTTTCATTCAATACTTTATGTACTGCTTCATACTGCATCTGTTTGAACAAGAATAAAGTTCAAAATAGCCACTATCAATGAAGTGCAGTCGACGTTTTTTAATCACTTTTATTTTGATAAACATAACACAATATAGCCTAACATCACGACTACATGAAAAGAGTGTTTACTGTTATAAAAAACTGATTTGTGAGCTTTAGTGGAACTAAAGGTGTGAGAATAAACACGAAACGCACGTGATCGTTGTCATGCGGTGAATCCGGCCAATCGTGGAACAGCTGTGTCGTCATCAGAGCTCGTGCAGCCCCGAGCAGCCGCTCTTCAGAAGCTGCGCTGGCTGAGTTCTCCGGCTGCTCTCGAATCGCTCTCGCGGTATTTTGATGGCATACGTCACAGTCACGTGGCGTCGGCGCTGTATCAAGTCGGACAACATTTCTAACCGGCATGCACTGCTTCAAGTCAGCCGCCGATCGGTCTGCACAGAGCTGCATGAAGTCGAACAAGCCTATTATCTAACCTTAACAAGTTATCTGTAACAGATGTAACCGGTAACAGGCATGCATAGCATATCACAACTGAACTCATACTTACGTTCATGGCGAACCGCGAGAAGTCTGTGGCTTTGCAAATGACTATGGATCTTGTTATATTCACAAGGTCTAAAAACACTGAGAGCACAGAACGGACATCGATATAAATCGCCGACTCTGATGTCTTCGACGCAAATGCAGTCGTTAATGCTTCTCACTTTAACATGTGTCTGTCAACAACAATTAAATAATTACCAAAGCTGAAAGATGTAAAGCAAAGAGAACAACAAATTATATCGCATATGTGAATTATCTCTGCCATCTTCTCTCCGTCTAAAGGAAATGATGTTTTTTTTTCAGCTAAAGGAAATGACGTTTAACTATGGTTACTGCTGATTGGCCAACGCAGTTGCCAGGAGGAAACTCCTTTGACCAATGAGAAACCTCTTGCCACGCCCCTACCTCTTACCACGCCCCTACCTCTTGCCACGCCCATTACTCCAGGCTGCAGCTACCCCTGTCTCGTCTCAGGTGCTGCGGTTTTCACTCCGCCCAAGTAGCAATGCTTCGCCTTCAGAGAATATAGTTCCCAGTATTTATACGGTTAAAATATGTCTGTGTCTCATGTGACTTTGTTTTTTGTACACTCTGTGACTATACAAATCACAACATGTAAATAGGAAAATGTTTGCGTTATTTTGTTACTTATTTGGATTAGTATGCTAGCTGCAACCATTTACATCCAGTCTTTGTGCTAAGCTAGGCTAGCGGTGGGTGCGTCAAACGGAGTTATAGCACGCACGGAGATGAAAAAGGTATGTGGACTTATCTAACTCTGGGGGATAAGGTGATAGGCTAAAGTCCCAAAAAGTCGGAGTGTTCCTTTAAGCACCACAATAGCGACTTCTGTAACTTTTTTTTTTTTTAAAGCAAAGCATTTGAGTATTATCTGTAAACACTTAAAAAAAAATCCAACACTATGTGTCCTATCGGGTAATCAAAGTTATACACACTTGCACTCTTCACGCCCACTTGGGCCAAATACAAGAAAATACGTCATGTAGGCTAAGTAGACAAGTGGTCAAGTGCAAAGACCATGTGTGGGTTTTTGGACAGGGCATAGTCTCCTAGAGTTTATGTACACGTGTGAATCATCGTGGTAGTTATCACAGTGGCGTAAAGCCAGACTATAACTATGTTCCAGTTCTAGTGTTTATAACGCAGCCTAGAGAGAATTCTGAGACTTTTCAGGAAATTGCCATAAAAGTCATTCAAACAACAAATAATCCAGGATAAAAAAAAGGAGCTATAATTACGGAGCAATATTTTTTTTTTTTTTCACAGCCTGCATGTAAATGCTTTAATTTAATGTAGCTATGTGTGTATAGCAATTTATGTTTTTGTCTTTCAGGAGATTTTAACTATACACTGTAAAAAATTTCTTGTCAAATTAACAGTAACTTACTGGCAACAATTATCCAGTAGTTGCTGTATTTCATTCAACAGTAAAATTACTGTAACACTAACTACAGTAGTGTTAAGCATACTGTAAAATTAAATACATTATTTTACTGTAATTTTATCATCATGTTGAACTACAGTATTACACCGTTAATTTTTAATAATACTGTATAGTATTATACAGTTATGAAATGTTATTTTATTTATTTTATAGTGCTACTGTGTAACCTGTAGAATATGTAGAAAATCTGTAGAAATATTATTTTAACTGTTACTGGGAAATAGAAAAAAGAACAATTGAAGATTTAACTGCACAACCAGGTTTATTGTGTATTTTCAAACAATACATTAGTAATAATAATGTAATATAATACAACAATAAAAATCTGTTTTAAAAAAAGACTAATGAACAATTTATCATTAATAATTAAAATCAGTGAACAATTCATGTATTTCAATTCATGCAAAAATTATCCTGAAGAGGTAAAATAGAAACTTGAAAGCAGAACAGGCGAGGATGAAGGCCAGGTGAGGAAAAAAGTGGAAGAGCAGCGACAGCACTTCTGATAATCCTGCAAGAAATGATAAGCACAAATCAATCAGAGGCTAAACATTCAACTAATAAATAAAAAAAACTAAATCACATTATCAACACCTTTTAAGGGGATTCACACAGAAGAGTAGGCCGGTTTCATACGCTTACAGTTATTTCTAACTGTACACAAAAGCTTGTTATGCTTCTTGATATTGCAAACTGGTATTCCTTACCCTATTATTTTAATGTATTGAATTTGTCATAATTGTAAACACTAGTTTGAGGCACAAATATTTTTATCATTTACAGCATTTGTTATTCATCTCTTATTTCCTTATAGCGGCTAATGAACCGGAAAGTCTCGCACATTCACAGAAAATAGCTTACTTCACTTTTGAAGTTGAAAAATAAGGTGGATATACTGCTTGCATGTTGTGTGGCATACATGGATATACATATATCGACTTTATTAGGGGTGGGGGAAAAATCGATTCACATATGAATTACGATTCCATCTTCTGCGGATTCAAACCAATTCACACATTTCAAAAATCGATCTAAATGTTTAATAATGTGATGATGTTGTTTCAAAGAAGGACAGTTTAGAGAGTGCACAAGCTTGAAACAGAGTAAGCATTATGAATGAAGCTTATACTTGACTACAGAAGTTCATATCAATATCTTAACAAATAGAAAATAGTCTTAAATAATGTTTAGTTAGTCGAGCACACTTCAAGCTTTTCTTGCGATCTTTCCATGTACAGGTAGGCTACTTTAGTTTTTACATACAAGAAACACGTTCAACATGGACACGCAAACGGTTTTCTGTGGTAACGAACAAATACCGCCTATAAAAGAGCATGAACATGTCCTGAATCAGAGGCTAAAGTAATAAATATTGAGAATGCAATGGCCCTTATTCTATATCTCTGACTCCAAACAATGGGCCACTGATGAGGGCTGCGTTTCCCCAAAGCATTGTAACCTTAAATTAATTATAGAACAATTACCACCAATGGTCTACAATCAATTTGGGCTTCAGATGCTTTTGGTAAACGCAACCCAGATCCTGATGATAGTCAGTTCCTTTCATAGATATGTCTGTTGACTTGATGCTCACTAATTTGAATGATGAAAAAGATGCGTGTATGAACGCTGAGCGGCAGCGGGCTAGATTAAATTAACGCAGATATGAGGTGTGTATAATTTAAACTAAATAACTCCCACTCGATTGGAAATAACAGTAGCTGCTGTTTATTTCTATGCTGTTCGATTTTGAATCAAATTTAAATTTGATATATGCATAGAATATATTTAAAATCTATGATCAAATGTAAATCTATGCATATATCAAATTTTAATTTGATTCAAAAGAGAATTGATTTTTGAATCAAATCGTGACCCCAAGAATCTATTTGAATCGAATAGAAAATGTATGGTTTAAGTCATTTCCGCCCTTTTTGGATTTTTCTAAATACAGATTCAGACACAAATCATTTCTACCGATATGGGCTCCGCTGCACATCCCTAATATATCTTACCTTAATGATTTTGCCAGTCATATTCCGCAAAGTCCCTGATGAAAGATGTGTGAATTCAAAGACATGTTCTTCCTCCGAACAACCTTCCCACTCTTTCTGCTCCCCTGGAACTGTGATGTGCATTTTGAATTTTCAGGATTTATCCTGAAACCTGTAAATAAATAAAAAAATATTTTCCAACTGAATAAAAAACAACAACTCTTATGGACCATTTCTTTAATTATAGTCATTCTAACGGCATTCTAATAGGTTTCATCGCGCAGTTTAAATGGATAGTTCACTTCAAAATGAAAATTCTGTCATCATATACTCACCCTCCAGTTGTTTCAAACCTGTATACATTTCTTTCTTCTGCTGAACACAAAGGAAGATATTTTTAAGAATGTCAGTAACCAAACAGTTAACTGGGCCCATTGACTAAGTATTTTCTTTATCCTACTGGTATCATGGAAGTCAATGGATCCAGTTAACTGTTTGGTTATGAAAATATCTCCCTTTGTGTTCAGCAGAAGAAAGAAATGTATACAGGTTTGAAACAACTTGAGGGTGAGTATATGATGACAGAATTTTCATTTTGAAGTGAACTATCAAGCTTGACTCTCAAGGCGTCGTTTTTTTTTTCTTCAAATGAGTAGTCAGTTTGCACATAGTTAAAACAACAATTACGATATTATAGCTGACAATACTGTAAATGACATACCTAGCTTTGTCTTTGGACAAAAATGCACACTTTTGAGCGCTTCCATCAGATAGACTGAGGTAAATATGAGCGAGCAACTGCACAAGGTTTACTGGCTGATCGTCAGGTCCTCACAGACGAGTAAAAGAAAATAGTGATTTACACGAAAATAAGCGCGAATAAATCGATAAGAGGAATCGTAATGTTAATTTTTATAAAAATAATCCGAATCCTAACCTTGGGTATCCGATTTCAGGATACATTTCTCGATTTTCAATTCCCAACCCTATGAAAATGTAGGCTACGTTACCCGCAGGCGCTTCCACCGACTTAAAATGGTAAATAACAAAATGTTTAGATCATTCTGACCGTATACGTGGTCAGCTAATAACTGTAAAGTTAATAATTAGCTAGAATCCATGTATGCATACAAATAATAAGATTTATTACTTACCAGATGACGAAGTTCCCCAGGTCGGCAGAAACAGACACGATCGATGCACTGACATGACAGTCACAGAAGAACATTTACATTTACATTTAGTCATTTAGCAGACGCTTTTATCCAAAGCGACTTACAACTGAGGACTAAACCAAGCGAGTCATCGTGAAGAGGCAAAAGCAACGCAAGAAGTGCTCAAAATACAAAGTTCAGACATAGCTCGGAGTAGCATAAGCCAGGCAAGCGAGGATTTAGAGGAAAGGATTTTTTTTTTTTTTTTTTTTTTAAGTTAAGTGCTCCCGGAAGAGATGAGTTTTCAGTTGTCTTTTGAATGTTGTCAGGGATTCTGCATTCCGGATGAGGGTGGGGAGATCATTCCACCAGCATATGGAACCGTGAATGAGAATGTTCTGGAGAGTGATTTTGTGCCCCGCTGTGAAGAAAAACTCGTTCAAACTCAAATGCGCTCTCATGCACCCCCCACTGACAGAAATTAATACTGTCATGGTCACCCCATCCTGAAAATATTTTATGTAGCCTAAAAATAACGTTGCTATACCAATTTTTCCTGCGGAATTGTGTGTGTTTTTTTCGCGGTCAATTTGCACTGCTGTATTTAGATTTACAGTAACTGATCATTTCCCAGAATGCATTGAAAATCAACAGTAACATACTGTCAACTGTGTGCACAGTACATAACTGTTGAAAATACAACATAATACTGTGACAACATCTAAATCTACTGTAACTTACTGTACATAGGTTATACAGTAAGAAACTGTTGAGAAAAACAGTATAATCCTGTGAAAACAACAGAAATCATTTACAGTGTACTGCCAGGATGTTGTTGAAAATAAGAACTTGTTCTTAAGTGACTTGAATAAAGGTAGGCTATCTCAATAAAATTATCAAACGCTAAACTTGCAATCTTCCTAGCCAACTTTTTCATTAATCTTTAATATTTTATTCATTTTGATTAATATTCCTGAAAATTTGCCTACATTTTAAAATTAGGCTATCTGATATTGATGTCCATGATCGTGCTTGGGAACCCTGTTCACAAAAAAAAAATTGCATTTTTGAAGATAAACGGTTTCTTAACCGCACAATTCGCAACAATAAGAACAGCCACTGCTTAGAAAAGCATTTCAGAAAGTGCCATAATTAACAGTGAATTATTAAAATCGCATCAAAAGTTAATTAGGCTGTTGGGGAACACGGACGGCGCTTTTAGTTTAACCCTGGTGATTCCTCTGACTTTTAGCTCCGACTACTGGCGCGTCACAGTACTGGACTATTTAGCATTGAAATGTTTGTTGCCTCCAGATAATTGCAGTTGTCCTTTTGTCTATACATCAAAGTGAAAACAATTAATTTTGTGATTTCATAGTTAGTTTCATAGCTTTGGATGACTATCTATCCATATATTATTTTGGTAGCCTCCAGCATCTCGGGCCAATATCTGATTTGACACATCTGATATTGAGCTCTATTCAATGTTTGACATCTTTGGTCATGTTATAGTAGCCTATATACTAAAAATGAACTTGATCAAATGTTAAATGTAAGAACTTATTTTTAATTCATGAGAATTAAAAGAGATGTTCCAATAAAATAAAGTGACTTTATACTTAGCAATTTTTTTCTGGGACTTCTGTCAGCATATCACTGGGGAGTAAAAGGCACAAACTGCTAAACACAATGGATGTCACATTATACTGGACTGATGATGCATAAATGAATAAATGTAAATGTAAATAGATGTTCTATTTTCTTCCCTAAACTCAGATCACTGATTTCAAAACAATTAACACTCAATTGCACATGGAATGATTTCATTAGGCCCCAAACTGTTATCTGCAGGGTTGATAATACACACATCATGGGAAATTCACAGCTGTCACAATTGTATAATTTTTTTTTTCAAAAGTAACAAACATTGTAATAGAAATAACAAGAAAGCATGAGAAGGGGAAAAGAAAGAGGCGTCAGAGTGGAAGGTGGTGGAGAGAGTTGAGGAAGGGGTGTAACGAGAGGAAGAGTGGAACAGGTAAAGATGAGTGGAGAGGAGGAGAGAGTTTAAGAAAAGGTCAAAGGATAGGGCATAAAGAGCAGAATGGGGAAAAGGTCAAAGGAAAAGGGTATTGGTGTAGTGGAACGAATAAGAGGAGAAATTGTAAGAAGACATGAACAGAAAGAAAGGGGACAGCAGGATGGAAGAGAAGTGAAGTGAAGAGATGTAAAAGGTACAGACTTTTAAAAAGAAATGGGAGTCACGCTCATGGCCTCTTCTTGGAAGAAGCTAAACAGATCCAAAGTTATTACACGTCTATTTTTATGAGTATTATGATTGCTGAGTGTACATTTGTAGTTTTATAGTAAAGACAGCCGCATGGCAAGTTCTGTAAATGTCCAAACATTTTTCAGAATTAAAGTCAAGAACATTGAGGTGGATGACCAAGTTTGTTTTCAATGTAAAAAGAGCATGTGACTTTTAAACAATGCCACCAACCACAATGGAAGTGGCCTGTACAGTATGTTGAGACAGTAGAACTTCTATGACAAAACCCCTCATTGAAGAACTATATGATAAACGTGTATCAGTGTATTTGTGTGCATTAGTTGCATGTAGCTGCATGTTCTAAAAATTCAATAGAGAACACACCTGTAGTTTTGATTTACTTTAATAAATGCATTACTAGAATAAACTGCAGTGCTTCATTATGCAGTGTTTAATTGCGTCTTAAACTGTGTTAATTGTTTTGAGAGCAACTGCATTCATTTAAAGAAATGTGTCAAATCGATTGAGAACAATTGTAAAATATCAAATATATTTTTCTCACTGTACCACTTGATGGCGCAAAGGCCTTTACAAAAACAAGCAGGTTTGTGCTCCTCATCCAAATGCATGACACTTGTGCATCATTTCGAAAATGCACATAATATATTGTAAGTATGTTTGGTGTGTTTATTTTTTTTAATCTTAAATGTAATTTTTAAAGTAACATTGAAAACACATTTCAATAAATCAAGTGCAAAATCATATTTCCCTGATCTCTTTGTTCTTGATCTGGATGTCCTTTTTTAATTTCTCATGTTTTTATTATGTTTTTTGTAAGGCTTAAATTAACTTTGGGCCCTAATTATGAACTTATCTAGTTTTTTTTTTTTTAAGTAGTCTACTTTTTATATGTTCACACAAAAGGGAGATAACGTGTTTCTAAAATGCTTACATTTTCTTCTGACACAAGCTTACCCAATACCAAAATCATGGACCATGGAATAGCCTACAGCATGCCAGAAATGAAGACATAATGTTCCAAACCTTAAATATAGTATAAAGCCTCTACCTCTACAACAACAGCAGCTCAAAAGTATTCAAAAAATGTTTTTAAAAATGTTGAAACAGCTGATACGCATTTTAACCCTTTAGCTGTCACCCCCCTTTTTAAGCGGTGACGTGAAAATGCACTACCCAAACTTAAACGGTTGTAATTCATTAAGCCTGTGTACTAAAGACTTACGGTTGGTCTCTTTTAAAAGAAGACTCTTGGCAGATTATTGCTGACGTGGAATAAATTAATAGAATTAAATTATTTAAAAGTTATTGAAGTTTAAGTTTATTGTTATGAAAATATAATAAAATATATATTTTTCTTTTATTAAAAATATATATAAATGAATAGGTTTCAGCCTAAAAATGACAGAAAGTCAAAGCCATATATCTAACCAAGTTGTGTTCCAAATTTGAAGTTGATATCACAATCATTGAAGTTCCCATTTGATTTTGTTTAGGCGTAATACCAAAAATACCCACCGGGTGCCATTGCATTCCATTGAATTTAATTGTTTGCATTCTGCCATAACAAATTAATAAATTTCTATCAAAATTTCACTTCTGTCACTAAATATGAAACCTTGAGACTCAGACCTTTCTGACAATGTGTTTTGTCAAGATTAGACATTTTTTGATAATAAATTATGAAATTATGATGCCCAAAAGGGGAGGGGTCTAATTAAATTAGCATTTATTTAGTTATTTTTACAATCCTTAGAAAACATTTCTCTATACTTGGGTCACTTTTTCAAAACCTTTCACATGAGCACAACATCAGTCTATGTGAGTTAAACTCTGGGGATCATTTATCAATGCTTTGGCACAAAAGATATTCAATGACTACATCAGTTCACATCACCAAAACTCTAGGCCAATTTGTAAGTAAATTATAAACATCAGAGAGAGTGTCATTCTTGCTTCGTAAAGAGACTTTACAAAAGAAAACATAGTGTAATGCTACCCATTGTTAGTATTTTCTTATGTCATTGTTTTATGAGGGTCAAAGTGTGTTGTTCGTTGTCAACCTTTGTTAATGTTCTGGAAGAATGATTTGAGACCCGAATGAATTGTTTTGTCAGCTTTAGTGCATTTTGAATGTGATATTAACTGGTGTGCCAAGCTGGTTATGAGAACTGTGTTAAGGGTTTTGAAAATGTGTATCGAAAAAGGTGTCCTATAGCGATTGTAAAAAACAGTAATATTTGGACAAGGGAGAGGAATAGTGGAGGGAGGAGAGGAGTAGTTCAGGACAAGGGAGAGGAGTAAGAATTTGTGATATTCTGCGTATTTATGTTTTTTTTTCTTACACATGCGGAAGCCACGTATGTCGGATCTTCTGTTACTGTCTGTGAAAGGGCACCAACTACCAAGGGGGCACCATCGACACCCCCCGCAAAGCAATTTCAACCAAGGTGGCAACTGAAGTTCTGCGCAGGGGACCCATTTGACCAGTGGCGGCCCTGAGCAATTATGTTACTTGCTATTTTTTCCTACATTCTATAAAGTAATGACTCATTCACTTATATTGCCAACAAAATGCACACATTCAACACAACCAAGAATGGTTGAAAGTATAAGGAAAGTGAATTATAAAAAACAATGGATTTTATATTGCCTGTATGCAGAGAGAACTGAAACATGACAAGTAATGCAGTTTTTGTAATGCTATCAACTGTTAGTAATTTGATATTTAGTGCTATCATTAACTATACAGTATGTCCCATGGTGGATAGAAAAGGGTGTTTTAACAGACTTATTAGATACTGAATCAGGTTTGCCGTGTTTTGACAGAGTTGGTATTTAATGAACAAAATGTGGTTTTGGACAGACAATTTACTTGACTATTTGTGTGATACAGGTCTGTTGCTGTGTTAAGAATTTAGAAAAAGTACTAAACACTTATTTGCAATTGTAAAAAAAAGAAAAAAAAAAGAAAAAAAGAAGCAATATAAGTAAAATAAACCATGGTATAAGATTGATAAAATATATATTTAATATTTAATTGTTGCAGGCTTTGGTTTGAAATAACATTTCCAAGAACTAAACATTTCCAAGTCATAAACATGAACGTTTCACTTCAGCAGGTGTGAGGGGGAAAAGAGGAAGAAAGACAGACCCTGAATACATAGATGCTCTCGAATAGACCTAATTCTGACATTCTGAAATTCCTTTGAGAGAACTTAGTCAAAGTAAACACCCAAAGTTTGCATAAAAGCAAAGAAAGATTAATTATTCTATTTTTTTATTGCAACATTCCAAATTCTCAGCAAATGTTTCAAGCGGCATACTATTGGATGGACCACAAAATATAATTCAAGTAAATCTTAAGTATTAGTTGTAATGTAGACTACACATAAAGAGGATGTTGTTACAATTAAAAACATTTACATTTTACAGTATTGCAAATTGTTTTGAATTGTTTAGCTCATCAAGCTTAATTGTTAGATATTGCGTGTAGATAAGTTTATTATAGTTTGGCTATAAAACGTTTCCTTGAGCGCTCAGAAGTTTGCAGCTGCTACGTCTGCTTTGGTGATTCTCAATCCCCAGAGACAAAATATTCAAATACATACAACAACCGAAACTGAGAGAAACATCTCCATTGCAATAGTAACCTGAACTAAAGCTTTTCTAGGAATATGTCATTGTGTGCAGTTTGAATCAGTCTTAATTTCAGAACAACTGAAAGAACAGAAATACATTTTTAAAACACATCTTTTGGATGTTCCAATGATGTTAGAAAGCTTTACTTTATTAATCAGTTTGGTTTGGTTTAGTTATATTTACTCTGATAATCAGTTCTTCTGAAATGTAGAGGGGTAAATGACATGACGTGCATATTTTTGTATCCAAGTTTGAAATAATTTGATAAATGCATGGCATATATCACTTTATTCTATAAAACCAATTTAGTTTGAATACATTGAACAAATGAACTGTAATAAGGAGTCCACTGAAGGCAAGTTCCAGAACCCAAGTGCAGTTTTATTAATATCCAAAAACAAGATCAAACATAAAACAAAGGCAAGGCAAGGCATGGCATGAAACTCAAAACAAAAACATGAACATATACATGGCGCTTACCACCAGTGGTTACACGAAACAATACTTTTCAAAGACACTTGGCAAACATGAGGGCTTAAATGCACACATGGACTAATGACTAAAGACACACCTGTGAACATGATAGACAACTAACCAATGAAAACATGACAACGCAGAACACATGGCAGGTTCACATGAGGGCCAGGGAATCACAGGACAAGACAGGAAACATCATGAACCAAAACCCAAAACTACCTGTGACATGAACAGAAGAAAAATGGTGTCTTAATAATAAAAAATTAAAAACTAAATGTATGGAATAATTTCAGGTTTGAAACCTTTCATATAAACACATTTTATAAATATCAGTAATTTTATTGTAAAACTGTTGAGATAATTGAAAAACTTTTGTCCAGCAATTAGTTTATTCTCAAATGTCAGGGTGGCACAACTGCAAACATGGCTCTTTGATTGTGAACTGATGAGGTAATAACAGTAAACATGATAATGCATCATCCAGAGATCCTAAACTGATCCTTGTGGCAGAGTGAAAAGATTTGTAGATCTCTCTTAAATACTGGTAAAAACGGCTGATTTCAAGTATGGGTAGGTTGGTACACTTTCCATGTCAGGTGGTGCAACTATATTTGTTTATACCACCTGACATAAAAATTTATTTATTTAAACACTTTGAAATGTTAGTTAAAAACTGAAACTTGTTTAAACACATTGTTCATGACTCAAACATTTGCATTGCATCAGTTTTTGAAAAGTTTTTTGAAGCCATATTTGTCAATGACCCACATATAGCCTATATATTTGCCCTCTAAAGTCATAAAAAATATTTTTTGACAAATTAATCAATTAAATTAAATGATTAAATTGATTTATGATTTAAACTTGATTAACTTAAATGATTTTTTACTGGAGTATGATTTTCAAGAAAATACTATTTCAGTCTTTCTACTTTAACATATCAGTGTGTGACTTGCCCTTTATTGCAATAACATAATTAAATAAATTTAGCAATTTCACCATTTTTTTTTCAGTGTATGTATAATTAATACTCACACATTTTATGTTCTGAAGGACCTATCCCTGTAACATCTGAAACGGCAAGATAATGTCTCTTGCCACATAAAATATTTGAAGGAAAATAATCTAGATAACCTGAAAGAATAGACACAATAAGACTTTATTGATGAGTGTGACGACTGATTACATATTTGTCAAATCAGTCTTTAAAAAATGTGAATAGAGGCAAATTATGTAGATTCAACATCCGAATAAGAAACCTTGGAGTCTTCAGAAGTTCTTTTTAAAAATCATCAGTGCTTCATCTGGAAAAAGTCAATAAGATCAAAAATAAAAACCCATTTTAGTTACACAATGCAATCCAAAGTGAAGCCATTATGTGTAAAACTGTAACAGTATCTTATGTATCATCTTCTTAAAAATGCTCTGCAGTCAATTTAGTTATGTTTGGGTTACCTTGAAAAGACTAAGGACAGCGCTGTATGTCAGAGAAAAGAGGAATAGGAAGATAAAGGAAGTGGCAGTGGACCAGAGACTTCTGAACTCATCCTCCTCCAGAACATCTTTATTACAATTCAGAGCAAAGCCCTTCTCCGGCTCAGGTGGCTCCCCTGGAAAAGAAAACACATGCTAATGGGGCATATGAACAGGATAAGCACATTGTCCAGTACATATATGCAGACATAAATCACTCATCCCGAATTTAAAGTCCAATGAATCTTACTAGGCTTCTAGTTACTGTATAATTAAGCACATGGCGGCCACATGTACTGCCAGCATGTACTCACATATTCATTTGCACACACTGCTAAATGTACTTGAAGTGACAAACATATAACATTGTCCTGTCTCTTACCCATTGTTTCTGCATTTTACCATGCAATTTATAAAAATATGCTCAATCATCTCAGACATTAGTACATATTGCTACATCCTTAAAACAAAACATGCCTTATTGATTATAAATGTCAATAGTTACTGGTGACTTTGGTGGTCACCATAAGGGGCTTTACTATGTGCAGAGTCACAAACATATTCGAATTTCTTTTAAATACTGATGAAACAGGGACAGAATGTAAAGCATACAAAGTTTCTGATTATAAGAACCAAATGAGAGCTGGACTAAATCATGCAAAGTTGCAAACACAAAGATTTATTGCTTACAATTGTAAAACAACAAATTAATGTCATACCAAAATGAAATATTTTTGATTTGAAACATAGAACATGAAACTGTTACATCAGAGGAATGGAAAGGCTACAGCGGTACAGTAAGCACAGGACAAAACATAAATGCGCAATTTTAACAAAAACATTACACTCACGCAGGTCAGAGTAAATTTTTGCTCTTGAAAACTATTGTTTTTTTCACACTATGATATTATGATGCCTATAGTTTCTGTTCATATTTATTTTCATGCAATAACAAATGAAGCATAGTTTTGAGTGAAATTTGGCTTGGAAGTTTGACCCACGCAGTAAAGTGATACAAGCAGAACAATGACCAATGAACAAAAACATCAAAGACAGATAATCTGACAAGTGAGCAACAGGGAGCATAAGCACTGGAAAATGTACAAACAAACAGATACAAGTTATCATTAATAATCACAAACTGGATATCCTGGCTGTTTACTTTTGCTGGTTGACACTTGTAATGGAGATCCTTTATCGTCCATGTTGGCGTGTATGACGGCACAGGTGATGATGGTTTGGAGATCTTCATACTCTTGTTTTGACACTGTTAGGATGCTGAGAACAGACGTGGAGCTCTTTTGATGAATAGGAACACTGGTTCTGGCCTCTCTGTAATCCTCTTTGCCCACTTTCCATATGATATAGACATTGCCCAGTTTATGGCTTGTGACCTCACACACCAGAGAGACACTGTCACTGACACTGTTGCTAGTATCAACTCCGTAAATGGTAACAGTGGGTTTCTGTCCATCTGAATTAAAGGAAGTGATAAAGGTTCATTAAACAAACAGAAGAATCAAACAATAATGAATAACAATAGTGTTTCAAGACAGTCTAAGCTTTTTGACAGCGAAACCATTTCAAATGGGCTTGCAGTTTTTGCCAGAAAAATTTTTGTATTTAATTTTCATAAAAAAGTATTTAATAAAAGTATAATTGCATCTATAAATGCACATACACCCACAAAGTCAATTATTTGGAAGTAACATTGACTTACCTCCTTTATCAAAATGGATCTCCTGCTTGATGTCTCTGTTATTATTTGTGTCACGGATGGTGCAGGTGACCTTTTCTCCATCAAACCATGTCTTTTTATCAATGGTGACATTGTGGATTCTTGTCTGCAAGTTTGAAGTGTCAGTAAAGACATTTCCTTTTGTGATATTCTTACTATCGACAGGTTCATTCTTCACTGTGCATGACACTGAAGCTTCTTTCACTGTATTTTGTACATCTCCAGAAACAACAGCTTCCAAGACAACTTTATTATTGACAAATAATTCTCTCTGAATGGGTGGCTTCAGCGTCAGTGTGAATTTAGCTACAAGGGAGAAAGAAAGTATATAAATTCATGTGTAAAATTGGATTTATGTGTATATCTGTGAATTGGAATTAGTTTGAAGGAGTGTATCCTTGTGTAAATTTGAAATAGAAGTGAGAGTGTGAACTAGCAAACCAACATTAAATGATTTACCTTTAAAGTTCTTCTTCTCAATAGTCAGTTTTCCCTGATGTGTGACCTCACAGGAATAGGAAGTATCTGCATTCCATGTCTCACTGCTGACTTCATATAAACTGTATGCTGTGTAAAGACCTGTACCTCCATTTCGTTTGCTTTCCAGTTTTAGGTTCCTGATGTTATTATTTACTTTCCATTGTCCAGTGAGGTTCTTGGGGTAGAAATCCTCAATAAGACACATGACAGATGTACTTTTTGGAGTTGTAACAGCAACCAAGCTCAGGGTTGGTGTTTGTGGATTCACTACAAATAAAACAAGGTTTATGCACAATGAAACTGAGGACATCTGACATTTTGCAATCTTAAAATTTCTTTAATTTTACCACAACAGTTTAGTTAAATATTCATCTTGTTAATGTCTGTTACCTGTTATGAATGTTTCAGTGACAGTTTTCGATGGGTGTACTGCAGTACACAATTTTATTTTGATTCAATTTCGCTTTATAAATAGTTATGTGGCTGACTTTCAACATCTTGTCTCCAGTTGTTACTGTAGGGTACTGGATGAAATCAGTCAAGGCATTTCCCTTGTCCATCCATTTGAAACTGACAGATTTTCAAATAGTGCAACATGCTTTATTAAGCAAAGCACAGATGCTCTTAGTTGAGTTTGAACGTCAATGTCAAATGTTGTAGCCTATATTTATACATATATATATATATATATATATATATATATATATATATACTGTATATATATATGTGTGTGTGTAATTTACATATGTACATGTGTAATTTATATATATATAATAAGAAATATCATATGCCATTGTATTCCCTTGCATGAGGTCAGAGAAAAAGTATTTCTAAAAGCCTATGCATATTATGTGCTTTTCTGTTCTTACATTTTTTTAGACCTATAGCCTTGTTGTTCTCAGCTAGTGTAAACATTCACTGTCAGACTTTGATAAAGGACAACTGCTTGACATGCACAAAAATATAACAGCAGGTTCATTGGCATTAAATAATTTAATCAATGATCTGACAAAACTAAAAGAGTGTAATGTCTATTCAAACATGACCCTCCAAAAAGAAACATCATCCCAACAGCAATGTACAAGACCCAATAGAGAAACGCGTGAAGTAGATAAATGTAAAATGTTAGACATTTTAGAGATGTGACTTACCTGGTGCAACTTTAGTTGTTAAAGTGCCTTTTGAATTTGAAGCTTCACATATGTAAGGGTTTTGAGGATTCCAGTCGCTTTTTTTCACACGCAGATGGCTGATTTTGGTATAGTCTTCGCCACTCCCGAACGCTGGATACTGCACGAAAGTATCCAGATCTTTATCACCAAGATCCTTCCACTTGAAAGTGAGTGAGTCCGCAGGGGAGAAACCTCTGGCCAAGCAGCCGACAGTGATGTGCCCAGTAGAATCAGCAGAACACTGAGACAGGGCGAAGATGGACTTCGGCGCCGATGGTTGAGCTGTAGAGACATTACATATTTCTCAGACAATATATAAACTACAACATATAACGTAACATACTGTACATGTGCAACACTATTAGGCCATGCCAAATGAACAAACGAACCAATGAATGAATGAATGAATAAAAAAAAAAAAAAATGAGATTACACCGCTATCTTCGGTTTGCATCAGAGTTCTGCCATGTTGATAAACTGCTTAGACTATAGGCTATCTTGCAAGCAAGTCATCTTTTCTTCTTCTTCTTCTTTAAGACAACTTTTTAAAGTAAGTTACTTTAACAAGCAAACTGGTCTAATTTGAATCGGTCACGTAAAACATAAAATCTCATGAATTAGCGGAAACATTTTAAGGTTCCAAAAGGGAGTTTTTACAGCAATACCCTTGAATAACTATTTTGGGTTCCTCAAAGAACCTTAGTGAACAGTTCTTAAAAGAAACATTTGTTTTCTTAGCGTGAAGAACATTTTAATAATCTCAAAAATCTTTTGTGCAACGGAAATGTTCCATGGATGTTAAAGTTTATTCATCAATGTCATTTAAGAACCTTTATTTTGAACAATGTAGATGCTATATGTCATATAGAATATTTATAGTCATATTTGTTATCAGACATATAGGCTAATAAATACTAAAGGATTATCTAAACGAATAATAATTTATTAGGCTACAGAATAATGACTGCAAAATGACTTTTCATTTTGATTCAAACGAAACAGTTATTGTAACTTATGGAGTGTAAATTAAAAAATTAATTGAATGAAAATTCCAACCTTTTGAGAATTTTAAATAAAAGCACAATACAGCAGTTTGTAACTTTGAACTATGAAATCATATGGAAAAAAAAGGAAAAATGTATCATTAAAAAATAAATAGCCCCAAAAAACAAACACCCCTAGAACTTTTTTTTCTTTTCTTTTCATTGTGCAATCAACAATTTAGAATATAACACATTATATTAGTGGATAGCACTAGCAGTGCATAAATTTAAAACGACCCAGAGACGTTACAGTTTAGTTAGACTTTTTAGTCTTATATTTATGCTCTGGCTGTTTTCAGCGTCTAATATTTGAGCAGTTTAAGGCAACACATGTGAGAATAATATACAACGAAATGAGTCGTTTAAGAATACTGTTGTATTTTTGTTCGTTTTAAACAGATGAACATTTTTTATAAAAGTGGCTAGTCTTTTAGTGAAATGGACAACAGCTAAATTAAGACAGTTTCCAATAGAAACTCTAACTCTTTTAAAGATAGGCTATAATAAAAAAAAAAAATTAAAATAATAAAACACGCGTGATTTTTTTTTTTTTTTAACGATACAAATGTCCTTGCAATTAATCATAAAATCTTACTGTTTGTTACGGTGACTTTGGTGCCGCTTCCCCAGTAGTCGAAAGCCCAGTTACACAATATCTTCTTAATGTTACAGTGCAGTATAAAAATACAACGCTCAGAGTTTGTTGAACGACCAATCCCTTGTTTTATTTAAATGCGCAAAAAAATTATTTAGAATTTAATTATTCATAATCTGAATCTTTGCGTTTGTAGCAAATTACTTTAGACTAATGTACTGACTTTAATTGTTGTAATCGCATAACAAGAAAAGCTCGACATTGAAATGTTGCTTTAATATAAAGAAACATTTTTTTTCGACAAAACTTTCATTTATTATTATATAACCCACATATTGGGCTATTTAGACTTATATTTAACCTTAGCCAAAACGGACTAGAAAGGGAAATTTACCTTTAGCCTAATAGGCCTAGGCTATTTAAAACTTGTCAACGTTATTGAGAGGATTAACTGAAATGTAACATCTTACCAGATGTCACTGTGACAGATGTGCCTTTCCCCCAGTAGTCAAAGGCAGCATCACAGTGATAATTTTAATTTGTTCAGTGCACAAAAACACAAACGATCTTTTCCATATTAGCCAACTTTAAAACTTGATTTTAATTATCCATGATATTTTTTTCTCTGACTAAAATAAGTTAATTTAATCGCCTCTAGAAAAATGTTTTATATAGCCTACATAACGATTCATATTTTTTGGTTTGATTATATTTAATTTGGTTCGTAGGCTATTTAAATCAAAACTTCTTACCTGATGTCACAGTCACCGCTGTTCCCTTTCCCCAGTAGTCAAAGGCACCGTCACAGCGGGAAGGTTCACGATAACAGCCATACCATAACCACAATAATACATTTTAATATGCAATAATTTGTCTAGGCCAACGTCAAAACGATTTAGTTTGATATCGCACTTTCTTTAATCGGAGAGTTTTACGCGCATTATTTATCTCCGACGCATCTTTCCACCGTTAACCAAGGTAAAATTTGTAAATACGTCTGCATGTTAGTTTTGCGAAAGAAAGACTACCTGATCTTCCAAAATAAGTAGAAATAAAATAACAGAAAATATCGGCAATATCTTACCTGAGGAAACGGTGACTTTGGTTCCTTGCCCCCAGTAGTCGAAGTAATCGACACAGTGACTGGTGCATTTGAGTTACCGACCAAAAAACCCACACGAAGCATGTGATCAAAAGAACTTAAACCTAACATTTGTTATTCTACCTTTTGAACAGAATAAATGGATGCAGTGAAAACTTATCTCGCCTCTATATTGTCCGTACTACGCTGAGCTGTAGGTCAGAAATATTTACAGCACTTAATATGTTGCATTAACCTATATCCAAAACATGATGACCCTGAAATTAGAAAGCAGTTTTCAGTAGGCTAATAACATAAATCAAACTCTTCCTGCTTCTGCCCTCAGTTCAGATGTGTGCTAGTATTACTAATAGGCCTAATTAAATAGAATAAAATTTTTGAACGAAAAATCATATTGTTCCCTCATAGTTCCATACATTACGTATTGTGTCACTCTAAAAAAATAATTCAGTGGCTTAGTAAATATCACAGTACCTACGGAGCCCCTGAGGGGACTCTGCAAAAAAATAAAATAAATAAAATAAATAAATAAAGACTATCGCGTGCGCAAGAGAAATAGCCTGGCAAGCCAGACCCGGCACTATGGGCGGGCCTTAGAGGGACGGGCCCCCCTACAGAGCTCCTGTGCCCGCACAAGACGCGGTGTTTGGGGTCCGTGTATGCAAATAATAATAGGCCTAATAATAATTAACATTTTATTAGGCTACATATTTAGAAAGCAATTCGTCAAATGTCATTCATAATACAGGTTAGACAATAATAATACAGGGCTAAGATTATCACAAATAAACAAGATTTTGACGCATATCAAAGTGTTTGTGCGGAGTGAGGAGCGCGCACTGATGGCAGGGAGGCGCGGGCGCGAACACTTGCATTTCCTATCAACAGTGGAAACAACTTAAAATACTCTATCATTTCTGGCCACACAGAAAATAATGGGCGTTATTCTCAACTACTTACATTATTCTCAACTACTTTTATTTACGTAAACTCAAAATAACAAGAAAACGTTGTGCTTTGTAAAATAAAATAAAACAATCAGGCACGGTTTCATGATGAACTGGAGCGCGATAACTGAAACAAAATATAGCCTATAGGCTAAAGCTTGAAATGTATTTTTTTCCATATTAATTTGTGAATATTTTAAATGTTTAATAAAGGGGCAAAAAGTCATAAACAAAAATCTGAAAATCCGTCAATAGGGCTATTTATTTTTTTGCGCAGCATTTAGGTGCGTAGGCTACAGTTCAAATTTACATTTTGGTGTTCGACTTTGCGTTTTAAAAATACAACTACGGTTCATTTTTCGTTTTGCAAAATTACGGGTTAAAAAAGGAAAAAACGAATGGACACAAAATGTGACCCTGACACTGACCATTTGGACAGAATACGAGACATATATTTATTAAATTCATAAAAAAGAAACAATAATTACAGGAATAGGCTAGGCTACTGGATTCTAAACCTCACAGAAATGCCACAATCATGAGGGAGAAACACTCAGAAACTCCTTAGGCTATATGTGCCATTCGCAGTAGCCTATATTAGGGTCTTTCCCTGCCATTACCCAGCAAACATTTGGACGTGTAATGACCGTTGAAAAGACGTCCGTCCGACACGTCCCGTCAGCGAATTTTTTTTTTTTTTTTTTTGCAGGGTGGTAGGGGAAGACTAATTAATATTCATTACTGTACGTTCACACCGCCGCCGACTTGAGCTTCCAAAGCGGCCGGAAGTCATTCATTTTCAATGGAAGCTGGCTTCTCTCAGCTGCAAGGAGCGTCAAATCCCTCGGCGTCGCGTTTTGGGCGTTTTGAGCGTCTTGAGCGTCAATCAGAAAGTTGAAAGAAGCTCAACTTTATGGTAATGAGCTGTGACGCGGTTCAGCGGCAAGCAGCGGCAAAACGCCAGCAACCAATCGGAATATAGACGTCCTTCACGCTGGCTGATTCCGGAGAAACACACGATGTAAACTTTCGTTCCTACCAAAACATTAGTTCCGAGAAAATGGAAGAGAAGCCAATAATCGCCGTTGCTGGGTTTCCTATCATTTTGACATGACGTTGTTTGCTTATAGGGATCGTGAGAGCGCAACTTTTATTTGAAATATTTACGATCGCTCGTTTTAAAGCGGGAATGGAATTCATTTGCTCACGGTGACACCGATTTGACCGCAAATAATAATAATAATAATAATAATAATAATAGTTCTATTCTTTTTTTCCCCGACCAAATGTGACCAAAACGGTTATAAAAATGCTGTCATTATAAAAGGTTTCTTTAATGTATTGCTAGTTTTTTTCTGTTTATTACATTTTATGTTGTGACACTTCTATTCTCCCTGCAACGTCAGAGCGTTCAAAGCATAGACATCATGATGTCTATGGTTCAAAGCGTCCAAAGCGTCAACAAGCTTCCCCGTACTTTTTGACAAGCGTCCTTGACAGGGCGGCCAGAGCTTCTTTGACGCTCAAGTCGGCGGCGGTGTGAACGTACAGTTAGGGAACTCATCCCTGATTGGCTCGCCGTTTTGAAGAATACTCCAATGAGATATCAGAGCGCTGCGTGTCACCAGCTCACCACAGAATCTCTTTCCGATAGGGATTGTGATTGACCTACACGATTAATGTTATTAATTTAATCCGATTAGTAAATAAATGAATCGTGTTGTTATTGACCAAACCTGATTCATTTGATTAATAGTGGGTAATATGTTTTCAAACGTGTTATTTGTATCACGTCTGTATTTGATTGGTATGTGGATACTGAATGTTTTGTTATACCAGTGCTACTTTATGTTGTTTATCTCACAAAGTCACAAACTGCCCATTCTAGGAAAGACACGAAATTAATCTATCATGGGTCACTACGAATAACGTATTAACAGTCGCAAAGGGAACTGTCATAGTAAACCTTTATTTTTGCGTGATGCTGCACGGACTCTCGGTCTCTCGCCAGTAGGTGTCAGTATAGACCAATTTTCAGTTGGTAAACATGATGACGTTTTTCTGTGGGCGGAGCTTAGGTGGTGGCAGAACGATCCCTCTGGCCGCTTCACTAACGTAAAGTCTGCAAGTTTTGTTAGCTTGTTTTTAACAATGACTGGAGAAAATCCGATTTTATATTAATGTGCAAGGTCGCTCACTGTCCAGGACCACGATTGTTTTTTGCAAAAGTTAATTATAACGGACGGAACCAGATTGGCCGACCCTTAAGTTACACTCATTGATTGAGGATCTGACAGGATTAACGTTAACGCTACCTCCGGTTGAGTGGCCTGACTTCTACACCTACCCGATAGAGAAACAGAGGGCATATAAATCTTTAGATGCCTATAACTATGTGCTGAATGGTCAAGTACAAAACTTGTGTGGTACGATCCGCAGTTCTGCTGACCCAGCGCGATGAAGACGACAATGTAAAGAGTGACATTACGGTGCAATTTTAATGAGGTGAATATTTTCTAGAAATAAAAAATTGCAGATAAAGCATATTCATTTTTCATTGATTCTTGCACCCAACAAAACAACAAGATGACATTTAATAATAATAAGAATAATTTAAGATCCTTATTTTGTAGCCGAATCTGTGCTGGTTTGTATTTGCCGCCTCCAGTTTTCCCTTTGTTCTGCCACCAGCTAGCGCCGTGACGTAACTGTGACGTCGGCTGGAAATTGGTCTATAAGTGAGTGTAACACTGGCCGCAAAATTCTCATCTGAGGCTGTATAAACAATAGCCTACTGGTATTACAAAACTGCCACGGGTATATTACAAAACATTCAGTGGCACATACCAGCTACAGACGTGACACAAATAACACGTGTGAAAAAATATTACTGACTTTAAGCGTTTAATAGATATTTAAAATATCACAAAATTAGGGTATTTATTTATGACTTTGTGTCACAATTATGTCAGTATATGTGCTAGATTAATCTGTCAGTCACTACTGGAGGTGTCACAACATACGGATGACATATTCCACAACTTGATGTCAGTCAGGTGTCGTGTCACGATAATGTCAGTGCCTTATGCCAATACGCATACTGAAAGATGCCATGTCACTCAATGTTAATACTGCTACTAGGACTTTGGCTTTTGGCCTTCATTAGCCAATGCAAATAGAAAGTTCAAAATGATCAGCGTGATTATTTTGTGGTCCATGTAGCCTGATATATTTATTTAGTCTATCTGAAGCTATTTTATTGTTAAGTTGGAGAAATAGTTGAGTTCAAATGTTTTTAATTTGATTGAGTCATCATTCGGTAAATAAGCAGAATACGGAATACAGAATACTCAGGCTGGAAGACTGTCATTGGGGCGGATGAAATGGGAGACAACAAACTTTAAAACATTTATTCACAAATATAGCTGCATCCCATGCAATTAGCACAACATTAGAACTGCATCCCATTCAATTAGGCCTACTTCAATCAGTACACTATGCACCAATATGTCATTTGTAAACAAATGACATTTTCTATAGATTTAGAATTTAAACAAGAACAATAAAAAAAGAACTTCCGACATTGTCTATTTACTGTGTTTTTTGCCAAGTGCAACACAGTCAGTGACACACTGGGATAGACTGTGGTGCCTGCCTTTTGGGAAGTGAATTGCCACTCTTGCCCTTCCATAGCTGTGCTCTCTTCTTGAGCTTTTTGTTGTTCGCCCAGTAATGAGGGCACGCCTGCCTCCAAGTGGCGTTTTCCGACGAGCCACTGCTGTCGGCTGCACTCCAATTTTTGTGCTCGTTTGCATGCCCCTTCTCACCATCCTCCTAGCACCTGATCCGGCAGAGGCACTTTGCCGGCCAAATGTGGCCAGTGCAGAGATTAGCTGGCTGTCTGTTGTCAGTCTGTCATACGAGGTCAGCATCTTCTCCATGGGGGCACTGTACAAGTCAGGCTCAGCCTGTAATTTTTCAATGAGGCCCTCCATCATCCCCCTGAACCGAATTTCCAGCCTGCTGACAATGGGCACAACAACATACATCAACAAGTATTGGTTAATGGTTACTAGTAACAACATTTTTGTGGTGGTGTATGTGTGTGTGGTAACTTCTTAAGGTAGTAACTTTAGGTGTGTGTCTTTGTGTTTGTGTCAGTCACCACCGCCCCTCAAACACACATCATTTCTGTCAGCGCAAACACACACACACACACACACACACACACACACACACACACACACACACCTTTTTTGCCCCCAAACAGGGAATGCAAACATCACCTCATGGTCCTTCATTTTGTCTACATGTAACAGAATGTGCCACATCCCCCGTCTCTTTCTCTCTCACCAGCACTATCCGTATCCTGTAAACTCACCTGACCTGAACCGCATAAATCTATGTGATAATGTAGTGAGGGAGATGAGTTACAGCACACCCAACAATACATATGACCTGAAGGTCACTAGCCGCGTTTCCATTACCCTTCAAATTGCCCAAATGGAAATTGAAAATATGCACAATGGAAACATGTCAGTTACGCAAAAAATACCATTTATCGCAAAAAAATGATTTGCATGGCAGGGAGAAAATTTTGGTGTTCAACTTTGCGTTTAAAAAATACAACAACCGTTCATTTTTTATTCGTTTTGCTAAATTACGGGTTAAAAATGGAAAAACGAATGGACACAAAAGTACACTGACCGTTTGAACAGAATACGAGACATAGGCCTAGTTCTTTATTAAATTCATTAAAAAACAATAATTACAGGAATAGGCTACTGGATTCTAGGGTCTTTCCCTGCCATTAATGCTTGGATAACACCACGTCTCCTTCCATTAATAATAATAATAATGTCTAGTGCGGTGGCTGTGATATAGGCTATAAACCTACCAACGTCCGTTGCCATGATTTTTAGAATGACTTATTGTGAAAAAAAAATCACGTTTTAGTCGCATAACATCGGTTAATGGAAACGCCGTCATTTCGCAATAGTTTTTTATTATTTCTCTGCTGTCCTGTTTTTCTGCCCACCTCTGCCTGTTGGATTGCTCGGATGAGCCCTCACCAGCTCAGCAGTCATCACTATCACCAGCCTCGTCCACTCCTCTGGCTGGGCTTTCTGGGCTTTCTGGGCTCTCCGCTGCAGCTGCACAAAGGGGATCTAAATAAAAATGTAAAGAGAAATGATATTTGTTTAATGAAACTATGGCTGATTGTCTAATGAACATTATATTCATTCCAAGTTATTTACCTGTGACAGACTGGTCTGCATTTAGATCTTCAGTCATTCTCATGTACCAGTGGCCTGGTATATTGTTCTTTCCTTTGTAGAGCAGAGAAAGAGGTAATTACTTGCTATACTGTATCTAAACACATAAATCATTCGATGAAGGGCAAACCTGATGTAAACTGACCCATAGCCCTGTCTTCGAGATCACCATGTGCTGTCCAAAAGTGACAGCATAGTTATGGACCAGGATACTATACCTGTGGCAATTTCATAAAATTTTATCCAGGCAGCTGGTGTGAGTTTCCGGTCTTTGTCCTGCAGCTGTTGGGTGTCAACCATGAAGTTCACCTCATCCCCCTACAGTGTCACATCAAAGGAGACATAAATTATTATCATAGCATACAGCATATGAGAATTAAAAACGGCAAATAGACCATGTAACAATTTCATACATTGATGGTTCTTCTTGTGTCCCCTTTCGACTTCAACTTTATTCTATTATTTGCTGCGTTGATGAGCCTCCGGCAATAGTAGGCCTCTAGCCTGGTGCTAATGAAATCCATCAGCTGGGTTATGTTGTAGGCCTTCAGCCTATAGAGGACCTGGTCCTTCAGCGCCCTCATTGCACTCTCCACATAATTGTTGGTGTCGTTCCCTCGTGTGGGGAGGTGGGAGCGGAGACAAATTGCCCAGGCCTCACGTCTGCTGAAAATAGATGTCAGATATTTGCAATATCGTGGGTGAAGCTTTGCCGTGGAGTCCTCTAATGCCTGATGGTATGAGGCCTCAAGTTCTCCTGGATTTCTTGCATACACCATAGCCTTGAAGAGCTGCAGCAGGGTTTGACGGTCAGACTTTGGTACTGCATTGTGGGCATCCCACAACCACCTCCACATCGCCTGCAAAATGTGAAAAACACAGAGGATGGGGTGTGTATGTGGATAAGTCTCGCTGAGGGACTGTCGTAATGCCTGGCAGTCATCAGTCATCACCACTTGTGGGCCAAGCTCTCTTCTGCGGAAAAATGCGTCCTCCGGGAGAATGCTTTTCAGGAGCTGCAGTCCTGCAGTGATGACACTCTGAGACTCAGATGATGTTATCATTACACCCAAAGGCAGTCCTCCAACAGCTGAGTGGGTCAAAAGTAGGAACACTCTGCTATTTGTTCTGTCGCAATTTCCAGAAGAGTCCACAAAGACCATCTCTGCACTCTCAGGGATCATTGAATGGACTCGTCTCATGAGGGGACTGCATAAGGCAATGATGATGTTCTTGGAATCTGCAAACATCTTCCCGCACTCTGCCCCCTCCTTTTTGTTGTATGCATCAAGTGATGCCTGTAGGCAGGTGAGCATGGCGTCCCCGGATAACTCCCCGTACGACCTCTTGAAAATGTTGTAATACAGCCTGAAATGAAAATTATACACAGGATTTAGTACATTATATCAAGTACATTATCAACATTATCACATAATTTTTCACTTGATAATAGTGATCATATTCTTAAAATGTTCCAATTGTATGTTTTACTTTTACTTACCTAAAACAGAAACTTAGATCTGGACAAATTGAGCGATCAGCAGCTGCAAAGACGTAAGAGTCGCCCATCTCCTCCTGAAGGTCGTATTTCAGTGTGTTTAAAGCAGAGGAGGGAGAGTGGCCACTTTGAAAAAGAGTCTGTAGTTTGTTGATTGTCTCTGGTGCTACATCTCGGTAACTCATAGCCTCAGCACACATAAGCAGGTGATTATGTTGATGTTTCAGGTTGATGTAGAGACATAATCCTTCTTCTATGTGTACATCAGCAGATCTAAGGACAATCAAATTATTATTACATATTTTATTAAATTAATTAGAAAACTGAGACAGAGAGTGATTTTATTTACAAAACAGCAAGCCTGTTTTTTGGGGTAGCAAATCTATTTTTAAATCTAACCTGGACTTTCTGTTCTGCGAAAAGCTTTGCCTCTTGAGAACAACATACATCAGAGCAGGACATGATGTATTTTTTTTAGAGGAAGAATGTCGTGTGTTGTGTTGGCATCTTAGGTGCACCTTTAAACACATTCAGTTAAGGTTGTGGCTCAACCCTTGCAACAATAAATGAATGCGCCTGCTATGGAATCACTTACTCTGTACATGTTCTGCCTTTGTTGTTCCACAGGGTTGCTTTTGTTCACCCGCCATGTCGTTTGTGATGACTTTTGAAAGGCTTGAAGCCATCTGCGAACCTCCTCCTCAGTTTGAAGCTTTACTTTTATAGAAATGTTGCAGTTCTTGCCCTCAAGAAGCTCAAATAAACAAATATGGTGTTCATAGTCCTCAGGTAGGAGTTCTGTCGAAGCACCAAAAACATTTAAAGAGAAGGCAAATGCATGTTGTGTAACCAAAGTAACATTTAACATTAACAAATACATTCTGTAAACTATCTCTGCCTTTAAAGGGATACTCCACCCAAAAATGCAAATTCTGTCATCATTTACTCACCCTCAAGTTGTTGCAAACCTGTATGAGTTTATTTCTTCTGCTGAACACAAAGGAAGATATTTTGAAGAACGATTGGAACCAAACAGTTGTTTGGCACCGTTGACTTCCATAGTAGAAAAAAAAAATACTATGGAAGTCAACGGTGCCAAACAACTGTTTGGTTCCAATCGTTCTTCAAAATATCTTCCTTTGTGTTCAGCAGAAGAAAGAAACTCATACAGGTTTGCAACAACTTGAGGGTGAGTAAATGATGACAGAATTTGCATTTTTGGGTGGAGTATCCCTTTAGGTTAGTTAAGCGTGCTCCATGCACGATATAAGTTGCTTTCTTTTATTTATGTCAATGTTGTTTGTTTCAATTGTTTAGGTGATGCTTTTGCCTAATAGCCTCCAACTAAACTTTGCCAACTGGACTTATACATTTAAAACCCGCCCAGAAGAGGTTGTTTGTCTGTACCCTCTGTACTAGGGGAGAACCTGGGCGAAAGTAACGCGGGATGAAAGTAACAGAGCGATTTTCTCAGAGCCCTGACTAAATTAGCATTTCAAGCTAGGACAGCACGTTCAGTACGCAACCCTTGGTACTTTTTTCTAATTACAAGTTGTGTTTTTCGTTTCATGTGTCACACAGTAATGATCAATCTACAGGTTATTTAGTGCTGTGACACATCCTTAAGTTAGCATTGTCAGTTCCCTTTCGAACGGTCACTTCGTATTGCGTAGCTATACGCAGTGGGAAAACTCCTTTTCTCGATTTTACTGAACCTTATGTAAAACGCATTTGCAGCTGCACAGCTAGCACATTGAGCGTGCAACTCGCTCATAGGCTGTGCTGCAGCAACTGCACATCCAATGGCGCGGGCGCCCATGACGTACAACCAATGAGATGACTTCACGTCATCACACGTCAGAGCCCGTCATAGGGGCGAGGCACAGCCTATATAAGGCCCCGAATTCGCCAAAATAGCAGATTTTACTCCTTCAGCGACAAACTTCACGTCTCTGACCTTTTATTGAGCCTTCGCCGTCGAACAAGCCCTTCAGCCAGAGCGAGCTACAGTTCAGCAGACTACACATCTCATCCGTGTTTCTCCTGACGCCGTCTCTCCTGTGGCTATCCGGCGATATCCTTTTCAATATCTGTTTATTATGTGTTTATATCTGTACCAGCGTTGTTCCATATGCCTCGTGTTGCGAGGCCTACGAACACGCGAGCTGCATTTCATGCCTGGGACTCTACCACGCAGAGAATGCACTCTCTGTCGGCGGATGTGCGGCCTGCGGGTGCATGCCTATCTCCGTGCTGCGAACTCGGCTAGCTATCTTCGAGACGGCGGCTCCGCGTCACCCGCGCTTCCTTCTCTGGCCCTACTTACAGCAGAGGAAAAAGAAGCGCCGCAGCCAACGGCATCCAGAGAGCACGGACGTTTGTGAACGCACACCGGCCACGTCCCCGCGTGCTTCACTCTCTCCAGCTCAATCATCTCCGGTCCTGTTCGAGGGAGATCAGCGCCCCCCACGTGGCGGGCCTCGTCTCCTCCGGCGGACCCAGCGAGGCAGGACTAACTCCGACGCTGAAATGCTTCGGATCCTAACACAGGCCGTCGCGGACCTCGAGCTCAAGTAGAACTAACCGTGCTAGCTGGCGCCGACCAGCAAAGCTGGCGAAACAGGCCTCTTAGCCCCGCCCTGCGGCTGATGCCTAACGCTAGCCGAGCGCTTCCCGCCGGACTCGTCCTAGCACGCAAAGGAAAGAGAGGGCGCGTGTCCCGCGCTTGCCGGACCACCCTCAAAGAAGCTAGCAAAACTTCCCACAGCCCCCTGTTCAGTTCAGGCGGCTGGGGATTTTATTATTGTAAACAGGCCCGCAGCAGTGAGCGCGTCTTTGCAAACAAACACCGCTTTCACGGCGACCCAAATAAAGCACACGAGCACAACACATGGGTTCACGGTCCCCCTTCACTAGGCGGCCCCTCCCCTGTTGTAACACTGACTTCCCCACACGCATATGCTTGTGCAGTCAGTCTAACATTCAATGTGTGCACAAATCACAATATATGGGTTCACTGTCCCCCTTCACTAGGCGGCCCCTCCCCTGTTGTAACACTGACTTCCCCACACGCATATGCTTGTGCAGTCAGTCCAACATTCAATGTGTGCACAAATCACAATATATGGGTTCACGGTCCCCCTTCACTAGGCGGCCCCTCACCTGTTGTAACACTGACTTTCCCACACGCATATGCTTGTGCAGTCAGTCCAACATTCAATGTGTGCACAAATCACAATACATGGGTTCACGGTCCCCCTTCACTAGGCGGCCCCTCCCCTGTTGTAACATTGACTACCCCACACGCATATGCTTGTGCAGTCAGTCCAACATTCAATGTGTGCACAAATCACAATATATGGGTTCACGGTCCCCCTTCACTAGGCGGCCCCTCCCCTGTTGTAACACTGACTTCCCCACACGCAAACGCTTGTACAGTCAGTCCAACACTCAATGTGTGCAAAAATCACAACATAAGGGTATCAGGTCCCCCATGTTAGGTGGCCCGTCCCAATCAGTGTGTCAAACCCTAGCCACACGGGTTATAGCCTGGCAAGCTACCCCCGATGTGTCGAGTTGGGTTATAATAAACACTATAAAGCGAGGCTACTCGCTCCAATTCGCTCACAGACCCCCAAAGTTTCATGCGGTTCTCGAGACTTAGGTGAGAAGCAACGTGGGTCACATGCTTCGCACCGATGTACATAATTCATTAGCAAAAGGGGCGATAGAATTAGTCCCCCCTGTGCTAAAACATACAGGTTTTTACAGCCGCTATTTTCTAATTCCGAAAAATGACGGCGGCCTCAGACCCACTCTAGATCTGAGACATTTGAACAAAGCTCTCATGAGACGGCCGTTCAAAATGTTAGCTATCAGTTTCACAAGCACAACACATGGGTTCACGGTCCCCCTTCATCAGGCGGCCCCTCCCCCGTTGTAACACTGACTTCCCCACACGCAAATGCTTGTACAGTCAGTCCAATACTCAATGTGTGCACAAATCACAATATAAGGGTATCAGGTCCCCCTACGGGAAGCGACGTGGGTCACGTGCTTCGCACCGAAGTGCAAAAATTATTAGCAAAAGGGGCGATAGAATTAGTCCCCCTTGCGCTGATACAAGCGGGTTTTTACAGCCGTTATTTTCTAGTTCCTAAGAAAGACGGCGGTCTCAGACCCATACTAGATTTGAGGCATTTGAACAGGGCGCTCATGCGACGTCCCTTCAAAATGTTAACTATCAAACAGATCCTCGCGCAAATTCGCCCGGGGGATTGGTTTGTCACAATGGATCTGAAAGATGCTTACTTTCATATTCAAATAAACCCTCGTCACAGGCCATTCTTGAGATTCGCCTTCGAGGATCAGGCTTATCAGTACACGGTTCTGCCGTTCGGCCTGTCCCTGGCACCCCGTACTTTCACAAAGTGTGTGGACGCAGCGCTCTCCCCTCTGAGACAGAGGGGAGTGCGCGTGCTGAATTACCTCGACGACTGGCTGGTGCTAGCGCAGTCGAGAGGCGAACTGATAGCACACAGAAATCTGATTCTCGACCATTTGAAATGCTTGGGTCTCACGATCAATGTTGCAAAGAGCAAACTATCACCCTGTCAGAATGTAATCTTTCTGGGCATAGTTTTAGACTCAATGTTAATGAGAGCGCGTCTCACACCAGAGCGCGCGCTCTCAGTGCGAGCGCTGGCATCCTCGTTCAGGGAACAAGAGCGCGCGCCTCTGAAGAAATTTCAGAAATTACTGGGTCTCATGGCAGCAGCGTCAACAGTGCTCCGCATGGGACTACTGCGCATGCGCCCACAGCAGCATTGGCTGAAATGCCGGGTACCAACGTATGCATGGCAGTCAGGCAGCTTACGTATCAGGGTGAATCACGGTTGCTTAAGGACCCTGGTTCCCTGGCGGGCTCAGGACTGGTACCAAGAGGGTGTGATAATGGAGACGATTTCCAGAAGGAAAGTGGTCTTTACAGATGCATCCAACCAAGGTTGGGGGGCATTACACGAGGGCATGCCTGCTTCCGGCCTCTGGTCGAGTGCGGAGCAGAGCTTACACATCAACTGTCTGGAAATGAAAGCAGTTGGTCTGGCCCTGAATGCTTTTTCTGTCAAGCCTCAAGGGCCATCACGTTTTAGTCCGCACGGACAACATGTCAGTGGTGGCCTATATAAATCGCCAGGGGGGTGTCAGGTCAGGGGACCTGCACGTTATGGCGAGAGATATCCTCTTGTGGGCACAAGACAATCTAAGCTCTCCGAGGGCTGCACATATCCCTGGCGTCCAGAATTTGGGCGCGGATATGCTATCACGGGGCAACACTCCCCTCGGCGAGTGGTCCCTGAACCCGCAGACGGTCAATCTGATATGGGAAGTGTTTGGCAAGGCCGAAATCGACCTGTTCGCCTCGAAAGACAACACTCATTGCAATCTGTTCTTCTCGAAGGACAGGGATGCGTTGGCCCACGCCTGGCCCAACCTCCCCCTGTATGCATTTCCCCCTGTCTCGATGATTCCACAAGTCATCAAACGGGCCAGAGAGAGCGGGTGCCCAGTCCTTCTGGTGGCCCCTCTTTGGAAGTCCAAGCTGTGGTTTCCGGAGCTGGTTCAGATCTCGAACACAGCTCCATGGTCTGTCCCGATGAGGAAAGACCTCCTCACACAGGCAAAGGGGTCGTTGTGGCATCCGCGACCCGACCTGTGGGCCCTCCATGTGTGGCCCTTGAACCAGTATCCGGGAACCTCCATGTGAAGGTGCTGAATACTATATCTGAAGCTAGGGCCCCGTCGACTCGGCGCCTTTATGCTTCGAAATGGGCGGTTTTTTCCGGCTGGTGCTCGGAAAAACGTCTGAGTCCAGTGTCATGTGACTTATCAGTAGTTCTGTCATTCCTACAGGAGTTGTTGGACGCGGGTCGTTCCCCGTCCACACTCAAGGTGTATGTAGCAGCTATTGCAGCTCACCATGTTCTGGTAGCTGGCCAGTCACTGGGAAGAAACGACCTAGTCGTGAGATTTCTGAAGGGTGCTAGGAGGATTAACCCCTCCAGACCTCCTTCTATGCCGTCCTGGGACCTGTCTACGGTCCTAGGGGCTTTGAGGGGTCCACCTTTTGAACCACTTCAGTCGGTTGACCTGAAATTTCTCTCGCTAAAGACTGCCCTCCTGTTGGCATTGGCATCTATCAAGCGAGTAGGTGATCTGCAGGCTCTCTCTGTGAGCCCGGCATGTTTGGAGTTTGGGCCTGGTGATTCCAGGGTCATCCTCAAGCCCAGGCATGGTTATGTACCCAAATTGCTCTCAACGCCGTTTAGAGCGCAGGTGGTGACATTATTAGCCCTTCCCCCTTCCACAGAGGATGGGGAGGTTAATCTTCTCTGCCCTGTCAGGGCTCTGAGAATTTATCTGGAGCATTCTGAATCGTTCAGGCGATCAGAACAGCTTTTTGTTTGCTTTGGTGGTCGATCCAAAGGGGATCCTGTCACTAAGCAGAGACTATCTAGTTGGATAGTGGAGGCTATTTCTACGGCTTATACCTCAGCGGGCCAGGTTTGCCCTTTAGGTATTAAGGCCCATTCAACTAGGGGCATGGCCTCGTCATGGGCATGGTCGTCTGGCTTTCCCATCCAGGACATTTGTGATGCGGCCGGTTGGGCCTCACCTTCCACATTTATGAAATTCTATAATTTGGAGGTACCCTCCCTTCAGGCGGGGGTGCTTTCAGTATGATTAGGGCCTGACAGTGTCTGGTCCGTTCATCATCTGTTACTGTGCATAACCACATTCACATTATATATAATATAAACCCGCTTTTGGCCGGTAAGATATGTTATAAGCCCGCTAAGGCTGGCGATATTATTTTCTTTCCCTGTGGGAAAGTCTGATGTGTTCACCTGGATCTGACGGTGTCGGTTCTAGTGTATTCATATCTAATGGTTTATGGCTTGTTCTGTATGCTCAGGGTTCCTGAGTCGCAGTGGCAACCAGTTATTCAGTGCGGCGTTTTGCATTGCGTTCCCACTGCGTATAGCTACGCAATACGAAGTGACCGTTCGAAAGGGAACTACTTGGTTACTCACGTAACCTCAGTTCCCTGAGTTAGGGAACGAAGTATTGCGTAGCCGGCTGCACTGTTTTAACTGGAATATTTGTCGCTTCAGTCGTATAAACCTGCTATTTTGGCGAATTCGGGGGCTTATATAGGCTGTGCCTCGCCCCTATGACGGGCTCTGACGTGTGATGACGTGGAGTCATCTCATTGGTTGTACGTCATGGGCGCCCGCGCCATTGGATGTGCAGTTGCTGCAGCACAGCCTATGAGCGAGTTGCACGCTCAATGTGCTAGCTGTGCAGCTGCAAATGCGTTTTACATAAGGTTCAGTAAAATCGAGAAAAGGAGTTTTCCCACTGCGTATAGCTACGCAATACTTCGTTCCCTAACTCAGGGAACTGAGGTTACGTGAGTAACCAAGTAGTTTTTCAGTATAAAAGTAAATCGGGTTTAAATGTCAGGAGTTCTTGTCGGGACGAAAGTAACACTTGTTACTTTTGTCCTACTACAGTGAAAACAAGTGTTTATTTTGTCCCTCTGCTAATGTGGTCTTTCTGTGTGTTGCAGCATTAATTAAAACATGTTTATGTCATATTATACCAACAGAATGGCAGATCTTTATGAGAGGGCACATTTTAATTTTATGCATAAAAACAGCTGGATGGAAACATGATTATTGTTATGTTGAGAATTTATATTAAGTTTGACATTATCCTCGCTTCAACAACACTTTTTTTGTTGTTTTATTCTTATCCATCTACACCTACCCAGCAAAGATTTGGACGTGTAATGACCGTTGAAAAGACGTCCGTCCGACACGTCCCGTCATGGTTGAAAAATAGTTCCAAAATGAATGTTGAACCGACGTCTTTGACGTCATCTGGCCGTGAATTCCACGTCTCTTCGTCCCTGGTCGTCTAAATGCGTCGTCATTTGTGTTTTTAAATGTGTTGCTGCATAATTTAAGTGTATATAAGCCTGCATTTAAAATAATCACACACATATTGTGTAACATCGTGAAAGGCAATCAAGTCTTGAAGTTTACACATCTTGACAAAGGTTCTAAAAAGGTCCAAAATTGGTCTAGTCATACCTGACCGTCAATAAAACGTTTTAATCACGTGTACATCACAAACAAGAACACATTATTTGTGGACATAAGAAAAAAAGAAGCATGTTCTGATTTAGCACATTTTATTGATCTTGAACAGCCAAAATGTCTCTTAATATTTTTTCAATGTTTAACATTTGTTAATCAAACTAAAATACCAATTACAAAATACTGAATGATTATATAAAGGGATAGTTCACCCAAAAATTAAAATTCAATGAAGAAAGGTATACAGGTTTGAAACATGAGGTTGAGTAAATGATGACAATTTTCATTTTTGGGGAAACTATCCGTTTAAAAACACATTGTTTGGCTCAGTTTTTGTATCCACCAGCTCTTCCTGGAGCGCGTTTCAGGTGTTCTGCCATTGCTGCATCAATTTCAGAGTCTGTAGCATTTGGGCTCCACCTCTTCACAGCATCTAAGGGAAGAGAATATATATATATATATATATATATATATATATATATATATATATATATATATATATATATATATATATATTTATTTAAATAAATATATATATATATATATATATATATATATATATATATATATATATATATATATATATATTTATTTAAATAAATAAAATTATTATTAAATTAAAATTTGAGGTAAATGATATGCACTTTTTTTCAAAATATTTTTATGGTCTACAGCTAAATTAAAAAAAAAAAACATGGAACAAGATGAATGAATCATGAATGACACATTAGAAAAAGGTAATCAACATGCATTACATTTTATTTTATTGTATAAAATATGTTCTGCTTTTATTTTTAAAGCAGTTACTGAAAACATACATGTTAAAATCCAGCTAAACATTTCATTCCATTTCAGATAATTTACTTTCTGAAAGAAACTCTCAAAAGGCTACATTAATAAGTTACAGTAATAACTTTGACTGTATCATTAAACAATATACTTGGAATACCGTTGTTGTATACATTCAAAGTTACTTTTAGCCTACTGGCTAATTTTAGCCAAACTCAGTAAATTTCAGTTGACAATGTGGGCATCATTTCTTTCTGTTCATTCATGTCACACAAGTAAACCTCAAGCACGTTAATCTAATACAAAATGTACTTACCAAACAGTAGATTTTTAATAATAATATATCGACACAACTTCGTCCTCTCCTCGTGGTTGTTCAAAGTTCTAGAATCTATGGGGAGAACCAGACAGAGCCGTTAAATATGAGAACGCGTAAACATCTCGCGAGATAATCTATCCTATCGCGGGATTTTGTTGTCTTGGCATCACAGTTTATGGTTTGCAGACATAAATGGTGACCGGGTATATTACTGTTTTTGAATAAAAATACATTACATAAAAAATAACAACGAAAACATCAGGTACAACAGGTTAAAATAATGACTAAAATGCAGTGGCTTTGCAATCACTTGACTATACTGGGCATTTTGTGATTATAATTTATAAAAACAAGATAAAGTAGATATATGTTCTTTTGTATATAAATTGTGTATTTCATAAAGATATAACAGGTTAAAATAATGATTAAAATGCAGTGGCTTTGCAATCACTTGACTATACGGGGCATTTTGTGATTATAATTTATAAAAACAAGATAAAGTAAATATTAATTTGTATATAAATCGTGTATTTTATAAAGAATTATAATTCCTGATAATTTTTTTCTGTCTTGCTAGACTAGACGTGCAAAAGACGTCAGTGGACGTTATTATTCACAGCCTGCACTAGACGTGTAAAGGACGCCAGTGGACGTCTTCGCAACCTCTTAAAAACTTTATGGGCAATTACATTAATTATTGCAGTATTAACCATGCGAGGATTAAGCGCAGCTTTTGCATATTTAACAAGGATTTCATAGAGGGTCATGATGGACTATAAATGCACGTGGAAAAGACGTCGACAGGTGACGTCCTCTCACCCGATACACTAAACATAAACGTAGCTAAAAGTTAAAATAACAATTATACATGTGTGATGGGTGTCTGATGCTGGGATTGAACTTGGGTCTTCAAGTCATCTGAACTGCTTCTTTACCACTGAGCTATTGTGGATGACAAACAGCAGATGGACCCAAGGGCAGAAGAATAACTTGCAGACTTAGATAAATGAACAAAAGGTATCTTTACTGAAGAGTCCAAGTTTTGAAAGTACAACAAAAAGGAAGCCGAGCTTCCAGAGAATAAATCAAATAAACAAAAGATGAGCAAAAGGCAAATCCAAAAATACAACTGACTTAGCTTTCTTGGTAAGGAAAATACAGGCATAGTAGGCTCAAGACTGAACACAACTGAAAGAAAGAGGCATGCTTAAATAGGCCAACACAAACTAGCTAATGACCCCCACAGGTGGATGAAATCAAATACTAATGAGTGGCAACGAAGCATTTTACAGAAGCTGGGACCACCTAGTGGCTGGGAGAGTTATTACAGGTCAGCGCCAACTAGAGGCAGGGAGAGTCATTACAAGCTGGAGCCTTACAGGAGCCCCTCCTCCAGGAACGGCTCCCGACGTTCTCCTAGCTGCGTTGTTTATGGCGGTGGAACTCCCTGATGAGATTTGGGTCTAGAATATCTCGAGCTGGCACCCAAGGCCGCTCCTCCGGGCCATAACCCTCCCAATCCACAAGATACTGGGTCTTCCCACGGACCTGGCGAGAGTCCAGCAGTGGGTGTACTGTGTAGGCTGGCTGACCACCAATGATGTGAGGTACTGGAGGAGGTTTCCTGGCTGGGGACAAAGGAGAACAGACAACAGGTTTCAAACGGGAGATGTGAAATGTGGGATGAATACGCATGGACCTGGGTAGAAGAAGACGGTAGGACACTGGGTTGATCTTTTTGAGGACTTTTAAGGGCCCGATGAAGCGAGGTGCTAGTTTCCGTGACTCAACGTGCAGAGGGAGATTCCTAGTAGACAGCCACACTCTCTGTCCTGGTCTAAGTGATGGTCCAATTCTACGGTGCTGGTTTGCATACCTCTGCTGCTGTTGAGTGGCTCTTAGCAGGGCTGCTCGTGCTCTCCGCCATGTCCGTCGACACCTCTGGACAAGTTGAGCCGCAGCTGGTACACGGACCTCAGGAACCTGTTCAGGGAACAGAGGGGGAGGAAAACCAAACTGGCACTCAAAAGGGGACATGCCTAAAGATGAATGGTGTAGAGTGTTGTGTGCAAATTCAGCCCAGATCAAATGGGAGCTCCAAGCAGTCTGATTGTTAGATACCAGGCATCTGAGAGTCTTTTCTATCTCCTGGTTGACCCTCTCAGTCTGTCCATTTGATTGGGGGTGAAAACCAGAGGACAGGCTGATGGATGCCCCAATTAGACGTCCGAAAGACTTCCAGAAACGGGAGGTGAACTGTGATCCCCTGTCGGACACCATATCTTGGGGGAAACCATGGATTCTGAAGACATGTTGCATTAATAAGTCCGCTGTCTGGCCTGCTGTGGGAATCTTGGGTAATGGTATAAGATGACATGCTTTAGAAAATCGGTCTACCACCACCAGAATTACTGTGTTACCTTGAGATTTTGGTAGACCTGTAACAAAGTCCAATGATATGTGGGACCAGGGGCGTGTAGGGATAGGTAGTGAGTGCAGTAGGCCATGAGGGTGGGTTCTGGGTTCCTTGTTCTGGGCACACACAGCACAGGCAGCAACAAAAGCCCGAACGTCTCGTTGCATGTTGGGCCACCAAAATCTTCTCTGGATGAGTTTCAATGTTCTTGTGCTCCCAGGATGGCCCGAGGGAAGGGAAGCATGGCCCCACTGTAACACATCAGAACGCATGGCATTAGGCACAAAAAGGCGATCCGGAGGACCGTTACCTGGGTCAGGATGTTGTTGTTGGGCCCTCTTCACCGCGGTTTTGATTCCCCATTGGACTGATGCCACCACTTTGGAGCTGGGTAGGATTGGGTTTGCCCTCCACTTCTGGTGGATCAAACTGCCTTGAGAGGGCATCGGGTTTTGAGTTCCTAGAACCTGGACGGTATGAGAGGGTAAAGTCAAAGCGGTTAAAGAAGAGGGCCCAACGTGCCTGCCTTGAGTTCAATCTCTTGGCCTCCCTGATATAGGTGAGGTTCCTGTGGTCCGTCCAGATAAGGAATGGGTGTTTGGCACCCTCCAGCCACTGTCTCCACTCTTCAAGTGCCAACTTCACTGCCAACAGCTCCCGGTTACCAATGTCGTAATTCCTCTAGGCTGGGGAAAGTCGACGTGAGAAGTAAGCACAAGGATGAAGTTTGTGGTCATCCCTTGCTCTCTGCGACAGGACTGCTCCTACCCTGACGTCCGAAGCATCCACCTCCACTACAAAGGGCAACTTGGGATCTGGAAAAGTCAGAATGGGTGCGGAAGTGAAGAGCTGCTTGAGTCGGTCGAATGCCTGATCAGCCCTTTCGGTCCATTTAAAGGGGCTTGATGTCTTCTTGGTAAGAGAGGTTAGGGGTTCTGCAATGGCACTGAAGTTCCTAATGAACCTTCTATAAAAATTAGCAAATCCCAGAAAACGTTGGACCTCTTTGACGGAGCCTGGTTGGGGCCAGTTCAGAACCGCCTGAACCTTGCCAGGATCCATCTGAACATTGCCCCTAGAGACAATGAATCCAAGAAAAGAGACAGTGGGGACATGAAATTCACTCTTCTCTAGTTTCACAAATAGTCCATTCCTCAGCAGTTGAGATAGGACGAGTCGGACATGTTGGACATGCTCTTGATAACAACGAGAGAAGATGAGAATGTCATCAAGATAAACAAATACAAATTTGTTTAGCATATCACGTACCACATCATTAATAAGTGCCTGAAAAACGGCTGGAGCATTGACTAGCCCAAAGGGCATTACCTGATACTCATAGTGGCCATTTGGAGTGTTAAAAGCCGTCTTCCACTCATCTCCTTCTCGTATCCTAACAAGGTGGTAGGCATTTCGAAGGTCTAACTTTGTGAAAATGGTCGCCCCTTGTAAGAGTTCGAAGGCCGTGGTCATTAGTGGCAGTGGGTAGCGGTTCTTTACTGTGATGCGATTAAGACCGCGGTAATCAATGCAAGGCCGAAGACCGCCGTCCTTCTTCCCCACGAAAAAGAAGCCAGCCCCTGCCGGCGACGTAGATGGACGGATGAATCCGCTCTTAAGAGCATCATTGATATATTCCTCCATGGCAGCTCTTTCTGGGGCAGAAAGGGGAAAAAGTCTCCCTCGAGGAGGGCAGGTTCCCGAGAGCAGATCTATTGCACAGTCATACGGCCTATGGGGTGGCAGAGAGGCTGCGCGGGTCTTGCTGAAGACTTCACAGAGGTCTGCATATTCTGAGGGGACTCGAGACAGCTCAGGAGGATGCACCGGGAACCTGGAGGCCACAGGTTTAAGCTTGGGAATAGTTAGTAGCTCTGTGGATTGGGCTGGTGGCTTGAGAGAAATGGGCGGCAGCTTAAAGGTGGTTGGTCGTGAATCAGTAGGTGTCTTCAGAAACTCTGAAAAATAACAGAGAGAGAGACCTGAAATCCCACAATTAGTGCCCCAAGTAGTTACTACCCTAGCAGTCCAATCTATATGAGGATTGTGAAGGGATAACCATGGGAAGCCAAGAATTAAAGGGAACTCTGGTGAATGGATAAAAAAAAAACTGCATCTTCTCATTATGACAACCAATTTGGAGATGAAGGGGTGTAGTGCACTGGCTTACCTGACCAGATCCCAGGGGTCTCCCATCCAATGCGGTTATGGTCAGGGGTTCTTGAAGAGAGATGGGCTGAACTCTCAGGTGTCTGGCCAAAGTAAAGTCCATAAAATTTCCAGCAGCTCCTGAATCAAGGAAGGCCAGAAGCTTGTGATGCTGGTTACCCCAATGCAGTAAAACGTCGAGTGAAACCCCAGAAGCTGCTGGTAGGGGAAAAGTGATTACTCTCGTCCCAGTCCCCCTCTTCTTGGACGAGAGTTGTCTTTTCCCGTCAACTCGGGACAGTTGGACCTGAAGTGGTCTGGCTTTCCACAGTACAAGCAGCATTTCTCCCTCATGCGTCGTTCCCTCTCGGCTTGCGACAGTCTGGCCCTTCCCAACTGCATGGGTTCCTCGAAATTCATGGGAAGTTGAGGGAATTCAATGGCACTGCTAGAAACTTGTGGCTCAGGCAGTCTGACCTCCCCACGACGTTCCCGTTTGCGCTCTCGAATGCGGTTGTCCACCCTGATGGAAATGTCAATAAGGGATTCAAGGTCAGGAGCTGGGTCTCGGAAGGCCAGTTCATCTTTTAGTTCAGGGGACAGGGCTCGGTGAAAAGTTGCTCTCAGGGCTCGTTGATCCCAACCGCTCTCTGAGGCTAATGTGCGGAACTCTATTGCAAACTCTGCCACACTCTTTGTCCCTTGAGATATCTGAAGCAGCCTGTGGTCAACCTCTCCCCCACTGGTAGGGTGATGGAAGACCCTCCTCATCTCTGCAACAAACAGGTCACAACTGTCAGTAAGCGGGGAATGTTGTTCCCACAAAGCCATAGCCCAGTCCAGCGCCTTTCCGGTGAGGAGAGTGATGATGTATGCCACTTTGCCGTTCTCTGTGGGAAAGCTGTTAGGTTGTAATCCAAATGCCAGAGTACACTGAGTAATAAAGCCTCGACATCTCTCAGGATTTCCGTCATACCTCTCTGGTGCTGGCAGTCTCGGCTCAGGAAAAAGGGCAGTCAATGGAGGTGTGGGTCTGTCAGCTGGCACAGGTTGGCTGGTAAAAACTGGAGAGGCTTGAGGTGCAGTCTGCTCACTTAAGCGTTGTAGGATCTCAGAAAGAATCTGCTCATGTCTGTGAATGGTGGAGGCTTGGCCAGACAGTGCAGCTAGAATACGATCAACATTGGAGGTAGGTGTGGCATCTTCTGCTGGGTCCACTTCCATGGTTCAGTCTTGCTGTGATGGGTGTCTGATGCTGGGATTGAACTCGGGTCTTCAAGTCAACTGAACTGCTTCTTTACCACTGAGCTATTGTGGATGACAAACAGCAGATGGACCCAAGGGCAGAAGAATAACTTGCAGACTTAGATAAATGAACAAAAGGTATCTTTACTGAAGAGTCCAAGTTTTGAAAGTACAACAAAAAGGAAGCCGAGCTTCCAGAGAATAAATCAAATAAACAAAAGATGAGCAAAAGGCAAATCCAAAAATACAACTGACTTAGGTTTCTTGGCAAGGAAAATACAGGCATAGTAGGCTCAAGACTGAACACAACTGAAAGAAAGAGGCATGCTTAAATAGGCCAACACAAACCTGATCCCCACAGGTGGATGAAATCAAATACTAATGAGTGGCAACGAAGCATTTTACAGAAGCTGGGACCACCTAGTGGCTGGGAGAGTTATTACAGGTCAGCGCCAACTAGAGACAGGGAGAGTCATTACAAGCTGGAGCCTTACAACATGCAACTGTAGACATGTACAAATGTATCTGAATGCATTTTTAGGAAATGTTCTGTGTTACATATTTTTACCGATTTGTGACGTCGGGCCGCAACTATTTCCGTTCTCATCCCAAGGCGTAATATACTGACTCTTTTGCCAAAGCGTCTAAGGCCCAATCCCAAATGGCACACTTCATGTGCACTTTCGGTCTTGTGGACTTACAATGGCTGCCGCGTGCGCGTGTCCGTTAAGTCAGTGAGACCGCAGTGTGTCCCATTTGTCATTTTTAGATCTCAGAAGGGTGCTCGCGAGCGCCCCCTCTGCGGTCGATTTGCGCCCTTGATGCGCACTTTTGCCGAGCCCGCGCTGATGCGGACTCCACAGCAGACTTCTTCCCGACATTCAAAGCGGCGTTACGTCGCGAAAGTGCGGACTCAGAGGAAGACCGCGAGTGCTTAGGGTTCCATTTGGGACAGGGCCTATATCCAACGCACATGGCACCCTTTAGCTTCATATGAGACGCAGATATATGGCGCCTCCTAGTGGTCTAACCCTAAGACTACCCCAGACCTAAACCTACCCAAAACCGAAGCGTGTTATATTGACGCTAAAGGGTGCCATGTGCGTTGGATATAGACGCTTTGGCAAAATAGTCAATATATTACGCTTTGGAATGAGAATGCGTTGACTATTTTTGGCCAGGGACACGACGTTGCCGTCGGACCAATGTTTGCTGGGTAATGCTTGGATAACACACCACGTCTCATTCCATTAATAATAATAATGTCTAATGCGGTGGCTGCATATAGACCCCTTTTGCGCCGACGTCACAGTTACGGCGCTAGCTGGAGGCAAAACAAAGTGAAAACTGGAGGCGGCCAATACAAACCAGCACAGATTCGGCTACATAATAAGGAGCTTAAATTATTGTTATTATTATTAAATGTCATCTTGTTGTGTTGTTTGGTGCAAGAATCGATGAAAAATGAACATGTTGTATGTGGAATTTTTATTTCTAGAAAATATTCACATCATTAAAATCGCACCGTAATGCCACTCTTTACATTGTCGTCTTCTTGGCGCTGGCTAGGCAGAACTGCGGATCGTACCACACAAGTCTTGTACATGACCATTCAGCACATAGTTATAGGCATCTAAAGATTTATATATGTTTTTCTTTACGATCGGTTTCTCTATAAGGTAGGTGTAGAAGTCAGGCCACTCAACCGAGGTAACGTTAATCCTGTCAGATCGTCCATCCATTGACAGCGTGTACAGAGATAGCAAAATTGTTCCGGGCCTTTTATGGCCCAAATACTGTTCTTAGTTTTGGCAATCATACCGCCAGGAATGCAGGGTCAAAACCGGCCCAGACAGTTTTGCCAAAAGCACGCCAGAAAGCTGCCAGAAAAATGCCAATGCCTTACCAGACGAGAGCCAGAAGACCCTAAATTGGGCCATATTCAGGCCATAATATCGCCATTGAAAAGACAGATGTTGTGTGTTGTGTGTTGGTGTGTGCCTGACGTTGTGTGTTGGTGTGTGCCTGACGTTGTGTTGGTGTGTGCCTGACGTTGTGTGTTGGTGGGTGGCTGACGTTGTGTGTTGGTGGGTGGCTGACGTTGTGTGTTGGTGTGCCTGACGTTGTGTGTTGCTGGGTGGCTGACGTTGTGTGTTGGTGTGTGCCTGACGTTGTGTGTTGGTGTGTGCCTGACGTTGTGTGTTGGTGTGTGCCTGACGTTGTGTGTTGGTGGGTGGCTGACGTTGTGTGTTGGTGTGTGCCTGACGTTGTGTGTTGGTGGGTGGCTGACGTTGTGTGTTGGTGGGTGGCTGACGTTGTGTGTTGGTGGGTGGCTGACGTTGTGTGCTGGTGTGTGCCTGACGTTGTGTACTGGTGGGTGGCTGACGTTGTGTGTTGGTGGGTGGCTGACGTTGTGTGTTGGTGTGTGCCTGACGTTGTGTGTTGGTGGGTGGCTGACGTTGTGTGTTGGTGTGTGCCTGACGTTGTGTGTTGGTGGGTGGCTGACGTTGTGTGTTGGTGGGTGGCTGACGTTGTGTGTTGGTGTGTGCCTGACGTTGTGTGTTGGTGTGTGCCTGACGTTGTGTGTTGGTGTGTGCCTGACGTTGTGTGTTGGTGGGTGGCTGACGTTGTGTGTTGGTGTGTGCCTGACGTTGTGTGTTGGTGTGTGCCTGACGTTGTGTGTTGGTGGGTGCCTGACGTTGTGTGTTGGTGTGTGCCTGACGTTGTGTGTTGGTGTCTGCCTGACGTTGTGTGTTGGTGGGTGGCTGACGTTGTGTGTTGGTGTGTGCCTGGCGTTGTGTGTTGGTGGGTGGCTTACGTTGTGTGCTGGTGTGTGCCTGACGTTGTGTGTTGGTGGGTGGGTGGCTGACGTTGTGTGTTGGTGGGTTGCTGACGTTATGTGTTGGTGGGTGGCTGACGTTGTGTGTTGGTGTGTGCCTGACGTTGTGTATTGGTGGGTGGCTGACGTTGTGTGTTGGTGTGTGCCTGACGTTGTGTGTTGGTGTGTGCCTGACGTTGTGTGTTGGTGTGTGCCTGATGTTGTGTGTTGGTGGGTGGCTGACGTTGTGTGTTGGTGGGTGGCTGACGTTGTGTGTTGGTGTGTGCCTGACGTTGTGTGTTGGTGGGTGGCTGACGTTGTGTGCTGGTGTGTGCCTGACGTTGTGTACTGGTGGGTGGCTGACGTTGTGTGCTGGTGTGTGCCTGACATTGTGTGTTGGTGTGTGCCTGACGTTGTGTGTTGATGGGTGGCTGACGTTATGTGTTGGTGTGTGCCTGACGTTGAGTGTTGGTGTGTTCCTGACGTTGAGTGTTGGTGGGTGGCTGACGTTGTGTGTTGGTGGGTGGCTGATGTTGTGTGTTGGTGTGTGCCTGAAGTTGTGTGTTGGTGTGTGCCTGACGTTGTGTGTTGGTGTGTGCCTGACGTTGTGTGTTGGTGGGTGGCTGACGTTGTGTGTTGGTGTGTGCCTGACGTTGTGTGTTGGTGGGTGGCTGACGTTGTGTGTTGGTGGGTGGCTGACGTTGTGTGTTGGTGTGTGCCTGACGTTGTGTGTTGGTGTGTGCCTGACGTTGTGTGTTGGTGGGTGGCTGACGTTGTGTGTTGGTGTGTGCCTGACGTTGTGTGTTGGTGTGTGCCTGACGTTGTGTGTTGGTGGGTGCCTGACATTGTGTGTTGGTGTGTGCCTGACGTTGTGTGTTGGTGTGTGCCTGACGTTGTGTGTTGGTGGGTGGCTGACGTTGTGTGTTGGTGTGTGCCTGGCGTTGTGTGTTGGTGGGTGGCTGACGTTGTGTGCTGGTGTGTGCCTGACGTTGTGTGTTGGTGGGTGGGTGGCTGACGTTGTGTGTTGGTGGGTTGCTGACGTTATGTGTTGGTGGGTGGCTGACGTTGTGTGTTGGTGTGTGCCTGACGTTGTGTGTTGGTGGGTGGCTGACGTTGTGTGTTGGTGTGTGCCTGACGTTGTGTGTTGGTGTGTGCCTGACGTTGTGTGTTGGTGTGTGCCTGATGTTGTGTGTTGGTGGGTGGCTGACGTTGTGTGTTGGTGGGTGGCTGACGTTGTGTGTTGGTGTGTGCCTGACGTTGTGTGTTGGTGGGTGGCTGACGTTGTGTGCTGGTGTGTGCCTGACGTTGTGTACTGGTGGGTGGCTGACGTTGTGTGCTGGTGTGTGCCTGACGTTGTGTGTTGGTGTGTGCCTGACGTTGTGTACTGGTGGGTGGCTGACGTTGTGTGCTGGTGTGTGCCTGACGTTGTGTGTTGGTGTGTGCCTGACGTTGTGTGTTGATGGGTGGCTGACGTTTTGTGTTGGTGTGTGCCTGACGTTGAGTGTTGGTGTGTTCCTGACGTTGAGTGTTGGTGGGTGGCTGACGTTGTGTGTTGGTGGGTGGCTGACGTTGTGTGTTGGTGTGTGCCTGAAGTTGTGTGTTGGTGGGTGGCTGACGTTGTGTGCTGGTGTGTGCCTGACGTTGTGTACTGGTGGGTGGCTGACGTTGTGTGCTGGTGTGTGCCTGACGTTGTGTGTTGGTGGGTGGCTGACGTTATATGTTGGTGGGTGGTTGACGATGTGTGTTGGTGGGTGGCTGACGTTATGTGTTGGTGGGTGGCTGACGTTGTGTGTTGGTGAGTGGCTAACGTTGAGTGTTGGTGTGTTCCTGACGTTGAGTGTTGGTGGGTGGCTGACGTTGTGTGTTGGTGGGTGGCTGACGTTGTGTGTTGGTGTGTGCCTGAAGTTGTGTGTTGGTGGGTGGCTGACGTTGTGTGCTCGTGTGTGCCTGACGTTGTGTACTGGTGGGTGGCTGACGTTGTGTGCTGGTGTGTGCCTGACGTTGTGTGTTGGTGGGTGGCTGACGTTATATGTTGGTGGGTGGCTGACGATGTGTGTTGGTGGGTGGCTGACGTTATGTGTTGGTGGGTGGCTGACGTTGTGTGTTGGTGAGTGGCTAACGTTGTGTGTTGGTGGGTGGCTGCCGTTGTGTGTTGGTGGGTGGCTGACGTTATGTGTTGGTGGGTGGCTGATGTTGTGTGTTGGTGGGTGGCTGACGTTGTGTGTTGGTGTGTGCCTGACGTTGTGTGTTGGTGGGTGGCTGACGTTATGTGTTGGTGGGTGGCTGACGTTGTGTGTTGGTGGGTGGCTGACGTTATGTGTTGGTGGGTGGCTGACGTTGTGTGTTGGTGGGTGGCTGACGTTGTGTGTTGGTGGGTGGCTGACGTTGTGTGTTGGTGTGTGGCTGACGTTGTGTGTTGGTGGGTGGCTGACGTTATGTGTTGGTGGGTGGCTGATGGTGGAGGACTGTTCTTCTCCTCCTCCTTCCCCCCTCTCGATCGCCAGCCAAATACAACCAACGCCTCAACCATTGCTCCACCTCCTGGTTCGTGGATTCTCTGCATCCAGGATTTCTCCGAATGGCTTCTAGAAACAAACAAATAAAGATATCATGGGAGGTTTCAGAGTTTAAATTTAAGACTTCATAAAGACAAAGTAAAGACAGCCAATGCCATTTAAACTTAAATTTCATTTAGGTCTTTAAGTTAAGTCCCATTCTGTTGACTTTTTGTGACAGACTAAAGGGAAAGGGACAGCATAATTTTTTAATACAGTTTCTTTACCACTATGGAGTTAAACAGGCACAGACCTTACAAAAGAGGTGTATACATAGCCTGACAAGCCAGACTATATCATATTGTGTAGTCTGACCACGAACGATAGATTATGATTTCCATTACACGAGAGTAGATGTTAAAACTTCATGCTGATTTGTACTCGGCTTTCGCCAAGATAAGCAACACTAAGACGTAGCTTTACAGTAAACTATGCTTCTCCATCCATTTACGCTTCTTTCCATATGAGGGTGTGACTCCCCTTCTGTCCGGCGTTAACGGCTGCAGTGTAATTGGCGCGTCAGCACACACGACGGCTGGAACTACAGTGTGGTCTCCCTAGTGGACCAGCACGACAACCGTCTGGATTGAGCCGAGTAGGGGACATCTCTAGGGTCTTCAAGTGGGCACCTTCCGTCCTCAGTGTTTCGTCGACTAGCCCACGACACCTCAAGAAAGCTCGACAGTGACTCTGGCGTCTGGTGACATGTCTGTCCCGTTTTGCACTAGGCCAGCATGTTTCCGTGAGCACCTGCCGCAGACTTCTGGGCCTTATGGCCGCGGCCTCCCCTGTGCTACCTCTGGGGCTACTCCACATGAGACCTTTTCTGTGGTGGATGAAGCTCTCAGGGGCTCGGCCCACGGGGCCAGCCCTTCGCCTATTGAAGGTGTTGCGCAGTTGCTTTCGCGCCCTGTCAATCTGGCGGGACCCCCTCTTCCTTCAGAAAGGAGTCGGTATGGGTGCGGTATTCCGTCGCCAGATGGTTACGACGGATGCCTCTCTGACCGGATGGGGAGCGGTTTTCGAGGGCAGGCCAGCGTGTGGGGTTTGGACTGGCGAGACCCTCTCGTGGCACATAAACAGCTTGGAGCTGAGGGCTGTCTTCCTGGCTCTTTGCCACTTTCTCCCTTTCCTCGAAGGACACCATGTCATTGTCAGAACGGACAATATGGCAGTAGTGTCCCATGTAAACAGACAGGGGGGTTCACGATCGCGCACCCTAGACAGGCATGCGCGTCACCTTCTCCTGTGGTCCCAGGACAAGTTCCTCTCTCTGAGAGCAGTTCATGTCCCAGGGATTCTGAACCTCACAGCAGATTTTCTGTCGAGGCAGAAGCTCAGGTCTGGGGAATGGATGTTGAACCGCCAGACGGTGGCCCTGATCTGGGAGGTGTTCGGAAAAGCGGAAGTGGACCTCTTTGCATCTCAGGAGTCGTCCCAATGCCCGCTTTGGTTCTCTCTGAGCCCTCCAGCTCCGTTGGGGATAGATGCGTTCGCCCACCCTTGGCCGATGCAGAAACTCTATGCCTTCCCGCCCATCAAGCTGATCCAGGCGGTTCTGTCCAGAGTGAGGGAGAGCGGAGTCCGCCTCCTTCTGGTAGCCCCATTCTGGCCGTCCCAGGCATGGTTTTCGGAGCTGATCCCTCTGTTGGAATCCTCCCCCTGGGAGATACCGGTCAGGGAGGACCTGCTTTCCCAGCTTCAGGGCAGGATATGGCATCCTCGCCCCGACATTTGGAAGCTGTACGTTTGGCCTATCAGAGGCCGTTACCTTTAAGCTTTGATCTCCCAACCGACGTTCAGGAGACCATTGCGAATGCTAGAGCCCCTTCGACGAGGAGGCTATATTCCTCCAAGTGGAGGGTGTTCGAGGCATGGTGCTTAGCACATGATAGGAACCCAGTTAGCTGCCCAGTAGGCACAGTGCTGGAATTCCTGCAGGAAAAGTTTGCTTCCGGAGCGGCCGCTACCACTCTCAGAGTATATGTCGCAGCTATTGCCGCTCATAGAGAATCAGATGAGATTCCCTTGGGGAAACTGAGGTTAGTTTCGGCCTTCATGCGTGGGGTTAGGCGCCTAAAACCGGCTCGCCCCCCTAGTGTTCCCTCGTGGGACCTGTCAGTCGTCCTGGAGGGTTTGTCAGAGGCTCCCTTCGAGCCCTTGGAGTCAGCCCCTGAGCGGATTCTGACTCTTAAGGTTGCTCTTTTGTTAGCTTTATCTTCACTAAAGCGGATGGGGGATTTGCAGGCTCTCTCTATTAGTGAGTCATGCTTGGACTTCGCTCCTGGCCTGGTTAGGGTTACCTTGAGGCCGAGGTCGGGGTATGTACCCAAGGTTCTTTCCACGGCGTTCCGCTCTCCGGTTGTTAACCTTAACGCTTTCCACCCTCCTCCTTTTGCCTCTGAGGAAGAAAGGAAACTTAACTTGCTCTGCCCGGTCCGTTCTTTGAAGTTGTATGTAGATCGCTCAGGCGGTTGGAGGAAATCAAACCAGCTCTTGGTATGTTTTGGTGCTGGCCGCCGTGGGCTTGCAGCATCAAACCAGAGGATTTCCCACTGGGTAACTGACGCTATTTCGCTGGCTTACGAGGTGCGTGGTTTGCCTTCACCTCTTAGCATCAGAGCACATTCCACCAGAAGTGTGGCTTCCTCTCAAGCTCTCTTTAGAGGGGCCCTCTTGGAAGACATTTGTGTGGCGGCAGGTTGGTCCTCTCCGCACACCTTTGTGAGGTTCTATAATTTAGATCTTGACATGACTCCAGGTTCCCAGGTTCTATCTGCTTGAACCTATCATGGTTGTTATTATTATTTGGTCTGGTACCAGTTATGGCAGCGCTTAGCTTGGCGAGTTTGGTATTTCGTTCCCACTGCGCTTTCCGCAGCGTTGAGTGAACCTATGAAAGAGAACGTCTCTGGTTACTTACGTAACCTATGTTCTCTGAATAGGGAACGAGACGCTGCGTTCGCTGCCAAACTCCTCGCGCTGCCGACAGTTTTTCTTTTCGGCAGAGAAATCTGAGGAGAAGATGGCGCGCGCGCGTTCATCATGCTACGACGTAAGAGCGTCGGGGCAGAGCCAGCTTTGCGCGAGCGCCATCAGCCAATGAATTGGCGTGATTCTATAGGGCTTCAGGCAATCGGCACATCCAGAGGATATCCCACTGCGCTTTCCGCAGCGTCTCGTTCCCTATTCAGAGAACATAGGTTACGTAAGTAACCAGAGACGTTCTCATCAGTGTGCACTACACATGAATTAGTAAACATTTTCCAAGTGAACAGCAGGTTGCTTATGGATCGTCCCCAGACATCTCCACCAAACGAGATAAGTCTTTATTAGCCAGAAAGTTACTAAAGGGGCCCCAGATGCTATCAAAAATTGGTAACTTTCCTCTGATTGCATACGTGATCTTTTCTAAGGGCAGCGTTGCTATTAATTCTGAAAGCCATCTGCCTATCCTTGGTCTAGCCACCTCTTTCATGGAAATAGCAATAACTCTTTTGGCCAGCAACAAACCTGTATCTAAAAATATTCTATGCTTCTTTCTTATGTTACAGTTAGCTGGAAAACTACCCAACAGAAACATTTTGGGTTCTAAATGTAATTTTATCTCTAAAATTTCCTCAATACACTGTTTCACTTCTCCCCAAAATTCTTTTATTTGAGAACATTGCCACAAACAATGGAAGATCGTGCCCTTCTCCTTGTCACATTTTATGCAAACATCCGGTATGTCGTTATTAAATTTGTTAAGTTTAACTGGGGTCATATAAGAACGCATTAACCAGTTGTACTGCAAAAGTTTTAAACGTGAGTTCACAGTTTGTCTTTGTGCCTTGATACACGCCCTTTCCCACTCCTCAATGGAGATATTCTCCTCTAGGTCCTCTCTCCAGGACTCAAGTTTATGTACTGATGATTCTGAGGATTCACCAACCAGTTCATTATATATTTTGGAAATCACGCCCCCTCCCTGGCAGTCCCTCACCATCATTTCTTCGAACTTTGATAAGCTAGGAATGGACAAGGACTGATTTTGTTGAGTTCTAATGAAATCTCTCAGTTGTAAATATCTGAAAAACTGGCTGGGAGCTATGTCATGCTTGACAACAATTTCGTCAAAAGACATCAGATGTGTATCGTCAGGTCTATAAAGATCTCCTATTTTTTGTAACCCCTGATCAGCCCAAATTTTAACCCCCCCCCCCTCCTGGGGGGAAGAGATCATTCCCCCATATTGGACTAAATATTGAGAGCGAGTCAGCTACTTGGAGATATTTCTTGACCTGTTGCCACACGCTAATCATATTTTTAGCCATAGGATTCTTCGTGATATTTTTAAGTTTCTTAAACTTAGCTGAGTACAGGTAAATGGGCAAAGGCAACTTCAATGTATCTTGGGTATTTGTATACTATTTAAAAATGCTTTAAGTTCAGAATTGACATTAGTCATTTCGGAACTGTAAAGACCCTCATAAAATGTCTTGAAGGTTTAATTAATCTCTGTTGGATCTACAATGGGTTCCCCTTGATCGCTCAGCAGTGAGATTATAACTTTTTCGCTCTGTAGCTGCTTAAGACGCCAAGCAAGAACTTTCCCAGGTTTTTCACCCTGATCGTAGAAAGATTGCTTAAGTCGCAACAGACTGGCCACAGCTCTTGATGCAGATAATTCATTATATTGTGCTCTAAGCAGCAATAGCTTTTGATGAGATTCTGTTGACCTTGTTTGATAATATTCATTTTCCATTTCCGTAATATTTGTCTCTAAATTTTTTGCCTTTTCAAAAGTCGATCTAGCTTTAGAGCTTGTGATGCTAATTATTTGACCTCCAATATAAGCCTTAAAAGCCTCCCATCTTGTACTTGCTGAAGTTTCTGTTGTATTAGTTTCAAAATAGAACCCGATTTGTTCATCCAGAAAAGAGACAAAGCCGGGGTCAGTCAGCCACTTTTGTTTGCAACGCCAAATCCTAGCATCTTTAACTAGCTTTGAGTCTTGATATACCAATGAATTGGGAGCATGATCTGAAATTAGGATAGCATCATAAGTACATTCCTTGATTTTGTGCCTTAACTCTGCAGATATCAAGAAGAAATCAATTCTTGAATAGGACTTGTGTGGAGTAACACGAAAACTTTAAATCGTCAGGATTTTCTTCCCTCCAGATATCTATAAGATTCAATTCTTTCATAAAGTGATATATAGTTACCCTGCTACGACTGTGAGAATCTACCACTCCAGAGCTCCTATCCTTTGCCGGATCTAATGCGCAATTAAAATCGCCCGCCACCACACATTTACCAGGAAGAGTATTGACTCATGCACCAAAATAGTGACACCCCTAGCCTGAGAGTTAAACGATGCAGAAAAAACCTTGCCTCTCCATTTCCTCCTGATTCTCAAATCCTCGTTGTACATCAGGTGTGTTTCTTGAAGAAACACAATATTAGACTGCATTAACTTTATCCTGTTCATGACTTGTTTAGTTTTCTTAAGTTTTCGTAACCCCCTGCAGTTCCATGATGTAATTTTAATTTTTATCTCACTAGACATTTTGCATAGTTTGTATAGTTGTACTCCCCAAACCTTTAAGATGCTTGTAAAAAATAAAAAATAAAACAAACAAAAAACTAAAATAAATAATACTACTGATGAACACTATACTCAGACCAACACCCATATTCAGGACACTTAGCCTGAAACCCTCCCCTTATAATCTTAAGACTTCCAGATAGCTGTTAACTGTTAACCTGAGGTTAAGACAGTATCACTGGGCTAGCAGAAGATAAACAACTAATAACATTAATCTTACGCTCCATGCTACCATAATTAAACATTACAAATTTCTTTCGTAAACCTCCTTTTACCATGAACTAAATCAAATTTAACTCTGTGAAGGCACCATATTGTTCTAATAGAATCTGAACCCAAAAGAAATACGGTAGTATACCATTTAGCAACTAAAGCATAATATATTTAGATAGACACACAAGCCAAGTTAAATGCAGGATACTTATCTCTGTATCCATTCTTGATTGACTGAAACACACGAATATAGTTTAAGACAGAACCAGGCAAAATCATTTAATTTAACAACGATTAGTAATACAGTTAGATTAAAAATTAGAATGAGATTTCAGTCTAAAAGCTCGAAAGAATGCTTCAACTTCACGATTGTGAAAACTATCGATAGTTTGCCAACATACAAGCTATAGCTAGTTATGCATAATATAGTATGCATAGTAAAACATATCTGCAACATTTATCCAGTTCACAGATAATTGTGCGTGCATGTATTAATCATTATGATACTAAAATCATAATAAAGGCTACTACAAAAAAATCAGATGAGCCCAGAATATGAACGCAATGCATTTAATTAAACGTTTAGCATTTTCCTCCCATAGAAAACCATTATAAATAGCAAGATATTATATCGAAATAACAGATATTATGTCAAAAAATAACGACGTGACGTCACATGGGGCGGGGCAATGCGAACCTCTAAACTCCACCTGAGTCCGTTTCGCCCGATGCCTTTTAGTCTGATGCCTCTTTGTCTGAGGCTGTTTTGTCTGATGCCTTTTAGTCTTATGCCTCTTTGTCTGAGGCCGTTTCGTCCGATGCCTTTTTGTCTGAGGCTGTTTTGTCTGATGTCGTTTCGTCCGATGCCTTTATGTCCGATGCCTTTTTGTCTGAGGCTGTTTAGTCTGATGCCTAATTGTACGAGACCTGACACCTGACATTGTTTTTCCTGAGACCTGAAGCTTTTCAGTCTGAGGCGCGATACCGTTTTGTCCAATGACTGAAGCCTTTTAGTCTGAGGCATGATGCCTTGTTTTCATATGTCTGATGTCTGAGGATGTCCTAAAATGTACACCGTAGTTCACTAATTCCTATGGCATATCATATAATGCCAGTTTACACGGAACTTACCACCTAACTTACAATACAGAAAATATAATTAGGCAACTGGCTATTTGCAGGATAGTTAATGGATTTACTAAAAATAAAGCATATTCAGTTTAAACAACACTTCTCAGCGCGGTTCAGATGAGGATGAGAATAGGGGTTCCCTTTCGAGGGAACTCGCGATGCGTCAACAACGCTTTGGGAACGCCCCCAGCGTGAATGCGTCTGAGCATCAATGTCAACTAGTCCAAAGGAAAGAATGAGCATCACGGGCGGGTGACGTCATGACCAGGAAGGGATAAAAGCACATCCGATCCGGTGCAAACCGGCATTAGCTTCTGTGCCTCAGCAAGCGATCTGTACTCTGTCTATTTATTGTTGTCTGTTGCATATATTTGGAAAGAGTTAAGGCGAAACAAATGTACAAACAGTGTGATTCTCCCTGCCCCCGTTATTTAACGGGTGAGGACACACACAAGCTTTCCTCCCTTTCCCGAGCGATCCAGTGCTCTCTCTCCGGTCTTGGAAGCCCGCGTTGCGGTCTCTTCCGCCCGGGAAGAGAGACCAATGCTTCAGTGCTCTACCTCCGAGGAGGTAGATGTGCTGGGCATTGAAAGTGACACAATCATGGGGGAAGTGGATTTGCCATCTCTTTCCCCAGCGTATGAGAAATATATATATATATATATATATATATAATAGTTTATATATTATACAGGTCCTTCTCAAAAAATTAGCATATTGTGATAAAGTTCATTATTTTCCATAATGTAATTTTACAAATTAAACTTTCATATATTTTAGATTCATTGCACACCAACTGAACTATTTCAGGTCTTTTATTGTTTTAATACTGATGATTTTGGCATATAGCTCATGAAAACCCAAAATTCCTGTCTCAAAAAATTAGCATATTTCATCCGACCAATAAAAGAAGTGTTTTTAATACAAAAAAAAAGTCAACCTTCAAATAATTATGTTCAGTTATCCACTCAATAGTCAATACTTGGTCGGGAATCCTTTTGCAGAAATGACTGCTTCAATGCGGCGTGGCATGGAGGCAATCAACCTGTGGCACTGCTGAGGTGTTATGGAGGCCCAGGATGCTTCGATAGCGGCCTTAAGCTCATCCAGAGTGTTGGGTCTTGCGTCTCTCAACTTTCTCTTCACAATATCCCTCAGATTCTCTATGGGGTTCAGGTCAGGAGAGTTGGCAGGCCAATTGAGCACAGTAATACCATGGTCAGTAAACCATTTACCAGTGGTTTTGGCACTGTGAGCAGGTGCCAGGTCGTGCTGAAAAATGAAATCTTCATCTCCATAAAGCTTTTCAGCAGATGGAAGCCTGAAGTGCTCCAAAATCTCCTGATAGCTAGCTGCATTGACCCTGCCCTTGATAAAACACAGTGCACCAACACCAGCAGCTGACATGGCACCCCAGACCATCACTGACTGTGGGTACTTGACACTGGACTTCAGGCATTTTGGCATTTCCTTCTCCCCAGTCTTCCTCCAGACTCTGGCACCTTGATTTCCGAATGACATGCAAAACTGAGCAACAGTCCAGTGCTGCTTCTCTGTAGCCCAGGTCAGGCGCTTCTGCCGCTGTTTCTGGTTCAAAAGTGGCTTGACCTGGGGAATGCGGCACCTGTAGCCCATTTCCTGCACACGCCTGTGCACGGTGGCTCTGGATGTTTCTACTCCAGACTCAGTCCACTGCTTCCGCAGGTCCCCCAAGGTCTGGAATCGGTCCTTCTCCACAATCTTCCTCAGGGTCCGGTCACCTCTTCTCGTTGTGCAGCGTTTTTTGCCACACTTTTTCCTTCCCACAGACTTCCCACTGAGGTGCCTTGATACAGCACTCTGGGAACAGCCTATTTGTTCAGAAATTTCTTTCTGTCTTACCCTCTTGCTTGAGGGTGTCAATGATGGCCTTCTGGACAGCAGTCAGTTCGGCAGTCTTACCCATGATTGCGGTTTTGAGTAATGAAACAGGCTGGGAGTTTTTAAAAGCCTCAGGAATCTTTTGCAAGTGTTTAGAGTTAATTAGTTGATTCAGATGATTAGGTTAATAGCTCGTTTAGAGACCCTTTTCATGATATGCTAATGTTTTGAGACAGGAATTTGGGGTTTTCATGAGCTGTATGCCAAAATCATCAGTATTAAAACAATAAAAGACCTTAAATATTTCAGTTGGTGTGCAATGAATCTAAAATATATGAAAGTTTAATTTTTATCATTACATTATGGAAAATAATGAACTTTATCACAATATGCTAATTTTTTTAGAAGGACCTGTATATAAAATATAAAAACATAAATAAATAAAATGAAAAGCTGGTGGAGGTGTTTACTAAGGCTGTAAATAAATTAAATATTTAATGGCCAGCAGAAATAAGGGGGCGCTCGTCTTAAAAATAAATTAAATGAGCTTCCTTCCCTCAGTTTTTCACCTCCATCACGGGGCCTTCCATTTTTTCCCGATCTGCACAGCGAGCTGTCTAGATCATGGAAAAAGCCTTACCCATTTTGACTTTTAGCCCCCAAGTTCATGTATATTCAGATATTAGGGGGTTAAGAGAGTATGGCTATGGGGCAATACCCCGGATAGAACAGACGCTTGCAGCTATCTGTCTCCCGGTTCAGTATCGTCCCTGAAGGTGTCGGTTTCTCTCACTAAAGAAAACTATTTTTAATCTAGTGGGAAAATCATTTACGGCAGTGGGTCTAGCAGGAGCCTGCTTGCACACAATAGCAGTGCTACAAGCATATCAGGCTGACCTGCTGGGGTATTTGGACAGAAGTGAGGGAGTTTGGCCCGATGGGGTTTGAGAACTTCGTCTGGCCACAGATTTATCTCTCAGGGATACTAAGGAGACCGCCTGAGCAATTGGGCGGTCAATGGACAGCCCTTGTGGTCACTGTGAGACACCTCTGGCTCATTTTGATGGAAATCATGGAGAAATATGCAAGAGAATCTCTCCCTCACTTTGTCCAACCCCCTGGGGCTGCTGGGCGTGAGCAGCTCCAGCCGTCTAGTTTCTCATACGCAACAGCCAAAGCCTTCAAAGCTGAAGCCGGATCCGAGGACCGTTCTTCACGCTGAGAAAGCTTCGGCTCAAAAGAAAAGGTCTTGGCGCCACTGGCGTCAGACCGGTGAGGGCAGCCCCAACCGGGGTGGAATGGTGTACACCTCATTATACGGTGCCCTTTCCATCTCGGTGCCCTCAGGGGACCGTTCTGCCAACCCCGCCACCCTTGGTGGCACCCTTCGGGGCGCAGCTGTCTCCAGCGAGCTTCTGGCGCAGCGTCAACTCGACATTGCGTCGGACTCGCGCCCTCTGAGGGGGGTTCGAGAACAGTCAGTTCGGGTGGTTCCTGCCAGTATGCTTCAGGTCTCCGAACTGGCTGTCTTTATTACACCAGAGGCCAGCCTCGAGGGGCTGGTTCCCTTGGTAGATTTTCTGGCAAGAGGTAAAGGCCCTGTTAGCAAAGAAAGCTATAGAGCAGGTGTACTCACCCGACATTGCGTCGGGTCTTTACAGTCGTTATCTCATTGTTCCAAAAAAGGATGGAGAGCTGCGTCACATACTAGATCTTCGTCTGTTGGAGTGTTTTGGTGCTGGAACTCAAGTCCAAGATGCTGACAGTCAAACAGATCGTGACTCAAATCAGATCCGAGGACTGGTTTGTCACGATAGATCTAAAAGACGCATACTTCCATATCTCCATCCTCCCTCAGCACAGGAGGTTCCTGAGGTTTTCTTTGGGGCAAAGAACACCAGTATCAGGCACTTCCTTTCGGTCTAGCTCTATCACCCCGCACATTCACGAAGCGTGTAGACCAGGGGTTTTCAAATTGGGTGAATGTGAGCCTCCCCTGACAGTAGGTTAGGACAGCCGAGCCCCCCCTTCCCCAAAATCCCACCCCCCGTAAATGCCATCTTTTGTGTGTTCCAGGCAATGATGAGTTTCAATAAAAACTGATAAAATGTAAATATTTTTATTTGAAGACATTTTATTTCCACAACTTTTTTTTGCAACAGCAAATCATTTCCAACTTCATGCAGGCCTAATTGAGGCTACTTTTAAAATCACTGAACATCAGTAGGCCTAACCACAAGTCAACAAAACATGCTTAACATGTGTAATGCAAAGAGTAGCAGTGCTTCGCCGATGTAATGGTGTTTGCCTGCCTTCGCTATACGTGACACGATAAGATGCTTCTGTCGCCTTGATGTTAATAGTGCCAAACAACTGTATTATGCTTTTTTGTGACTGCAAATCATCACGCTTCCTCTCAAAACACTCAACTGGCTTGTTCACTAAATTTGTGTGCCTAGTTTCAATGTGACGCTGAAGTTTGCATGGTCTCATGCTATCATTTGCTAGCACCTCCTTGCAGAACACACACTGCGGCAGAGGTGCAGCTGCGGACCCCGACTACTCAGGGTCATATTTCCTGTCTCCTCCCTTAATACTGACTTTTGTTGACTTGGGACAAGGAAACAATGCATTTTAAAGCTAATACACACACAGCGCAGCGAGCCCAGGCCTGCGGTGAGAGAGTCTCACACACAATCTTTTTATGAATGAAGGCCAGTATCACTGATATTAATATAGCTACTGATGTCTCCATTAAAATGATTTCCCCAAAAAATGTTTACATTTTTTAGGCTTCAAAAAAATCTAACAACTTTTAATTTAAGTTAACTTAAAACAATCCTCACTTAAACCCATAATAAATGTCATATTTACCTGTACCTTACCTGTCTAACAGGTATGAAATATATAGAAATTGAATAAGGTTATAAAACAGTACGCACTGCATAAATTATAAATAAAATATAGATTAATCCTTATTACAGCTACAAGCGTTCTTTAATGAAGAGCAGTGAGTAATTGTCTCTGTTTCATTTGTTCTTTGGTTAACTTTATGGACAGAGAGAATGAGTGCTGATGTCACTTTAAGATCTGCCGCATCTCATTCTCTCACTACTCTTTACTTCTATTTAAGATTTTATTTAACTCATTTAAGACTGTTCTTGTAAAGATACTCGACAAAACAGACATTTTGGCATAAATGTGTGGGTTATTGCTCGTTCAAGCGTGAAAGAGAACTCGATACTGGCGTGCGTCTTTCTGTGTGTCCTGTGTGTGTGTGTGTGTGTCAAAAGGAATGCATTCACTGACAGCGCGTTCTCTTTGGTCTTGTCGCGAATTAATGGTTTACAATCATTTGCGTGAATAAGAGCGTGATCATATACAAAAATGTATCGCATGCGTTGCCGGAATACTTTAAACCCTGCGATATTAATAGAGCTGCATACGAGTTATTTTTTTTCTTCGCGTGTCGCGCCTCCCCTGTGCCTCTTTGGCGCCCCCCAGGGGAGGCGCGCCTCACCTATTGAAAACCGCTGGTGTAGACGCAGCTCTGGCCCCGCCAGGCTGCAGTGCATACGCATTCTGAATTGCATAGATGGCTGGCTGATTCTAGCGGAATCAGAACAGTTAGCGGTTCGGCACCGAGGTGTCGTTCTCGCTCATATGCAGATGTTGGGGTTGAGGCTCAATGCCAAGAAGAGTGTGCTTTCTCCAGTACAGAGAACCACTTTCCTTGTTGCGGTATGGGATTCAGTGACGATGCGGGCCACTCTGTCGCCCGTTCGTATAGCTGCTATCCTAACAGCCACAAAAGAGCTGAGGCTAGGCCAGTCACGCACTGTAAAACAGTTCGAGAGACTGTTGGGTCTTGTAGCAGCAGCGTCCAACGGGATACCTTTTGGCCTGCTGTACATGAGACCTTTACAGTGGTGGCTCAGGACCAGAGGGTTCTCCCCGAGGGGAAACCCACTTCGTATGATCAAGATCACGCGGCGGTGTCTCCGCACCTTGGTTATATGGAGGAAACACTGGTTCTTTACCCAGGGTCCGGTGTTGCGAGCTCTTTGCCATCGAGTTGTGATCTCGACAGATGCTTCCCTCACCGGCTGGGAGCGGTATTGGAAGGCCGCTCAGCTCAGGGCTTGTGGAGGAGTCATCATCTCTCTTGGCACATGAATTGCCTAGAGATGATGGTCGTCTTCAATGCGTTGAGACATCTCCTCCCAGACCTGAGGGGCCATCATGTGTTGTTCTGGAACAGTGACTGTTAGGCCTCAGGGCAGCAGCGTCCAATGTGATACCCTTTGACCTGCTGTACGTGAGACCTTTACAGTGGTGGCTCAGGACCAGAGGGTTCTCCCTGAGGGGAAACCCACTCCGTACGATTAAGATCACGCGGCAGTATCCCCGCGCCTTGGTTATATGGAGGAAACTCTGGTTCTTGACCCACAGACAACACGTTGGTGGCCTCTTATTTTGGTCCCTCAGGAAATTACGCTGTCTGAGGGCAGTGTATATTCCAGGGGGGGGGGGGCAGAATATTGGAGCAGACACCCTGTCGAGGCAGGGGCTGAGGCCAGGGGACTCCACCCCGAGGCGGTGGAGCAAATATGGGAGTTTTACGGCCAGGCAGAAGTAGATTTGTTCTCGTCTCAGCATACGACGCACTGTCCACTCTGGTTATCCCTCACTCAACCAGTCCCCTCGGGGCTGGATGCTATGGTGCAGACGTGGCCGAGGCTACGTCTGTACGCATTTCCCCCTGTTGCTCTACTTCCAGGAGTTCTGGAGTGAATCCGCCAGGATGGAATAAGCCTATTTAGTAGCACCACCCTGGCCGAGCTGAATTTGGTTTGCGGACCTAATTTTTCTCCTCGACGGACCTCCCTTGGAGGTCCCGATCAGGAGAGACCTTCTGTCTCAGGCAGGGGATGCAATATTGCACCCCCGGCAGGGGATTTGGAAACTGTGGGTTTGGCCTCTGAGGGGGCCCAACTCATAGAGAGTGGTCTCTCAACCGAGGTTGTTGAGACCATTCTAAGCTCCAGAGCTCCCGCTACGAGGAAACTATATTCACTATTTCGAGAGTTTTTCACTTCTTGGTGTTACCAGCGTCAGTGGGATCCGGTTAACTGTTCAGTAAACACAGTATTCGAGTTTCTGCAAGAACGCTTTGTATCAGGTCTATGTCCTTCCACGCTTAAGGTATACGTGGCGGCCATTGCGGCTTTCCACGCCCTGGTGGGTGGTACATTTTTGGGTCGAGACCCCCTGATCACTCGTTTCCTTCGTGGCACTTTGAGGCTGAGGCCTGCAACTTGCACTAGGGTGCCGGCTTGGGACCTTGCAATAGTTCTAGAAGGCCTATCTGGGGCTCCCTTTGAGCCCTTAGATTTGGTCTCAGAGAAGTTCCTTTCTTTTAAGACTATTTTCTGCTAGCTATTTCATCCCTCTAAGAGTCGAGACCTTCAGGCCTTTTCGGTCTTACCCCAAACATGGTTATGGTCCTAAGGTGCCTACCATTATTCTGAGGCCTATTGTGCTGCAGGTTTCTGTCCTCCCCTGTTTATCGGACCAGGAAGAGCTGAACCTCTTGTGCCCAGTGCGAGCACTGGACACTTATGTTCATCAGACTTCTCTGTCGAGAATTCCAACCTATTGAGCAAATAGATAGTCGAGACTATTCTTCTTGCTTGTGAGTCATCTGGCCAACCATTTGGTGGTCAGGGCTCATTCCACTAGGAGTATGGCTTCTAAGCTTTATTATCTGGAGTTCTCTCCAAGACGTTTGTGATGCGGCGGGCTGGTCCTCACCGCTCACTTTCGTGAGGTTTTTACAGCTTGGAACTGGATGCTGCCCCAGGTTCTCAGGTGCTTTGTTCTTAGTTACAACAGACCGACACTCAGGTACTTGGAATTCTGGCGTTTTGGGTATTCTCGTTCCCAAAGCGTCGTTGACGCATCGCGAGTTCCCTCGAAAGGGAACGTCTCAGGTTACGACTGTAACCATAGTTCCCTGAGAAAGGGAACGAGACGATGCGCCACCCTGCCATACTTCCTGCATCCCTGTGATCGGCTTGCTTCAGCAATTTTCGAAGCTAATGCCGGTTTGCACTGGATGTGCTTTTATCCCTTCCTGGTCATGGCGTCACCCGCCCGTGACGCTCATTCTTTCCATTGGACTAGTTGACATTGATGCTCAGACGCATTCACGCTGGGGGCGTTCCCAAAGCGTCGTTGACGCATCGCCTCGTTCCCTTTCTCAGGGAACTATGGTTACAGTCGTAACCCCAGACGTTATGCGGAGCGCCCAACGTTCGAACCGGAAAACAGGTCTAAGCATTTCCGGTTTGCAGTGGTTAAGTGATCTCTGAGGTAATTTAAAGGATTAGTTCACCTCCAAATGAAGATTTCCTGATAATTTACTCACCCCAATGTCATCCAAGATGTTGTTGTCTTTCTTTCTTCAGTGGAAAAGAAATTTGAGTTTTTTGAGGAAAACATTTCAGGATTTTTCTCCACACAATGGACTTCAAACAACATGTTTAAGTCCAAATCAATGCAGTTTAAAAGGGTTTTGAAGTGCTTCAAAGGGCTGTGCACGTTCCCAGCTGAGGAATAGGGTATTATCTAGCGAAAAATAAAAATAAACCTAAAAAATAGATGATAGATGACGTGATGCGTGACGTTTCCACCGCGATGTCGTAATGCCTGGTGCGTCGCAGATGGCACAAGACGTAAAAAGTCTTTTTTTTTTTTTGAAAATGAACGATCGTTTCGCTAGATAATACCCCATTCCTCAACTGGGATCGTGCAGAGCCTTTGAAGCACTTCAAAGCCTTTTGAAACTGCACTGATTTGGACTTCAAAATGTTGGTTGCGCATGAAGTCCATTCGTGTGGAGAAAAATCCTGAAATGTTTTCCTCAAAAAACTTAATTTATTTTCCACTGAAGAAAGAAAGACATGAACATCTTGGATGGCATTGGGGTGAGTAAATTATCAGGAAATTTTCATTTTGAGGTGAACTAATCCTTTAATTTTTTCGCTTTTTTATAATACAATTCTTATTTCTGTTTTAATTAAAATGTCACGAATGCTGAAGTATCAGAAACGAGAACATCCGAATAGCAGTTTTTGTTGTGTGCCGATCTGTTCTGTGTCGAGGGAAATTAACTATGGGGTAAGGAGACACACCACTGTATTACATACCTTCATAATCATGAGTAAATGAGGAGGCGTAAAACTTAGATCCTTTATCTAACAGAGTACTCGGGGCTCTGGACGTTCGTTTGGCAATACGGTATACATCTGAAATGGATAGAATGGGTAGCTCCTGTAAACACCGGCTATAAATGTCGCCATTACTGTGCTGTGTTTACCTCAGTAGCTGACGACCGGAAGTAGTTATACCCGTTTTTGTAGGGAACACCAGTGGTGACTGTCGATATTCTAGAACTAAAACCTTTTAAATGAATATGCTGACTGCGTCCAGAGAGATGTGACCTAAACCAAGACAGAGCAGTGCCAGTAATACCAATGGAAGCTAACCTGTTAAGAAGTATCTGGTGTGAGACAGTATCAAAGGCAGCGCTCAAGTCTAGAAGGACAAGAATGGTTAAAAGCCCAGAGTCAGCTGCCAACAGTAGATCATTAGTTATTCTGAAAAGAGCAGTCTCAGTGCTGTGGTGTGGACGAAATCCAGATTGGAATTGTTAATACAAGTTATTATTGGAGAGATGTTCATGAATTTGAATTGCAATACACTTTTCCACTACCTTAGAGATAAATGGTAAATTTGAAATGGGACGAAAATTGTCAAAATTAAAAGGATCACACCCTGGTTTCTTAAGTATGGGTGTAATAATAGCAGATTTAAGAGATGGAGATACAAAACCAGAACCAAGTGAAGCGTGAACAATTTTAGTAATCAATGGCAAAAGGGCTGGTAAACAAGCTTTCACTAAAGGAGTTGGTAGAGGGTCTAACTGACAAGTCGAAGATTTAGATTTACCTATCAGACCCACAATCTCTGAAGTAGTTGGTAGTGTAAAGGTAGAGAAAGCAGAGTGGAGAGGTACGTGAGTGATAGGCTGACAGGAGTCATTATGGAGAGTACCAGTAAGTAATTGCTGATGTACATTTTCAACCTTAGATGTAAAAAAAGTCAAAAGGCGATCACATAAGTAGGGCTGGGTACCGAGTTCGGTACTTTTTAGGTACCGACCGAATTGCCTCGATACTACCGAGTATCGAAACATGTCTTGTTTTTCGGTACCAAATTTCGGTACCTAAGTGGTTAATCTTGTCAACGTCAGTGAAACAATAAGCATGCAGCATGATTGGCTGTGGCGGAAAAACACTAGCGCGGCTGCCCAGAGACGCGGCTCGTCGCACGTGAGTCTGTAGTGTGTGTAAGCGTCCCAACCCAGATAGATAGAAAATATGTGGAAATGATCCAAAGTGTACCTATGTGCCAGACTCGATGCCAGAAAGCACGCGATGCAATATTTTCGCCAAGACCAGTAACACGGTAAATCTGATAAGACACTTATGGTGTGTTCACACCGAATGCGAATAGAGCATGAAATACGCGTCTATTGTGTCTAGTTAGACGCTTGAATCTTCCGCTCGAGTTCAAATTTTTCAACTTGCGCGGAAGACGTTCGCGGCAAACACGTCGCCCAATTCGCGTCATTCGAGACGCCCGGCGCGAATGATGCGTCTATTCGCGTCTTTGCATTGACTATGTATGTAATCTACTCGCACAAATAATTCAATTCGCAAACACTTGTTCATTAATAAACAATTAAAATATCTCCTTGCTATTGTTTCCACATACATAAGGCTACTTTCGCCAGTGCTTTGCGGAAAGCTTCACGTGCTAAGCGCGAGGCATAGGCTATTTTCCGCCCCCCCCAGTAGCCTATATTTAATTTAATTCACATTTATTTATATAGCATTTTTCACAATACATATCGTTTCAAAGCAGCTTTACAGAAAATGCATGCGTCTAAATTACAAATTAGGGTGATCTGTTATCAGAGGTGACAGTGTTATGCATTTCAATTAATTTTCATTCAGTTTCAAGTTAAGGCAGTAACAATGAGCTCATTGAAGTAAATAATACATGTTGTTAAATGATTAGGAAACATAGAAAACTTTAGCATGGGTGCTTTTTTACATACTCAAAATATGAGTGTAAAAAAAGTCAACAAACTGAAAAAAAAAAATAGGTAATGTTATATTGTTAAAATTGGTATCGAAAAAATTATCGTTCAGGAACCGGTATCGAAGTCAAGGTATCGGTATCGGTATCGAACATTTTTTTACGATACCCAGCCCTACACATAAGTCAGTGGAATACATATCAGATGGCAAAGAATCAGGTGGTTTCAGAATATTGTTTACCGCCAAGAAAAGAGACCTGGAGTTCCCATTGCTAACTCCAATTCCGATGGAGTAGTAATCGGATTTAGCTTTAGTCAGTCCATTCTTATAGTTCTGAATATGTTCAGCATACATGTCTTTATGAACAGTAAGGCCAGACCTGAGGTACAGCCGCTCTAACCTACTGCCTATAGTTTTAAGTTCACGCAGTTCAGGTGTAAACCAAGGAGCTGAATTTATAAATGAAACAGTTTGAGTTTTCATAGGTGCAAATTCATCTAAAATCATATTAAGTCCATCATCGTAATATTTTACCAATTCATCAACAGTAGAGAAATCAGATTTACTGGAGAAGATGGCAAGTTCATCAGCAAAGGTATGCAGATCAATGTTCTTAATATTCCGAAATGTAATCGGGCGACACAGAATTACCTTAAAAATGGCAAGTTTGGCACAAAAAGAAACCAGAAAGGGATCTGATATGGATAGATCAGAAACAGTACAAGCAAAAGGTGTTATACCCGAGCAGCAAACAAGATCAAGAATATGCCCCTTAGTATGAGTGGGCAATGTGTTAAATTGTTGTATACCAAAGCAATCCAAACATGATAAGAATTCACTTGTATGCATTGCTGACATTATCTACATGAATGTTAAAATCACCTAAAAGGATAACATTTGAAGATATGGAACATAGATGAGTCAAGAGTTCAGACAGTTCAGTTAAAAAGGCATTATTGCTCTTGGGAGGGCTCATAAATGACGTGCTGTTACAAAAGAGTGTGAAATGGGTTTTTAATTCCCCAACAGCATCCCACCATGGAGGTGCTTGGGAAAGGTTGATTCGGTCAGTCCGTAAAGTGCTAAACTCTATTTTGAAGACTCAGACCCTGGACGAAGAAGGCTTGGTGACAGTGTTCTGTGAGGCCGAAGCTATTGTTAATAGCCGTCCATTAACGAAGGCATCAACAGATCCTCAAGACCTAGAGGTATTGACTCCTAACCTTCTACTTCTGCTTAAGTCGCAACCGCTGTTGCCACCAGGATTGTTCGAGAAGGAGGATGTTTATGCTCGCCGTCAAGCAGAGGGGCAGTGAAGATCTTTGGATGTAGCAGACATGAACTTTGACATTATTGGACTTTATGGATTTTTAAGGACTAACGGTCCTTTTTGCATTCTTGATTGATGTCTGTTTCCCACAAGGTAACGGTGGTGGTCAATTATTACTATGAAATAATTGGGGGCCGGAATGTAGGAGCCATACACTGGGTTTCACTTAGTTTCTATTATATTCCCTCTTTTCTGTGTACTGTGGTGTATGTGCACACACATCACGACGTCATTGGTTACTGTGGGCGGGACCGGGGGTGTGGTGTCTGTATTAATGTGTGTGTGCTCACCTGTGTGTGAAAGTTTGGGGTTTGGATTATGGCTGCTGGGTGAGCATGGGGTGAAACTTTCTGTTGACCGTCACCATTGTTAACATCCTCCACTGATGTATCTGAGGTACCTTTGCACGGCTTATGAAATGCATCGCTCAAAGTAAGTGTTTCGGTTTTCTAAGTATGTGAGATAGCGTAATAAAGAGATCGCAACATGTACAATGGTTCAGATTGACGCATCTTCAGTGTAAACCCTCATGTTTCAGCCTGCTGTGCAGCCCATTCTCATCCCTAGGCGTCATGTAACTGACGCCTTGGGAATCATTTTGACCATGCTTCAATATTCGACGCTTTAGGCACCCTGTAGCATCAGTTACATGACGCGATCCTAGGGCGTCATCTTACTGATCTTACTGATGCTTTACCTTTAACGTCAGTTAGATGACGCTATCTAATCCTAACCCTACCCCAGACCTAAACCTACCCGCGTCATCTAACTGACGCTTAGGTAAAGCGTCAGTAAGATGACGCCCTAGGATCGCGTCATGTAACTGACGCTAAAGGGTGCCTAAAGCGTCGAATATTGAAGCATGGTCAAAATTGTCATTTTAGTGAAGCCTTGGGGTGAGAATGCGCAGCACATTCTCATCCCTAGGCGTCATGTAACTGACGCCTTGGGAATCATTTTGACCATGCTTCAATACGCTGTGGCGTTAAGATTGTTTTGTTTGTTTTGGTTTGGTTTAGTGATATAAAAGCAGCAATATGCCCCATATATTCTGTAGAACAAAATCTTGTTTCCTGGAAACGGGAAGTGTTTTATATTTTAATTATTTTTCATGTGTTGTTGTAAATGTTGTAGTTCTGAGTTTTAAATCTTATATGAGCATACTCCGTGGACTTTTTTTTCTCCGTAATTTTTGGTGTATCCTCTGTCTAGTTAAACCTCTTTAAAAGAAATCCAGATGGTTTACTACGGTAAAGAATATACCAAATTGATACAAGATTGGATTTTAATTACAAACAACACTCAGATTATCAACAGAACAATCTTATTTAATCCAACTAAATGATGTGTCTGCACGATGGTTCTGCATGCAAAAAAAATCATATTTTGTTTCTCTTTTGCATTTTTTTTATTAATTTTTTTACATGCTTTGAAAAGTTGAGATCACTTTTTATGTTGTCATTGTAAATTGGACACTTTTTAATTTTCTTGTAGATTCTCTGTATGAAGCCTTTTGGTGAACAATTATGACGGAATAGAAAAACACACTATGGATTCACTATAGTGATAATTAATTTACAGATGCTTCTGACCTTTTTGTTGTTGATTGAAATACTGTGCCCCAGCCTCCACAGAAAGACAGTCAATAACAAAAACAGACCTCTACCAGGGGAGAGCTATTCAGTCAAACATTTATGTGACTTTAAGTTAATAATTAAAGCTGCAGTCCGTAGCTTTTTTAAGTAAAAAATAATCCAAAATAATTATATTAAAAAAAAACGTATTCTGCCAGTGGTCAAAACTATCTGCTTGCCATAGCTAGATTCAAAACGGTGAGCTTGTAATAATGATTTTAATTCCAGTGGTACTGGTGGGTTTCCGTGGGAAATTCGAGCATGTCTTTGCGTCATTACGTCACACCCGTACACATAAAGAAGGAGTTTCGGCTAGTCGGCTATACTGCGCGTGACGAGATGTTTAGATGTATAGGCTTTTCTCGCAGCACTTTACATAATTAAACTTATGGCATCCAGAAAGATCCAAACAACAATCATCAGTGTCAACTGGAGATTCAGCAGTTATAAAACCCAAAAGACTTCGTACTTCGGATTTAAGGTGGCTAGAGAAAGAGAAAGAAACCGTCTCATGCGAACACAAGGATTTAAACATCGGCGGGGCTTTTGAAAAGTGCGTGAACTCCGTGTTTTGAAGGGGTTCAAAACGGAAGAAGAGACGGCTTTTTTCTGCTGAACAAGTAAGTTAAGACATTTCAATAGTTCAATCGTGTAACAGTACGTTTTCTTAATTCACACAGTTATGGAGTTTCCTTTGTTGTGCCTTTCTCGTTTTGCTATTATGGAGAATATGAATTCTGAACTACACAGGTAACCATAAAACACATTAAATTTAACATTAGTCACGCAATGCTGATGTGATGTTGTTAACATTAACAATTTGAGAACAAAGTAGGCTATAATTTGCACGGTTGCTGTAAATCGCGTTGATTAAATCTAATAAAGCTTATCATGTCGAATGCTTTTCCCCCCTTAGTTGGTCAGAACAAAAATGGATGTTACTTACTTGTTCAGAAGACATTTTCTTATGAAAATTCTTATGTTGGTCAAACTTTCAAAAAGTGAATCTGTGATTCTGTATGACAGTATCCACACAGCGCGGTGACTGACAGCACCACTCGCCTCAAAACACTGTGTTCATCCGCGCTGTTTCATGCCGATTTACAACCCACGTAAAGATGATAATTCCGCGAATCACTGCAGTTACAGATTTCGAACAGAGAGATGGCGACAAAGAGGAAAAGCTACGGACTGCAGCTTTAATTTTCACATGTCAATGCCCCTATTTATTGATCTGCCAGAAAGAGCTAGTTTAAGTGTTTATAAAATGTGGGTATAACTTGAGTTTTTTTGTTTTAATAATAATAATAATCAAAAATTCCGCCATAAATACAATTCTACACAATGAAAGTTTGAATTGTGTTGTTTTAAGAAGTCGTTGTTAATTGTAAGGGGTTTATGAAATGAAATGTTTCACTGTGGCCACTCCATGCACAGTGATACATTCCACCTCAAATTCTCCTCATGCAACAAGCTTTACAACAACCTCTTGATGAATGCATCACAATTTTTCTTTCTGTTGCAGGTTCTATTAAAGCATTTAAATTGTAACTATATAGCCATTATTAAGCTGTGGACCATTGCGGTTGAAAGCAAGATGGAAACAATCTGAGAGCGAAGGCTTTGTGTAAGAGGTGGAAGGCGATGAGGACGTGAAAGAGAGCAAGGTGTGGACAGTGTTGTCAAGGCTTAATCCAGCAGGTTTTTCCCTTTGCCTGCCAAGAGACATCATTGCCTGTGAGGCCTGACCCAGCACAAAGACGTGATGCTGAGGCAGAATGAATCCCTCACTGAATGATTCTGCAGTTGCACAACTCTTGAGTGTTCTGTACCATGCTTTTCGTTTAGAGCTTTTGGACTACTATATTTTTACAGTATGCAAGTGCTGAATATGCAGACATTCAGTATACAATATTCAGTACAATACTATAGGCTACTTGCAGTGCACAGCCAATTTATTCACCTTACAACCTAAGTTGTGATCACTATATTTTTTTTATATAAATTGCAAAATTAGTAATAGTTACAATATTTTTTTTCTGTAACTGCATGCTTTGGATACTGTGTTCTCCTTTTTTAATGTAGTGTCTAATGAATTATATATTTTTTGTATATATATTTGACTGGATGTGTGTAAGATCTGAAAGCATTATTTGATTTTGAGCACAGATAAAATGGTTTTACAGTAATTGTTTGATTTTGCCAGAAGAGTCCGATATGTTCTCTAAATGTAGTTTGAAGATTTTTTTGTGTGTTTAAGGTTTTGAGGTTTGTGATGGTTTCGAGGAATGTGTTTTAGCAATTCAGAAAAACTGCAATATATCAGCCATGTTTATTTGTACAATTTCCTAGCGCATTACATTATTTTTAATATTTACAAGACAGAGTGTCAGGAGGGCTGTCACCAATAAACCAGACCGAACCCTGGCAAAGTAATATTTCTATAATGACTGAAGGACCTGCCGAATATGCAGAAAACGATTAATGCCTACAAATAAATAGTTAACAGGACTACATTTCGCGAGCATTTATTTGAATCTCATTGGTTCATTAATTTAATCATGCATGTACAGGGTTCTGTCTCTCATAATTGTAAAAAAAAAAAAAAAAAAATGTAATGGGTTTTATCCGAAAAGTTTTTGTATGGGGCTTTATCACCGTGCCCCCCACCCCACCCCATATAGTCACAGTGACATACACAAGTGCAAAAACCATGCGCCAGCATGTCATGTGTCAGTCTTTACAAATTCTCCAACAAATGTGGCATTCGCATTTAAAGAAGGTGTGATGTATATTTCACGTTTTTCCATAATCGAACAACATTTCAGGGCTGCTGATAGTCAATTGATCAAACTCCTAAAACAGTAAAAATCTAACAACGACCTTACAAACACGAGGGTAAAATGCACAAATAATCTATATCAAGTCCTCATAAAAACAAACAGACAAAACGGTCTGTAAATAGCCGACCATAATTGGTGCCCAAAGCCAGTCTCTTTTCTAAATCAACAGTCGTTTTAAATGTCATGTATCGATGTCTTGAGATGTTGTTTTCTCGCCCTCTAGCGTTAATATACGGGTTTGCAGGCTCCGCTGTTATCTTCACCATTGTTTTGACTTTTTTTTGAAAAATAAAATAATAATAATAATAATAAAATACAATGTAAATATGTAGCCTACCATAAGAGGAACAAGTTGTTTGATAATCATTTTCATATTTCAGATATCACATTTCTAGTAGGCCTAATGTTTAATTAATAGTAATTGTAATAACATTTCGTACAGATATATTAAATACAATTTATTTTTGAGTAGTTAGATTCGTGTGAAATCCAAAGTGACTTAAACTGCAATCAAGATATACAGATTTTATCATGCATTCCCTGGGAAATAAATCCACTGGTGCATGCTCTATACGCTACAGGAATTAATGTTAGATGATTTACAGTAGAACAGTGAGAGGACCATAATAATCCAGGATGAATTTGAGTTTCTTACATAAAATAACCATCAGCAGAACTACATACTGTAGCATTTCCATTGTCAAACCTGCCAGAAAAAGCTACACAGAAAAAAAAGTTTACACAGTAGATGATTTAGATAGGATTATTCATTGGTTAGACATTGAACAGTTTATAAAACAATCCTCTGGGAGTGGGGGTTATCCGCCCAGTAGGATAGTTTTCATAGAAATAGATTTTTCTAAGAGGGTTTAGAGTAATCGAAGGCTTGGAGCCATAGCTGTGTGGATAAAGGTCTCACATATAGCATAACAGCGTTAAGGGTGATTCAAAATACAACACACACACAAAAAAACCCTGTTTAGAATGGTAAGATTCTGTTATGCCATTTACTCATAATTTGTTGTTATATTACAAAACAAAAACAAAATTGAAATCTTACATACAGGTGACAACATTTGATTGTATAACATATTTGCAGTATGCTTATGCTTGAGCTTGAACTATAGAGATCAGTTACACATGAGTATGTTCATACAAACACATTAGACCAACAATATTCCCCCAAATGTTAACAATTTAGCTGAGTTGTCTTGAGCAAACAATATTATATTAAACAATGTTGCTGTTTTTTTTTTTTTTTTTTTTTTTTTTTTTTTTTTTTGTCTTCAGTTTTCAGGCTGCACATCTGAAGATACCACTGGTTCTTGCTATTATCTCTTGAGGTCTTAAATTTGATGCAGACTGGGAGAAATGGTGGTATTTTTGTTAATGAAGGGACTGTGATGAGAAAAATATACATACTCAAAGTGCCATCCATGGCTCAAATATAAAGAGAAAGACAATCTGTACTCTGTACTACTGCACATACAGATCACTGGAATGTTCTAATAATATTTTGGGACTATAAAGTCATTCTTCAGTCAAATGAAAACTTTCAGTCGAACAAAAAGGCTTAATTTTTATGCTTGCAGTAAATTACTTGGAAATATGAAAATTATTTTTTCTTAAGATGCCTATTAGGCTAATGCTCTCCATATGTTTTGTACTGAGGTTGATGTGTTTGTGCTACTCTTATTTTTTATTATCATATTTTTGCAATCAGTGTCCTTAACAGTATAGTTATAATAACAAAGAAACCTCCAAGATAAAGCTGACAGTACAACAAATATCATATAGAAATATGATAATAACATGATTTCTTAGAGGTTTAGCTGAAATATTAAACACCACATGAAACACAGAGATGAATAAGTCTATTATGTCACTCATAAGAAAGTTTAATATGAATAATGAGTGCCTGAAAAAAAGAAGTGCAAAAAAAAACCCATAAGACTCAAAATTGTAAAGATCTCATCTTTGGGTTGCTGTTCCCTTCCTGACCAGCAGGGGGTGCTCTCCTTGAGTCTTCTATGCCATGCTCACTCCAGGCCTACAGATGGCACTTATACTCTGGGTCCTGTTCTCTCCACTCCTGCAGATGGTGCCAACGTCCCTAACCTTGTTCAGCACTCTGCTCGTTAACCCTCATTCCCATCACCTGTGTCTAGCCCTTTATAAGTCTGTTTGTTCCCTGCCTTTGTGTTCAGTCTTGAGACTATGTACTCTGTGTCTCAGTGCTTTGTGACCAGTTCTCAAGTTAAGTTTGTACTTTATTAAGCCTTTTTGACCCTCGTGTCTATTTTGTTTCTCTGTTTAATGGAAGCTCGGCTTTCCTTGTTTATTTGTACTTTGTATTTTTTCTTCAAGTAAAGATTATATTTTTGGAAAGCAACACAGACTTTCTGGATCATTTCTCTTCTGCTTTTGGGTTCAACTGTTGGGGAGATAGCTCAGTGGAAGACACCTTGCACTTGAGCACTGCAGACCCGGGTTCGATTCCCACCTAAGGCAACCCCGTTATAGCAAGACTGAACCATGGAAGCAAGCCCAGCGGAAGAGTCTTCACCACCCTCAAACGTAGAACGGATTCTGTCAGCCCTTTCGGATCAAGCTGCTACCGTTCAGAGGCACGATCAGGCTCTGGCAGAGATCCTTCACCTTTTGAGTAACCAGTCTCAAGCCTCTTCATCCCGAGACCAACCTCCTGATCCTCCACCCAGATCCATGGCTGCTTTACCATTAGAGCCCAGACTACCAGCCCCTGAACGATTCGATGGCAGCCTCCGACCCTGCATAGACTACTGAGGCTTAAACCATATTACCATCAAGAACCGGTACCCTCTTCCCCTCATGACCACGGCTTTTGAGATCTTGCAGGGTGCCACCATATTTACTAAGCTGGACCTTCGTAATGCTTACCATCTAGTATGGGAGACGAGTGGAAGACTGCATTCAACACTCCAACGGGCCACTACGAATACCAGGTAATGCCATTCGGCCTGGTTAATGCCCCAGCCGTCTTCCAGGCCTTTATTAACGATGCTCTTAGAGAAATGCTGAATACATCTGTGTTTGTGTATCTTGATGACATACTCATATTTTCCCGCAACTACCAGGAACATGTTCTGCATGTTCGGCAGGTTCTGGTCCAGCTGCTGAAACACAAACTCTTTGTGAAGTTGGAAAAGAGTGAGTTTCATGTTCCAGCAGTCTCATTTCTAGGCTTCCATGTGTCCAAGGGGAGCCTCCATATGGATCCTGGCAAGATTCAGGCAGTCCTGGGTTGGGCCCATCCAACTTCTGTGAAGCAGGTACAGCGATTTCTAGGCTTTTCCAATTTTTATAGGAGGTTCATTAGAAACTTCAGTTCTGTTGCAGAACCTCTCTCTGCACTGACTAAGAAGTCGGCCAAACCATTTGTGTGGACCAGCAGAGCTAACCAAGCCTTCAATAAATTAAAGCGACTCTTCACATCTGCACCAATCCTAACTCTCCCTGATCCAGAGATGCCCTTTGTGTTGGAGGTGGATGCCTCAGATGTGGGGGTGGGAGCTGTCTTATCACAAAGGAGTAGGAGTGATAACAAGCTTCACCCATGTGCATTTTTCTCTCGTCGACTCACCCCAACTCAGAAGAATTATGATATTGGGAACAGGGAGCTGCTGGCCATTAAGATGGCATTGGAAGAGTGGAGGCATTGGCTGGAGGGGACCAACCACCCTTTCCTCATATGGACGGACCACAGAAACCTCATTTACATCCGGGAGGCGAAGAGGTTGAACTCTCGACAAGCTCGCTGGGCTCTCTTTTTTAACCGATTTAACTTCACTCTTTCCTATCGCCCAGGTTCCAAGAATCTCAAACCAGATGCACTCTCGAGACAGTTTGAGCCACAAGAGGAGGAGTCCATTCCAGAACCCATTATTCCCACTTCCAGGCTGATGGCCCCTATCCAGTGGGATATTGAGACGGCTGTCAAGATGGCTCAACTGCAGCAGCCTAGACCAGGTAATGGCCCTCCTGGGCGCCTCTTTGTCCCTAAAGGTCTGCGTTCTAAGGTATTGCAGTGGGCTCATGCTTCCCTCCCTTCTGGACACCCGGGTACTACCAGAACATGCAAGCTTGTCCAGAGGAGGTTCTGGTGGCCTAAACTGCACAAAGATGTCCGGGCCTTTGTCGCTGCTTGCTCCGTTTGTGCCCAGAATAAGGAGTCTAGAACCCATCCTCAAGGCTTGCTACACCCACTTCCTATTCCCAGACGCCCTTGGTCCCACATTTCCTTGGACTTCATCACAGGCCTACCACAGTCTCAAGGAAATACGGTAATTCTGGTGGTGGTGGATAGATTTTCAAAGACTTGCCATCTCTTACCTTTGCCCAAGCTCCCCACAGCAAACCAAACAGCAGAACTATTGATGAGGCATGTGTTCAGGATCCACGGCTTCCCGCAGGATATGGTTTCTGACCGGGGTCCACAGTTTACTTCCCGGTTCTGGAAGGCATTCGGCCGGCTCATCGGATCTTCCATCAGTCTGTCTTCTGGCTTCCACCCCCAGTCCAACGGCCAGACAGAGAGGGTAAATCAAGACATTGAAAGGACATTAAGATACCTGGTTGCCGACAATCAATCCACATGGAGCTCTCGATTAATTTGGGATGAATTTGCACATAACACCCTTTACCATTCCTCCCTAGACATGTCTCCTTTTGAATGTCAGTATGGTTTCTCTCCCCCTCTGTTTCCTGGACAGGAGCCAGAGGTTGACGTCCCTGCTGCTACTCAGCTGGTCCGCCGGTGCCGACGTTCCTGGCAAAGAGCACGTGGTCCATTCAAGGTCCTCCGGAGGATTAATCCAGTTTCCTATCGACTCCATCTGCCCAGGTCCATGAAGGTTCACCCCACTTTTCATGTTTCCCGGTTGAAGCCTGTTGTTTGCTCTACTCTGTCCCCAGTTAGGAAGCCTGTCCCAGTACCTCGCATCATTGATGGCAGGCCAGCTTACACGGTCCGCAGACTGCTTGATTCTCGCCAGGTCCGCGGGAGAACTCAATATCTGGTGGACTGGGAGGGCTATGGTCCGGAGGAGCGGACCTGGGTTCCTGCTCGAGACATCCTGGATCCGACTCTAATCTCAGAGTTTCACCGGGCCCGAGGGAACTGCCAGAAGAACGTCGGGAGCCGTTCCTAGGGGAGGGGCTCCTGTAAAGATCTCATCTTTGGGTTGCTGTTCCCTTCCTGACCAGCAGGGGGTGCTCTCCTTGAGTCTTCTATGCCATGCTCACTCCAGGCCTACAGATGGCACTTATACTCTGGGTCCTGTTCTCTCCACTCCTGCAGATGGTGCCAACGTCCCTAACCTTGTTCAGCACTCTGCTCGTTAACCCTCATTCCCATCACCTGTGTCTAGCCCTTTATAAGTCTGTTTGTTCCCTGCCTTTGTGTTCAGTCTTGAGACTATGTACTCTGTGTCTCAGTGCTTTGTGACCAGTTCTCAAGTTAAGTTTGTACTTTATTAAGCCTTTTTGACCCTCGTGTCTATTTTGTTTCTCTGTTTAATGGAAGCTCGGCTTTCCTTGTTTATTTGTACTTTGTATTTTTTCTTCAAGTAAAGATTATATTTTTGGAAAGCAACACAGACTTTCTGGATCATTTCTCTTCTGCTTTTGGGTTCAACTGTTGGGGAGATAGCTCAGTGGAAGACACCTTGCACTTGAGCACTGCAGACCCGGGTTCGATTCCCACCTAAGGCAACCCTGTTATAAAAATGATTTAGTGACTAGTTTAAATTGACCTATGAACAGAGTGTGAGTCAACCCTTTAGCACATTTTCTACCAATAATCTTTTTGTAGATTTTCTGTGTTATTTATTTATTTGGTCCGTATAGTTTATTTTCATATGACATTTTCATATGATGAGAATTCATCATTCATCAGTTTGGGCTTTATGCCAGTGTTTTTGGAAAGGTTTTAAAAGTTTTATTTTTCATACCTTTTAAAAATGTGCATGCTTAATTAATATTGGTGTGATGTAAGATTAAATTGAGCACTGATAGCTGCTAACTGAGAAACCAGACACATGCAGGACAGAATGAATGATTCTTCAAGAGGTCAAAGAAAAACATGGAAAATTAATGTGATAATAATGAAAATTAATAATAAATAAAATAGAACATTGTGATGACCACGATTTACAGAAAAATAGTTTCTCTATAGAGTAACATCAAGATTATCCATTATCACCCCAAAACTGTCAAATAAAAAGAATAATATTTCTTTTTATTCTTTTAAAACTTCTTAGTACTACAGAGTACTAAGTATTCTGTAGTACTTACAGTAAGTTTAGCTGCACTGCAACTTACTGTAAGTACTGATTAAATTTATAGCACAGATTTATAGCACAGTTATAAATAGGTTTACTACAAACTTATTTGAAAGGTTTGTTTACATCAGCATCACAGTTTTGAGGCAATGAGGCAAAATCTCTTACTGGTTTTATGTAAATTAATGTTGAATTTACAATTAATGTTGACATATTTTTTATCACCATTAAGTGTAAATTTACTTACAATTTTACAGTAAGAAAACAATATAACGTTTATTATTCTGTTTATTAAAATTAATATTTCTCATCAAGTTAGTGCTTTTAACTTTAAAGATTTTCATGTAAAGGTCAATTCAGGTGAGACTGAATTGTCAGCGATTGAAAACAATGGTATCAATAATCATTCGATACTTGGTTAAATACTTGTACTTCTAACAAAGGTTGACAGCAAACTCCAAATAAGCCAGTGTTTTAAACACACCACATATAATATTGTCTTACTTTCAGTTGACATGGGGTGCTCATTAGCCGCGTTTCCACTGTCGGGCCAGTGCTAGGCCAGGGCTTTAAACGGGCCGTGCCGGGCTAATAGCCTCGGGCCAGTAGCACCTGGCCTGCGTTTCCACTGTCGGGCCACACTGTAAAAAAAATCCCGTTGTTTTTACGGAAAAAAACTGGCAGCTGTGGTTACCAGAACTTTACCGTCAAAAATACGGTATCAACGTTTTTGGTTTTACAGACTTAACGTAAAATTTACAGTATTAAACCGTAATTCATTATCTGATATAATGATAAGTTACCAACCTATTGAAGTATTAATATCTGTTTTGTACCATTGTAATACACTGACAACCAACAATCATCACAGCAGTGATCAGTCACATGATAAATCAAAGCTTATCACAAGCAATCATCCACAAGAAAGTTAATACTATTATATTGAAGCTGCACAGTGTTATTCGCACAAACATTAAACACCATCATGGTAACACACATAAAATTTTAAAAATGAAATAAACATTAATTTAACAACATTAAATGTAACATAAAACCCTAATGTACATAACTGATTAGAAAAGAATTAAGAAAACTAAGAAGAAACAGTTATTTCAACAAAAATAAATCAAATGTGAAGTGTCATGCAGGGAATTGTGGGAATGTCAATTTACGGTTTTTCACTGTAAATTATACAATGAGTTGTTCTTTTCACTTTCAAAAACTGTAAATTTAACAGTATTTTACAGTAAAATTACATTAAATGTACCGTTAGATCTATCACAGTTATTTACCATATATAGTAAGGAAACTTTCTGTTAACCAATTAACAGTTTTGCACTGTAGCATTTTTACAGTCTTTTACCGTTAAAATCACGATAATTTTTTACAGTGCAGAAGCTCCACAGCGCGTCACTAAAACCGCCCGCAACACGCCTCTCTGGAACAACGTCACACTAACCCATCATTTCACCAACAAATGGAAGTTTTATCAGAAAACTAATCAGAAAGAAATCACTGGAAACAGCGTGCTTTGCAAAACAAACATGATAAAAGCGGCCGTTTGCTGGCATTTTTGTTGTTTACTTGAATATTTAAAACCCAAGCATCGATGTTTTACCACAGGTTTACAATAAAAAGTGATACATTGATCATAATGAATTAATTTATGTCAAAATTGCACATTAGTCACACAGAAATAAATGACCGTTAGGTCTATTTCAAAAAAGAAGGAGGACACACTTACATTATTCAGTCGAGGCTGTTTCTGTTTATTTGGTAGTTACAGGACATATATCACATTTAGAAAGAATGATAATTTTATTTTATTCATTCTTTAGACAAAAAGACATAACCAATCACAAGAAAAATAAATTGTTTTAATTGTTTTTGTGCTTATGTACATTTTCATTGAGAGCTGCTAGGGAGTGGGGGTAGTCTCACTTGCTTTATCAGATCTGGGGAGGGAGGAGCATAACACACTGTTTTAATATCTGCAATTTTTCTTCAGGAAGCCACCGTGAGACATTATTATACCTGAAGCCTACCCTTGTCGATCTTTAGCTTTTTCAAACAATAAAGTAAGAAACCACATACACACATTAGCGTGTAACGAGGCTAAAAACGTTTGGGGAGCGGGGACCAAGATCCTTTCGTTGTCCAAACTTCCAGAGCAGCCATAATCCATATTCCCCTACATGACGGGCTAAAGGCACCGTTACACTTATGCTTGAGCTTGAACTATAGAGATCAGTTACACATGAGTATGTTCATACAAACACATTATTTAGAACAACAATATTCCCCCAAATGTTAACAATTTAGCCGAGTTGTCTTGAGCAAACAATATTATATTAACAATGTTGCTGTGTTTTTATTGTTTTGTTTTTTTTGTCTTCAGTTTTCAGGCTGCACATCTGAAGATACCACTGATTCTTGCTATTATATCTTGAGGTCTTAAATTTGATGCAGACTGGGAGAAATGGTGGTATTTTTGTGTTAATGAAGGGACTGTGATGAGAAAAATATACATACTCAAAGTGCCATCCATGGCTCAAATATAAAGAGAAAGACAATATGTACTCTACTACTGCACATACAGATCACTGGAATGTTCTAATAATATTTTGGGACTATAAAGTCATTCTTCAGTTAAATGAAAACTTTCAGTCGAACAAACATAAAAAAGGCTTATTTTTTATGCTTGCAAATTACTATAAAATAAATTACTTGGAAATATGAAAATTATTTTTTCTAAAGTTGCCTATATAGCGTTCAACATTCTCATTCGTTAACTCGTTAGAAAATGCAATGTATTTGTATGTTCATGTGATTTAGTTAGCATATTTTATGTATCCTATTGTGACAAAACTTACTAAATGTAGGAAAGTGGCAAATGTAGCTGAAGAGAATCTACAAAGAGAGCAACTCTTTAATTCCCAGGATGTAAAATATTATAGTCATGTGTGACTGTACTTCTGTTTTTGTTTTGCCCTGCAGTCTTTTGTCTAACTGTGACTCTCTTGCACAGTAATAAACAGCTGTGTCTTCAGTCTTCAGGCTTTTTATCTCCAAGTACACCATGTTTTTGCTGGTGTCTTTTGTGATGGTGAACTGGCCCTGTAGAGACTGAGCAAAAATAGTGCCAGTGCCACTGTCAATACGGCCGATCCACTCCAGTCCTCTCCCCGGTTTCTGACGGATCCAGTGCAGATAGCTAAGGGAGAGTCCAGAAACCACACAAGATAGTGTGACTGCTTCTCCAGGTTTCTTTACCTCAGAGCCAGAAGAGGTCAGTGATTGACCATGTGCCTCTGGAACTAAGACAGAATGTTAACATAATTAAAACAGCATTGGATTTCAGGTTTCAAATTCAGAAAGTTTCTTAATGAAATTGGATTTAAACTTACATGAAACCAGTACAAAGAGAGTAAAATAACGTCTCGGTTACGGATGTAACCCTCGTTCCCTGAGTAGGGAACGGAGACGTTACGTCGGATGACGGAGAATGGGGGTTTCGCCAGAAAGCCAATCCTCTTCGAGTATTAAAAAACGAGCCAATGGCAAAGAAATGCCATGGGTCTGCGGAATTTGCATAATGTATCTCCGCCTCACCGCGTGAGTATTTAAGGAGAGACACCTGCAACAGCAGATCATGTCTTCGCTGAGGAGCCGAGACTGAACTCAGGCGTCTACCCAGCGGTACAGCGGAAGTGGCAGGGAGACGTAACGTCTCCGTTCCCTACTCAGGGAACGAGGGTTACATCCGTAACCGAGACGTTCCCTTTCGTAGTCACTCCGAGTTACGTCGGATGACGGAGAATGGGGGTCCCCGTGTAATCACGCCACCTTCACAGCTGTCTTCCAGTGCCCTGTGAAGTCTGACCTCCCTGTCGTGATGTAGGCACGGACGAAGGAGTCCTACTAACACAGGAATACCAAGGTACACTGGGAAGCATATCTCAGGGGAGATATGCCGCAGCATGCCTACCCGTAGGGAGGACTTAAGAATACACATATGGCCCGAGGGGGCTTCATATGGAGGAACACTGGAGTGACCAGCCCTTAGGGTGGCATCTACTTTCAACTCCAGGAGTGGCAGGTGACTTGCCGAGGGAAAGACACATGCTCAAAGAGGCTTACAGTGGAAAATACACATGTGGGGGTTACTCAGAGGAGGAACCATGCACACGGAGGCACCTAGCCGACGCACAGGCAATAGACACTGGCGCCAGCGTCAACAGTGCTGGAGGAACTCAGGGCTTCAGAGGGGAAGGCTCACCTGAGGAAATATCGCACGTATCCAGTCCGTGGAGTGGAATGGCGAGCAAGCGAGACACTTAACAGCTCCCATGTTAGCTTGAAAAAGACAGTACATGGGCGGAGACTGGCTCCACTCGGAGATTGTAGAATCTGGCGAATGTGTTAGGTGTCGCCCAGCCTGCAGCTCTGCAGATGTCTGTTAGCGAGGCGCCACGCGCTAAAGCCCAAGAGGACGCCACACTCCGGGTGGAGTGGGCGGTCACACCAAGGGGGCATGGTCGACCTTGCTGCTGGTATGCCAAAGCAATGGCGTCCACTATCCAGTGAGACAACCTTTGTTTGAAGAGAGCCTTTCCCTTCAGCTTCCCACCATAACAGACAAAGAGCTGGTCTGAGGTCCTGAAACACTGCGTCCTGTCTACGTAAGCACGGAGTGCGCGTACTGGACAGAGCAGTGCCAAGGCTGGGTCTGCCTCCTCCCGGGGCAGCGCTTGCAGGTTCACCACCTGGTCCCGGAAGGGAGTGGTGGGAACCTTGGGCACATATCCGGGCCGGGGTCTCAGGATCACGTGAGAGAGGCCGGGCCCGAACTCCAGGCACGCTTCGTCAACGGAGAATGCGTGCAGGTCCCCTACCCTCTTGATGGAGGCCAACGCAACCAGGAGCGCTGTCTTCATTGACAGGATCTTAAGCTCAGCTGATTGCAGAGGCTCAAAGGGAGCCCTCTGCAGGGCACTTAAGACCACTGAGAGGTCCCAAGAGGGAACGAGAGGAGGGCGAGGAGGATTCAGTCTCCTCGCTCCTCTCAGGAACCTGAGGATCAGGTCGTGCTTTCCAAGAGACTTACCTTCAACTGCTTCGTGATATGCGGCGATAGCGGCCATATACACCTTCAGGGTGGAGGGAGACAGCCTTCGCTCCAACCCGTCTTGCAGGAAGGAAAGCACAACACTGATCGAGCATCTCCTGGGGTCTTCTCGGCGAGAAGAGCACCAGTTAACGAAGAGGTTCCACTTCAACGCATAGACATGTCTCGTGGACGATGCTCTAGCGGAAGTGATGGTAGCCGCCACCGCTGGTGGCAGGGTACTCAAACCTGCCTCGTCCCGTCCAGGAGCCACACGTGGAGTCTCCAAAGATCGGGACGAGGGTGCCATAGGGTGCCCCGTCTCTGAGAAAGGAGGTCCTTCCTCAGAGGAATTGGCCAAGGAGGTGCTGTCGCGAGGAGTATCAGTTCGGAGAACCAGGTCTTGGTGGGCCAGTATGGGGCGACCAATATGACCTGCTCCTCGTCCTCCTTGATCTTGCACAGAGTACGTGCGAGAAGGCTCACTGGGGGAAACGCATACTTGCGTACGCCCTGCGGCCAGCTGTGCGCCAGTGCATCCGTGCCGAGCGTGCCCTCGGTCAGGGAGTAATACAGGGCGCAATGGGATGAGTCGTGGGAGGCAAACAGATCTATCTGTGCGTCCCCGAACTGGTCCCATATCAGCTGGACCGACTGGGGATGGAGTCTCCATTCGCCAGAGGTTGGCCGGAGCCGTGACAGCTCGTCGGCTGCAAGGTTCCGCACTCCTGGAATGTAAATAGCACGAAGGGACCTCAGGTGCTTCTGACTCCATAAGAGGAGGTGGCGTGCGAGTTGCGACATACGGCGAGAGCGTAGACCACCCTGACGGTTGATGTACGCTACAGTCGCGGTATTGTCCGAACGGACAAGTACGTGTTGACCCAGGAGCAACGCGTGGAAGCGGTGCAGGGCAAGGCGTACTGCCAGCAACTCGAGGCAATTGACATGCATGAGGCGCTGGGGTCCTGTCCAGGAGCCCGCGGCTGCATGTCCATTGCACATGGCGCCCCAGCCCGTGGCAGAGGCATCTGTGGAGACGACAACATGCCTGGAAACTCGTTCTAGGGGAACTCCGGCCCGTAGAAAGCTGAGGTTCCGCCACGGGGTGGAGGTCTGACGGCAGGTCGGAGTTATTGGAACTCTGAGCGTACCGTGATGTCATGCCCACCTCGGGACCCGATCGCGAAGCCACAGCTGAAGCGGTCTCATATGAAGCAATCCGAGTGGCGTTGCCGCGGCTGCGGATGCCATATGCCCCAGGAGCCTCTGAAAAAGTTTCAGTGGGACCGCACTCTTGCCCTCGAACTGTTGAAGACAAGTCAGCAGTGAGTGTGCGCGCTCGCTCGTAAGCTGCGCGGACATGGCGACCGAGTCTATCTCCATACCGAGAAAAGAGATCCTCTGCACGGGGCAAAGTTTGCTCTTCTCCCAGTTGACCCGAAGGCCCAGACGGGCTAGGTGCCGGAGCACAAGGTCTCTGTGTTCGCAAACCTGATCTCGAGAGTGAGCTAATATTAGCCAGTCGTCGAGATAATTCAGGATGCGAACCCCGTGTTCGCGTAGGGGAACAAGGGCTGCCTCGACAACCTTCGTGAAGACGCGAGGAGACAGAGCCAACCCGAATGGGAGAACCGCGTACTGGTATGCCTGCCCCTCGAAAGCAAACCGAAGAAACGGTCTGTGTCGAGGTAAAATGGAGACATGAAAGTAGGCGTCCTTCAGGTCGATCGCTGCAAACCAATCCTGTGGCCGCACGCATTCGAAAATGCGTTTGGCCGTGAGCATCTTGAACGGCAGCCTGTGAAGGGAGCGGTTCAAGACGCGCAAGTCCAGGATTGGCCGTAACCCACCGGTTTTCTTGGGGACAATGAAGTAGGGGCTGTAGAACCCTGACCTCATCTCGGCTGGAGGGACAGCCTCGATTGCACCCTTCGCCAGCAGGGTAGCAACCTCCGCTCTCATGATCGGGGCATTGCCACTGACCATAGTAAAGCGGACTCCCCTGAAGCGGGGAGGAGACCGTGCGAACTGAATCGCATAGCCGAGCCTGATAGCTCGGGCGACCCAACGGGACAGATTGGGGAGCTCTAACCAAGCCCCCAAAAACTGATCCAGCGGAATCATCCAAGCCACAGGCGTCCCCCCGGAGGGGCAGCGAGGCGGAGTGACCGGCACAGGCAAGGGTGGCATAGCGGCCCTGAGCGTGTGCACGGCCAAGCTCCGCGCCCTGACAGAGGAGACCAGGGAAGGACCAGCGTTCCACGGGGGTCTGCTCTGCCAGGGGTCTGGCGATAGAGGGGGATGAGAGTGGTGTGGTCCGGGGACGGCACGCACTGTCATCCTCGCCCTCAGAGACAGAGGAGGACGAGAGTGGCGAGGCACGGGGGCGTCGCGCACTGTCATCCGGCTCTGTGTGCTCAGTGATGGACATTTCGGTTCTTTCTTTATTAGAACAAAAGATTCTCCCCCGGCCCTCCGCCGGGGGAAGGAGGGGGCCTGCAACCGCCTCCTGGGAAAAAACCGACACCATCACTGAGCAGCCCGTCTCAGGAGCGCCGCTTGGCCTGGCGTTTAGCGGGGCGCGGGGCCTGAGGGGGCTGGGGCGCCTTCCTGCGGCTTCCTCCACGACGCGGCCCGGGTGAAGGCTGCTGCTGGGGCCGTGCGGGAGGGGCGGAGCCACAGGAGGGCGCCCTCGGCGGCGAGCAGGCTGAGGCGTCTGTGCCGACGGCTGGGTGAAGGCAGCAGCTGGCCGTCGGGGCAGAAAGTGTTTAATCGCCTCAGACTGCTTCTGTGCGGCTGAAAACTGCTGGGCGAAGTCTTCAACCGCTCCGCCGAAGAGGCCGGCCTGGGATATGGGGGCGTCGAGCAGACGAGTCCGCTCAACGTCCCGCACATCGGCCAGGTTCAGCCAGAGGTGACGCTCCTGGACCACATTAGTGGCCATCACCTGACCCAGGGAGCGTGAGGCCACCTTCGCCGCCCGGAGAGCGACGTCAGTGGCGGCACGCAGTTCGTCGAACGTCCGTGGGTCAGTCCTGCCCTCGTGCATGTTTCTGAGCAGCTGGGCCTGGTAGACCTGCAAGGTGCTCATCGCATGCAGGGCAGCAGCCGCCTGTCCTGCAGCTCTGTGAGACCTCGCCACCATAGATGACGAGAATCTACAGGCCTTGGACGGGTGCTTAGGATTGCCACGAGAGGAGGCGCCCTGAGGACACAGTTGCATCGCAACAGAGCGCTCCACCGGGGGAATCCCAGTGTACCCATGGACAGCTGCGCCATCGAGGGGAGGAAAGGCGGAGAGAGCTGACGAGCGTTCACGGGAGGTCAAAGGAGCCTTCCATGATCTCGACAGCTCCTCATGCAGCTCCAGGAAGAAAGGAATTGGGGTTGGCTGAGGCCGAGAGGCGGCAGCCGCACCCAAAAACCAATCGTCCAGCCGCGAGCGCTCGGGGCAGGGCGGAGGGTTCCACTCTAGCCCGATGCTCACGGCTGCCCGGGACAGCATGGCTGTCATCTCAGGATCCGACACGGGCAACGCCGGAACTCCCGAAGGAGGCAACGCAGCCGCATCCTCACTTCCTGAAGACTCAAGCCCACCTTGTGATGCCGCGATCGACATCGTGTCATCCTCTGGAGCGCCGAATGAAACACGCGAAGCTTCCGAAGAAGAGCCCGCCTGAATCACCGCGGCACTCGCGGGTTGCAACACAGCGGAGGGGGGCGTGGTCCGAGGACGCATCGTCGGATTGCTCCACACCGTCACCCTCAGATCACCCTGTCCCCCAGCCGAACTACCACCTCTCGTGGAGGAAGCAGAACGGGTGGTGGACGCGGGGACTCTCACTGAAAGATCATTGAGTCTTAATCTAAGTGTTGCGATGGTCATGTTCCCACAGAAGGAACATGAGTCATCCACGAGCGCTGCCTTAGCGTGTTCAAAGCCCAGACACACAAAGCAGCGCTCGTGCCCATCAGAAGACGACAAATATCGACCGCAACCAGAAGAACACGGGCGAGACATCTTTAAAAAGACGTGCCACGTGCAGCTCTTTTAGGAGAGGAAAAACTCTGCAATGCTGAGGCGACCAGGGAGAAAACACAAAGTCAGGCAGACCACTGCACAGATCGCAGGCAATGTGAAGACTCGCTGGGTACCGCCGTCACACCAACACTGGAGAGTTCGCTCGTCTCGAAGAGGTGAGTCACTTGTAAACTCAGATGTGGCTGTGGAGTGAAGAGGTTCTCTTGGCTCCGAAGCGAAAACATGATCTGCTGTTGCAGGTGTCTCTCCTTAAATACTCACGCGGTGAGGCGGAGATACATTATGCAAATTCCGCAGACCCATGGCATTTCTTTGCCATTGGCTCGTTTTTTAATACTCGAAGAGGATTGGCTTTCTGGCGAAACCCCCATTCTCCGTCATCCGACGTAACTCGGAGTGACTACGAAAGGGAACTCAGGTTCATCTTCCTCTAAGATCAATGCAGTTCCATAAAAAAGAGTATGTTTCTGGTGTGTGAAGAAGCGTTTAAAAATCCAAGCATTTATTGCACAGAGAATGGACTGTACATTTCAAACTTCATTTGAATAAGGGAGGGTCTTAAAAACTAAACAAAATCTGCTGTGCTGCCCTCAATGTTAATCAGTGATTCCCCTGTGTTTCAGATAAAGATGATATAAATATCATTTCATTATATTACTGAAAGACATATACAACTTTTTATTCAAGTCTTAAATAATATTAAATGGTTGTATCAACCTGACTACTTTATAGTTTGTCATGAGTGCGATCCACATTTAGTCAGTCTTTCATTGCTTATGCGTTGTTATTTTTATAATTATTATTTACATTCACTCAAATCCTATGTGCTTAGGATTGTTACATTATTCCAAATAAATAGATTGAGATTCACAAACAAATGTAAAGAGATTCGCTAGAAGTATTTTAATGCAATTCACAAGAAGAGATTTACAAATGTGTGCAGCGATTTACAAATGCACAGAAAGCGGTTCACAAATAAATGCCAGGCAGAGTTGTGTTTGTGACATAAAACAAATTTGTAAATATTTTTTATTTATTTGCGAGTTTTATAATTTTTTGTGAAACTCTTTACATTTGTTTGTGAATCTCAATATATTTATTTGGAATAATGAAACAATCCTAACCCGATAAATCAAATTGCAGTATGCTCAAAACTCAGCTGCCAGAATCCTGACAAGGTCCAAGACAAGTGAGCACATCTCACTCCAATCTTTGAGTCCTTGCACCGGCTTCCTGGTTTCGCATAGATTTTAGAATTCTGCATGCTTACCTACAAGGCCCTGTGTGATTTATCGCCAGCATTTTTAACTGTCTACACCCCAAGGCGTAATCTCCGCTCTTCTGATTCTGGCATGAACTATTCCTGCAGCTCTATGGGTGACCAGACTTTTTCTTCTTTGGCTCCAAAACTAAGGAATTCTCTCCCCACTGAGATTAGACATGCTGAATCTTTTAGTGTTTTTAAATCTTCTCTTAAAACATATTTTTTTTCAGGCTAGCATATATGTGAATTAGTATTATTATTATTTTTATTTTTTATGTCTTTTAAATTGATTTTGATTGTATGATTCAATTTTTTTTATTTATGTTTTTTTCCTTTTATCTCGATGTATCTTTTCTGTATGTCTTTGTGAAGCTATTTGAGATGCAATTTTTAAAGGCGCTAAATAAAATAAAGTTTATTATATTTAATTATTTCATTAATGCTTAAAAGACATTGTTTTACCACATGCAGCACAAACATGGCTAATGCTCTCCATATGTTTTGTACTGAGGTTGATGTTTTTGTGCAACTCTTATTTTTTATTATCATATTTTTGCAATCAGTGTCCTTAACAGTATAGTTATAATAACAAAGAAACCTCCAAGATTAAGCTGCCAGTACAACAAATATCATATAAAAATATGATAACATGATTTCTTAGAGGTTTAGCTGAAACATTAAACACCACATGAAACGCAGAGATGAATAAGTCTATTATGTCACTCATAAGAACGTTTAATATGAATGATGAGTGCCTGAAAAAAAGAAGTGTAAGAAAAAAACCCATAAGACTCAAGATGATTTAGTGACTAGTTTAAATTGACCTATGAACAGAGTGTGAGTCAACCCTTTAGCACATTTTCTCCCAATAATCTTTTTGTAGATTTTCTGTGTTTATTTATTTGGTCAGTATAGTTTATTTTCATATGACATTTTCATATGATGAGAATTCATCATTCATCAGTTTGGGCTTTATGCCAGTGTTTTTGAAAAGGTTTTAAAAGTTTTATTTTTCATACCTTTTAAAATGTGCATGCTTAATTAATATTGGTGTGATGTAAGATTAAATTGAGCACTGATAGCTGCTAACTGAGAAACCAGACACATGCAGGACAGAATGAATGATTCTTCAAGAGGTCAAAGAAAAACATGGAAAATTAATGTGATAATAATGAAAATTTATAATAAATAAAATAGAACATTGTGATGACCACGATATACAGAAAAATAGTTTCTCTATAGAGTAACATCAAGATTATCCATTATCACCCCAAAACTGTCAAAGAAACAGAATAATATTTATTTTTATTCTTTTAAAATGTTTTAGTACTAGTACTAAGTATTCTGTAGTACTTACAGTGAGTTTAGCTGCACTGCAACTTACTGTAAGTACTGATTAAATTTATAGCACAGATTTATAGCACAGTTATAAATAGGTTTACTACAAAATTATTTGAATATATAAAGGTTTGTTTACATCAGCATCACAGTTTTGAGGCAATGAGGCAAAATCTCTTACTGTTTTTATGTAAATTAATGTTGAATTTACACTTAATGTTGACATATTTTTTATCAACATTAAGTGTAAATTTACTTACAATAGTAAGAAAACAATATAACGTTTATTATTCTGTTTATTAGAATGATCAATAATCATTCGATACTTGGTTAAATACTTGTACTTCTAACAAAGGTTGACAGCAAACTCCAAATAAGCCAGTGTTTTAAACACACCACAAATAATATTGTCTTACTTTCAGTTGACATGGGGTGCTCATTGAGGGTCTGATGTCACCTATTTCAAAATGTAAAGATTTGCAAACCCATGTCTGGAAAAGACCATTAACATACACATACCCTCACTTCTATGCTCTCTCCCGAATGCAGCTGTCAAGAGGCAAGACAACATTAGGAAATTCTATTAATGAAAACATAAAACTAGATTAAAAAGTTAGTAGAGACAAACTTTAAGTTGGCTTGAGATAGTTTGAAGTTTAAAGTAGTTGAAAGTTAAAATTAGATTGAAGTTTAAAGTAGTTGAAAGTTAAAATTAGTTTGAAGTTTAAAGTAGTTGAAAGTTAAAATTAGTTTGAAGTTTAAAGTATAGTTTAAAGTTTAAAGTACCTAGTTTAAATTTAAATTAGTTTAAAGTTTAAAGTAGTTTAAAGTTTTAAGTAGCCTATAGTTTGAAGTAATTTAAAGTTGCTAGGGTGTTTCTAGTGGGTTGCTAAGGTGTTCTGGGTGGTTGCTATGTGGTTGCTAGGGTGTTCTGGGTGGTTGCAAAGGGATTTTGGGAGGTTGCTAGGGTGTTATGGGTGGTTGCTAGAGTGTTGCTAGGCGGTTGCTAATGTGTTCTGGTTGTTGCTAGGGTGTTACTAGGTGGTTGCTATGATGTTCTGGGTGGTTGCTAGGTGGTTGCTAATGTATTTTGGGTGGTTGCTAGAGTGTTGCTTGGGTGTTCTAATATATTTTGGGTGGTTGCTAGGGTGTTCTGTGTGGTTGCTAGGGTGTTGCTAGGGTGTTCTAATGTATTTTGTGTGGTTGCTGGGGTGTTTTGGCTGGTTTCTAGGTGGTTGCTAGGGTGTTCTGGGTGGTTGTTAGGCAGTTGCTAGGGTGTTTTGGGTGGTTGCTAGGCGGTTGCTAGGGTATTCTGGGTGTTTGCTATGGTGTTGCTAGGGTGTTCTAATATATTCACACTAACTCGCTCACACACACACACACACACAACACGCACAGACACACTCACTAACTCTCTCTCTCAAACACACACACGCACACACGGACAGACACGCTCACTAACTAACTCTCTCACACACGCACACACACGCACACACACTCACACATGCAGACACTCACACACGCACACACTCACACTCACACACACACACACACACACACTCATGCACATACACTCACACATGCACACACTCACTCACACACGCACACACTCACACACACACACACACACACACTCATGCACATACACTCACACATGCACACACTCACTCACACACACACACACACACACACACACACACACACACACACTCACTCACTTACACACTCAGATTTTATATATGAGTTTAGAGTTTATAAGATTAAGTAAATTTAGCAATTTGAAGTTTAATTTTGTTTGAAGTTTAATATTGTTTGAAGTAGATAGATGAGTTTATTAGTTTAAATCATAGACTGTAAAAAAAAAGGTTTACTGTAAATGTTCCCAATGGCTCATATAGTAGGCCTATCCACCTTCCTGACGAGCTTACAGCGTGTACAGTTTTTCTCGATTGCTTAAACACATTTCTTGAAACTATGCCTCGTATTCTCAAAACAGTAAACACAAATCCATAACGTCTCACCCAATTCCCCAAACATCCTATTTTCAGGTCAAAATGAAGCTCTACACTCAAAACCATTCACTCTTGCTGAAAAACCAAACTTTGCCCTCAGACAGGACACACAAGCCCTCAAAAATACACACACTACAACATAGTCTTACACACTAGTGCAATAAATTCAAAACAACATTTCCAAAACCCCCCCCCATCTTTTTTTTTTTTTTTCTCCTCTCTCCTACTCTTACGTAAGATGTGTGTGAGCATCATATGACAGTAAAAGAGCACACACAAACCATATTCAAATATGGAATTGTATTGGAATGGTAAAGAGTGTTGGTACATGCCTCCACTCAAGGATACAATATGATGAACAAGTCTAAGAGTGTTCCACGTATGGTTGAAATACCATCATTGGCCTAGAAAGATAACATTCTGGGAGTCAAGACTTCACTGTCACACTCTGCAGCCACTCTGTGTGACTGTACGACTGCTGGCCTTTTCTTGCAAGAACATAAACCTCATCAAAGACAATTGGAAATGTTTGTCTCTTATTCAGTGATAGAAATGTGATTGCCACCACACCTCCCTGAAGGTTCTGATGATGGAGGCGACGGTGAAGCGACTCAAATTTGGCTGTACTCGTTGCCCAACCTCCCTCATAGTCATACCATGGACAAGGACATGGCCAACTAAAGTGGCTTGAATTTAATCCGAGACTGCTTGTCTTCTTGCCCTTGCCCTTCCTCCTCCTCCTCCTCCTCCTCCTCCTCCTCCTCCTCCTCCTCCTCCTCTTCCTCCACCTCCTCCTCTTCCTCCTTCTATTCCTTCTCCTCTTCCTGTTCCTCCTCCTATTCCTCCTCCTTTTCCTCCTCCTCATCCTCCTCCTCTTCCTCTCCCTCCTCGACATATTGCTTAATTTTTCTGTGGATCCATTGTTCCAAAACAATATCTTTTATAAAAGATTGTATAACCTTTTATCTATATTGAAGGATCTGACTGATGTGTGTTCAATTTTGACTCTTAGTGTTTTCACCTGGGTAATTGTGTGCTAACTGAGCCTAAGCTGTGCTGACTTGAGTGAACAATTTTGAATGCTAGTGCTTCCTAAATGACCACGTGGTGTAGGCAATGAGAAATTAAGGGATTTGTGTGTAGAGTTTTGCAGTGACAGTCCAACAAATCTGACTAATGTGTCAAAACAGGGGAATAGTGTTCATAGTTTAGTGAAATGGGTGTGCTTTTTGATAAATGGCATTATGGTTTTGAAATTTTAGTTCAAAAGCCTGGTTATAGTGTTTAAGCAATCGAGAAAAACTGTAATTATGGGTGGCAATTCCGGTTTGGGGAACTTCTATTCAGACTGAAATGCATAATTTCAAATCATAAGCTTGCCCTAAAGCTGATTCGTCAGTTTGACTCAATGAGCTATCAGTTTTCTTTCATGTTTTATTTACATTTTTAGAACATAACAATTATTTAAGGTAAATGAAAATTAGCAGTTTGCTTCAATAGTCTGTAGTAATTTACGGAATTACAGTAATGAGAAAAAAAAGGTAGAAACTAAAAGTATATACTGTAATTCGAACAAATAATTGAGGGGGTAATCCTGCCTCTCTCTAGCATAGCTGAAATTGCACTCAGCAGTGTTTGAAAGGCACAAGGATGAAATTTATTCTGTTTTGAATGTGTGGTTCACAGTTTTGACAGCAGTGTGTTAGCATTTGAACAAAGTGCTGTAAATCCACAGTGTTGTGCAGGTTGTGGTTAAAGTCGTGGGATAAGTGTGTAGAGTTTTGAAAACTGTGTACATGCAATGAAAAACGAACTAGAGTTTGGTCCACATGAACTGCTGCTGTGCAGACTGGAGTTAGAGTTTTGCACATGTAGCTCCAGTTGTGCTCACTGTCGTTTAGCAATCGAAAAAAGCTGTAAGAATAACATGAGAATAACGTAACACTTGGTATTTTAACGTGATGTTATAACCAGAATATGGCAAGAGCTCTTTTCAGGCACTGCATTCTTTTCCTCATGATTATTTTCATTTTTTTCTTATGCATTGCGCTGTAATATGACATTACAGTAAGCCTAATAATTAATTTACTGGAATGCACGAAGAATCTCTCTTTTTTCCTCCCCAAATCCTCACGTCTCTCTTTCCAGGTTTGTTTTCACAGGCAGATACAATTTATTATCTTTCAAAAGGACTTTTCATGTATTCACAATAAAATGTTGTGCAATGTAAAACACTTTTTTGCTTCAGTCCACAAATAATGTTGATGTACACGTGATTAAACGTTTTTATAGACGCCCAGGTCTGACCGGACCGATTTTGGACCCTTTTAGAACCTTTGTCAAGTTCAGATGTGTAAAAATAGCCTAATGTATTGTCTTTCACAATGTTACCAATATGGGTGTGATCATTTATTTTTATATGCAGGAGTATGTATATACATTTGGCAGCAATATACATACTCCTGCATATAAAATGATCATGATGGTGAAAAATAATGCTTATGGTCATTTTATATAAAATATACTTTATTTCACAAGAACATGTGCAGCATGCATTTTTCTTTATGTAAAATAATGTCCAAAATCTTTGAAAATTCGGTATTGTTTTAAAAGAAACAACAAAAATGTACCGTAAAACTTCAAATAATAGCCGAGTCCCAAATAGGCGATTGTCTCTTTTACACGCCTGGAGTGGCTGCAGGTTTGGGTAAATAAAGGCCGGTCTCAAATAGAGGTCGGGTCTGTTTTTTTAGTTTCAGGTTGTATTTAATCTTCTAAAACCCGTCAGATCGTCCGCTTTTTGGCGGCCGCCAAAGCAAATTTTTTGTCCCGCCAAAGTCTATTTTGATCGGTGAGTGATGTAGAATAGAATGACACTTTATTTAGTCTTGCTCTTTATTTGTCACATACCAGTTATAGTTCATACAACGAGCAGTGAAATGTAAGTGTGGTATTCCTATAGACTCACTGTGTAATATAAACATACCCTAAATATTATTTAAAAGATGCAACAATTTTAAATATTTTTGAATACTTGCAAAAATAACCACGCTTGTGTCATTGTCAATTATTCCGCCCCTCCCTCACTTCCGGTTCTGGCGCTGGGGTTCTGAAACTGGTGGTACTGCGGGTCTGCAACTGGATATATCTCGTCTGTCAGCATCCGCTATGTTTTTTTTTTGTTTTTGTTTTTTTTAATTTGAGAGATGGTCTGTTTGCACGGTTAGGCGAAAGTGCTTTGAGTATGTGTTCGATGATATATCTGTCTGATCGTATTTGCTGTCGATGGAGGGTTACATTTATTCAGTTGATTGCTCTTGTAAGTGCGCCAGATTGGTGCCAATTATTGTCATGTCTGTATTGTAATGCACAACTTTGCCTCTCATTGTTATAAAACAACATACATCCAATCAACTTTAGCCAATGCAATCTCCTATGTCAGTGTTGCTTTATAATACTGATGTAACCCTTTCGAATGTAACATTCTGAATGAAAGTATATTTATTTGTAACTACGGTTGATTTATATACCATAAAAGGAGTTTCTGTATTTTAGGTGCAGTACTATCCTTAACCTCTAGAGGGCGATTAACGCTGTGGAATGTTGAGAGTCAGCGTATGTTGAAAATCAGATGAAGAAGCCTGCTGACTATGTACCATAGACAGTATAAGAAGTGGACAGAGCCATCTCATTGGAACTCAGTTGAGACAGTTGAAGCCCATTTTTAGCGATTTTTTTGAGCACTTCCGTTCCTGACGCGCAGACTCAAACCGCCTCAAACTAAGCTTGATGACGTGAGCAACCTGTCTGACAGACGTTAATCTTCTAGTAGCTGTGCGTGAAAATTGCCAACGTTAATCTTGCAGAGACGGGGAACTTGAGCAAAGAGTTCTTTGGCGTGAGTGAGCAGGAGTAAGTATGCCGTTGCTTTTATGGACTCATTATCTATGGGCTTCTCCCTCGACGGGACGTCCCCCCGATTGGCTGCGAGCTTCTCCTCCTGTCTGTACGGTAATTTCTGTACAGCGCGACAGAGAGTCGAGTGGTTATGACGCAATCGTTAGCCTATTTTTAGTAAATCGGTTTCTACGGGGCCATAATGTAACATAGAAGGTAATGGAGCCCTTTATACATTGTCGTGTTTCTTTAGAAATAAATAATGGACAAATGGAGTCTTTAAACGCCTCAGATGTAAAGTTATTCGCTGTCAAAGTGACGCCAAAATGAATGGGAGTCAATGGAAATGCTAACGCAAGTGAAGTTCTGCTACAACATGGCGGCACCCGGCCGGCTTCAACTTCCGGTCGATGGATTACCCCCTTGCTATGTACGCACGAGGTTAGCGTGTAGCTGCAAAAAGACGATCTAATTTTCATTTGTTTTTCGGTTCAATGTGCATATTCTTTTATAAAGAGTAATATTAGTCATCGAGGTTGTTTATTTATTGCTGAGGAAAACGTCTCTGGTTACTCACGTAACCGTAGTTCCCTGAGAGGAGGGAACGAGACATTACGTATGGGGAAATCCATTTTCCTCGAATCATGAAGTCTGATAGAATAACTCTTTTGCTTGCAAATAGCCAATGGCGGTCCCGCCATCACCTGATTGGCTGACACTGCTCAATATAGGTGACGGCGGGCGCCAAAAACCTCAGAATCTTAGCTGAACGAGAGTAAGGAGACTGAGAGTCCCTCCCACATGGCAGGTTACGTAATGTCTCGTTCCCTCCTCTCAGGGAACTACGGTTACGTGAGTAACCAGAGACGTTCCCTTATCGAGACGGTCTCTCGACATTACGTATGGGGAACAATAAAACCCCCGCCGCGTGGGAGAAACCCCGCCCAGCTCTCAGGAACAGACACCGGACCTGGTTGAAACATCTATTGGCACAGAGCCAACTCGGCATCTGCACCAACGAAGACCCCTCCCATCAAGCTAAGCACGCTGAACTGAATGGAGGGAGATTGCAGCAAGTGATTGGTGCTTAGGAAAATACTGCCGGCTATGAATGCGGACATAACAAAGGGCACAATATAGTGAACATGATAGCTATGCTAATAATAACTCGCACTGTCTGACGACTAGTCGAACCGTGGCTAGAGCGCGCGCCATCAGGGCAGTCTAGCCTAGTCCAACGACAGCTCAGCTTTTTCTCCCTGCACTGACAGACATGTGGTGCGAATGAAGGGATATTCAAGTTATAGAATCTCGCGAAGGTATTACGAGACGACCAACCTGCCGCGAAACAAATGTCTTGAATAGACATGCCTTTCGCCCACGCCCATGATGACGCCAAACTCCTAGTGGAGTGGGCGTGCACCCCTATAGGGAAACGGCTTCCCGTGAAGCATAAGCCAGCCAGTGCACAGCCTCCACTATCCAGTGAGATAGCCTGTTTCGACAGCGCGCCGCCTCTTAGCACCTGCGTAGCAGACGAAGAGCTGCTCTGAAGTTCGAAACTGGCTAGTTCTGTTCACATAAGCACGCAGGGCACGCATGGGGCACAAGCGTACTTCTGAGACTCTGAAACACTGACCTCATCCGAGCAAAATGCTGGAATTGCAACCACCTGGGCTTTGATGAATATACGCAGTAGATAATAGCCCCATAATAGCATAGCACCTCAGTAAACAACAAACACTTAACCGTAGCTACAACTGTGAGTAGACGAGTTAGCACAGAATAGTTGTACTGAAGGAAACGGGGCAACATAACAGCATAGCACATGTACGTAACAGCATCGGTCACTGTAGCGCATCCATGCATGTACATAACGTAGCATAAGTCGCCGTAGCGACAGAACTGCGTAGAGACAGAAACTGAGATGTACAGTTCGATCAGGATGGCTAGCTGCACGGAAACGGGGCAGCATTACAGCATAACACATGGTAAATTGCACATCCGTGTACGCAGGGCCGTCGCTAGTGGGGTGAAAGGTGGTGACAATTACAGGGGCCCCCGCTGCCCAGGGGGCCCCACAAAATCCAGCAGTTATACTATTTAGGCCCCTGTTGTATGAATAATTCCAATATTTATATTAGTTGTATGCCTGAGATTTAAATGAAAACCACAAAAACGTGCAATTTGGGTAAATATTTTTCCAAATATCTGCTTCTCTTACCTCCATAAAAATGGTTTAGTCCGACCTAAAGTATGTATTAATTATTCAGTCAGAGTCGGTGACAAACATCAGATGGACCCAATGAAATTGTAAGTCCCACCCCAGCTCGTGAACAGAACCAATCAGAGTTGAGGCGGCAGCCTGAAGTAAACGATGAACTTGGTGGAAGAGCAGGAGACTGACTGACTGAAAAATGTCGGGAAAAAAAGAAAACATAAATCAGGGAACCAGAAATGCCAGGAAAAGACAGAGAGGGAGGCAAGGAGAGTGGTTGTATCCCAGTCGATCAAGACGTTCTTAAAGACCGGTTATATATTGTTATTTCGCTGGGAATTAGAAAACTTGTGTCTACAGTCTGCCGTGTACAGTCATTTTTTATTATCGGTGCGCGCCGCAATCGACCGAATGATTACGTGGTCTAAATTCCTGTCTTTTTACACTATTGTAAATAGAGTTTTAAAAAAATATATATATATATATATATATAAATATAGCTGCGAGCAGCGATTACGGGCCCAAGCCGGTGGCACCGCAACCCCGGTGCCTTTAGTTACCTAAAGGCACCGGAGTGGCGGTGCCGCCGGCTTTGGCCCTTCATCGCTGCTCGCAGCTATATTTATATATATATATATATATATAAACAAGCCGGTGGCACCGCCACCCCGGTGCCTTTAGGGTTACTGTGCATGACGGGCAATATCGTAACTCCGCTTTGACCTTTGAGAAGATGTGTGCTGTAGAGCTTGCATTGGTGTGGGCTCTGCAAAAGTGTGCATTGAGGGCACATATCAACCACAAAGTATGCGTGAGCAACCTTCTGAAACCTAAAATGAAAAATGAGACACCCTACGGTCTCATGGACTTAATGCACACATGAAATAAGTACACAAGTTTGAAAGTTATATGAAGTGTGCCAAGACAGAATATTACTTGCCTGATCTGATTAGAAAAATAGTTGGTGTGTGTGTGTGTGTGTGTGTGTGTGTGTGTGTGTGAGGCGTGATTGAACAATGTAGACATAAAAACATACCCCGTCCTTTTGTTCATACAGGACATTATTCAAACTGCAAAGTGTTTACTTATATTTGTGTACAATCACAATAAAACACAACATTGTGCTTTTGTCAAACTGTAAACTACAACTGTCACCCAACCGAAATCTCTTACTCACACACACACACACACACACACACACACACACACACACACACACACACACACATAGTTTAAAAGCAAAAAAAATCTTTTGGACATTCATCATATTGCATTGGTTTTCATTTATTGTCCTCGATCAGAGCCCTAATCTGTTTATTTTTTCAGTTACACATTCTACATTGATTAAAAAAGAAAAATCAAATGTGTTTTTATTTTATACATAAATAAATAATCTATCATTCAGATGAGAATAAAGTTAGTGTTAGTTCAAATTTTAAGGAAAACAAATATATGATCTGAAATATAGCACATTCATTTATAATTCATTCAGGTTCAATTACCAAACATACAAATCTCAATGTAATTTAAAGCAAACAATACATTTAAAATACATGGGTTGTATGCTATTTTTTTTTATATAAAAAGATATATATCCAAAAAGACAAGGCCTAAACTTTAACAAGGGTTAAACAATCACTGTAACAGACACAATCACACACACACACACACACACACACGTCAAATCACTTACATTTTAGATGCAATATTGACTTTTTTTTCTGTTTCAGCAGCGAAAATAGTTAAACAAAGATCACAGCAGAACCATCGAGCATCTCACAGCAACGCGTTCTCATTACTGAATGATTCAGCATTTTGAACGAATCGGTTGACTCAAAGATTCAACGACCAATCCATAATCTGTCTCATTCATGAATGACTCAGCCGTTCGAACGAATCGTTTGAACGAATGAATCAATGACTCGCTCATTAAGACGGTCGCCTGGCGGCACCTAATGACGGTTTAGTGATATTAAAAGTATCATTCTTTCCAACGATTGTTAATTAACTCATATTTGAAACATAAGCTATATATATATATATATATATATATATACACACATATATATACACACACACATATATATATACACAAAAATAAAATAAAAACACATTTGAAGCGTGTTTGCTTACTAAATTGTGAGCGGAACGAAAGTTGCAGCAAATATCAGCAACAGGAGTCAAATTTCATTAATCACGAGAGTGAAGAGCTGACTGAAAAGATGATGACGGAATAGGCTATTTTATGTAAAAGCCCCTATTTAAGCGAATCTATCATTGTACTCTTTTGTTGTTGTGTTTTCCGTGAAAAATAATAGACTATTGAACTCACAATTCAAGCAATCGGCCCCGTTATTGCACTAATTTTAAAGTGACACTAAAAAGTATGCGGCTGCACTGGCATTCATAACCGTGCGCGTCCATGGCGACGAGCGAGCAGAACAGAGCGAACGTTTTTTAGTTCATTCCTACTTCCATAGGAATTCCCTCAAGCGCTCTGCAAGCGCAACCCTTATCAATGTCCGTGTGGACGTCCGTATTTAAAAGCTCTCGGTCCTCAGTCACATGCTTGCCAAATATATGTATAAATATCATTTTGGACACAAGAGGGCAGTATGGCCCTATGTATAATTTTGTATAATAACTATCACTCGAAGAGCCCCTCCCCACACAGACACACACACACACACAGTTCGCCCGCGCCTCTCTCTCACACGCACACACACACACACACACACACACACACTCCAGCATTGCAATCTTGAGATCGCAGCTTGTTCATTATGCTGCGTTCACACCAAACTTTTATACTCTTTTGTTGTTGTGGTTTCCATGAAGAATAATAGGCTATTGAACTCACAATTCAAGCAATCGGCCCCAGAAAAGGCGCTAATTTTAAAATGAAACTAACGGCTGACCGGGCATTCATAACGGTGCGCGTCCACGGCGATGAGCGAGCAGAACTTCCATAGGAATTCCCTCGAGCGCTCTGCACGTGGCCATTATCAATGTCCCGTATTTAAAAGCTCTCGGTCCTCAGTCACATACCAATGTATAATGTATATATAAATATAATTTTGGACACAAGAGGGCAGTATGGCCCTATGTATAATTTTGTGTTTAAACTAAAAGAGCCCCTCCCCCCCTCCCCACACAGACACAGACACAGACACACACGAATGGCAGGGTGCATTCTCTCTGTCAGAGGGAGAGGGAGAGAAAATTCTCAGAAACATCCACATTCAAACCAAAATATCTAACTTCCTCCTGGTCTGAGCTAATGACAGTTAATTAGAAAGTTGTCCGGCTTGATCTGAACCATATGCATACCTGTGTCTGTCGAGTTTCATGCAATTTCAAGCATGCTAAGAGTCTCAAAAGCATCAAACAAGAATATTAAAGTTTGATGTGTTGCCACGGCAACAGTATCTAAGATATCAATAATCCTTTCACAGGTCTACATCTGCCGTGTGTTTACATTATACACATAAAGTTTGAAGCAAATCGGGTAAAAATAAGAGGGTGATTTCAAAGCATTTAGGAAGTGACACACTTCCTGCTGCCAGTTGGTGGCGCTATAACTTTGACTCACAATAGTCACATCCATGTGATCGGGCTCTTACAACGAACACACTGTTGAAGTTTCATCAAGATCAGTTAATGTATGCAGTAGTTATGACACACTTCCTGTTTCACGTTTCTCGCCATAATTTTGTTTCCTCGCCACGGCCAAACCGCTCGAGATATCAAAAATCCCCTCGCAAACTTTCATCCTCAATGTCTTGACTTCATGCTGACCGAGTTTCGTGCCGTTTGTTTGAATTCTCTAGGAGGAGTATTTCACATTCCATTGCGTGTGTTTTACCAACAACCCTAAATAGCCCACTTCCTGTTGGGCTGGGGTAAAAAGTAAGAGTGTGAAGTATATATGAAACGAGGAGATCTACATGTGTACCGAGTTTCATATTATTACATGCAAGCGTGTTTGAGTTATGGACCATGTTTTCGGACCCCGTTCCAGGGGGCGCTGTCGAGCCCCCCTGCCACGCCCGGGTACCATCTTCAGCCCGGCCCTGATGGCCGCGGGTTCTGACATGTGTGCAAAGTTTCAGGAGTTTTTGAGCATGTTAAGGCCTCCAAAAGTGTCCAAAAGGTAGTAAAAAAATAATAATAATAATAATAATAATAATAAATATAGCTGCGAGCAGCGATTACGGGCCCAAGCCGGTGGCACCGCAACCCCGGTGCCTTTAGTTACCTAAAGGCACCGGAGTGGCGGTGCCGCCGGCTTTGGCCCTTCATCGCTGCTCGCAGCTATATTTATATATATATATATATATATAAACAAGCCGGTGGCACCGCCACCCCGGTGCCTTTAGGGTTACTGTGCATGACGGGCAATATCGTAACTCCGCTTTGACCTTTGAGAAGATGTGTGCTGTAGAGCTTGCATTGGTGTGGGCTCTGCAAAAGTGTGCATTGAGGGCACATATCAACCACAAAGTATGCGTGAGCAACCTTCTGAAACCTAAAATGAAAAATGAGACACCCTACGGTCTCATGGACTTAATGCACACATGAAATAAGTACACAAGTTTGAAAGTTATATGAAGTGTGCCAAGACAGAATATTACTTGCCTGATCTGATTAGAAAAATAGTTGGTGTGTGTGTGTGTGTGTGTGTGTGTGAGGCGTGATTGAACAATGTAGACATAAAAACATACCCCGTCCTTTTGTTCATACAGGACATTATTCAAACTGCAAAGTGTTTACTTATATTTGTGTACAATCACAATAAAACACAACATTGTGCTTTTGTCAAACTGTAAACTACAACTGTCACCCAACCGAAATCTCTTACACACACACACACACACACACACACACACACATAGTTTAAAAGCAAAAAAAATATTTTGGACATTCATCATATTGCATTGGTTTTCATTTATTGTCCTCGAACAGAGCCCTAATCTGTTAATTTTTTCAGTTATACATTCTACATTGATTAAAAAAGAAAAATCAAATGTGTTTTTATTTTATACATAAATAAATAATCTATCATTCAGATGAGAATAAAGTTAGTGTTAGTTCAAATTTTAAGGAAAACAAATATATGATCTGAAATATAGCACATTCATTTATAATTCATTCAGGTTCAATTACCAAACATACAAATCTCAATGTAATTTAAAGCAAACAATACATTTAAAATACATGGGTTGTATGCTATTTTTTTTTATATAAAAAGATATAAATCCAAAAAGACAAGGCCTAAACTTTAACAAGGGTTAAACAATCACTGTAACAGACACAATCACACACACACACGTCAAATCACTTACATTTTAGATGCAATATTGACTTTTTTTTCTGTTTCAGCAGCGAAAATAGTTAAACAAAGATCACAGCAGAACCATCGAGCATCTCACAGCAACGCGTTCTCATTACTGAATGATTCAGCATTTTGAACGAATCGGTTGACTCAAAGATTCAACGACCAATCCATAATCTGTCTCATTCATGAATGACTCAGCCGTTCGAACGAATCGTTTGAACGAATGAATCAATGACTCGCTCATTAAGACGGTCGCCTGGCGGCACCTAATGACGGTTTAGTGATATTAAAAGTATCATTCTTTCCAACGATTGTTAATTAACTCATATTTGAAACATAAGCTATATATATATATATATATATATATATATATATATATACACACATATATATACACACACACATATATATATACACAAAAATAAAATAAAAACACATTTGAAGCGTGTTTGCTTACTAAATTGTGAGCGGAACGAAAGTTGCAGCAAATATCAGCAACAGGAGTCAAATTTCATTAATCACGAGAGTGAAGAGCTGACTGAAAAGATGATGACGGAATAGGCTATTTTATGTAAAAGCCCCTATTTAAGCGAATCTATCATTGTACTCTTTTGTTGTTGTGTTTTCCGTGAAAAATAATAGACTATTGAACTCACAATTCAAGCAATCGGCCCCGTTATTGCACTAATTTTAAAGTGACACTAAAAAGTATGCGGCTGCACTGGCATTCATAACGGTGCGCGTCCATGGCGACGAGCGAGCAGAACAGAGCGAACGTTTTTTAGTTCATTCCTACTTCCATAGGAATTCCCTCAAGCGCTCTGCAAGCGCAACCCTTATCAATGTCCGTGTGGACGTCCGTATTTAAAAGCTCTCGGTCCTCAGTCACATGCTTGCCAAATATATGTATAAATATCATTTTGGACACAAGAGGGCAGTATGGCCCTATGTATAATTTTGTATAATAACTATCACTCGAAGAGCCCCTCCCCACACAGACACACACACACACACACACACACAGTTCGCCCGCGCCTCTCTCTCACACGCACACACACACACACACACACACTCCAGCATTGCAATCTTGAGATCGCAGCTTGTTCATTATGCTGCGTTCACACCAAACTTTTATACTCTTTTGTTGTTGTGGTTTCCATGAAGAATAATAGGCTATTGAACTCACAATTCAAGCAATCGGCCCCAGAAAAGGCGCTAATTTTAAAATGAAACTAACGGCTGCACGGGCATTCATAACGGTGCGCGTCCACGGCGATGAGCGAGCAGAACTTCCATAGGAATTCCCTCGAGCGCTCTGCACGTGGCCATTATCAATGTCCCGTATTTAAAAGCTCTCGGTCCTCAGTCACATACCAAATATATGTATAATGTATATATAAATATAATTTTGGACACAAGAGGGCAGTATGGCCCTATGTATAATTTTGTGTTTAAACTAAAAGAGCCCCTCCCCCCCTCCCCACACAGACACAGACACAGACACACACGAATGGCAGGGTGCATTCTCTCTGTCAGAGGGAGAGGGAGAGAAAATTCTCAGAAACATCCACATTCAAACCAAAATATCTAACTTCCTCTTGGTCTGAGCTAATGACAGTTAATTAGAAAGTTGTCCGGCTTGATCTGAACCATATGCATACCTGTGTCTGTCGAGTTTCATGCAATTTCAAGCATGCTAAGAGTCTCAAAAGCATCAAACAAGAATATTAAAGTTTGATGTGTTGCCACGGCAACAGTATCTAAGATATCAATAATCCTTTCACAGGTCTACATCTGCCGTGTGTTTACATTATACACATAAAGTTTGAAGCAAATCGGGTAAAAATAAGAGGGTGATTTCAAAGCATTTAGGAAGTGACACACTTCCTGCTGCCAGTTGGTGGCGCTATAACTTTGACTCACAATAGTCACATCCATGTGATCGGGCTCTTACAACGAACACACTGTTGAAGTTTCATCAAGATCAGTTAATGTATGCAGTAGTTATGACACACTTCCTGTTTCACGTTTCTCGCCATAATTTTGTTTCCTCGCCACGGCCAAACCGTTCGAGATATCAAAAATCCCCTCGCAAACTTTCATCCTCAATGTCTTGACTTCATGCTGACCGAGTTTCGTGCCGTTTGTTTGAATTCTCTAGGAGGAGTATTTCACATTCCATTGCGTGTGTTTTACCAACAACCCTAAATAGCCCACTTCCTGTTGGGCTGGGGTAAAAAGTAAGAGTGTGAAGTATATATGAAACGAGGAGATCTACATGTGTACCGAGTTTCATATTATTACATGCAAGCGTGTTTGAGTTATGGACCATGTTTTCGGACCCCGTTCCAGGGGGCGCTGTCGAGCCCCCCTGCCACGCCCGGGTACCATCTTCAGCCCGGCCCTGATGGCCGCGGGTTCTGACATGTGTGCAAAGTTTCAGGAGTTTTTGAGCATGTTAAGGCCTCCAAAAGTGTCCAAAAGGTAGTAAAAAAATAATAAGAAGAATAATAAAATATAGCTGCGAGCAGCGATTACGGGCCCAAGCCGGTGGCACCGCAACCCCGGTGCCTTTAGTTACCTAAAGGCACCGGAGTGGCGGTGCCACCGGCTTTGGCCCTTCATCGCTGCTCGCAGCTATATTTATATATATATATATATATATAAACAAGCCGGTGGCACCGCCACCCTGGTGCCTTTAGGGTTACTGTGCATGACGGGCAATAACTTAACCCCGCTTTGACTGTTGAGAAGATGTGTACTGTAGAGCTTGCATTGGTGTGGGCTCTGCAAAAGTGTGCATTGAGGGCACATATCATATGCGTGAGCAACCTTCTGAAACCTAAAATGAAAAATGAGACACCCTACGGTCTCATGGACTTAATGGACACATGAAATAAGTACACAAGATTGAAAGTTAAATCAAGTGTGCCAAGACAGAATATTACTTGCCTGATCTGATTAGAAAAAAGTTTGTGTGTGTGTGTGTGTGTGTGTGTGTGTGTGTGTGTGTGTGTGTGTGTGTGTGTGTGTGTGTGTGTGTGTGAAACGTGATTGAACAATGTAGACATAAAAACATACTCCGTCCTTTTGTTCATACAGGACATTATTAAAACTGCAAAGTGTTTACTTATATTTGTGTACAATCGCAATAAAACACAACATTGTGCTTTTGTCAAACTGTAAACTACAACTGTCACCCAACCAAAATCTCTTTTTTATTTTATACAGAAATAAATAGTCTATCATTCAGATGAGAATAAAGTTAGTTCAAATTTTAAGGAAAACTCTGAAATATAGCACATTCATTTAAAATTCATTCAGGTTCAATTACCAAACATACAAATCTTAATGTAATTTAAAGCAAACGATACATTTAAAATATATGGGTTGTATGCCTATTTTTTTTATATAAAAAGATATATATCCAAAAAGACAAGGCCTAAACTTTAACAAGGGTTAAACAATCACTGTAGCAGACACAATCATACACACACACACACACACACACACACACACACACACAGACACAGACACAGACACAGACACACACACACACAAGTCAAATCACTTACATTTTAGATGCAATATTGACTTTTTTCTGTTTCAGCAGTGAAACTAGTTAAACAAAGATCACAGCAGAACCATCGAGCATCTCACAGCAACGTGTTTTCTCATTACTGAATGATTCAGCATTTTGAACGAATCGGTTGACTCAAAGATTCAATGACCAATCCATAATCTGTCTCATTCATGAATGACTCAGCCGTTCGAACGAATCGTTCGAACAAATGAATCAATGACTCGCTCATTAAGACGGTCGCCTGGCGACACCTAATGACGGTTTAGTGATATGTTAAAAAGTATCATTCTTTCAAACGATTGTTAATTAACTCATATTTGAAACATAAGCTATATATATATATATATATATATATATATATATATATATATATATATATACACACATATATATACACACATATATATACACAAAAATAAAATAAAAACACATTTGAAGCGTGTTTGCTTACTAAATTGTGAGCAGAACGAAAGTTGCAGCAAATATCAGCAACAGGAGTCAAATTTCATTAATCACGAGAGTGAAGAGCTGACTGGAAAAATTATGACGGAATATTTTGTGTAAAAGCACCTATTTAAGCGAATCTGTCATTTACTCTTTTGTTGTTGTGTTTTCCCTGAAAACCGGAAGCAATCGGTCCCCGATATGGCGCTAATTTTAAAGTGACACTAAAAAGTATGCGGCTGCACTGGCATTCATAACGGTGCGCGTCCATGGCGACGAGCGAGCAAAACAGAGCGAACGTTTTTTCATTTCTACTTCCATAGAAATTCATTCGAGCGCACTGTGAGCGCCACCACTATAAATGTCCATGCGGACGTCCTTACTTTACTTTCACTTTTAACTTAGCGATTTAAAAGCCCCCGGTGTTACACGTCAAATAACCGGTGAGAAAATATTCTCGGAGTCACATAGGCTACCTAATATATTTAAATACAACAGGCCTACCTGATTTTGAACACAAGAGGGCAGTATAGCCCTATGTATTATTTGATATATTTATTTTTTTAACTGAATAGTGCATTCTGGCTGTTTTTAAACTTGTACATTATTCTTAAATTGAAAACAAGAATAAAATGGGTTTAGTTGTGATATTTGTATAATTTTATCTAGAAATAAATGGTGTATAATTAAATTTTTAGAAGATATGAGGCTTTTAGTGTTTATTTTTTTTACATGACTTCAATCCCTCGCCATAGCAAAACAATTAGAGATATTCAATAGATATTCACAATTATGCTTCTTTAATGTATTTTCATCATGTTGAAAACATTTGGTGGGAACAAAATAAACCACTTAAGAGGAGTGGGTAAAAATGTAGAGGCTGGTTTTGCAAAACATTCACATTCAGACCAAAATAGCCCACTTCCTTTTGGGCTAGCTTAAAGTTGTTTGGCCCGATGAGATCTATATACCGAGTTTCATAATATTACATGCAAGTGTGTTTGATTTATGGACCAAATTTTCAGACCAAGTTTATGGACCAAGTTAATTTAATTAATAAACTAATTATATAAAACTATTTTCAATGCACTACAATTAATTTGGTTATATGCCTTTACTTATTAATAAAACCTATTTAAAAAATACAAGGCATAAGCCATTTATTTTCCTTTTTAATGCAGGCAAAACCACACAGCAGTGAAATGGTTAATCTAGCCCCCCTCCCCCTCCCCACACTCACAGACACACACACACACAGAGACGTAGGCTCAGAGAGAGACACATAAAATGACAATTTTCAAACCAAAATATCTAACTTCCTGTTGGTCGTAGCTAATTACGGTAAATTAGAAAGTTGTCCGGCTCGAAGAGTACAATATACATATCGAGTTTTGTTACTGTAGATAAAACTAACCCCCCCACTTTTGTCAAAAGCATTTAGAAAGTGACACACTTCCTGCTGCCAGTTGGTGGCGCTATAACTTTGACTCACAATAGTTACATCCATCTGAATGGCCTCTTACCACGAACACACTGCTGAAGTTTCATCAAGATCAGTTAATGTATGCAGAAGTTATAACACTTCGTGTTTCTCTTTTCTCGCCATAAATTAGTTTCCTCGCCACGGCCAAAGCGTTCGAGATATCAAAAATCCGTCCGCAATTTAGCATCTTCAAAGTGTTGACCTCAAGCTGACCGAGTTTGGCGGTAAACGGATGCAATCTCTAGGAGAAGTACTTCAAATTCCTGAGCAAGCGTTCTCCAAACAACCCATAATAGCCGACTTCCTGTTGGGCTGGCGTAAAACTTGACCGAGGGTAAGTTGTTCGGCCCGATGAGATCTAAATGTGTATTGAGTTTCAGATTAATTCATGCAAGCGTGTTTGATCTATGGACCAAGTTTTGGGGACCCCGTTCAAGGGGGCGCTGTTGAGCCCCCCTGCCACGCCCGGGTACCAGCTTCAGCCCGGGCCTGATGGCTGTGGGCGCTGACCTGTGTGCAAAGTTTCAAGAGTTTTCAAGCACGTTAAGGGCCCCAAAAGCCCCTGAAACCTTGAACACCATTAAAATAATAGTCAAATTCCCCAACCGCCCCACACACAGAGACAGGGGGAGAAAATTCTCCTGAAAATCATATTCAAACCAAAATATCTGACTTTGTGTTGTTCGGAGCTAATGACTGTCAATTAGAAAGTTGTCCGGCTCGAGGAGACGAATATCCATACCGATTTTTGTTACTGTAGGTAAAACTAATACCCCATTTTTGACTAAAGGTGGCGCTACTGAGCCCCTCACCACGCCCGTTTCTGAAACTTTGCACATGTCTACTAGCTAATAAATGAGATGTGTCTGTCGAGTTTCCTGCAATTTCAAGCATGCTAAGAGTCTCAAAAGCATCAAAAAAGAATATTAAAGTTTGATGCGTTGCCATGGCAACATTATCTTAGATATTAAACAATCCTTTCACAGGTCTACATCTGGCGTGTTTTTACATTATACAGATGAAGTTTGAAGCAAATCGGGTTAAAATAAGAGGGTGATTTCAAAGCATTTTGAAAGTGACACACTTCCTGCTGCCAGTTGGTGGCGCTATAACTTTGACTCACAATAGTCACATCCATGTGATCGGCCTCTTACAGCGAACACACTGCTGAAGTTTCATCGAGATCAGTTAATGTATGAAGAAGTTATAACACACTTCCTGTTTCTTGTTTCTCGCCATAAATTCGTTTCCTCGCCACAGCCAAACCGTTCGAGATATCAAAAATCCCCTGGCAATTTTTCATCCTCAGTGTCTTGACTTCATGCTGACCGAGTTTCGTGCCGTGTGTTTGAATTCTCTAGGAGGAGTATTTCGAATTCCTGAGCATGGGTTTTCCAAACAACCCTAAATAGCCGACATCCTGTCGGGCTGGGGTAAAAAATCAGAGCATGAAGTATATATGAACCGATGAGATCTATAAGTGTACCGAGTTCTTATATTATTCCATGCAAGCGTGTTTGATTTATGGACCAAGTTTTCGGACCGCGTTCCAGGGGGCGCTGTCGAGCCCCCCTGCCACGCCCGGGTACCAGCTTCAGCCCGGCCCTGATGGCCGCGGGTTCTGACCCGCGTGCAAAGTTTCAAGAGTTTTCGGGCACGTTAAGGGCCCCAAAAGTGCCCGAATAGTCGTAAGAAAAATAGAAAAAAAAAAAAATAATAATAATCCTAAGGAAAACAATAGGGCTCTTCGCCCTTTCAGGGCTTGGGCCCTAATAATCCTAAGGAAAACAATAGGGCCTTCGCCCTTTGGGCTTGGGCCCTAATAATAATAAATAATCCTAAGGAAAACAATAGGGCCTTCGCCCTTTGGGCTTGGGCCCTAATTACACGAGTCACGACGCATTGCATTATGCATCTGACCTGCCGGCTGATGATATTTAAAACATCGAGAAAACACGAATACAACACACTGCACTTGGATGAATAAATGTATTCGCTTTATTTAATAATATTACCAGTTCCATATTATCTTTATTAAAAAATAAGACAACGAATGGTTTTATGCATTCCATTGAATGGACTGCATTCTTGTCAATTTCTAAATGTTTACTTTTTTGATTTATGAATTATAACAGACTGATGGGGAAAAAAATTACTTTTTAAAAATTGGTTTTATTATTATTTTATTTAATTATTTATTGCTTTTTGTTAGTTTTTATTAGTTGTAATTTTTAAATAAATATTTAACTTTTAAAATAAAGGTTTTACAACAACATCACCATCTTCTGTTATATGTGGGCCTCCATGTTCATCTATTGTACAGTATATGATATTGGTGGAGGATGGTGGGGGCCCACATCAATATTTTTTCAGGGGGCCCCGAATCCTCTAGCTACGGCCCTGCATGTACGTACATACATTCAGAAACTGTGAGTATGCACAGTAGATTAAGATAGCTAGTTTTGCACTGAAAGAAACAGAGCAACAAAATAGCAACACGCGTCCTTATACGTACATAAGTGCAGTGTAGTCGCTGTAGCGACAAACTGAATATGCAGTTAGATAGGATAGCTGGTTGTTGCACTGAATGATAGAGGGCAACATAGCAGCATAACACATCAGTGTGCACATTTTAAACATCTGTGTGTATAATGCAGCTCAAGTTGCTGAAGCGACCGAAACTGCATGAATATGCGTACACAATTGTCCATTACATTGAAGGGCAGCATAACGCTTCAATATCTACACAGATGCAATGCAAGTCGCCGTAGCGACGACTGAGACTATGCACAAGCATAGTTAAATTTTTGTGTACAAAAAACACAGCGTCAGAGGCATAGCGACATCGACTGTAAATACGTAGTTAATCGGAATAGCCGGCTGCACTGAGGATACAGGGCAACATATAACGGCATAAATCATAGACACATATCAATGTACATAACACAGCGTCTGTGGCATCGCGCAACAACTGTGACTACACAGTAAAAGAGTAGCCAGTTGCACTGAAGGGTACAGGGCAATATATAGCGGCGTAATAGTTACACATATCAGTGCGTTGTGTGTACACAGTGTCAGTTGCATCGTACAACAATTGTGAATACGTAGTGATCAGAATAGCCATTTGCACTGAAGGATAGGGCAAAATATGACTGCATAAATCATAACACATATCAGTGTGTAGTGTGCACAAACACAGCGTTAGTTGCATCGCACGACAACTATGAATACGCACTGCGTAGTAATCAGGATAGCCATTTGCACTGAATGACACAGGGCAATATATAATGGCATAAATCATTACACATAACAGAGTGCGGTGTGTACGTAACACAGCGTCAGATGCATCGCGCACGAACTGTGAATACGTAGTAATCAGAATAGCCATTTGCACTGAATGACACAGGGCAATATATAAGGCATAAATCATAACACATATCAGTGTGTAGTGTGCACAAACACAGTGTTAGTTGCATCGCACGACAACTATGAATACGCACTGCGTAGTAATCAGGATAGCCATTTGCACTGAATGACACAGGGCAATATATAATGGCATAAAACATTACACATAACAGAGTGCGGTGTGTACGTAACACAGCGTCAGATGCATCGCGCACGAACTGTGAACACGTAGTAATCAGAATAGCCATTTGCACTGAATGACACAGGGCAATATATAAGGCATAAATCATTACACATATCAGTGTGCAGTGTGTACAGCGTCAGTTGCATCGCACGACAACTGTGAATACGTACTGCGTAATCAGAATAGCCATTCCACTGAAGGATACAGGGCAATATACAACGGCAAATTCATATAGTGTGCAGTGTGTACATAAACACAGTGTCAGTTGCATCGCGCAACAACTGTGAATACGTACTGCGTAGTAACTAGAATAGCCATTGCACTGAAGGACACAGGGCAATATATGGCATAAATCATTACACACAACAGTGTGTAGTGAGTACGTAACACAGCGTCAGTTGCATCGCACAACAACTGTGAATACGTACTGCGTAGTAACCAGAATAGCCATTGCACTGAAGGACACAGGGCAATATATGGCATAAATCATTACACACAACAGTGTGTAGCGAGTACGTAACGCAGCGTCAGTTACATCGCGAATTCATATAGTGTGCAGTGTGTACATAAACACAGTGTCAGTTGCATCGCGCAACAACTGTGAATACGTACTGCGTAGTAACTAGAATAGCCATTGCACTGAAGGACACAGGGCAATATATGGCATAAATCATTACACACAACAGTGTGTAGTGAGTACGTAACACAGCGTCAGTTGCATCGCACAACAACTGTGAATACGTACTGCGTAGTAACCAGAATAGCCATTGCACTGAAGGACACAGGGCAATATATAATGGCATAAATCCTTACACATAACAGTGTGTAGTGAGTACGTAACACAGCGTCAGTTGCATCGCACAACAACTGTGAACACTTACTTGCAGTAATCAGAATAGCCATTGCACTGAAGGACACAGGGCAATATATAATGGCATAAATCCTTACACATAACAGTGTGGTGTGTACGTAACACAGCGTCAGTTGCATCGCGCAACAACTGTGAACACGTACTTGTAGTAATCAGCATAGCCATTGCACTGAAGGACACAGGGCAATATATAATGGCATAAATCCTTACACATAACAGTGTGGTGTGTACGTAACACAGCGTCAGTTGCATCGCGCAACAACTGTGAATACACACTGTGTAGTAATCAGAATCGCCATACAGGGCAATGAAATCGCCATACAGGGCAACTGCTATATGAAATGGTATAGCTCGTCCGCGGCACCATGCACAGGGACATAAATAGCCATCTCCTCGGGTTTCCCCGAGCTTCCGCTCTGCGATGCGTCTCCCGTCTATGAGGCGGGTAATAATGTTGGGGAGAGAAGCTCTTTTGCTGAGACATGTAATGTACCTTGTTATTGAAACAGAACACAGCGGTTTCAGAAACAACACATTCTCGTCTTACTCTGGGCGGGAACACGCCCTCTTCGCACCGGTCCGATGAACACGTCCCGCGCTCTTTCCTCCCTTCACACAGGACGCGGAAAGCGCTGCGCTGCGCTATGAAACCCATTCATTTCAATGGCTTGCGCCGCGCGAAGACGTTTTGTTGCTGCGTCGAGCAAAGCGCAAGCGCAGCGCTGCGCACCATTGACTTGCTCGCGCGCACGCCGCGGTCAAAGTTCAAAATAGTTTAACTTTTGCCGCTGCGCTCTGTGACGATTATCAGCGCGGCCAATAGAAACGGGACATCCAAACAAACACGGAAATCAAAATGGATGAACGGCTAGTAGGCTACTGTGTGTATCGGAATTTCCTGAGCTCTATGATACAAGTTTGAGGTCGTATAGGGACATCGGCAGAAAAGCTGTGTCATGGAGACATATCTCCATTCAAGTTGGCATGTCAGGTGTATTGTAATATATATATAATTTGTTCCTTTGTGTCAGCTTTAATGTTTGAATAAATGTTTTATTCTAAGAAAGAACTGAGCTCATGATGTTGATTTCTTCTCATTAGCAGGACTAGTGCGATATCGCTCGCTTCTTAGCACGGGACAGATACATAGTTTACTGCTGACCGAAAGGAGGAACAACAATCAAAATAACTAACCTTATTACTGACATATAGAACTCCCGCTTAAAAGGTTTTTGAAAACTCCGCCTACTTTGCTCTGGCATAGCGCAGCGCAAATCGCGTTGTATCTGAAGGGCAACGCTGAACCCAGCGGGCAGCGCATTCCGCGTCCTGTGTGAAAGCCCCTTCAACAGAACCCGCGAATGGAGATCTCTGCCGTCTCCCGGTCCGCGGCTCGAAGGCGGCAGACTGGGGAGAGGCAGGAGACACAAGGTCGTCGCTACGTGTAACGGCCAGCCTTGCACGAAGGATCTGAGGCCATCCTTAAAAATATTCTTGTTTGCCGTAACCCGACCGACCCTGTCAATTTAGGACCGACCCAATTTTTTATTTTGTTTCCCTTTTAGTCCGACCGACTTGCCGGTTGTAAATTTGGATTAAGACCGACCGATTTTTTTTTTACTCTTCAAACAACTAATACAAATGCAATAAAATATCAATTATATTATAGTAAGCAGGCTACGTTCTTTCTTTTAAATAAAAACCCGTGGCGTCATCTATATGATGATTATGTTTACACCATTGGTTTACGCATGTCACACTATGGCCTGTGCGTTCGATTCATTTCATTCACTGTCAATGGTTCGCGCTCGGTGATGATGGCTGCGGCGCGGCTGCTTGTGAAATACGTCTGTATGAGCCTACATTTAGTCGCTCATTATTCGAAATTCTTAATGGTCAAATAGGGAATAGATGTTAACGGCCTTTTCTCGGAGCGCGTCCAACAGCTCGTCACGATACGGCCGCCGCGAACGCGCGTCACACAGCAACGGCAGGCCCTGACAAACACACATAAGTATGGGAAGCCAAACACACCGAAAGTGGGACGAAACGGCGGGGTGTTACAGAGTTCGCGCAGCGACAGACTCGACAGCGCAGGGAGGAATTGTTTGCTTGCGCGACCTAATCTCACCAGCGCCGCGCTGACCAATAAAACAGCACATCCCATACCGAAATGTACTAAATTACACTAAAGAAAATCGACCATTCCACAATATGTCAGGACTACTTAATATAGTTTCTACAATGCGCCTAGCCATTTGACCTCACTGATTTCCGTTAATAATAGCAGATGTTTATGGGTCCAATTTAAACGAATAGTGCCAAATGCGCTGTTTTATTGGTCGGCGCGGCGCTGGTGAGATTAGTCATTCATTTATTTGTTTCCCTCTGAAAATCCACTCTTTTTCCCCAAATGAATGCAGCTGGAATTAATGCAATAAACATGTTTTTTGACAAAGATTTAAAATTGTTTGTTGTCTATAACCTGTATCAGAATGAGATTCGCAATGGTGCGCCCAAAGGCATGAGTTGAAGACACTGTCAGTGGCGTCACGATATGCAAATTTGTTTAAATTCATACCGACGTAATCACCATGACCAAAATTGTCCTTTTTTTTTTCATTGAATTTTGAAAAAAAATATATATAGACCTACCTACCGACCCTTTTTTTTTTTTTTTTGCTGTTACTGCAAACCAAAATATTTTTAAGGATGGCCTGATGGGAAGCTCCTCACAGGCGGGACATCCCGATCCCTCGAGTGCCGCCTCTGCGTGGTCCCGACCCAGGCACAGCACACAAGTTGTGTGCGTCCGGGGATTCAATAGGTCCACCACACGGGCGACAAAGAGACATAATATAATCCACCGGAACGCGAGAGGGGAATTAAAACTCCTTAATATACTCCGCTCTGAATGCGTACATCAACGGTGAAAACAGACTCGAGTGAAGAAAAAAGATTCTGAGGTTTTTGGCGCCCGCCGTCACCTATATTGAGCAGTGTCAGCCAATCAGGTGATGGCGGGACCGCCATTGGCTATTTGCAAGCAAAAGAGTTATTCTATCAGACTTCATGATTCGAGGAAAATGGATTTCCCCATACGTAATGTCGAGAGACCGACTCGATAAGGGAACAACCGGTCGAAGCTTTTGGTTACTGGTTTTTCTTTTACACGAACTCTGGTGAGTTTTGCTTATGCATTACTTTAACTTTCAAATTGATATTCCTTTTTCTTTATATGTGTCTTAAAGCCAATCAGAGTTATATATTATGTTTAGAATGTATTTTATGTATGTTTATATGGTAAAGTTAGAGACAAGTCTGTCTGTGTATAATGCTAGTTTAGCTGTTTAGTTAAATTATTTTATTTTCTACAAGTATTATAAATGCAGCAGATGATAAAAGAAATGTTGTACAACTAACGAAAAATTCAAATAAGAGAGATATATTGCATATTGAAATACTTTTATGTGTTTAAGCTGGTTATTTGCACTTATATTGTCACGTGTTGATGGTAATAACGGACATTTTGTGCAGCTAATAGAAAATGTCGGTGTAAAAATTGTTTATATTGAGAAAAATATTTAATGTGACTGCATTGTTTTATGCAGATTGTTTTTTTTTTAATGCTGATTCAATTTGAGTGATCAACCATTTGAACGGCGAGCCAGACCCTGATCTGCCACTCAAAGAATCGTCGTGGTCCATCACGGATGCACACAAGAGAGCTAAGCACATACATACTATCCGGGTAGCAACACAAAAGGCCTTTACACACCAATACATTGAAGCTCTTTACACACACACATGACCATTGGAGCTTAACACATGGACATTTGAGTTTTTTTCATATGGACATTTGAGCACTTCATATACTACAAAGGATCCAGAAGAAATTATTGAGACTGTGTTTTATTTATTTTTTTCATTTTATTTCATTTTTGGTATTTACATTCAACTTCTGGTTTGATATGAATCATTTTGTTGTTGGTTCATAGAGTTGAGTTGAGTGGAGACCAGACAAAGAGTCAAACTGTGAGAATATTGTTTAAATATTGAATGTGAATTATTGTAAATAAAATTGCTGGCTGATAATTACTTAAAATTGATTTGGTCCACCCTTTTGCTTTTAAATCCTCCCAGAGCCGAACCTAGGCTGAATTTAATCTCTGTAGAGTAACATACATAGAATATTGCATTCGTTGTCCCCGTTACACTAGCATATCGGATTATCAAAAATTGTTAAGTGTGTGTGTTGTCATGTAGGCTATAGACTGATTGTCTTGGATTGCAGCCATGAAATATTGTAATGCTATAGGCCTAGAGAAAATTTAGATGGTTGCGCAACTAGTACTGTAGGTCTGATGTTACTGGATGACTGGTGCTTGTGTGACATCGGCCTGGCTAAATGAGGTCATTGAGGAGGATGGAGTGAGATGTTTTTTGGCATTTCAGGACTGACAGTGGTGGTTGTTACTCTGAGCAATTGCTGGCACTGTTCTGTGGCTTTGTTTATTTTTTAGCATCACTACAGGAATTAAAGAAAGAGTTCTGTACATTTGAACAAACTAATCACTTTTTGGCCTGGAGTTACAGAGACAATATTGTTTCAAATTCTAGAAATTAAACAAGTAAATATAAATGGGAGTATAAAGATCAAAAACTGCAATCCCCATCATCAGTAAACTCTGTCCTTTCAATGCCATGCAAATGATGAGTGGATTTCAGATACAAACACGAAAGCATCTGAATTAAAAAAACCAGAGATAATTATAATAATAGTAAAAATATGAATCATAGCCTAACTGGTATTTTCTTTCTGTGGTTATTGTAGAGCTGCTTCAACAGATGGAGTGACTGTGTCTGTCGAGCACAGTAATAAACAGCAGTGTCTTCTTCTCTCAGACTCTTGGCTTCAAGATACTGTGTACTTTGAGACACGTCCTCACTCATAGTGAAGTGATTTTTCACTGAGTCTGCGTAAATAAGATAATCTGAGTCAGAACTACTGCCAGTGTTTACTCTCCCAATCCACTCCAGAGCTTTCCCTGGCTTCTGTCTGATCCAGTGCATGTAGAAGTCTGTCATTGTAAAACCAGATATTTTACAGGAGATCTTCACTGTTTCTCTTGGTCTCTTTATCACAGCAGAGGACTGATCTAATTGGATTTCATCACCACTGATACCTGTGGAATAAAAGACATAAATCATATTAACAGTGAATCTGAATTTTTTTTTTTTTTTTTTTGCTAGAATAACCCAAATGTCAAAATTACCTTGTTGAGATACAATCACCATAAAGATGAAATGGCAAATGCTCCTTGGCACCATTGTCAAAATGTTTTCTATATGTAAATGCTGCTCTTATTATTTCACTGGACAGTGAACAGTGAGCTGTATGTGTGTGTGTTATATAGAGGTAAATTAGCACATTTGCATAGTCTGCTTTTACAGGCCTTCATAATATGATTATTATTTATGAGAGGAGTTACTTAGTCCAGAATTGTTTATTGTGGACTCAAATTTAGGCGTGTGTAATTTAAATGATGTCAGTATGCTGGTTTTTTATTATTTTTCAGAATTGATATGAAAATGTAATAAAATAATTGTTTGATAATTGTGTTAAGTCTTCAGAAAAAAGTCGTTTGGTTTTTAAGAAAATGACTCCCTCTTGTGGAGCTCTGCTGCTACAGTGCACTATATTATATTAGCATTGTGATACATTTCTACAATAAACTTTTATACAGATTTTATTATTAATATAAATTATATTAATATATTAATACAAGATACATTTATTGTTTAACCAAAACATAACTTCAAATAGTATTTCGTTTTACAGACTCAAAACAACAATGTTAGATGTCATAACATTAAGTCCACTTAGTATGTGTGTGTGTGTGTGTGTGTGTGTGTGTGTGTGTGTGTGTGTGTGTGTGTGTGTGTGTGTGTGTGGTAGCGTGTCTGAATATGATCAAGAAGCAGGTATTCAGTGTGTTGATCATTGTGTTGATGATCTACAGATCTGTTTTTGCCAGTTTCTCACATTAAGCTGAGCCACTGTGTCTGTCTTTGCACAGTAATACACAGCTTTGCCCTCTGTCTGCAGGCTATGTCTAGCTCATTCTGGTCTGTGTCTCTGGAAATAGTGAAGCGACTCTTGAAGGAATCTCCAGAGTTAATTGATCCACTGCCCCATATGATCCCAATCCACTCCATGGCCTTTCCAGGAGGCTGCCTGATCCAAGCTGTGCCATAGTCTTTAAGGGCATATCCAGAGATCCCAGATAGCATGTAATCATTGAAACAATGTTGACTCAGTGTTGATGCGTCAACGCTAATTGCATTGAATTAACGTTACAAAGTAATGTTGCTTTAATATCACTCTTGCACCCTCAGTTAATGTTGAAATAATGTTTGGAATTCAACCAAAAATCAATGGTAATAGTATTGATTCAACATTACAAAGTGATATTTTATCAACATCACTTTTGCACCCTCAGTTAATGTTGAAATAATGTTGGCAATTCAACCAAAAATCAACGGTAATAGTATTGATTCAACATTACAAAGTGATATTTTATCAACATCACTTTTGCACCCTCAGTTAATGTTGAAACTATGTTGAACAAAAAATCAATGGTAATGCTATTGAATCAATGTTACACTATGATTGATTATACATCACTGCTGTTGAATCAATATTGAAATTAACAAAAATAATCAATGGTAATATTGTTGAATCAACGTTACACTATGATGTTGAATCTACATCACTGCTGTTGAATCAGCTCTGAAATTAACAAAAATAACCAATGTTAATATTGTTGAATCAACGTTGCACTATGATTGATTCTATATCACTGATGCGGAATCAATATTGAAATTAACAAAAATAACCAATGGTAATATTGTTGAATCAACGCTACACTATGATGTTGAATCTAAATCACTGCTGTTGAATTAACACTGAAATTAACAAAAAATAATCTTTGGTAATATGGTTTGATCAATGTTACAATGTGATGTTGATTCTAAATACATTTTGTTGAAAGACTGAAAAGGAATGTCAAACAATGTTGCCATCTGATGTACCAATTAATGTTGAAACAACATTAATATTTCAATCACACTTCAATGGTGCGTCAACAAATTCCTGACCATTTCAAAATTTGTCGAAAACCTTTTCAAATATAAATGACACCTTTCCAGCAGTTGAGTCAATTTATTTTATTCAATCAATCAATGACAACAAATATATTCAAATATCATTTTTTTAAAAGAAAGGGGGAGAAATAGGACAAAAGCATTTCAACCTTTAAAAATAAAATTGGCTTCAGAAGTCTGATGTCATCATAACTACAGGTCCAGCGGTTCAGGTTTTTAAAAATCTGTCTTGCATCAGATACTGCCTCAGATACTGCCTCTTTTCCTTTGGGTTCTCTGAAATCTGAAAAAGAAAGCATGATGTTACTCAAGAACGAATCAATTCAGTTGTCATACATACAGTCACATTCAATAATGTTAATATACTAAACACAATATGATTCACTTTTTTTTTAAAGCCACTGAAAACAAAATATTCTAACTACGATTATAGTATCGTAAAATTCTGTTTATTTATTTCTATGAATGCTTTAATATCAAAAGAAAACACTAGCAGGGGTGTCGGATTTATCTCCAGCCCTAAACACACCTGAGGCAGATAATCGAGGTCATCAGATCAATGAACACTTCCAGGTGCTGGAGCTAAACTCTTCATGAAGAGGAACAAACACCTCTGAGCTATAGCCATTCATTTCATTTTCTGTGAAACTACAGCATTCAAATAACACTTTTATCTTGTAGAATAAAAAAGATCTTAGAAAACTTCTTTAAAGAGATAGTTCCGCCTGAAATGAAAATTCTGTAATCATTTACTCACCCTCAAGTTGTTCCAAGCCTGTATGAGTTTCTTTATTCTTTTGAACACAAAATAAAATATTTTAAAGAATGTCGGTAACCAGAAAGTTGACGGTGGCCATTGATTTCCATAGTAGGAAATAATGGAAGTCAATGGCTAACATCAACTGTCTGGTTACCGGCATTATTCACTCTATCTTCTTTTGTGTGCAGCAGAAGAAAGACATTCATACAGGTTTGGAACAACTTGAGGGTAAATAAATGATGACATAATTTTAATTTCAGGCTGAACTATCTCTTTAAAGCTGCAGATTCACCTTATGTAGACCCCAATCTCTTTAATTATCACAAAATAGCCATGTCAGTCAGTTTCTTAATAAACACTAGATGTTTTTTTTGTTATTGTGTTTCAGTGGAAACAAGCTAAACTGAATGGAAATCAGTTATTTCTCAAATTGAATACAGATTCAGGAATATGAATGATTACCTGATTAAGCAGTGATAAGATACAGGATATCATCAAGTCCCAGGTCAGGTGATTATGCTGTCGACAACAACTCAATGTATGATCAATGTCAGCATTATCAGGAGGGTGCTTTTTTAATTGTCCATCTTCATCTGCCTTCCCTCCTACTAAAGGAGCAATGTGTTCTGCATGCAAGCACTGACCGAGACAAGACATGGGCTATGTTAACATTCTTGCTTATGTTCATGTCTCTTGCACCTTAAGAAATCTGTTAAATGACATAACTTTATTCAGGAAATTCCTAATAAACTTTACTAAAGCAAGATGCATTTTTTAAGAATGTAGAAAAATAGATGCTTTATTCAAACACCAAAATAACTTTGTAATCGAATTACAGTGAGTAACAACACAAATCAAACGCAAATAAGCATGCAAAACAAAGGAACAGAGAAATAAGGTAGATGCACCATTGTTTGAAACTGTGCTAGAGAAGTCATGTATGTCAGGTGATTCAACAAACAAGACTTCTGTATAGGATGCACCTGTTTTCACTCTAATGAGGAAGCATTAGACTACTGAGAAGTGCACATGCAAAGACAAAATGGGCGTTTACCAATCAGTGGCCAATTTCAAACTACAATACAGGTAAATGTTTTTCAACCATTTTTCAACAGACTTGCTAAAATCATGAAGGCCCACCCCTAAACCAAGCCCACAGTGGATTACAGCAAATCGGGTAAAGCGGTTGAAAATGCCCATTGTGGTTTGAAAACGCCCCACTGATCGAGAAACACCCACTAGTGTTCTGCAGAGATACGCCTGAATGATCTTGTGCTCATCAACTACAAATCACTGTTAGTTCAATGTCACTGTCTCCACCCATGTGTGTTGTTGGCTTTCATCAAAATTTCAATGCTGATCCAGCACACTTTAAACATTGAAATGTCAATCTCAACCAAAATGATGGTTTAGATCAAAACTCAACATTGTATCAATGTCACCATGCTATCTGGGTAACCACTGCCAGCTGAGATGTATGCCAGCCACTCCAGACCTCCTCCTGCAGCCTGTCTGATCCAGGACAAGGGCTGGTCACCACTAAATCCAGAGGCTGTACAGATAAGTCTGTGAGATCCTCCAGGTTTAATAACCACTGACTCAGACTCAGTCAGTTTCTGACACCAACAGACTGAAAAAAAAATTAACAGTTCAACATTAACATTTACAACAGCACACATTAATATATGTCTAATTGTCAACATGGTTTCAAGAGTCTTTCTTACAATCTGTGAGAGCAAACATGAAGATTAAACACAGTTTAGACACAATATCCATTGCCATGTTATGAACTTGATGCAGGAAATTCATAAACAAGTTTTGTGTCTGTAGATGAATAGAGTGGGGGCTTTTAAAAAGGAGAAGTGGAAGTAGATTTGCATAGGCTGCCCTCTAAAGGTACATTTACATTTTCTGTGTCCTTATTAACCTCTGTAGCAATGTCTCGTCTGCCTTTCATTTTATTGTTACTTCTTTTTGTAGCTTATAATAATTGATTACATTATAAATTTGTAATTATTCCAAATAAAAATTTACATTATTCATTTATAATTATTCCAAATCAAAATCGTGCAAAATTGTCACATTTTCCCCAATCTCACACAGGCAGAGGTTACTTTACTAATAATTGGAGTAACATATTTTAGGTGTGAACAATAATTATAGAGATGAGACGGATGAGTATTTTTTATATTGCTTTAATGCTGATGTTGATGGGTCAGTTGAATTTTTACAGATTACCCATCTGAAGCATTTTTGATAAAATATGTCATGAAGAATGAATGTCTCCAAAGCACATACGTTTTTGTACTGCACAGAAGCCTCTTGTGTTACTGTGTTTTTCGGGCACAGTAATAAACACCAGTGTCCTCAGCCTGCAGATTTGTCATGTGCAGATACACCTGCATTTTACTGTTGTCTCTGGAGGTGGTGAATCGTCCTTCAACGGTTTTAGAGTAATATTTGTCACGGCCGCTTGGAGCAGAAATATGTGAGATCCACTCGAGCCCTTTCCCTTCAGCCTGTCTTATCCATGAAATATCTGCATTGCCAACTTCAATCCCAGAGAAAGTACAGGTCAGTTTATGTTCATTCCCAGGTTTGATGACGACTGACTCAGACTCAGTCAGTGTCTGACCTTTGCACACTGTTAAAATAAAATAAATGAGATGCTTGAGTTTTAGCAATAAAGTGAAAAACAGAGATGACTTGACAGCAAATAGATGAAAATTAATCAAATAAATATGCACTGAAGTGCTTAAAAATAAATCGTACTTACTTTTAATAGAGACTAGAAGGCTTATGAAACAAGTAATTCTGAGTACCATTTTTGCCGCAGTTTTTGTTAAAAATCTCAATGACAAAACACTGAAAAGGAGATAAATATGAAGAGTTTATAAGGCAGAATGTACATTTTAATTTGCATAGCCCATCCTCCATCAGATTTTATATCAAAGGAAGGTCAGACCAAAAGAAAAAAATTCAACCCCACCTGGATTCATCTTGCACTTTGTAAAGGATATTTACCACTACAGTGCACTAATTCGCTTGCAAGTTTTATCTTTATGGAGATAAAATGATTAGTGTTTATCTCACTGTGGAAATGTATATACATTTAAAATAGAGTTTTCATGATTGAATATTTTTGAATCTCAGTCAAACAATATATGAATAATTTTCAGATTAATTTAGCAGATGCTTATGTATGGTGACTGTAGTACACTCAATGCAGGTTATGTATCTAACCGGCAAAAGCTCTAGCTCTAAACTAGCACCCATGTTGGTTGAAAAGGGTAATCAATGATCAACCCTCCAAGCTTGGAATCTATTATCTTTATGACTTTCCTTTATTACCAGCCTAAACTAATCCTCTCATTTATTTGAGAAGCTGTTTATACAGAAATATTAAGATATTTTAAACTATTTTCTAAACAAGTAATGTATTGAATTGTGGGGAAAATTTGCAGTTATTGCTTCAGTGATCATGACAGTTTTTGTGCAGCCCTGCAGTTTTCTGTGTAACTGTGACTCTCTTGCACAGTAATAAACAGCTGTGTCTTCAGTCTTCAGGCTTTTCACCTCTAAATACAGCATGTTTTTTACTGTCTGTGGTAATGGAGAACTGGCCCTGTAGAGACTGGGCATAATATACACTTGAGCCAGATATATGTCCAATCCACTCGAGACCTCTCCCTGGTTTCTGACGGATCCAGTGCATCCAGTAGCTGCTCATTGAGAATCCAGAGACACCGCAGGACAGAGTCACTGATTCTCCTGGTCTTTTCACCACAGAATCTGAGGAGCTCAAAGACTGACCACTAACACCTAAAAAACAGAGGAAAAATCACATTAGATGATTTAGAACAATGAAATAATAATCTACTACAAATGTGAGTTTCTCACATGCAATAATCATCAGTAGGAGTCCATATAGTAGCATCTCCATTACAACAGAAAAAGGCAGTAAAACAGTTATAGGTTTCACTGAAGCTGTTTTAGTCACTGAACACATGCACTGACTGGAAGTTCAGCTTATAACACAATCTTTCAATAGTCTGGGAGACGTTGACCCTTCCCACAAAACCATTTACATCTTTGGAGGTAGGCAGACTTACACGGCAGTATTAAATATCTGCAAATTATCACATAGACAAGGGAAAAAAATCTTGACCAACATTTGATAAGTGAGAAAAGATGTATTACTTTATCAGTGTATACCTTTGTTCTGTAATTTATTCATGGTGTTATTTGTTATTGAGTCAATGTTTCAGAGATGCAACAGCATCTACGGTGGAAAGATGCATATTTGGAAATTCACCAGAACTGCCCAGTGACGGGCCATTTTTTTAGTTGTCTAATTTATAGTTTAGAATGAATATTTGTTTTTTAGTATATTGTTGTTGTTCCCTCTCCTTTCCGGATTAGTGTGTCAGTTTTGGGCATAAGCAAGTTTCAAGAACTGGTTGTGATTCCACATGTATCTGCCTTGTAGACCGGATTTGGAGTTTATTAGGATGTATTTAAAGACCCCCTTTGGTGAAAATCAAGTTTTCAATGTTGTTGTCTGTGTTTTAAAAAAAAAATGCTTTAAGACAAACCATGTGCAAATTCATGTCAAAACCATTGCGGAGTATTTTCTCCTTAAAAGTGAACCAAAGACATTCTCAAAAACACGGTTTGAATTCGCCGGTATCTTACATCACAAACTATCTTTTAACCATTCACGTCAACGTGCGGGCGGGTTTTAGCATATCATTACTTGTGAAGCAGGGGAGTCTCATAAGAAGCCAGGTTAATCCGGTATATAGTATTTTTTTGTTGATATGAAAAATCGTGTACATATAGAAATATAGCAGGTGAATTGTGTATATGATGTACACTCACCTAAAGGAATATTAGGAACACCTGTTCAATTTCTCATTAATGCAATTGTCTAATCAACCAATCACATGGCAGTTGCTTCAATGCATTTAGGGGTGTGGTCCTGGTCAAGACAATCTCCTGAACTCCAAATTGAATGTCAGAATGGGAAAGAAAGGTGATTTAAGCAATTTTGAGCGTGGCATGGTTGTTGGTGCCAGACGGGCCGGTCTGAGTATTTCACAATCTGCTCAGTTACTGGGATTTTCACGCACAACCATTTCTAGGGTTTACAAAGAATGGTGTGAAAAGGGAAAAACATCCAGTATGCGGCAGTCCTGTGGGCGAAAATGCCTTGTTGATGCTAGAGGTCAGAGGAGAATGGGCCGACTGATTCAAGCTGATAGAAGAGCAACTTTGACTGAAATAACCACTCGTTACAACCGAGGTATGCAGCAAAGCATTTGTGAAGCCACAACACGCACAACCTTGAGGCGGATGGGCTACAACAGCAGAAGACCCCACCGGGTACCACTCATCTCCACTACAAATAGGAAAAAAAGGCTACAATTTGCAAGAGCTCACCAAAATTGGACAGTTGAAGACTGGAAAAATGTTGCCTGGTCTGACGAGTCTCGATTTCTGTTGAGACATTCAGATGGTAGAGTCAGGATTTGGCGTAAACAGAATGAGAACATGGATCCATCATGCCTTGTTACCACTGTGCAGGCTGGTGGTGGTGGTGTAATGGTGTGGGGGATGTTTTCTTGGCACACTTTAGGCCCTTTAGTAACAACTGGGCATTGTTTAAATGCCACGGCCTACCTGAGCATTGTTTCTGACCATGTCCATCCCTTTATGGCCACCATGTACCCATCCTCTGATGGCTACTTCCAGCAGGATAATGCACCATGTCACAAAGCTCGAATCATTTCAAATTGGTTTCTTGAACATGACAATGAGTTCACTGTACTAAAATGGCCCCCACAGTCACCAGATCTCAACCCAATAGAGCATCTTTGGGATGTGGTGGAACGGGAGCTTCGTGCCCTGGATGTGCATCCCACAAATCTCCATCAACTGCAAGATGCAATCCTATCAATATGGGCCAACATTTCTAAAGAATGCTTTCAGCACCTTGTTAAACCCTTTAAGCGCCAAAGTCGCAAAATTGCGACAATTGCGATTTAATAAAACAGGCTGTGGATCCTAATATGGTGTAATATCTAATTTGTATTCCCTACCACTAGATGGCAGACATGTAATACTTTGATTCAAGATCAAAAAGACGTCATGTTCCTATTCAAAGTGTTGGAGGAAACAGCAGAGCAAGTGAGCGATCGTGTCATTGATGCGGAAGCAGTTCAGTTCAGAGCGTCTGAGTAAATTGTGATATTTGTGAGAGAAAATCGTCAAATGGCTAATAAAAACTTGTACCGTGAGGATGTGTTGCAAATGTTATTCGCCGATTCTGACTCTGAAGGGGAATATTTGCCTTTTGTAAATGACGATCGGCCGTCTAATGATCGCGCTTCTCCCGGTACATCTTTGCCGTGCAATGGTGCCGCCCGCGCCTCTCCCGGTACAACTTTGCCGCGCGCGCTTCTCCTGGTACATCTTTGACGCGCAATGGTGCCGCGCGCGCTTCTCTCGGTACATCTTTGACGCGCAATGGTACCGCGCGATTCTCTCGGTACATCTTTGACGCGCAATGGTGCCGCGCGCGCTTCTCGCGGTACATCTTTGCCGTGCAAGGCGAGATCGAGTGTTCACGAAGCACAAACCGATCATTTTGACCATTTGCCCAACGGGGATAGGGGTGGCAGGGGTGGACGTGATCTTTTCCTGAATACTACTGATGAACTGATCAAAAATTAGGCTACTGTTCACATGTGTTTTACTAAAAATGTATTGTAATATAGTACTAATTTAGTACTTTCTCCTATTTTATTGTTGGTTTCCTCTTTTCCAAACATTTGGAATAAGGATAAAAAATAAAATAAAAAAAAGCATGTAAATAAATTCCAACATCAATTCAATATCTACTATTTCCTGAATATTACTGATGAACTGATAAAAAAATAGGCTACTGTTCATATGCGTTTTACTACTATATAGTATAGTAATACTTTAGTACTTTCTCCTGTTATTGTTGGTTTCCTCTTTTCTCATCATTTGGAACGAGGATAAAAAAAAATAAAACATGCAAATAAGTTCAAACATCAGTTCAATATCTACTATTTCCTGAATATTATGAAATTCAAGAGGGCCGCCCCCTTATGGCGTCATAATATGCAAATTAGATGAGTATATTTACATCCCACATACACTCACCGGCCACTTTATTAGGTAACCCATGCTAGTAACGGGTTGGACCCCCTTTTGCCTTCAGAACTGCCTCAATTCTTCGTGGCATAGATTCAACAAGGTGCTGGAAGCATTCCTCAGAGAGTTTGGTCCATATTGACATGATGGCATCACACAGTTGCCGCAGATTTGTCGGCTGCACATCCATGATGCGAATCTCCCTTTCCACCACATCCCAAAGATGCTCTATTGGGTTGAGATCTGGTGACTGTGGAGGCCATTTTAGTACAGTGAACTCATTGTCATGTTTAAGAAACCAATTTGAAATGATTAGAGCTTTGTGACATGGTGGAAGTAGCCATCAGAGGATGGGTACATGGTGGCCATAAAGGGATGGACATGGTCAGAAACAATGCTCAGGTAGGCCGTGGCATTTAAACGATGCCCAATTGGCACTAAGGGGCCTAAAGTGTGCCAGGAAAACATCCCCCACACCATTACACCACCACCACCAGCCTGCACAGTGGTAACAAGGCATGATGGTTCCATGTTCTCATTCTGTTTACGCCAAATTCTGACTCTAACATCTGAATGTCTCAACAGAAATCGAGACTCATCAGACCAGGCAACATTTTTCCAGTCTTCAACTGTTCAATTTTGGTGAGCTCTTGCAAATTGTAGCCTCTTTTTCCTATTTGTAGTGGAGATGATTGGTACCCGGTGGAGTCTTCTGCTGTTGTAGCCCATCCGCCTCAAGGTTGTGCGTGTTGTGGCTTCACAAATGCTTTGCTGCATACCTCGGTTGTAACGAGTGGTTATTTCAGTCACTGTTGCCCTTCTATCAGCTCGAACCAGTCTGGCCATTCTCCTCTGACCTCTGGCATCAACAAGGCATTTCCGCCCACAGAACTGCCGCTCACTGGATGTTTTTTCTTTTTCGGACCATTCTCTGTAAACCCTAGAGATGGTTGTGCGTGAAAATCCCAGTAGATTAGCAGTTTCTGAAATACTCAGACCAGCCCTTCTGGCACCAACAATCATGCCACGTTCAAAGTCACTCAAATCAACTTTCTTCCCCATACTGATGCTCGGTTTGAACTGCAGGAGATTGTCTTGACCATGTCTACATGCCTAAATGCACTGAGTTGCCGCCATGTGATTGGCTGCTTAGAAATTAAGTGTTAACGAGCAGTTGGACAGGTGTACCTAATAAAGTGGCCGGTGAGTGTAAACTTTCAGTCATCCCCAACATTTTTCTAATTTACAGTAGATCTCTATCTTTAAACTCTTTCAAGCCACAAGCTTTTGAAATGTTGATGTCAAAATCCAGCATTTAAAAAAAAAAAAAAAACCTTGGCGCCTAAAGAGTTAAATCAATGCCACGTAGGAGAATTAAGGCAGTTCTGAAGGCGAAAGGGGGTCAAACACAGTATGTATGGTGTTCCTAATAATCCTTTAGGTGAGTGTATATTACGATGTTATGATGAACAATATGATTTTCTCCACTGACGTTGTAAGTTGTTCAAAGCGTTTGTAAGGATGCTAATTTTTAGAAGGCAGTTGTCTGACTCTGAGGCCCCATCCACACTACTGCGTTTTAGTTTAGAAACGGATAATTAAAACGAATACGATCTTCGTCCACACCAGCGTTTTAGCTGCGTATTAGAATTGATCTCCGTCCACATTAAAACGACTGAAAACGCGGATCACGTGACCATTCACCAACACTGGGCATGCGCGTGCCGGTGTAAACACAACTTCATTGATACAATTATCCCACCATGCTCTGGGTTAACCCCAAACCGACGCTCCATGTGCGGTCAGCGCTGCCGCTGCACACGGGAATTGTCACAGATCGCTGGAATAATAGCTTGACTCCGGCGCATGTAGGCAGAACAGCGTTGTAAAATGCAGAATTTACTTGTACAACAGCGGCTAGCAAAGATATACGCCATGACTGATGAAACCCAATCATAGAGCCGAGCGTGAACCTCTACTACGTCATCGTTTCTAAAGTCCTCCGTTTAGACCCGTCTACACTAAAACGCCCTCCGGAGATTCAAAACGAAAAAAGGATCGGCAGCGTTTCTAAACTTCTCCGTTTTGGGTCCCCGTTTTCGCCGTTTTAGTGTGGACGGGAGGTGCAAAAGTAGCAAAAGATCTCCGTTTTTAAACGAAAACGCAGTAGTGTGGACGGGGCCTGAGATGGTGAACGGGAACATGGTTTGTGTGACATTAGCAACATAGCTGTTTGATAACACAGTCAAGCAAAAGACTAATCATATTAATTGCCGTTATGTGTTCGACGTTGTGAGCGATACATAAAACGCATGATCAGTTTCTGGGTCAATCGTATATGGCTGAATTAAACCAGTACTTCCACTTGCCATTGTACAGCGTTTAAGTTGACCGAGTGGATCTCTGAGCTGGTGTGAGTGATTTTGTGGCGGGGTTAATATGCATGTTGCAAGTTGATTTTTTTTTTTTTAAGTTATATCTCAATCTTTTTTTTTTTTTAAATAAGCTCCATCCTGACAATACCCGTTTTGCCGAAGTGTCCTTTTTTTTGGTGGTGGTGTTTTTTTTTGTTTTTGTTTTTTTTAAATGAATGCTATTGGTCACCCTTTAAGTCTATCTGTCTGTTTTAAAAAATATTTAGCCAATGAAAGATCTTAAAAAGAGCTTGTGTAAATCTTGTTAATCTTAAACTGTCAGTAAAGCTGATAACTCCGCCCCCTCTATCATGACTGAATGAACTGAAGCTCTGCAGCGGCCACACAGCCAGTGTTGCCAACTTAGCGCCTTTGTCGCTATTTTTAGCGACTTTTCAGACCCCCTTAGCGACATTTTTTTTAAAGAAGCGACTAGCGACAATTTTAGCGACTTTTTGGACAAACCCCAGTAACCTCCAAATGTTGCCAGTACTGTCCTGCGAGCGCGAGGTCTTGCTTTCTCCCTGTCGTCACTCTCTCTAGCTGCGTCTCCCCTGTTCAGTGAATGCCTGAGAGGAGCGCACGGCCGCTGACAGACGCCAATGAGCAGTGTTTTTCCATGGACTTATCACTTATCTGCTTTTCTTTTGTTTTATATATAAAGAATTTAGTTTGACCATTTTAATTTTATTTCTTTTATTGTGCTTATTACTTGTAAACACTATCACAGAGCTTAGTTCATCCGGTTCCCATTCAGATAATGTTCCACATAGGCCTATAAAAAATGTAATCATTCACTATATTATAGCTACTCGTTCAATTGTCTGACAACAAAAAAATAGGAAACGAGAACAGCTTTATTTGACATTCGGCTATATTATATTGAATAGAACATTAATTTAGAGAGAAAACGCACTAGGCTGACAGAACGCAAGTAAGACGCGATGACGTCATTAATATGCTAATTGACGTATGACGTAATCTAGCGACATTTAGCGACTTTTAGGGAAGGCCTTAGCTACTTTCCTTTGAAAATAGTTGGCAACACTGCACACAGCAGACAGCAGCTGGACGAAGTTTTGCAAGGGTAAACAAAGATCTTGTTGTTTAAATAAGTACTAAACACGTTGTCTATAAAAGCGCATATTTTATTTATTTGATGTCTGACTAAGATATGTGGGACCAGAGAGAGAGGGCTATGCTAGCATTTGCCATAGTCATGGGCTAGCCAATACATAGCCTACACTTAAATAGCCTGTGCATACAGCATTTCATTTTTTATAAAATGCGATTTTGACCAAATGTATTTTACAACAGGAAAAACTGAGCGCCTATATAGCTATAACAATCTAGTTGGTAAGCTGTTAATGAAAATGTAATGATGCCGCCGGCGCCGTTTCCATCGGAGAATCATAAGCACAGGTGCGCCCCCGCGCTGTTCGTACTGGAACTACACAAAGCAACGAGTGATCCTCGTCACCTAGGTAACATATATTTATAAGAAATGTGTTCTTTGATTTATGATTGCTGATACACTTAATTTATTAACATTTAATCATTTAACATTTAATGTTATGGTAATAATATTAAATTATGGTTAATTCAAGTCTGTTAATATGCACGTATTCGCTATAATTTTTGAATCTACAGTATTCTATACCTACTCTCCGGTCGTCCTCACATGCATAAATGTAGTAAAACATGGTTTTACTACAGTAATGTTGTAGTAGTAACTAAAAAAAAATAAAAAAAATAAAACATTACAGAAGATCAATGTGAAATCTTTATATTTTATCATGCAGAATCTAATTCATGATTTAATTCATTCGAAGGCTTAATGTATTTGATCCAAAATAAGCAAAAACAGTAATATTGTGAAATATTTTTACAATTTAAAATAACTATTTTCTATTTGAATATATTTTAAAAAATGTAATTTATTTCTGTGGTCAAAGCTGAATTTTCAGCATCTTTAGTTCAGTACTCTGCAGTGTCACATGATCCTTCAGAAATGCTTTTCACTGCAACTGTACTTTTCACACTATTTTATAATTTTTTTCATTGCTGGCTTATTTTATGGGAAGTGTAGTGAATAAAAGACCTTCAACAGACCAACATTGGTCCTCCACAGTATCAGGTTTTTGCCATCAACTGCAACTGTGGAGAGATCCTTTTCCAAAATGAGGTTATTTAAGAACCAACTCCCCCTCAAAAGGTCTGTGCATGGCCCTGCATGTAATAGTTGAATTAATGAAGTTATGTGGTAGAAAAAAAAATTCAGTCCATTATTAATATAAGGGAATGTATGCTGAACAGAGATACTTATACTTACATACTAAGACATACTGTGGGAAACAGATGTCATTATGATTAAAAATAAGGAATCATTTTTGTATAATACATTAAAAACACTTCAGACAGGAGTTATGTCACTTCAGAGGCTCTTCACTTTTTTCAGTGTAACTCAACCATGTCCACCTCATTTCTCATGAGTTTTTGAACAGCTGCCTGTATTAGTGTTTCCACAGTGTCTCTTGCACAGTAATACACTGCAGTGTCTTCAGTCTTCAGCTGATTCATGTGCAGATAGAAATTAGAGCTGTCCTTCGTTGCTGTGAACCTGCCCTGGACTGACTGAGCTGAGCTCTTATAAGAATCTGAATAATAATAAATAATCCATTCCAGTCCTTTTTCAGGTGCCTGACGGATCCAGTGCATGTAAGCGCTACTAAGAGTGAATCCACTACATGCACAGGTCAGTTTGTGGGAACCACCTGGAGCCACAACTACTGACTGTTCAGACTGTGTGAGCACAACCTGAGAGTCAATACCTGTGGATAAACAAAAAATGTAAAAAAATTTGGATCATGTATTTATTTACAATAAGAAAAGAGTTTATTTTGTCCAGGGAATAAACTTACCAGACACTGCAGCCAGCAACAGCAACAGATACAAAGTGAACATGATTTATATCAAGGCTGAACTAGTGATGAGTTCTCCAGTCAACAGTGCAGTTGTTTAAATATGTGACAGACATCAGATCATTTGCATAGAAACCCAGAATTGGCAAAAACTAGATCTTGTGGCCATTGGGGTTCATTTCATCAACAATAGTGCCACATCTTGATATGGATATATAACAATGTCCTTCTGCAGCATGAATAAATGTGATTATTTTCCAAGCATGCATAGGCATCAAACCTCATCTGAGTTCTATTAAAACAGATGTGATGTTGTGTTATGTGAAAGTGAATAAAGGACTGTAGCGAAGTTGTACAGTTCAGTTGAATGTATACAAACAGATCAAATAGTGGATCAGACACCTGAGATCAGAGGTGATGTTGCGTGATTCACACTCATGTGCTTTGTTGTTAATAATACATTGGATATTATCTCAATTCTGTTGCTTTTATATGAAAATAAATAAAACAAGACCCAAAAGTACTGCCTTGACACCAACAGATTGAAAAACAGTTAAACATTAACATTTAAAACATGAATAAGTCTGATTGTCAACAGGTTTTCCCTTTTTACATTCTGTGAGAGCAAACAAAGATAAAACACAGTTTAGACACAATATCCATTACCATTTTATGTAATAAGTAACCTGATGCAGGAAAGTCACAAATGAGTAGATGAATAGTCTGCTAATGAATACAGTGGGGGCTTAAAAGATGGACAAGTTTGCATAGGCTGCCCTCTAAATGTATGTTTCTATTTTCTGTGCCCTTAATAACCTCTGCAACCATGTCTGCCTTTCAACATATTTTTATTTACTAGTTCAGAGACATAGTAGCTAATTATGATTTTTTACACAAACCTTGATATAGCTTTTCCTAAAGCTTCTTTACATGATTTCTGTCTGAAAACCTGTTCAAAAGATCAGCATTTAAAGATATTCAATAATGTCAATGTAACATTTAACTTTCCAGTTATAAAAAAAATCACACATTGGAATGCCATAGAACTCAGCTGCATTTTAATTAGTGAATGTTTTTTGTTTTGTTTTGTTTTTGTTGTTGCATGAATTCGGGTATGATTAGTTATAATGCTTGTTGTTTATTTAGAAAGACCAAGTAAAAATCAACAAAGTGGCTTGTTACAAAAGTGACAATTGTTTTTGTTCAACCCTGCAGACTTTTTTCTTACTGTGACTCTCTTGCACAGTAATAAACAGCTGTGTCTTCAGTCTTCAGGCTTTTCACCTCTAAATACAGCATGTTTTTGCTGGTGTCTTTTGTGATGGAGAACTGGCCTTGTAGAGACTGAGTCGATATACGAACGCCGATCCAAGCCTGCTGTTCGCGCTCACCTTATCACAACTTATAGCTCGTTCACATTCTCACCAGCGCACTTGGATCGGCGTTCATAGATCGACTGGTAAAGGCTGTATTTCAAAGAGGGCTTCTGTCTGTATACGCGAAGTTGACTGTATGTTTAAAATATCTTCTTATTAAACTGTCTGTACACTTACAAAGTTCTCAATGCTTTGGTTTGAAGGTAGGGACCCTCATTATGCTACCGTGTTAGTGTGGGTCTATTTTCAGCCTTGTTAGTGGTATTAACAAGCGATTTTTATTTGTCATTACACTATGCCCAATATACTAGCGTTATACTAGCTTTATAGGCTATACCGCCTATGCCACGGGCCGGCCCTGCAGTCACTGAATATCCAGAGATCTTACAGGACAGTGTCAAAACCTGACCAGGCCTTAAGTACGGTGGCCCAGTAGTGCACAACACAACGAAATTTAAAGTAGAACTAAGTAAGAATTCCGTTTTTGTCAAACAGCGACCCCTAGAGTCGCTGTGGAGTACTTGTACTGTCGTGAATAGCACTCACGCAGAGATGGCTCGCACTCACGGCCGGATCCCCTCCCCCTGTACACCGGTACCTGTTCAGTAGGATGGACGCTGTAACGAGTGGAAATAAGATATGGCCCCTTTAAGAGCTGCGCGCGCCCTGCGTCTCGAACACCACATGTATACGGCACCAGGTTATTTCTGTTTGATGCTCATTTTATCAGAATTTTATCAGATCTGTTTTTTGCCGTAAAGCAATTCGTTACCTCGCGAGACCTGATATCACACGATACTTCCTAACACTGAGGCCGGCGGCTCGCCGGCCCAAAGTTGCAAGTGTGATTTTGCGGCTCACAGGCACCAGGGGGGTGCGAGACGACCACCATTCAACACGAAATCAGTAATATAAACATTACAATGACTCCAAAGCTGTTCGGTTAAGGTAAAAAAAGTTACTGAGTTCACCTTTAAAAAGCAAACATAAGTTCACAACACAACGAAATTAAGCCACAACACAACGAAATTAAGCCACAACACAACGGAAAATGTACAACACAACGAAATAAAGCCGCAACACAACGGAAATGCTCCCAACCACTGGGCTCTCGGAGTGCGATAAAGTTAGTTTTCTTTGCCATTGTTATAGAGTTAGCAGTCTTAATATATCAATACCATGATTAGTATGATTAGATTACCAACTAGATTGTCATGATTAGATTTAACAGTATGTAACCATTGTAAATCGACATAAAATATACTTCAAAATCACCTACACAAGCGTATACTCGAGAATGCTTTGACACGCTACCACAGCGCATGATCCCTAAGGGAACGTCTGGTAATTCCACCAAGTGGTTAAAACGTATAATTTATTATGATTTAATTTGATGAATAAAAATATAAAACATTTGGTGAATTGTAGAATTACAGGAAGGCATTGGCACAATTTCACCAGTAATAAGTCAGTCAGGTCACTAGGAACCTGACACAAGCTTTGGGACATTACAGTAGGCCTAATGTTTCTATAAAAAAACAAATTGTGTACTGTGCATGCAGGGAGCTATTGACAAAATTTCACCTTTTTTAAGGTTAATAGGAACTACAACCTTTGAAACCTGATAAAAGAAAAAAAAACTTATACAGAAATTTCCTAAAAAAATATGTTTACTGTAGGGTATATACATGAAGGGAGGTATTGGACAAACAGTCAGCTGTAGTAAGTCAGTCTACTACCAATACAATCAAGCTTTGGATTTTGAACGTTAAAAGTAATTTTAATTAATACAAATGATACGTTTAAACAACTTAGAAATTGGCAGATGTCCCCTTAGGGTTACGCTGTGGTAGCGGGTCAAAGCATTAGATTGTAAATATGCAGCTATAATGCACGTAGGTGATTTTGAATTAATAAATGTAGTTACAATGTTTAGCTATGTTAAAACTAATCGTGGTGTTAATATTTTTTAGACTGCTGACTGAGTGCTGACTCTATGGAACAGTGGCAAGGAAAACTAACTTTATCGCTATCCGAGAGCGGTCGGGAGCATTTCCGTTATGTTGCGGCTTTATTTCGTTGTGTTGTACATTTTCCGTTGTGTTGTGGCTTAATTTCGTTGTGTTGTGAACTTATGTTTGCTTTTTAAATTTCGTTGTGTTGTGCACTACTGGGCCACCGTACTTAAGACCATAGAATCAGTCTGGGTCAGTTCAACACAGTGGACACCTGGGAAAACAAATATGGCCTGACATCTTAGAGACATGGAAACATTTTGTATAAATAATACATTTTTATCATGAATTATTTCTATAAAAACTATGAAGACTTACGGGAAACGGCTGCTAGCAGCAGAAACAACCCGAGAGATGAGGAGAACATGGTTTCAGAAGTTGTGTGAGGACAAGCTGCTTCTTTTTATTTTAACATTCAAATAAAGAGAAAGAGGAATATTTGCATATGGTTCTGCATATGCAACTCAGAAAAAAAGTATTACATTTTTTTATGTATAATTTTGTATTGTTTTTTTTTTTTTTTTTACATTTCTTTCAGAAGACAATGTTGACAGTAATGACGAGTGTACTGTGGTATTATGAAGTTGTATTTTAGTATTGTCTGTGATATGAACAGTACGTATAGTACCCAATTTAAATTAATTCTTGATAAATATATTCAGTCAAGATCATTCAGGGCATATATATTAGGGTCAGGGATAAGGGCATTGAAATAGTTTATATTCTTATAAAGCTTATATAGCTTATATATTTTATCCTTCAGCGGGAGGTGTGTCTGTTTCTTTGGATCAAAGTTGTACTGTGTTCTAGTGTCTGTGGGGTTCTCTCATCCCTACCCCTCCATTTTCCTCCCTGTTTTTGTACAGCCCAGTGTTTTTTTTGCATCATTGTGTATCTCTTGCACAGTAATACACAGCTGAATCCTCTGTTGTCAGACCAGAGAGTTTCAGGTACACAATGCTGTTTGAATTATCTCTGGTGATCTCTATTCGTCCCTCAACACTTTTTGCTTACACTGTTTTACTGGCATCATACCAGAATACTCCCATCCAGTTCAGTGCTTTCCCTGCTGGCTGTCTGATCCAGTGCATGCCATATTGTCCAAAATCAAATCCAGATCCTCTACAGGATAGGTTCAAAATTTCTCCAGGCTTTTTAGTGACAGAACTTGATGGGATGGACTCCAGGTTCTGACCATTAACACCTAAAAAATGGAAAGTTATGATGACCTGTCCACAGTATCATATACAGTACACCCATTTATAAATTCTGGAGCCAGAAGTAAATAACAATAACATGTAGAGATAGTAAAGCACATCAGGAGAAAAAAATAAGAATGAAAAGTCTGCCATTTCAAATTATGCAGGAAGACCAACTGCTACACTGTCACTGAATACTGCTGGTAGAAATACTGTACATTATGCAATTTACATTTGGGTGGAGCTTTAAAATCTAATACTACTATATTAAGATCTAATGCACTGTTGATGAGTCACTACCAACAGAATCCCCTATACAGTTGTAGGATATTTATATTTGTATTGTATTAAGAATGCTCAATGTAACAAACTTGATTGGGAATGTTCAAAAGGTCCAACGATTTTATTTTTTTTAATTTTCACTAGTTTTTGTTGTTTTGTGAATTACTTTGACCTTTTCGAATACAGTAATATGCAATCCAATTTGTATACATTTATCATACCAGTTTCATCATGACACTTTCATGCATTTTATTTGATTATTTATTCATTTATTAAAAGTTATTTGCACTTCATTTGTAATTGTAAAGAACTTGTAATTGTAAATAACTTATAGTTAAGAACTAAGCAAATATCAAAATGAAGTGCTGCAAAAGATGATAATTGCTGAGCTTTTAATTTCTTTTGTGCAAATACTTGCTGATAAATAATGCATTTACACAAATGTATCATAGGCTTGTTCTTTTTTGCAATAGGATTTTTGTTTTAACAGCTAAATTAATGTCTATTGTAAAACTAATGTGCTCCTGAGAAAAGCAGACTGTTGCGGAAAACCGTCATAACATTCTTAATTTGTAATATGATGATGTTTTTGTACGGGGAGGCTGTTGGCATCTGTCACTGTGATCTTCTGGCACAATAATACACAGCTGTGTCTTGAGCTTTCATATTCTTTCCCTGCAGTGTTATTGTGTTACTGGAGGTGTCTCTGGTGATGCTGAACTGGCTTTTCAGGGAATCCTTGTAGGCTAAGCTTCCATCACTCCAGATCAATCCAATCCATTCCAGAGCTTTTCCTGCAGGCTGACGAATCCAGGCTGTAGTATAGCTAGTAACTGAATAGGAGACTTTACAGCTGATAGTTAGAGTGGCATCAGGACGGACAGTCAGAGACTCAGGCTGAGTGAGTTCATATGAATCTATACCTGTATCAAATGAAATGATAAAATAGCATGAAGTTTAAAGACTGTTAACAACAGCTTTTTTTTTGCAACAAAATGATGGATCACACAGAAAAGTAGACTAAACTTACAGGATACTACAGCCAGAAACACTAAAGATGAAGAGATCATGATGTTTCACAGCACAGTTTGAATGGACTGAAGCGGTTCTTCTCTCCCTCTAGTGATCAGATGAATGTATAAACTGACTCATGCCTGGTGTTTAAATATATGCAACTGATGATTTACATAAACATACAGAACTAACTAATCCACTTCACACCCACTTCACATGCTCAAACAAGACTATTGGGATTACACGAAGAGGCATCACTGTCTAAGCCTTTTAGTTTTTTATTTGATGATGTCAGTCATTATGTATATGGTTGAAGTCCATTAGCAGAAAATACAAACAGATTATAATGACTGTAAGTGATTCAAACTGTCAAAATATAAAATGAAGGAAGTATTCTTTGATTGGATTATTCCGGTATCATGCAAAACTTACATTTAATGAGATCAAAAACTGATTTGAAAGAATTTAGCTTTTTTTTCTCATGCTTGTATTATCAGGATATATCAGGCCTTTTACATAAACATTACCAACATTAATGTTTTAATTGTTATTATTTTATATTACGTGTTATTATTTTTCTCCTTTAATGTTGTTATATTTTTTTGGGAGTTGAACACCAAAGTGACAAAATAGAATTAGTTTTATCAAATTGCTTACACACAAAAGTAGAACTTGAGGCCCACTCAGTGAAATCAACCATTCACTCATGTACCTGATCTTCAGACCAAGTCTGCAAAACTACAAGCACATTATACGCTTTACACTCAGTTTGCCATTGAAAATATTTCACAGTTCTCTACATTAGACACATCATTAAAAACTAACAGCTCTTTTGTTTCATTTGGGAAACACTGCCATTTAAATGTCACATTCATTTACTGATGACCTACACCCAATGATCATGTTTGAAAACACTTATACATGAATTGGTCACATAGACATCAAAACCGTCATGGGACAGAGGTGAGGGAAGGTAGGAGGAAGAGGAGGAAGAGGACGTGGAGGTGAAGAAGCGAGAGGGAGAGGATGACAAGGACAAGGAGGTGAAGATAGAGGAAGAAGACAAGAAGAAGCAAGAGGAGGATGAGGAGGGGAAAGAGGAAGGGTAAGAAGGGTAAGAAATATAATTACTGATGACATCAGTACATCAGCTACAATGGTGGACAGTGTTGTGCTAGTTACTAAGAAATAGTAACTAGTTACAGTTACTAGTTACTTCGTTCAAAAAGTAACTCAATTACTTTGTTGATTACTTACACCAAAAAGTAATGCGTTACTGTTAAAAGTAACTTTTTAGTTACTTTTTTAAAGAAAGTTCTTAAATGTTCCCATTAATGCCCTTTAATGCGTTATGGTCTATACAAACACAAAACTGACTTACACAGAAAGTAATTTTTAAACACTATTTTATTTAAGTCAGACCAGCACAAACTGAATATATCAAGGATTTCTGAAATAAATAACAAAACAAGCATTTTTAAAGCTAGTGACTTGTTTGCTTTCTCAACATTGATATGTTCATGCAGCTGACAGTATACGTTTTTACCACTGTGGTTTTTACTGCATGAATTAATATTTGAGCAATACAATTGTACCTTGATCATTCTTGTTAGTTCATAGTAGGCCTACATTAACTACAAATACATCTAACAATGAATGATACTTCTACAACATTTATTAACCATATTTAATGCTAAAATTGTTATCTTATTGTAAAGTGTTGCCATATGATTCAAGCTTAAAGAAGATGGCCATATTTAAATATCTGCAAAGGCCAGAGCATTAAAATTACATAAATGTAGACCTATATTACATGTAGGCCTACAGTCTTTCACTTTATTTGCTTAAATTTTAGAACACTTGATTAGACTTGATGTCGGCTGCATGAACATATCAATGTAAGCAATCAATCACGTCACTAGTTTTAAAAATACAACTTCGCCGGCTAATGAATGCATAAAAGTGTCCAGCTGGACATAAACTAATGCAAATAGATGGTAACAATTGCGACATAAAACATGTGGGTCAGGTCTGCGTGTTTTTGTCACATTGATCGCTTGAGGTAAGTTAGCCGTTACTAATGTTATTCCTCTCAGACTCGACGGCAAGCTTCTGTTCTTTCTCTGCTGATGCAGCATCTAGTCAAAAAATGTATTATTTTATAATGATATGGCAATGTGTACTTAAGTGTTCTGTATTCATACCGTTTCGCTGTCTGTGTTTTAAATGCGCATCAAGTGCTCAGCACTCTCTGTGCAGCTTGTAATCTCCGTGCTCGCGCTGCCTCACGTGTACGTAAACAACTCAGCCAGTGAGTTTGTTATGTGTCCTCAGGTGTCCTCTCGCTCCGTATAATGCTAGCAGTCTCTTCAGCGCCCTCGTACTGTGTAATGACAGCGCACACTTCTCAGCCGCTCCAGCAACTAATTAATTTAAAAAAGTAACGGACAACGCGCCATATGGTAACGGTAACGGAGTTAATTTATTTAAAAAGTAATGCATTACAGTATTAGTTACTGTCAAAAGTAACTGCGTTACAGTAACGCGTTACTGCCCAACACTGATGGTGGACCATAATCAACCATGGAATGACCCTGAGGGAAGCATGGCCAACGGGTTCAGCCTAACTTTGACCAGGCATCATGCCCTGGATACGGCATTCCAGAAGATATTTTCCCCGGTGCCTTGGACTAGAGGTCATTGCATGTGATGTAGACGAAATTTTGTGGCCGGACCCAGAGAGACGACACGATAGACTGATTTTTTTTAAATGAAATTACGATTTCGTGTTTTGACTTGGATGAAGACACTTGTGTTTGTTTTGATGTGTGTAAATAAACACCAGTATTTGAAGTTTGGATCCCTGTATGTTTACAGAACTATGACAAAAGTATGACCTCAAACTGACATAGCCTACCTTGTGCACAGAGAAAGCAAAAGACAGATGTGTTTTTTATTCATACCAGTGTGTAGTTGGCGCATTGTGTGCTTATTACAGTATTTCTGAATTGCTAAAACACTAAAATCCATTTGCAAAACCAAAGTTGCAAGTGTACAAACCACTTTATTGATTGAATCACACAGTTTGTAGAACTTTAAACACTTCTCATGTGGTTAGACACAACTAGCAAATCGGAATCACTCTTTGTGCAAAACTGTAAACACATTGTCATTAACAAAGCACATGTAGCATTGTGGTGCACTTCAACTCAGAATGGCACAACACAGCCCTCAAAAATGAAACACAAGCAAGACACTGTTGTCATCGGTAACACACAAGCACTCAAAATTTAACACACCTGTTTCAAATCAGTAATGGATATATCTGGATATAATGCCATGTCAAATCCAAATGGCATGTCTGATTTTCACAATGGAGGGCATGAGAGAAGGAGGAAGTGGAAGTGGAAGAGGAAGAGGAGGAGGAGGAAGAGACAGAGGATGAAGAGATGGAGGAGGAGGAGGAAGAGACAGAGGAGGAAGAGATGGAGGAGGAGGAGGAAGAGACAGAGGAGGAGGAGGAGGAAGAGACAGAGGAGGAGGAGGAGGAAGAGACAGAGGAGGAAGAGATGGAGGAGGAAAAGGAAGAGACAGAGGAGGAGGAAGAGGAAGAGACAGATGAGGAGGAGGAAGAACAAGAGCCATAATTTCCAATGAAATTAGAGAAACAATCATACACCATGATCTGGTTCATGGAATGAGTTGTTCATGGAATGAGGGAAGCAGGACTCCGTGTTCAACCAAATATAAGCAGGTTCTCTGTGGCCTCCATTGTCAGGACATTCAGAGAAGAGAACAGGGAAGTGTACTATAATTTGTGCTCCCTCAAACTTACAGTAGTATGTACAGTTGTGGAACGTCTCAGTAAATTACTGTAACATATCTAAAAATTGGCCCTTTTCTTGCAGTATTACATTCAAACTAGTAGTAGTATTACATAAAAATACAGTTGCATAATAAATGAGCTAGAAAGGGAGGAACACAAAACACAAAAACTGCCAAAAAACAATGGTTTCTGAAACTTGGCAAAGGCAGACTGCCAGACAACTAGCCAGCCACTGACAGGTCACGTGACATGCTAGTGGCGGCTCCTGCCAACCAGCTGAAGATTGAACCCCCACTCTACGGAAATCACCTTTAAGATGTTTATGACTTTGGAGACATTTACATGTAAGTGGGCAGTGGAATGGGGGAGAACGCAAGGTCTTGAGACGTGTTTTTAAACACTGAACTCCTTTTCAATTGAGCGCCGCGTTTTTAATACGCCTTGTCATGCGTGATATGCTGCAAAAAAAACGAAACAATGAAAAAGCAGCGCAGTGGATTAAAAAACCGCGTTCTCTTGCCCTCCGTAGATCACACTGACTTTAAAGGGATAGTTCGGCCAAAAATTATATTTAACACATGCATTACTCACCCTCAAGCCGTTCGAGATGTATATGTCAATCTTGTTTCAGACGAACACATTTTCAGTTATTTTAGAAAATGTCTTAGACCCTTCAGTGGATATAATGTGAAGCAATGGGGTCCACCTCCTTCAAGTCCCAAAATGTGCATACATCCTTCACAAAAGTAATCCATCCGGCTCCAGGGGGATAAACGAAGGCCTTCTGAGGGTAATCCGTGCGGTTTTGTCGTAAAAATATACATATTTAAAACTTTATAAATGAAAATATCTGACTTCCGGCAACGATCGACGCGCGTTCACGGGTGATGGAAGTCGGCGTACGAGGTAGGACGTCGCGTAGGAACCGTCGTGACGTAGAACGAACGCGCCTGCGCAGCCAGAGAGCAGAGCAAAACAAAACTCCACTCAGTTCATCCGTGAACGCGCGTCGATCGTTGCCGGAAGTCAGATATTTTCATTTATAGTTTTAAATGTGTATATTTTTACGACAAAACCGCACGGATTACCCTCAGAAGGCCTTCGTTTATCCCCCTGGAGCCGGATGGATTACTTTTGTGTAATCCATCCGGCTTGAGGGTGAGTAATGCATGTGTTAAATATCATTTTTGGCCGAACTATCCCTTTAATGAAAACAACTGTTTTGCAGAGCGTGCCATGTTTGCTGAGATGCTTTTACACGGTTTTGACCAACGGTTGTCCCTAGCGTGGCACTCCCTTCTGCTCCGCTGCTTTGTGCATGCGTAGAAGTGCAACAAAATAAGTCATTATTACGAGAAAGTTCCCTTTCAAGGGAACTTCGAGCTGCGTCAAACGCTGTGGGAACGCCCCTGCGTTGTGCGTCATGAAACACGTATGGAATCAGCCCAATGGAGAGATGGAACGTCATAGGCGGGTGACGTCATCGACCAGGAAACTATAAAGCACCCCAAAAACACAAGCGCATCAGCTTCTGTGCTTTCAGTCGCGCTATATGTGAATCTGTCCCTGTGTGAATATTGTCTGTCTTTACATACTCTGCAACACACAAACAATTTATATATATTTGAGAGATATGGCGAACGAACAGCAATTTAAGAAGTGTGTTCCTCCCTGCTCGTGTTATTTAACGGGTGAGGATACACACGTTCTTTGTGTTGTTTGTTTGGGAGTGCAGCATGCCCAGTCAGCTCTTGAGGGAGCTGACTGCGAGCATTGCGAGCGTCTGCCTCTAAGGACGCTCCGCTCCCGCCGGGCGCTCTTTGAGGAGGACGGTTCGGTGCGCGCTCCCCGCGGTTCCGGTCCCGCTTCTGCCGAGGCAGAGCGGCGGCGCTCATCGTGGGGATCGCAGATGGATCTCACAGTGGGGTTAGAGACGGGCGCTGCCTTATCTCTCCCTTCACCTGTGAGATCCAGTGCCTCAGTCCCGGGTTCGGAAGCACGCGCTGCGGTTTCTTCCGCTCGGGCTGAGGCACCTGTACTACAGCTATCCAGTTCTGAGGAGCTGGATGTTGTCAGTATGGAGGGAGAGACTGAGGATTCGCCACCTCACTCTCCCGAAAGTGATGAGCTTATGGAGGTTTTAACACGAGCTGTTGAAAAACTCAGTATTGAATGGCCAATGATAACTGTGCGTTCACACCGGACGCGAATAGCGGGTCAAATTCGCATCTACCGCGTCTAGTTTGACGCTTGACCACTTTGTGTTAATTCGCGTGTCAATGGCGAAATCCGGAGGCGAAAGTTTCGAAACCCGTTGGCGGCCATCTTTTTAGATGTTTATCGAGCATTAGCATTAGCATTATTCGAGAGAGTCACCGCTCGTATATGCTCTGGAGAGCAGAAACAGCTGCGTAGGGGACATCGTCGCTGTACTCGGGTCCACCAGAACCTCCGGAGGGTTTCAGGAGTTTCACAATTTGCTCCAGGAGCTAGGTTTGGTGGACCTAATGGTGAGGACGCTGACGAGGACAGCGTAGGCCGTATAAGCCCTCGGCCTCGAGTGGTCTATGCCTGTCGAGCCCGCGCTCTACAGCCCGGCGCGAGGTTCACCCTCGCCCGCATCCACCTAATCTGTCATTTATTTTTGTTTTGATAATAAATGAAGCCAGCCTCCAAAAGTGATTAATCTGTCCTGTGATTTTTTTTCTCTCTCTCTCACACATCACTGTCCAGACACGAACTTATATGTTGGTTGTCTTTACTTTATAATAATATTTCATATAATCTAGATATGGAATAAATAGCATTCAATACAAAATGAATATGTCTCATATATTGAAATAAAGTTTTGTGATAAAATGTGCTTTGTTGTGCATTAGAACCACAGTCATATATTACAAAATAATTTATTGAAGCATCCAGATACTTCACCACGTGACAGCAGCAAGCAGCTAGGCTCCTGATTGGTTAACGCGGCGCGAATTGACGCTGAAGTTCAGATTTTTCAACTGGGGCGGCAGACGCGAATTCGCGTCAAACGCGAGAATGCACAAGAAGCACTACATAAAACATTCGCGCGTAACGCGCTTAACGCGCCAGACGGTCAATTTGCGCCTTTCGCGCGAACTTGACGCGCGAATGAGGCGTATTCGCGTCTACCGCGCCGCGCTCTACGCCTCATTCGCGCCGCAGGAATCAAAGACGTAACTCGTCTTTGCATTGACTTAACATTGAAATCACTCGCGCCTGACGCGCTATTCGCGTCCGGTGTGAACGCACCAGTAGACAGGAGTCTGTGTCGAAATCGAAACTTGATGAAAGATTTTTGCCTTCACGTGTTCAGCCTCCACGCCGGTGTCTGCCGTTCTTTCACGATCTCCTGCTGAGGTGTCGAGATCGTGGAAGAAACCGGTTTCATATAGAACAGGAGTCACCAACCCGTCGATCGCGATCGACAAGTCGATCTTGGAAGCATTTTAAGTCGATCGCGAAGAGTTTTCAAAATCAGAGAAAAAACACCAGTATTTGTATTCATTATTATTTATTAATTAAAAATGCACCATGTGTGAGCCTACTGTGTGTAGTAAATGGTGTCTAGGGGATGCGGAGGCGCGCGCGCTGTTACAATCACGTCATTTTTGGCTCATGCGGACGCGTCGAGTATAAACAAGGCTTCACGCTTTAACCAGCTCAGCCACTTCACACTACGCTCACATCAAGCTCTTCAAGCTAACGATACGCAAGTTAATGAAACGATGGCACAACGGTGAGGGAGTAGGCTATTGCTAGTTTGAAATCTGCAGGTGTTTTCCTGCATAGACAATTATGAGGCGGTCGCCTCCGTCAAATTTATAGTTAAGAAACAATATAACGTTATAGACTACACACGACCAGAGTGCTGTTTTCCTGAATGCAAGCACGATTGAAACCAAGATATTGATTTCATAACAGATTTCAATAAACAAATAGTTAAAATTAAGTTACTTACATTTTTAGACGTAATTACTGTTTTTGTTCTGTTTCAGCAGCGAAAATAGTTCCAAACAACAGAACCAGCGCATCTCACAGCAACACTCATCCATTATTCATCACTGAATGATTCAGCGTTTTGACCTAATCGCTCGAGTCAAAAGGCTTGTTCGACTTCATGCAGCTCTGCGCAGACCGATCGGCGGCAGACTTGAAGCAGTGCATGCCGGTTAGAAATTTTGTCCGACTTGATACAGCGCCGACGCCACGTGACTGTGACGTATGCCATCAAAATACCGCGAGAGCGATTCGAGAGCAGCCGGAGGACTCAGCCAGCGCAGCTTCTGAAGAGCGGCTGCTCGGGGCTGCACGAGCATAGACATAATAAATACATAGACGCCCTATAGACCTTATTCGCAGATCAAGTTTAGATTACGGAAGTATAGTTTACGGATTTGCAAACGAGACTACACTCAAAAAGATTGAAGCGATACAAAATCAAGCTCTAAGAATATGTTGTGGTGCAGTTAGAACATCCCCCATAGCAGCTCTACAGGTAGAAGTTGGTGTTGCTCCGTTAAAACTACGAAGACATAAAATAAGACTGAATTATTGGGTCAATATAAAAGGTCATGAAAAGAATCATCCAGTGAAGGGGGTATTAGAAGAATGCTGGGAACATGGGAACAAAAACATTAAAAGCTTGGGATGGAGTGTTCATAGAGAAGCACAAGAAGCGGGTATTGAAGATTGTGATGTAAGCCCTACAGTGATATTATCCAGAATACCACCATGGTTGTTTCCAAGGCCAATAATTGACCTTCAAATTCAGATGAAAATTCAAAATAAGAAAGACATCCTAAAGAATATTATAGCACAGCAGTACTTAGATCAGACGTACTCATCATGGGTGCAAATATTTACTGATGGGTCTAAGGATCCTAGCTCTGGAAGAACAGCAGCTGCTGTATATATTCCTAAGTTTCAAATAAGTATCAAGAAAAGAATAACTGACCATATTTCTGTATTTGCAGCTGAATTAGTTGCAATAATGGTTGCACTCCATTGGGTAGAGGATGTAAAACCGAGAGTAGTAGCTATATGTTCTGATTCGATTGCAGCAATCACAAGTCTCGTAAGTGGAAAAAAAGTATTAAGGCAAGACATTATATATGAGATACTTGCTAGTTTGCTAAGAATTAGTAGTGTAAGCTTAATAGTGTTTGTATGGGTTCCTGCTCATGTGGGACTGGAGGCAAATGAAGTGGTAGATAGATTAGCAAAGCAAGCAGTAAAACATAATGAGGTAAATGTGCAAGTGACGTTGAGCAAAAATGAAGTTAAAAGTAAAATAAAAGAATTCATAAAAAATAAATGGCAAGAACAATGGGATAATGAGGAGAAGGGAAGAAAGTTGTATAGTATTCAGAAGCAAGTAGGAAATGAAAGAAGTGTTTTTGGGAATAGGAAAGAGGATACAATGGTGTCTCGTATTAGAATAGGGCACACACGATTAAATCATTCAATGTTAAAGATAGGAAAACATGATACGGGGAAATGTAAGTATTGTGATCAGGCAGAAACAATTGAACATGTATTAATAAAATGTGTAAAATATGGAAAAGAAAGGGAAGTACTTAAGAGGATAGTAAGGAAATTGGGTGTGGTAGTATTCAGTATGGAAAGTTTATTGGGAAAGCAAGTAGAACAAGTTAAAATATATAGTGCGATAATGAAGTATATCAAAGAAATAGGAATAGATTGGAGAATTTGAAGGTTTTTTTTTTTTAGTTGAGTATTGTTTTTTTTTTTTTTTAAGTGCTTCACACTCCAGTCCAGTTGGTGGCGGTAATGCACCGAAAGTTGGTTTGCCAACCGCCATAAAACACTAAACGAAGAAGAAGAAGAAGACCTTATTCGCAAACACCGGAAGTAGCTAACCGCGGCCATATTGTTGACATGACATCTGTCCTGCTGCCCCTTACCGCGCGCAGATTTGAGTTGAGGGGAGCAGTAGTCTGGCTTCATCTCGACGGTAAGAGAAGATAATGCTATTATTTGATGTGGGTCCACACCAATCCGTCCTTATTGCCACTTTGCCAGCCTTATCCGGATATTTATAACGATCTCGTTCATACAGTATCCGTATACAAACTGCAATGCACCTCAACACAAGGCAACATAATGGACACTCGTCTCATTCGTGGAGGTGGAAAAACAAGTTCTTTGTGACATGCAAGATTTGTTGTATTAAAATGTAAATGCAAAAGAAAAGGCATGAGAGTCGGTTGTTTTTGTCATTTTTAAGTTTTCATTTAAAATGTTTGTGCGTTCATGTAAATGTTTAACATGGTTACAAATTTGACCAATTGCTTGAGCAACTTAATATATAGAAGTAATGCATGGAATAATTGGCTTACGTTGTTGAAATAGTGAGTATGTGTTAAAATAAAAAATAGTGAGTACCGGGGTGTTTGTGGTAACGTTACAGCCGCGGATCAGTTAGCTAGCTATACGCACTGCAAACGCAGCATATAGCACTAAAGCAGTGTAGCGCGTCCTGCTTCTGGACCGTATCCGCACCGCACACGCATTGCACACGGATTATGTGTGAAACCTATGGCAAGCCGTTTTAGCTTAAATTGTACCCAGCCTTACTTGTTGTAATTTCATTTTTACTAGTAAAAATTTAATTAGAGAACTTTACAATTCAATTCGTACTAGTAGCAATTACAATTAGAGAGCTCTCTAATTCAATTCTTACTAGTAACAATTGCGATTAGAGAGCTCTCTAATTCGATTCTTACTAGTATGAATATAATTGCAGAGCTCTTTAATTGAATTAAAGAGCTCTGCAATTGCATTCTTACTAGTAAGAATTAAATTAGAGAGCTCTCTAAATCAGTTTTTACTAGTAAGAATTACATTAGGAGAGCTCTTTAATGCAATTATTACTAGTAAAAACTGATTTAGAGAGCTCTCTAATTCAGTTCTTACTAGTAAGAATGCAATTGCAGAGCTCTTTAATTCAATTAGAGAGCTCTTTAATGCAATTCTTACTAGTAGGAATTCGATTAGAGAGCTCTACAATTCAATTCTTACTAGTAGCAATTACAATTAGAGAGCTCTCTAATTCAATTCTTACTAGTGAAAATACAATTAGAGAGCTCTCTAATTCAGTTATTACTAGTAACAATTACAATTGCAGAGCTCTCTAATTCAATTCTTACTAGTAACAATTCCAATTAGAGAGCTCTACAAATGAATTCTTACTAGTCATATGTCTCCATTGACTTCCATTCATTTTTAATTACAGAGCTCTTTAATTGAATTGTTACTAGTAAGAATTACAATTAGAGAGCTCTACAATTGAATTGTTACTAGTAAGAATTACCATTAGAGAGCTCTCTAATTCAATTGTTACTAGTAACAATTCCATTAGAGAGCTCTCTAATCCAATTATGACTAGTAACAATTACAATTAGAGAGCTCTCTAATTCAATTCTTACTAGTAACAATTCAATTGTAGAGCTCTCTAATTGAATTGTTACTAGTAAGAATTACAATTAAAGAGCTCTGTAATTGAATTATAGAGCTCTCTAATTGCATTCTTACTAGTAACAATTCAATTAGAGAGCTCTCTAATGCAATTGTTACTAGTAAGAATTACAATTAGAGAGCTCTCTAATTCAATTCTTACTAGTAACAACTCAATTGCAGAGCTCTTTAATTCAATTAGAGAGCTCTCTATTTCAATTGTTACTAGTAAGAATGCAATTGTAGAGCTCTCTAATTGAATTATTACTAGTAAGAATTCCAATTAGAGAGCTCTCTAATCCAATTATTACTAGTAACAATTATAATTAGAGAGCTCTCTAATTCAGTTGTTACTAGTAAGAATGCAATTGCAGAGCTCTCTAATTCAATTACAGAGCTCTCCAATTATACATATCTTTAATTCGTTTTTTTACTAGTAAAAATTCAATTAGAGAGCTCTGTAATTGCATTCTTACTAGTAAGAATTGAATTAGAGAGCTCTCTAATTGTAATTGTTACTAGTAATAATTGGATTAGAGAGCTCTCTAATTGTAATTCTTACTAGTAATAATTGAATTAGAGAGCTCTGCAATTGCATTCTTACTAGTAAGAATTGAATTAGAGAGCTCTCTAATTGTAATTGTTACTAGTAAGAATTGAATTAGAGAGCTCTCTAATTGTAATTGTTACTAGTAAGAATTGGATTAGAGAGCTCTCTAATTGTAATTCTTACTAGTAATAATTGAATTAGAGAGCTCTCTAATTGTAATTCTTACTAGTAACAATTCAATTATAGAGCTCTCTAATTAAAAATGAATGGAAGTCAATGGACACATATGACTAGTAAAAATTCATTTGTAGAGCTCTCTAATTGCAATTGTTACTAGTAAGAATTGAATTAGAGAGCTCTGTAATTGTAATTCTTACTAGTAATAATTGAATTAGAGAGCTCTCTAATAATAATTGTTACTAGTAAGAATTGAATTAGAGAGCTCTCTAATTGTAATTCTTACTAGTAAGAATTGAATTAGAGAGCTCTCTAATTGTAATTGTTACTAGTAATAATTGAATTAGAGAGCTCTCTAATTGTAATTGTTACTAGTAATAATCGAATTAGAGAGCTCTCTAATTGTAATTGTTACTAGTAATAATTGAATTGTAGAGCTCTCTAATTAAATTATTACTAGTAAAAATGTAATTACAACGAGTAAGGCTGGGTACAATTAAAGCTAAAACGGCTTGCCATAGAAACCTGTGGTAAAAGGATGGGAACAGATCAAATGTAAGTAAACGGGGAGCTGCGTTTTTTCTGGATAAAAACAAACTGTTTTTACATTTATCAACCAATTTCAGTGGTTTGTATGTGGTGTACAAAAAGTTCCATCTCTAGTTATTTAAAATCTCGGTAGTTAGACTTGTAAAATATTTTTTTTTAAATAAAGAATTGTCAAAGCTCGCTCAGGCTTGTCATGTATCTGGCTTTTTATTCTTGGATAAGAATGGTGAAGACCCCCATACTGAGATATAATTTAAGTTTTCTTATTGTGGAAAAAGCATTTTCTGTGATTGACCAGATTTTAGCAATAACAAAGATAACTGATGGATCCTTTATAATAATACGTTATGGTACAACTAAACAACATGTTTTCTGGCACAGCCAGAAACACTAAAGATGAAGAGATCATGATGTTTCACAGCACAGTTTGAATGGACTGAAGCGGTTCTTCCCTCCCTCTAGTGATCAGATGAATGTATAAACTGACTCATACCTGGTGTTTAAATATATGCAACTGATGATTTACATAAACATACAGAGCAATCCACTTCACACCCACTTCACATGCTCAAACAAGAATATTGGGATTACACGAAGAGGCATCACACTGTCCAAGCCTTTTGGTTTTTAATTTGATGATTTTAGTCATTATTTATATTGTTGAAGTCCGGCAGAACATGCAAACAGATTATAATGACTGTAAGTGATTCAAACTAATAAAATATAAAATGAAGTATTCTTTCATTTAATTATTCCAGTATCACTCTGAATCCATAACTTACATTTGATCAAAGCAAAATCTTGATTTGAAAGAATGGAGCTTTTTTCTATTTTCTCATGCTTGTATTACAGTTTTTCTAAATTGCTAAAACACTTAACCCCATTCTCTGAACCAAATTCTCAGCCTTAACCAATTTGTCGAATAAATCACTCTTTCTGTAAAATATTAAACAAGTTCAGGTAGTTAAAACATGAACTCTTTTTGCAGAACTCTAAACCCATTCTCGCTCACTAAAACACATTTTCACTATGATGCACTTGTTTCAAAATGCTAAACACAGGCAGGCAAAAGTTAAACACAACAACACAGCTGTCAACGTTTACACACAACGACTCAAAATTGTTCACACTTATTTAAAAAAAATTCGACCAAACCAACTGCATGTCAGAGACTGTCCTCCTCCGAAAAAAGAGCCCATATGTATGGCAAGCCATTTTAGCATTTAAAAGCTAAGTTTGACTATCCGGAATTAACATTGTAGATATCAACAACGTCTTTCTGACTAGTCGTAATTACATTTTGGATAGTTGGAGTTGTCATTCAAGATATCTGTAACGTAATTGTGACTAGTCGAAACGACCACCAGAAAATGTCATGAAATTGAACGAGTCCTCACACAGGGGTTTTGTGGAGAGAGAGAACGTCGTTCTATTGAAAACTGTGAAAGAAATCTCGGAAGAATTGAACATTTGCTATCACCAGACACAAACAATGAACTCAAAAGCAGTTTGGCTCAACTGAAAACTCTAATAGACGCAAATTTCCATCCTGGGGAAGACCGACGTTTCTCTGTCAGGCGCATTAGTTCAGGTGAGTCTGTTTATCACTGGATTCAGGCTATTATCATGCATTAACGTTAAAGGGGAAATCCGGCCATTTTTAACATAGGTACTAGCCTATATATTGGTTTCCAGAGGCTCACACAGTTAAGGGTTCACCGGGAGCTGTAATTTCGTCAACGATATGTTTACAGACGAAAACGCATATGGGCCAGTGACAAATAAGGTTTTCAACTGATAAAAAATTCAAATAGGTTAAAACTGCACATCAAAGTAGTTATTATCTTTATGGGGATGTTTTTTACTTATTATTAAAATCTCCATTTTAAACAATGTATTTTAAGCGGTTTAACTGAGAAATATGTGACGACACCAGTCAAAATGTCATACGGGATAACGTTAATGCATTTTCTAAATATTATGATATTAAAACTTTTCAAATAAAAAATACCTAATGAATATGTAAAGTGATGCAGTAAACAATATTTAAAGCTCAGAAAAAAAATCTGCACAACTATTTTTTTCTCATTATATTGTGATTTCTTTAAACGTGACCCTACTTGTTCAAGTTCTTTACACACATTTTAACACTGCAATGTGATTTAAAATGCAAAATGTCTGAAAAAGTTTTATAGGACTTGATATCATGTTATTATTGTTTCCTCAACTCCATTAAGTGAAATTATGCATTTCAATGGGAAAAAACAGCGTTATCCCGCCTGACTTAAATTGTTACCCGGTATGACACCATATGAGTTAACACATGAATTGTAATTTTTACAACACTTACACATAATAATGTTCATAAATAATTAATGTTATGTAATGTTTTTCCAAGGAAATTAATTAGGCTCCACTTTAAAGAAATAGAGATGTGGTTTTCAGTGTGTAAACTGTTACACACAAACTCAGTGTGGTTTCTTCCCAGATTTGGCAAGTAAATACATTTAAACCATTTTTTTTTTCATGTTTATGAATATCAAAGCAGCACAACTTTTCAACATTAGGTTTAATTTATTACTGAAAAGTACCTTGAACCATTTTACTGATCATAGTCACACTACATCAATATTCATAAATAATGTAAAGGGTTAAAGTAGGCGACCTTCACTGATTTCACTGAACAAATTTACAAAAGCATCTAATTGAACAATATATTTATAAAGAAAAATCGTATTAATGGGTTGAACACTGAATCACTAAATTTCATTAAAAGAACGCTAAATGTTATTTTAGACAATGTCTATAGTAAATGTAATGTAACTGTAATTGAATATTCTTATGAATTTTATAATTTGCTAATATTCAACTAAACAATGTTAATGATATGTTAATATCACAATTTGGATGGAAATTATGCAAATTAAAGCTGAAAACTGTATAAGAATATATTGTCAAAGACGTCATCCAAGATAACGGATGACATTATGGGCTAACAACTGTTATCCTATATGACAAAATTGTTATCCAGTATGACAAAATTGTTATCCGGTATGACAAAATTGTTATCCGGTATGACAAAACTCAGATTAAATCTTAATCAGGCAGTGTTTTTGGCTACCTATAGAAATCTGCAACCTTTACCTTCAACTTCCAAATATGTAAATTCATCCTAAATAAACATATTGACATAAAATCCACATTATATATGTTATTTTAGCGTTATCCCATATGACACAGGATTTTACTACATAGTGTGCTTGTGAGGAAAAAGGGTAAGTTAAACACATTTTATGAAAGACATAAAAGACTTTCACCATTGTTTGGGGGTCCTTTAGGGTTTTCCTGATTGTGTAACATGCTGTCTCACATCGTGTCAAAATAAAATTTACAATAAAATTGCTCCAATTTGCTTGTTATCCCGTATGACATTGCCTGACAGCCAGTTTTGGGACAGAATGCTCCAAAGCATAACAATCAACTAGATGTCATATTCTTTGTAATATTTTAATATATTGTTGTCAAGACTCATACAATAATGCCTGTGGCAGAGATGTTAGGGTTTATTCGATTTTTTACTGTTTGTTTGGCTTTTTTGTATGTCACTCTAAGGTCCGGACAGTTATCCGGTATGACATTATGAGACTATAATGTCTAATAATTCTTACACTTTGTAATACCCTCACTATATGTTCATATCATTTGATAAACAGAGATTAATAGATTCAATAAATGTGCTTTTTATTAAACATTTTCTTATTTTGACTTCATAAAGCAGTTTGGACATCAAAGTTGCACGTCACGTCATTGGGCCATATTTGAATCGTAAAGTGGTCGGCGGAACATGAGTTGGCGCTTGATGCATCATGCATGTCTCATAAATCGTTCAAGAATGTTCAAACACACACACACATACACACACACACCTGACCCGATCGAAGCGTGCACACAGACATACAGCGCGCGAGGACTGAATTGAGCTCTCTTTCGCGTCTGAATGGACAAATACACACAACATTATGTCTAAATGTCCGTTTTGGAGAGTATTCACATAAACACAGTCGGTTATGTCTTTCCAGAATGTACAGTTGTGAGAATATCGGATGTACATCAGTGCAATATTGGATCTGCACACTCGGTCTTAGTGCATTATAAACCTAATGCCGTCTTAATAGTGTAATGTACCTAATGTACACTTAATAGTAATCAAACAACAAAATAAAAATAGAAAGCCATTCACTGCTCTTTAATAGATTTGATAATCTAATCTAATAATGCAATTTCAATGCATGTATGAGAATTGGTATGCTGAAAATAAACAGTTCAATGCTGCTTAAACACTTAGTTGACTTTTTCTTTTTGTAGGGAGAAGAGGAAGACCAGCCATTGATGTTAGCAGAGAACACATTGAATTTCTGCTGAAGCAAGGCCATACAATAGCAAAAACTGTTGAAATACTGGGATGCTCCTCTTCATTTCTGTACAAGAAGTCAAAGTTGCTGGGTATACCTGTTAGAAGTATGCTGTCTGCAATAGATGATGGTGAACTTGAACAAAATGTGAGGCAACTTCAGAGCCAATATCCTAATTCTGGAAATGAGGTAATTGGTGGTCTTTATCTTTAGGCTGTATCTAATTAAAATTTGTGTGCCATTGTTTTGTGAATATCATGTCAATTTAGATCTTTTCAAAAATCTCTTTCAGATGATAAGAGCCCTATTGCGCGCACAGGGTGTGCTTGTTACACGGTCCAGGGTGCGTGAGATCTTGACACGGTTGAATCCTACTACTGCTGCTGCAAGGAGATGGAGCCGGACAGTTGCAAGACGTGTTTATCATGTACCTTAGCCCAATAGTTTGTGGCACATTGATGGGAGCATGCGTCTCATAAGGTTATTATTACCAGATTTGTCATTACTTTTTTTCTATTTTGAAAAGAGCTTGAAAAACTGGAGTTTACAGCTATATTGTTTCCAGACTACTGTCACTAGTATTATAATTTTCAAGTAATATTTGTATTTTTAACCTTTCTAGATGGGGCTTTGTGATTCATGGTGCAATTGATGGATACTCTCGTCTGATTACTTACCTTAACTGCAGCACAGACAATCGTGCCACAACAGTGCTTTCTCAGTTTTTGAAAGCAACATGCCTCTATGCCTTACCATCAAGAGTCAGATCTGACCATGGCGGTGAAAACATCCTTGTGGCTTTATTCATGCATCTAGTTCAAGGACTTGAACACAGAGGTTTCATAACCGGACAATCAGTTCACAATCAGAGAATTGAACGCCTTTGGCGTGATGTGTTTTTGCATGTGTTGCAGCACTTTTACCTTATGTTCTACTCCTTAGAGGATTCAGAGGTTCTAAACCCAGATGATGATGTCCACAGACTTTCACTGCATATTGTTTATCTCCCTGAGATTCAAAAAAGACTGGAGCAGTTTAGACAGGCCTGGAACCTCCATCCATTGCGAACAGAACATAATCGTACACCAACTCAACTCTGGACAGAGGGGATGCTCAAAAACATTGCAACAGACAGCACAGCTGTCAACAATGTGTTTGGGGAAAATCCCTACAGCGACCAAAACATTGATGCCATCCTAGCGCAGTATGGAATTCAAACACTGCCTACACTTGATGAGGAAGAGTTCCCAGCTGTTAATGTAGAGCCACCTCAACTCATCCTCACTCAGCAACAACAGACATCTGTACACAATGCAATCCAACAGATTTCTGATCTAAAGATACAATTTCAGGCTTGCTGTACTGAAATTGTCAGTATTTTGGAAACTCCGGTATAGTCCAATTCCAAGCCCAGAGACACAAGTTTATTGGCTGCATGTATTTCTGTCCTGAATAATATATTAGTTTCAACAGTTTTAATATTTTCTGTTAAAATATGCCAGGTATGCTAGAGTTGTGGGTGCCAGTCCAGACAATGGCAGTAGCTAACAGCACTGTCGGTGTTGTTTTATTGTCTTTTTTAATTGTAGTATTGTGGGCTGACAATATTTTTGTTCCCTTCTACTCCTATGGCGTTATAATTTGTTGAAAAAGTGGAAAAGCATCTAATTAGTATGAATGATATTTACATTTTGAATAAAACTCTTAATGTATGAAAAATATTAAACATCTTAAGGTTTAAATGGAATATGAATCAATAGACAAGATTTGAAAATGCATGAAAAATAAATTCACTATGAATACTTTGAAAAGTGAAGGATCTAACTCCTTTGAATTGGATTGAAAAGATGAATAAACTGGTAATGTATGAAAAAACACGGCATGTTTAATGGCTTGAATGAGAATTTTAGATTAACAGTGGAGGACAGAAGGAGAGAAGTTTAACTGCCAAAAACACCTTAGCGTCTGACAGATGCTGGAGGGACAGAAGTCAGTATGACTGAATGTGATATAATGAACAAACTGTCTGTTTATAAACACAATAAATGTCTTGTAAAACAAAGAAAATAACTTATATATTTATTTTAATGATTTATTTATTATAAAATTATTATTAACAAAAATAAGCCCAATAAAAAATAAAAAAAAAACAATAAATTTAACTAAACAAAATTTAATATTGAATAACATATCAACTGAAGTGAACTGTTAATCCTGAAAAATGAACAGAATTACTGCATCTAAACACAAATTAAACACAAACTAGCACAAATATAGCTCAAGTGAAAACTTAATGGAAACTCAGTTTTACACACAGTGACATCAATCGAGGCCAAAGGTTGGAGCTTGCAAAATTCCCTCCATCATAAATTTTTTAAAATCTTCATAGGAAGAGTGCAGCGGCAGGCGGAGTACAAGAACACAGGTATTTGCTTCTGGGAAGATCCTGTCGCCCTCATGAAGGAACTGAATTTGTGGACGGTGTGGAAATCCCAGTGGAGGCACGGTTGAGGCTCCAGATGTAAACTCCAGTACTTTCTCTAGGGTGACTGGACTGCATTCTCCTTCTGTAACACAAGAAAGTGTTGAGAAACAGTCTCCAATTTGGACCCCTTAAAACACGTTCATTTTATTTTTAGGCCATGTCGCCCAACCCTAATCTATTGTAGGTATACTTGGAGCAATTTGGAAGTTGCATACTGACATCCAAGGACTTTTTGTGGTAAATATTAGGGCTGGGTAATGTTAGGAATTTCATAATTCGATTCGATATTGATTTATTAGCTTCGATATCGATTCAAAAATTAGAAAATACACAAGTAATTAAGGCTACCTGAGTATATTTTTAAATAATGTGTGCAGTATTACCCATGTTAAAGAACAAATTAACTCCAGCATGTTTCATAGGATTTGATGAATCGATATTGAATTGAGAAACAAATAATTGCAATACATTGATGAATCGATATTTTTACCCAGCCCTAGTAAATATCAACCACAAAAGCCTCAGTCAAGCACTATTTTGGTAAACTATTACAACAATATGAACAAGTTTAAGGGAGCTACCAATGTTCACACAACCAGACTTCAACTATGGCATTATTAGCATTTATTTTTTTGCCAACCAGGACAACAAAATGACCACTAATAATTGTGCTACATAACTTGTACAATTAATAGTATACCTTCAATATCAATTAACCAGTCACGCCAAAAGCATATTGTCATGTTTTCACGGTCTCTCCTGTTGCTACCCTGCACAGAGAAGTCCACGTCAAATAGGGTGCTTAGGTCCTTCGCCTGTAGTGGAATCTCCTCACTGACAAACATGTTGTAGAACACTGCCAGATTCTTCCTCAGCTCCTCTAGTAAACCAAGGGTTTTTAACCCCTCAGCAAACCTATAAAAACATGTGACAATGTGTGAATCGTCCTGTCCAATGACGGTTTCATTTTTTGGACAAATAAGACAGGTGAGGAACTTACTGGTCCAAGGCAGTCGCCAATCTTCCATTGACGAAGAAGTCTGCAGCTGACTGGACAAGGGAGTCCTTCTCCTCAAGACTGGACACATGTCTCAAGGCACCTATGATGCTGAGACTATCTGCTGCCTCTGCAATTACACTGTTCGCCTCTCGGACTGTTGCTGCTTCCTGTATCTAAAAGGAAAGAAAGAAAGAAAGACAAAGATAGTGAGTGAGTGCAAAATTGGCTTGTAAGGATACCTTCCCTATATAAATTAGATGTTTAATCAATATAGCGCTCGTGTTTATGAGGATCTTCGTGGATATCCTCACAGCTGTGGTTCGCCCGCAGCCACAAGGCAGAAAGAAGGCCGAGTGATGCAGGTATGTTGATAACAACATAATATGGTATAAATATAAGACAAAAACTAATTTAGGGACCAAACCTATAACTGCACTGACACATCACGCAGTGAAAGCAAGCACGAGAGACAAATGCGATGTCAGCTCGCAGTGCCTCGTACATAGTTAAAAGTAAAACAATGATTACAATATCATAATAGACAATGCACATCGCACACCACTACGCACATAAAGAATGAACTTACAATTGAACTGACATTTACCAACTTTCTTCTTCTCTCCTGCTGTTCCGCGTGGTGCAGGAAACAGACGTAACCTAATGCGGGCGCGAATGTGTGCGAATTGTCACGTGAACAACCAAATCCACAAAGAAAGAACAAATTAAAAAGTATGCTAATTAGATCGTTTTAATTCGGAAAACATTTAGATATGTTTCAAGGTGAAGATATACACAAGGCAACTTTTTGAACAATCTTGCCGAGCGATTGTTGCTTGGGCACTTCATTTCTATCTGGTCGGTCGTGGGCCCTGTGCCTCAGCTGGTTGACCGTTGACAGCAACATTGCCATCGAAAATGTAAGACCGTTCATAAGTAAAAACAAGACTTTTCATGGCCTTAAATTTTAAAAATCTAATTTAAGACTTTTTAAGGATCCGCGGAAACCCTGTAACGTTACTACGAACTTCTGCTAACGTTAGCACATAGAGCAATTCTGATGTTTAAAAAAGAAAACTTACCCCGAACTCGATTAACTTGTCGGCGAAATAGTCGTCTTGTTGTGGAAAGTAACACTGCACCATCATTTCTCACTGCCAGCTCCTGTCTTGCACGGGCTGCAGCATTAAAAAGACGATTAAAAACTCCTTCTGGCTGCTCTGACATGGTGCTAATCAGTGCTGCTAATTACAAGTTAACGGTTAACAGGTGCTATGCGATTTTAATGATTTGAACAACACGCTCTGCTCCCGCCTAAAGTGTGACGCGGGTCTAATTTGCATACAGATATCTGCAACGTCATTTCGCCTAGTCAAAACTCTAATTCAAGATATCTGTAATTACATTTTGACTAGGCAGAATGAAAGTTACAGATATCTCAAATTTCAGATATCTCTAATCAAAATTCATTTTAAGATATCTATAAATTGATAATAGATATCTACAATTAAATTATGACTATCCCTAACTCCAGTTTGAGATATCTACAATGCCATTTTGACTAGTTATAATTCCAGTAACAGATATCTACAACATACTTTCGCCTAGTCCAAACTTAATTTAAGATATCTGAAAAGGAACATGTAGATATCTTGAATTGAGGTTAATTAAAGATATCTTGAACTGGAGTTATGACTAGTCAGAATCAAATTGTAGATATCTCAAACTGGAATTACAGATATCTACAATTCAGTTACAGATATCCGTAATTCACACAGTGGATATCTCCAACTGAATTGTAGATATCTGTATTGATAAACCCCATACAAATGAATGGCAAAAGTGATGTCATTTGTCCTAGGAAAAATGTCTTTGTGGATATCTGAAATGACAATTATGGATAGGAAGAATGTAGTTGCGGATATCTGAAATGTTCTTTTTGACTAGGCAATACTGAATTACAGATATCTGCAACACATATCCAGTCTAGCTGTTAAATGTTAAAATGGCTTGCCATACATATGTCGTTTGTACATGCAGCATATTACGACCTACAGTTACGTTGTCAAATTATGCACCCTCTAGCAGTCTTATAAATAGATGTGTCCATATCTCGGCTGCATCCTCTGAAGGCCGTATTTGAAGGCCGATTGCGTCACAGCGGCGCAACGAAGGATGTCCCAATTCAAAGTCTGCACCCTTCGAAGGCGCATTTGTTTCCCCGTAAAATAAAGGATTCATAAATGGATCCTAAGCGGCCTATCCTACCCCATAAGTCATTGCGCACCGGCGACGATAGCATTTTTATTTAACCCCTTACCCCTCGCTACACTTTTTGGCAATCGAGTGCAAAATGACATACCCATAATTAAATGGTTGTTGCTAACTGACTACACACACAACCAAGGTATCATTTAAAAGCTGACACTTGACAGTTTACTATGAAAGACTTAAAATAGCTCTGAGCAATTACTAATAGAGAGATAAATAAGCTCAAAAACAATGGACGAGAATTTGTTTTTGTATAATAAATATTTATGAAAAAGAAAAATGCTTAAGGCAAAAATATACGGGCCTGGAAACACAAGCAAACTAAAGCCATAGGTCTTAACAATGTATGTTTCAAATTTGAAGTTTATACAAGCAAAAATGATTTTTTTACAAGCATTTATTTCAGCGCATGTCAGGGCACCTACCCAAAAAGGCCACTTGGAGACTCCAAAGGGACACTTGGTAACCAACTTTTACCATGAGCTATAACAAGTTTTTTTGATAATTTCAATATATTTTCTTATTACAATACGACAAAGCACAACTTATATACTTTCTCTGGTGTATTGTTTACATCCTAAATGTTTATAAAAATGCAGTTATGTGCATTTTTGGAAAAGGCTCCAAATGGACCCTAAAGTGACATTTGGCAACTTGCTTATAAAAAGTATATATAACAAAGTCTTTGTTCACTACCATCCATTTAATGGTTAAGAATGACACATTATTTAGCAAATAAAACTTTTTTTATTTATACATCTGTATATAGTTACAAACAACTGTTGCTTAGTTCAGTGCAATCAACAGTGATACAAATTTCTCAAAAGCCCCCCCAACTTTTTTTTTGAATAAATAAATAAACAAATGTACTATTTACAAAGTATTGCATAGTTTGGCAGTGCTGTTCTGTTGATGGTTTGTCAATTAGCTGGTAGTTCGTTCACCCGGTACATATACTCTCACAATCCCTATTGCAAATTAGCCATTCTGCACTGGACTAAAAAGTCACAGGAGGTTGTCATTCACACTAGAAGTGTCCAGCACACATAGAGGAGAGTTTTACCACAGGTAAGGACGGTTTGTCAAGCCCACTCGTCCACCCGGTACATATACTCTCACAGTCCCTATTGCAAAAGTGCTATCATTCTTTGGACTAAATATGAAGTCACACTAGGAGGTTGTTCTGTGCATGATAATCCATAAAGCAGTTCCTTTTAGGGAGGTAGCAGAAAGCTACATCACAGTTGTGACACTTCACAGGAGAATTCCAGTGGCACACCTTACATTTGCGTCTACCTGCCCTGCTGTCGTTGGTGATGTGCACGGGACTGTGACACCCACAAAAAGTATGAGAAGGAGGGTCAAAAACCTTGCTTTTGGTGGGATGTCCTGTCAGCTCCTGTCTCCTTCTTCCGTTCTTTCCTCTTGAACTTCTGGATGCAGCTGAAGATGTTGCAGCCACACACGGACGCTTTCATGTTGTCCAGAGGCCTCTGGTACCCTCGCATCATCTGAAGTTTCGTCACTGTTGAATTACACAAAAAGGATTAGAAATACACCTAACACAACTGATTATCTTACACATAAATAAATATTATTGCCTTCTCAAATCTGAAATTCAAACAATCATTCACATACAGCAATCTACCTCTACACCCACTCTATTGTTGCCCTGATTGCACATTTACACTACCAGCTTACAGATTTTATATTCAAAAATAATTCACATTAGGGCTGCAACAACTAATCGATAAAATCGATAATAATCGATTATGAAAATCGTTGTCAACGAATGTCATTATCGATTAGTTGGTCTGCTTACGTCACGGGGAGCGTTTACTGGTGATTGGTTGAAACAGGCCAATCAGGATGCTCTCTGTCTTACACGCGCTTCATGAGGCACACACGCAAGGTCTCTCTCCCTCCGTTGCTCTGCCGCGCTCGCGCTACACGGTTTGGAGCACAGTCTCTTCTGTCTCGCATGCGCGCTCTTGCTTGCGTGCTCAAATCCCGGGAGTTTGAACTAATTTGCGAGCCGCTATCAATATGCGTGTGACTTCCAGAACTTCCGGGAGACTTGGGATGTCTGTATTTTGCGTCTCGAGCATCAGGTTGCGCAATCAGTTCGCTCGCAACATAAGTGATGGATTAAAATAGTGCTACCGCAGAAATATTAAATTAAAACGTTCTTTACAAAGCAAAGCACTAATTATAAAGGCAGTTAATAACAGCAGCAGTAAATTATTGTTTTTTAGTCACTGTACTCAGTGGTTTTCAGCGAATGTTTGTGCACTAATGCATCATTTTTCCTGTCTTTTTAATCAAGCCTGTTAGCTTGCTTCGTACCTCCACTCCGCTCTCTTTTTATAGCATTTGTCTACTATTAAGTTTTAATTGTTTTTCAAACGCGATCTACTGCGGCTCTATGTTCACACGCTTGTTTTCAGTCTTTCTATATTTATTTTTTACAAATTATCCTTATAATTCAATGCATTTCAAATAAAAATTAAATGAATTATATATTTGAGATGTTTTTAGTTTATATCTTCACATCTGAACTTGCCATTGCCATCAGCAATTATCATTAAAAACAATGCAAATATTGATATTTGTAAAACTCAATGTGTGGCTTTTGCACTTTAAAGTACCCTTTTACACATAAATATCCTAATTTAGGGTTTTAGGTAACACTTTATTTTACGATGTGTCCTTGTTACATATGTTACATGTACTTACTGTAGTAATAACAGTAAATTATGCATAATTACATGCAACTAACCCTCAACCTAATCCTACCCTATTCCTATAGTAAGTACATGTAGTTACTCAATATTACTCTGTACTTAAATATATAATTACACTGTAACAAGGACACCTTAAAATAAAGTGTAACCGGGTTTTATTTAGTCATAATAAACAAAAAATCTAATTGAATGTTTTACCCGATGAATCGATTAATAGAAAAAATAATCTTCTGATTAATCGATTATCAAAATAATCGTTAGTTGCAGCCCTAATTCACATACAGCAATTCTCCTCCATACCCACTCTATTGTTGCCCTGATTGCACATTTACACTACCAGCTTACAGATTTTTTTATTCAAAAGATCATTCGCTTACAGCAATTCACCTCCATACCCACTCTATTGTTGCCCTGATTGCACATTTACACTACCAGCTTACAGATTTTATATTCAAAAATAATTCACATACAGCAATTCTCCTCCATACTATTGTTGCTCTGATTGCACATTTACACTACCAGCTAATAATGCAGACAGTAATCAGACAATAATAATGCCCTCAAATGCTATTTTTTTAATCTCACTAAACATTACTTTATTTGCTTCACGTTATTTGCTTACCACAAAGTGCTGGGCTGTCTCTTTCTTCCGTTCTTTCCTCTTGAACTTCTGGATGCAGCTGAAGATGCTGCAGCCACACACGGACACTTGTTGTCCAGAGGGGTTTCTGGTACCCTCGCATCATCTGAAGTTTCGTCACTGTTGAATTACACAAAAAAGATTAGAAATACACCTAACACAACTGATTACCTTACACACATATAATTACATTTTCTTCTCTGAAAAGTTTGGTTTTGTAAACTTCGTCTTGCGTTCTAACTTACACACAAAACAATAGCCTATAGCTAACATTACATAGAGTAATATGTTCAATGTTGTACAGGGTTTCTTCTAATTCAGCGCTTGAATCACAACGAATTTTCACTGTTTTTCAATGTACTTATAAGCCGCAATAGTGCAGAAAATCAAAACGAAAAAGCAATATTATACAAACTCACTAAAATGATTAGACACTTACCGATCTGAAACTGATCGAGACCTTCCAAAAACATATCCTCTTCTTCAAAGTCGACGCTGGATAACGTTACAGCACTCTCTTCTGAATATTCCACGCTTTCTTCATCACTGCTTCGCAGAAATTCCTCCAATGCAGCAGCAGGAGAAAATAGGCTTGTTCGACTTCATGCAGCTCTGTGCAGACCGATCGGCGGCAGACTTGAAGCAGTGCATGCCGGTTAGAAATTTTGTCCGACTTGATACAGCGCCGACGCCACGTGACTGTGACGTATGCCATCAAAGTACCGCGAGAGCGATTCGAGAGCAGCCGGAGGACTCAGCCAGCGCAGCTTCTGAAGAGCGGCTGCTCTGGGCTGCACGAGCTCTGATGACGACATAGCTTTTCCACGATTGGCCAGATTCACCGCATGACAACGATCACGTGCGTTTCGTGTTTATTCTCACACCTTTAGTTCCACTAAAGCTCACAAATCAGTTTTTTATAACAGTAAACACTCTTTTCATGTAGTCGTGATGTTAGGCTATATTGTGTTATGTTTATCAAAATAAAAGTGATTAAAAAACATCGACTGCACTTCATTGATAGTGGCTATTTTGATGTATTCTTGTTCAAACAGATGCAGTATGAAGCAGTAGCCTACATAAAGTATTGAATGAAAATGTGTCTGAAACATCTGTGCATTTGGCAAATATTGAATTTATTTCACTTCAGCTGTGGTAAAGTATACAAACACCACGTGAGCAGGTCACTACGGGAACCAGAAAGTGTGCGACTTCACGCCTCCGTTTGCAGCTCCTCCCCGCCTGCATGCGGCTACTCTCGCCGATCGCTTACATCCAGCCGCAGCCGATGTCGAACACACCTACTGGAACACTGCTATAAACGCGAGATTATGCAAATCAGCACATGTGCGTATTCGTTATGGCAAAGGCTTTCACTTTGGATGACAACACAACCGTTTCCATTGCTATTGGTTTATTTTTTACCACACATATTTGCATTATGCATGATCATACGTCACCAAAAGCGCTGTAGGGGTAAAATCTTTGCGTGGCAGGGGGAGCTGCCACTCGACCGGCCACGGAATTATGCGCCTGCCACTGCGTTATATGCGCCTGCCACCCGACCGGCCACGGATATTTGCGCCTGCCACTCGAACTTACACAATATGTAAGATAGGTTTTCAAACCAAATGCAGCGCATAACTCATGAAGCCAGCGGGAGACAGAACGGTACGCACTATAGGTCAATATTCACCATTAACCAAACGCTTTTCGCCTGCCTTACAACTACTGTAGGCTACTCGCTTTTTTTTAAATGAGCACCAGTCTCGTGACATAGACTTATGCGCCTGCCTTAAAATCTCTCACTGTTTTAATATACCAGACGAACCCACAGGCAGTGCAATACTTATCTTATTTATGTCTAATTGTATCTCTTTTTTATTCGCTCTTTTTGCCCATAGAGAGCGCGTCTCTTAGCTCCCGCCTGGACTACTAAAGCGTCACACCAGCCAAACGATCTCTCTCTGTATACACCTATCAGACACTCCTAATGGTACACGAGAACATGCATACAGTGCAATACAGATCTTATCTACCTATTTATCATCTGATCTTATATTTTATTCGCTCTTTTTATGCGTATCGTAGTGCGCTCGCGTGGCTCTATTAAGCGTCGCTCCAGCCATACCCGCCACACGATCTCTCACTGTTTACACCTATCAGACACTCCTAATGGTACATGAGAGCACACATACAGTGCAATACAGATATTATCTACCTATTTATCATCTGATCTTATATTTTATTCGCTCTTTTTATGCGTATCGTAGTGTGCTCGCGTGGCTCTTTTAAGCGTCGCTCCAGCCATACCCGCCACACGATCTCTCACTGTTTACACCTATCAGACACTCCTAATGGTACATGAGAGCACACATCCCAGCAAACATTTGGACGTGTAATGACCGTTGAAAAGACGTCCGTCCGACACGTCCCGTCATGGTTGAAAAATAGTTCCAAAATGAAAGTTGAACCGACGTCTTTGACGTCATCTGGCCGTGAATTCCACGTCTCTTCTGGCCGTGAATTCCACGTCTTTTCAGCGCGTCCCTGGACGTCCAAATGCGTCGTCATTTGTGTGTTTAAATGTGTTGCTGCATAATTTAAGTGTATATAAGCCTGCATTTAAAATAATCACACACATATTGTGTAACATAGTGAAAGGCAATCAAGTCTTGAAGTTTACACATCTTGACAAAGGTTCTAAAAAGGTCCAAAATTGGTCTGGTCAGACCTGACCGTCAATAAAACGTTTTAATCACGTGTACATCACAAACAAGAACACATTATTTGTGGACATAAGAAAAAAAGAATAATGTTCTGATTTAGCACATTTTATTGATCTTGAACAGCCAAAATGTATCTTAATATTTTTTCAATGTTTAACATTTGTTAACCAAACTAAAATACCAATTACAAAATACTGAATTATTATATAAAGGGATAGTTCACCCAAAAATGAAAATTCAACGAAGAAAGGTATACAGGTTTGAAACATGAGGTTGAGTAAATGATGACAATTTTCATTTTTGGGGAAACTATCCGTTTAAACACATTGTTTGGCTCAGTTTTTGTATCCACCAGCTGTTCCTGGAGCTTGTTTCAGGTGTTCTGCCATTGCTGCATCAATTTCAGAGTCTGTAGCATTTGGGCTCCACCTCTTCACAGCATCTAAGGGAAGAGAATATATATATATTTAAATAAATAAAATTATTATTAAATTAAAATTTGAGGTAAATGATATGCACTTATTTTCAAAATATTTTTATGGTCTACCGCTAAATTAAAAAAAAAAACATGGAACAAGATGAATGAATCATGAATGACACATTAGAAAAAGGTAATCAACATGCATTACATTTTATTTTATTGTATAAAATATGTTCTGCTTTTATTTTTAAAGCAGTTACTGAAAACATACATGTTAAAATCCAGCTAAACATTTCGTTCCATTTCAGATAATTTACTTTCTGAAAGAAACTCTCAAAAGGCTACATTAATAAGTTACAGTAATGACTGTATCATTAAACAATATACTTGGTATAACGTTACCGTTGTTGTATACGTTCAAAGTTACTTTTAGCCTACTGGCTAATTTTAGCCAAACTCAGTAAATTTCAGTTGACAGTTGGCATAATTTCTTTCGGTTCATTCATGTCACACAAGTAAAACTCAAGCACGTTAATCTAATAACTTACCCAACAGTAGATTTTTAATAATATCGACACAACTCCCTCCTCTCCTCGTGTTTGTTCAAAGTTCCAGAATCTATGGGGAGAACGCGTTAACATCTCGCTAGATAATCCCATCGCATGATTTTGTAATATCGCGAGATCTTTTGTTACTACATCTTGGCAGCACAGTTTATGGTTTGGGCAGAGGGTTTGGGTAATTACATCCAACTCAGACATAAATGGTGACCGGGTATATTTCTGTTTTACATGTATATACATTCCATAAAAAAATAACAACGAATACATCAGGTACAACAGGTTAAAATAATGATTAAAAGGCAGTGGCTTTGCAATCACTTCACTATACTGTGCATTTTGTGATTATAATTTATAAAAACAAGATAAAGTAAATATATATTCATTTGTATATAAATCGTGTATTTTATAAAGAATTATAAATCCTGATAATTTTTTTCTGTCTTGCTAGACTAGACGTGCAAAAGACGCCAGTGGACGTATAGTATTCACAGCCTGACTAGACGTGTAAAGGACGCCAGTGGACGTCTTCTTCACAACCTCTTAAAAAACTTCATGGGCAACTACATTAATTATTGCAGTATTAACCATGCGAGGATTAAGCGCAGCTTTTGCATATTTAACAAGGATTTCATAGAGGGTCATGATGGACTATAAATGCACGTGTAAAAGACGTCGCCAGGTGACGTCCTCTCACCCGATACACTAAACATAACTACACGAGCTAAAAGTTAAAATAACAATTATACATGCAACTGTAGACATGTACAAATGTATCTGAATGCATGTTTAGGAAATGTTCTGTGTTACATTTTTTACCGATTTATGACGTCCTGGCCGCAACTATTTTTGGCCAGGGACACGACGTTGCCGTCGGACCAATGTTTGCTGGGACTAGACGTGCAAAAGACGTCAGTGGACGTATAGTATTCACAGCCTGACTAGACGTGTAAAGGACGCCAGTGGACGTCTTCTTCACAACCTCTTAAAAACTTAATGGGCAACTACATTAATTATTGCAGTATTAACCATGCGAGGATTAAGCGCAGCTTTTGCATATTTAACAAGGATTTCATAGAGGGTCATGATGGACTATAAATGCACGTGTAAAAGACGTCGCCAGGTGACGTCCTCTCACCCGATACACTAAACATAACTACACGAGCTAAAAGTTAAAATAACAATTAGCCTATACATGCAACTGTAGACATGTACAAATGTATCTGAATGCATTTTTAGGAAATGTTCTGTGTTACATTTTTTACCGATTTATGACGTCCTGGCCGCAACTATTTTTGGCCAGGGACACGACGTTGCCGTCGGACCAATGTTTGCTGTGCAAAGTCAACTCCCAGCAAACATTGGTCCGACGGCAACGTCGTGTCCCTGGCCAAAAATAGTTGCGGCCAGGACGTCATAAATCGGTAAAAAATGTAACACAGAACATTTCCTAAAAATGCATTCAGATACATTTGTACATGTCTACAGTTGCATGTATAATTGTTATTTTAACTTTTAGCTCGTGTAGTTATGTTTAGTGTATCGGGTGAGAGGACGTCACCTGGCGACGTCTTTTACACGTGCATTTATAGTCCATCATGACCCTCTATGAAATCCTTGTTAAATATGCAAAAGCTGCGCTTAATCCTCGCATGGTTAATACTGCAATAATTAATGTAGTTGCCCATGAAGTTTTTAAGAGGTTGTGAAGAAGACGTCCACTGGCGTCCTTTACACGTCTAGTCAGGCTGTGTGTGAATAATAACGTCCACTGACGTCTTTTGCACGTCTAGTCTAGCAAGACAGAAAAAAAATATCAGGATTTATAATTCTTTCTACGATTTATATACAAATGAATATATATTTACTTTATCTTGTTTTTATAAATTATAATCACAAAATGCACAGTAAAGTGATTGCAAAGCCACTGCATTTTTAGTCATTATTTTAACCTGTTGTACCTGATGTATTCGTTGTTATTTTTTTATGGAATGTATATACATGTAAAACAGAAATATACCCGGTCACCATTTATGTCTGAGTTGGATGTAATTACCCAAACCCTCTGCCCAAACCATAAACTGTGCTGCCAAGATGTAACAAAAGATCTCGCGATATTACAAAATCCTGCGATGGGATTATCTCGCGAGATGTTAACGCGTTCTCCCCATAGATTCTGGAACTTTGAACAAACACGAGGAGAGGAGGGAGTTGTGTCGATATTATTATTAAAAATCTACTGTTGGGTAAGTACATTTTGTATTAGATTAACGTGCTTGAGTTTTACTTGTGTGACATGAATGAACCGAAAGAAATTATGCCCACATTGTCAACTGAAATTTACTGAGTTTGGCTAAAATTAGCCAGTAGGCTAAAAGGTAACTTTAAACGTATACAACAACGGTAACGTTATACCAAGTATATTGTTTAATGATACAGTCATTACTGTAACTTATTAATGTAGCCTTTTGAGAGTTTCTTTCAGAAAGTAAATTATCTGAAATGGAATGAAATGTTTAGCTGGATTTTAACATGTATGTTTTCAGTAACTGCTTTAAAAATAAAAGCAGAACATATTTTATACAATAAAATAAAATGTAATGCATGTTGATTACCTTTTTCTAATGTGTCATTCATGATTCATTCATCTTGTTCCATGTTTTTTTTTTAATTTAGCTGTAGACCATAAAAATATTTTGAAAATAAGTGCATATCATTTACCTCAAATTTTAATTTAATAATAATTGTATTTATTTAAATATATATATTCTCTTCCCTTAGATGCTGTGAAGAGGTGGAGCCCAAATGCTACAGACACTGAAATTGATGCAGCAATGGCAGAACACCTGAAACAAGCTCCAGGAACAACTGGTGGATACAAAAACTGAGCCAAACAATGTGTTTTTAAACGGATAGTTTCCTCAAAAATGAAAATTGTCATCATTTACTCAACCTCATGTTTCAAACCTGTATACTTTTCTTCATTGAATTTTCATTTTTGGGTGAACTATCCCTTTATATAATAATTCAGTATTTTGTAATTGGTATTTTAGTTTGGTTAACAAATGTTAAACATTGAAAAAATATTAAGAGACATTTTGGCTGTTCAAGATCAATAAAATGTGCTAAATCAGAACATGCTTCTTTTTTTCTTATGTCCACAAATAATGTGTTCTTGTTTGTGATGTACACGTGATTAAAACGTTTTATTGACGGTCAGGTCTGACTGGACCAATTTTGGACCTTTTTAGAACCTTTGTCAAGATGTGTAAACTTCAAGACTTGATTGCCTTTCACGAAGTTACACAATATGTGTGTGATTATTTTAAATGCAGGCTTATATACACTTAAATTATGCAGCAACACATTTAAACACACAAATGACGACGCATTTAGACGTCCAGGGACACGCTGAAGAGACGTTGAATTCACGGCCAGAAGAGACGTGGAATTCACGGCCAGAAAAGACGTGGAATTCACGGCCAGAAGAGACGTGGAATTCACGGCCAGATGACGTCAAAGACGTCGGTTCAACTTTCATTTTGGAACTATTTTTCAACCATGACGGGACGTGTCGGACGGACGTCTTTTCAACGGTCATTACACGTCCAAATGTTTGCTGGGCTGTGATTACAAAGTGTTTGGTTTGCTTTATTTTACATGTTATATATGTAGGCTGTGCGTAGCCACGATTTAGCTCGTATTCAGACCCGGCTATTCACTGTAAACCCTAATAAGTTGAGACTACTCAAATGATTTGAGGAAAGTGGTTGCGTAAGTTTTTTTGAGTAATGGGAAAATTCAAACTTAATTAATTGAGTTGACCTAATGTGGTCTTCTCGTTGAATTAACTTAAATGTTTAAGTAAAGATAACTTAAAAGGCAAATGGAGTAAACTCAAATTTTCCAGTTTATATTTTGTTGTTTACTTATTATTAAATACATTTTAAATAAATTATAAATCATTAAACCAAGTTTTGTTTTTCACATCAACAGCTTTATTAGGCTTACATTACATATCTTAACTTCTATAATGCATACTGACTGAACATTGTAACAGTAAAAAATACAATTACAATACTTGTAGTAAATTAAATCAATTGATTAAAAATTTCTTTAGAAATCGGTCATTTAAAAGTGAAATTGACCAGATCAGAACAATTTACCAGAACAATTAAAAACACAGTGTAATGAACAGCAACAGACATTGTCTGTTATTGTAAATATTGTCATCTACTTTAACTTATCTTATCTTTCACCCTTTGTAATAGTTCTGTGTGTCTCTCAGTTGTCCTCGGTGTGAATAGATAGATCTCAACATCTTACAGTCACTTTTAGAATGGGTTCAAATATTAAAAATATGCTGGAAAACCAAAAAATGTGTCAGTGCTGCAGGCTAACATCAGCGAGATCTCATCCTGGGTAAACTGCGGCAATGAGACCCTTTGGACCAACAGTGGCAGTCCTTCAGATGAATGGTTGGGGCAGGGATCGGAGGATCCTGTGATTAAAATAAATAAATAAAATGAAGACACATTTTCTCTATACATTGTACAGTACTCATTGTTTAAGCACCGGTTAGAGTGATATAATAATAAAAACAATACAAAGCAATTTTGCTAGTTGGACAGCAACAAGAATGGAAATAATCAAAGCAAGTCAAAGTGCTTTCTTGCCGTTTCAGTAACTAAATAAAAATACAAGATAACTTGGGAAACTGAAATGTATTCAAACAAAAACTCTTTCTGTGTGCGTTACCTTATTGATGACTCAGATCTTTGAAGAGCAGCAGTAGCCTATTCGTGAAGAATGGCAGCATTTACCACCTGGCCTAAAAACAATCATAAATATACACAGTAAATTACATCATAATAAAACTAAGTACATGGTAGATTTCTACACTTACTAGAACATTGAAACAAACAAAAGGAGTGAAATTTACACTGCACTTTAACAATTATGATATCATTTTAAGTATGTTGCTAAAAAACACCTTTTTCTGCCTTCTTTGCCTCACACGAATCAAAAGTCAGCAGCAGTTCTTCCTTCAGTGAGTTATGCCGCGTTCCAGGCAACCTGTAACCCGTGTTTTTCCAACCTTATACCCGTGAAAGTGCACTGGAACGGCAGTCAAACCCGTGACTTCCCACCCGTGAACTCGTACTAGATCGATGTACTCCCAGTTACGAGTTCTGACGTCACATAGCCCGCAAAACCATACAAAACAACAATGGCAGCCCCTACGGATGCAGTGTTTCTGCAGGCGGTACACAGTGAGAATACACTTTAGGACAATAACGTTGCAGTCAAATTAATAATAATATAATAATAATGATAATAATACACACACGATTATGTATTACAATGTTATGTGTCTGAAACAATAAGTATGTATATACACACACGATTATGTATTACAATGTTATGTGTCTGAAAAAATAAGTATGTATATTGCGCTCAGGTAGTTTGGCGTGACTGGCCTGGAATGCTACAAAGTCGTGAGTCGTGGTTTGAAGTCGTGATTTACGTGCTCAAAAACCTGCCTGGAACGCAGCATTACTGTTTCTGAAGCCTCTGAGGACAGTTGAGAAGGAAGTGTCTGCTGATTTGTCAAAGGAGAATACGTTAACAACTCAAACATAAACGCACTCAATTTAAATCAACAACACTCAATATTATGTTTTGTTAAATACTCTATTTAAAAAGGTTTTATGAAAAGGTTTTTATTTGCACTTACCTTCGTCTGATATTCTGGAAAGGAAACACAGGACGCTGTCAGTGCACGCAGTAACTGGAGGCAATGGGCTAGAAAATACGGTTCAGAAAAAAATATGACATTTAAAAACTTTGCCGTTGTGTTATGGTAAACATGTTATTTACAATGATTTTATTAATTCACACTTACCTTAGTCTGATGTAAATCTCACAGAAAATACCGGGCGCTATCAGCGCGCAAGATTTGAATGGAGCAGGGGCGGGAATAAACGGCTCGAAAACAACGTCGGGCTAGAAAATACAGTTAAAAAAACTGTTACAACATTGAACAAATTGTGATGTTATGTTCTGGCAAACATGTTATTTAAAATAGTTTTATGAATTCACTCTTACCATACGTTTTCTCAGACTCAGAAAATACCGGACGCTCTGCGCGCACAAGAAGAACTGCAGTGAGTCAGAGGGGCTGCTGCGGGGGAGGGGGGAGAACAGGCTCGAGTGTCGAGACTCGAGACAGTCGTCGATTAAAAAAAGATTCCATTTACAGGTGTCAGGAATTGAAAGTCTCGTTCCAAATGCGAAGCCTGAAATGTCTGTACGTGATGAACGGGCCGATTAACCCCTAAATGACTGTTTTATGCAGTGTCAGTCCCTCTGGCCTGCTGCCTGCATCAACAAATTCACGATGAACAAAAAAAATACTGCCTTGTGTATCGACCAATCAGCGTGTTGTCAAGGCAGAATTTCGGCCAATCATATTAAACAGACATATAGCGAATCATTTAAATAACTTGAAATTTTGAGTTCATAAAACTTAAAATCTTAATCTGAAAGATTGTTGCTGCCAAATGAGTACATTAAACACAACTGTTTAATTTTTGATGCAAAAACTTGCTATTGCAAGTAATGTTAAGTTATGATAACTTGATTTCTTTATTAATGATAACATTGGGGTTTACAGTGTTGTAGCCCACTTTTAGTCAAAACTGAGTAGGCCTAATTGTAGTTTTTTGCCAGTCAGTGCATGAAATGGTTGATATTCCATCATGTTCGCATTGGTAATGATATCTGCAAGGTTCAATGTGTCATTTCACGACATGGTCGATCTGTAGTCACGATTTAGCTCCGAATTACTTTAGCCCACCTGGCGAAATCAAAGCAATCTGGTCTACGTACGGCTTGGCTATAGCCATGATTCATACCAGCGAAATAGTATAAGAATATTAGTCTTAAAAATGTTTTTGCTCACACAGCTTAATGTTTGCTGCCTGTCACACATAAACATAACATTTATACACAATCTATCTACGATATGACTGTCTATCATTTCAAATTAAATCAAATGCAATTGCATTTCTCAACCGCTAGATGGCACAATCGAAACACTACTGAGACATGACTACTGGGTCTACTGGCGGCATTGCGCGACTAGATCACTTTAACCAGATCTCGCGATAAACATTTCTGCCATTTTCAATTTTATTTCACACGAGGCAGCTGTCGGAGAGCAACGGGTGAGCGACACTCTGAAAACCTTCAAATGTATACTTCGATCGTGTAAGTATGCGTGTTATTTTTGTTATGTTCATTGTTTAAATAAGTTAGTTGTTATAATGTGTAGAAACCGTGACATTATAACATTACCATTGCGGAGTAGGCTAGGCCTACCATTTTTCTGCAACAAGTTAACGTTACCTGCAGTTATTGCAACTGTGTGCCCATAATCTAAAATGAATCTAAATTCAAGGTGGTAAGCATGAAACTATGAAACTTATCATTACTATTTTATTTGTATTATTATTAAAGATACCAATATATTTTTGTTTTTAGATTAGAGTAAGAAATAATAGGTTTTGATTTAATGCAAATTTTCAAAGTATACTTTACATAAAACTTAACAGCAATATGAAAAGAAATTATAAAAAAATATTTTTTCCTTTCCAATTAATAAAAGGTAGTGGCAAACAGTAAAGTCTTTAAACTTGATTTAAAATAATTAAAATATGCAGCATACATTCAGTTTTCAGTGAATTTGTTTCAGATATATGGTGCATAAAAACTGAATGCTGCTTCTCCATGTTTTGTTTTGACTTTGGGGATATAAAAGTAGCTGGCTACTGTCCCAGGTGACCTGAGAGGTCAGCTCTGGATGGTTCATAATGCATCAGAAGATTAGAAATTTACTTTAGCCTTAATTTAATTATTGATATTAATTTATTAATAATATTGATATAAATGGTCTATATTGATATAAATTATATAGTCTCAATCTAAATTCTATTAACTCTTTATTGGCCAGCTCTAGTGTGCATCCTAGCAAAAGTGAATGACTGTAATTAGTTAAAAATGATTGTCAACAATGCTTTTCTTGAGCAATCATTTTTTTTCTTTTTCTCATTTGGCAGACGCAGTGATGACCAACTTTCCTTCGGCGACTGAATGGGAAATAAAAAATGCAATTTCTGGTCATTTTAAACAAGCACCAGGGAGAGCAGGGGGTGGTGGTTATGGATATAAAGCTAACAATTAATTCTTAATTTTAGTATCTTAAGTTGTTTTACATATTTTACTATTTTTTTATTTGTTCATTTTTATGTTTGAATGTTGTCTAAGTTGTTAATATAATTGTTCTAAATAAATCCTTTATATTCAATTAGTTTGGATGGATTTTCATTTATGAGAACCTGTTGTATTTGAGTGAAAAGAATCCTTATGCCTCATTTTGTTGTTTATTACATGTATGGTGTAATTGATGACTAGTCTATTCTTGGGCTATGGTTAGACGTCTATTAGATTTTCACTGACAGCCCAAAATTAGCCTTGTTTTAGCCTAGACCCATATGCACCGTCTATTAGACGTATATATGTAGTCATTCAATAGCTGTCTAATTGATGACTAGTCTATTCTTGGGGTATGGTTAGACGTCTATTAGACGTATATATGTAGTCATTCAATAGCTGTCTAATTGATGACTAGTCTATTCTTGGGGTATGGTTAGACGTCTATTAGACGTATATATGTAGTCATTCAATAGCTGTCTATTCTTGGGCTATGGTTAGACGTCTATTAGATTTTCACTGACAGCCCCAAATTAGCCTCGTTTTAGCCTAGACGTCTGGGCTGTGTTTTGACGGCTATTAGACGTCTATTAGACGCAAAATTGCTTGCTGGGTCACCTCTAAATACAGCATGTTTTTACTGGTGTCTTTTGTGATGGAGAACTGGCCCTGTAGAGAGAGTGAGCAAAACTAGTGCCAGTGCCACCGTCAATACGTCCAATCCACTCGAGTCCTCTCCCTGGTTTCTGACGGATCCAGTGCATCCAGTAGCTGCTCATTGAGATTCCAGAGACACCGCAGGACAGAGTCACTGATTCTCCTGGTCTTTTCACCACAGAATCTGAGGAGCTCAAAGACTGACCATTAACACCTGAAAAACATGGGAAATCAATGTTAATTTATTTAAAACAGCACCTTTCGTTGAGAAGAATTGAGAGTTTCTCACATGAAATAATCAACAGCAGAACTCCATGCAGTAGCGTTTCCATTATCACCCCAAAACTGTAAAAAATTATGAGCAAAATATTTAGTTGCACTGCAGCTGCAGGACACTGAGAATTTGTTTTTATAACAGTACTTTTAGAGTTGTGTTACACTGACCCTCCCTAAATCATTTAATTTGCATACAAAGGCAAAACAAGGTAACTGGCAAAACTGGAACAGAAAAAAATGGATTCAAATATTCTTGAATGAATTCTGATTGATTTGATACAATATTCACATTCTGTTTTCTTTGAATCTGATTTTTTTTAGTAAAGACTTGCTGACATACAATTATGTATGTAATAATATTTTTCGAATTGCAGGCTGTTATTGTTGTGGGTGTAGTAAATGTTGGATGTTTTTATTATTGGTGGTTTGAGCTTTTGGTAGCTGTTACCATACAAAGAAAGTCAGTGCATACAACGTTGTTTTGGTTAGAATCACGCCTGCTGTTCCAGAAACAATGATATACACGCCAGAAAGGGGTGCTGCTTTTGCATATTGTAATAATCATTTGAAACTTGGTAAACTGGCAGCTCCAGTAGTAATGAAAAGATTCACCTTGAACTCTAGCATGTATAAACCTAAATTTAACAATTTAATAATCAATTAAAAATGAATTAATTTATACCTGTATGACATTACACTGTAGCCACTTTGGACCAGCAGTTTGGAAGATGGATGGATGATTCAGCTACGGCATCTTCTGTTCAGACACGGGAATTCATTTGATGTGACGCTCACAGTGCATTATGGGTATTCTCAGGCCGTGGAGCGTACATCTGTTGTGCACTCATTATTGCGATGCATTGTGAGATTGAATGAGTGCACTCGATAACGTCCACTATGGTTTCGGACACCACTATAAATCTTGTCTATGTCTTTGGTTAGTGGTTTCTCTCCTGTGTTTTATATTCTCCTGTTATCCTGAATGTTTGTTATTTTGATTATTTGTTAATTAAAGTTGACAGCTGCATCTACTGCCTAAACTCTCCTTTCTGCAATCACACCGTGACAGGAGCACGTTTATATGGTTGTTTTCTTCATTCTTCATATTATTCATCTGCAGATACATCTGTTTCTTGCTGTTGTCTCTGGAGATGGTGAACCGTCCCTGAACAGACTGAGAGTAGTATATAGAACCACTGCCAGATGAGATGTATGCCAGCCACTCCAGACCTCCTCCTGCAGCCTGTCTGATCCAGGACAAGGGCTGGTCACCACTAAATCCAGAGGCTGTACAGATAAGTCTGTGAGATCCTCCAGGTTTAATGACCGCTGACTCAGACTCAGTCAGTGTCCGACACCAACAGACTGAAAAATGAACAGTTCAACATTAACATTTACAGTACACATGAATATATGTCTGATTGTCAACAGGGTTTCAAGAGCCTTTCTTACAATCTGTGAGAGCAAACATGAAGATAAAACACAGTTTAGACACAATATCCATTGCCATGTTATGAAAAGAGGAACTTGATGCAAGAAAGTCATAAACAAGTTTTGTGTCTGTAGATGAATAGAGTGGGGGCTTTTAAAAGGGATAAGTGGAAGTAGGTTTGCATAGGCTGCCCTCTAAAGGTACATTTACATTGTCTGTGTCCTTAATAACCTTTGTAACCATGTCTGACTTTCAACATATTGTTTGTTTATTCTTATTTACACGTTCAGAGATAGTAGCTGATTATGAATTTTTTGGAGAAAAATGTGTATAGCTAAAGCTTATTTACTATTGATTCTCCACTGTTTAGTATGAAAACCTTTTCAAAAGATACTCATTCAAAAATCACACAGTGGAATGCTATAGAGCTCAACTACATTTTAAGTTCAGAATCATGTTATTCTAGCTAGAAATTAAAATCCTTAGAAATTAGAAAATAGTAGTAACAGGGAAAACGCTCAGAAATGTCGGTCTGGGCAAAACCAAGACCTGATATAGAGTGGAGAGAGACTGAATATATAGTCCAGATGATAAGCGGCAGGTGTTCAGTTAATTAGTGCAAGGCACGGGGTCATGGGAAATGGATTTTAAGGGATGAAATCAATATTCAGGAGAGGGAGCCCTCTGGGGCGAGTGGGAGGAACTTCCCTAGGTCCAAATTGGTACACTCTTCTCTCAGTTCATCCCACTCATCTTCTGTAGGGTTTAGGTCGGGGGACTGGGATGGCCATGGCAGAAGCTTCATTTTGTGATCAGCAGCTATGTTTCAATCTACCTATTTTTTTTGCGCTGTAACAAGGTTTGTTGTTTAGGAAGGAAGGAGGCAGGAACCAGCAAACATGTTAACACTTTAATAATAAAATAAACCAACGCAAACCGAAAGTAAAGCGGCAGCCCCGATACGGTCGACTGCCGCACACACATAAACAAAACATAATGTAAATGTCCCAGGCCTGGTCCTCTTGTCCTATCATCGCTCCTCCTTTTATTCATCCAGGGCTGCGTTCAGCCCCGACAAAACGTTGCACAACTTTTTTTAAACAGAAACGGTGATGCGTTGAACACACTGTTCTGATGACTTTCCTTGAACCCATTGTGCGAGTTCACTTTAATACCGCGTGCTTTATATACATGTTGCTGCTGATTGGACTGCAGTTCTGACACACCCACCAAACAAGAGAAAACGTATCTCAAACCCCGTTGCACACCGGTGCACGCCGTTTCCAGGAAACATGTCGTTCAACCCGGAAACCGTAGCAAAACGTTGCGCACCGCTTTGAACTTGAGCGTGCCCCAGATCTCCTTCCGTGAGACTCCAGGCCCATTATAAGAATTCAAGCAGAGGCTTGAAATTTGTATCTGTTTGGTATTTGCTGTGTATCTGAACAAGATGTGCAGGACCTCTGGTAGAAAAATAGGCCCACATTATTAAAGATCCAGCAGTATTTAACTGTGGTAATGGGGTATTTTTTATCCCTGTTTGCACCAAACCCATCTGCCAAAAATATATATTTTTGTTTAATTTGACTATAGAAGCCAGCTCTATTTCTTCCAGTAGTGTCTGACAACCGAAAATGCTGGAGTTTGTTTTTAGATGAGAGCAGAGGATTTTTCTTGAAACCCTCCCAAACAATATGTGGTGAGGTGCTGAATCTATCAGAACTATATTCTTTGTTTTTACTCATTGCGATGGATGATTATGGGAATTTGGCCTTTGTTCCACATAATTCTCCTGTGGAACAAAGAGAGCAATTTCATGTTTCTAGTCACCCTGCTGTGATAAAACAAAAATCAATATTAATGGGAATATACTTCAGAGATATTATACTCATAAGAATTTCTATGGCAATAATTGTGGCCAACATGTTTTGGAGAACAACATATTTTGATAATTTGATCCACCATTCTTGAGCCCTCAGAGATCACATGAATAGTTTTTGTTCAGCCCTGCAGTCTTTTGTCTTACTGTGAATCTCTCGCACAGTAATAAACAGCTGTGTCTTCAGTCTTCAGGCTTTTCACCTCTAAATACAGCATGTTTTTGCTGGTGTCTTTTGTGATGGAGAACTGGCCTTGTAAAGACTGAGCATAATATGCACTTGAGCCAGTGTATATCCAATCCACTCGAGTCCTCTCCCTGGTTTCTGACGGATCCAGTGCATGTCGTAGCTGCTCATTGAGATTACAGAGACACCGCAGGACAGAGTCACTGATTCTCCTGGTCTTTTCACCACAGAATCTGAGGAGCTCAAAGACTGACCATTAACACCTAAAAAACAGAAGAAAAATTATGTTAGATGATTTAGAACAATGAAATAATAATCTACTACAAATGTGAGTTTCTCACATGCAATAATCATCAGTAGGAGTCCATATAGTAGCATCTCCATTACAACAGAAAAAGGCAGTAAAACAGTTATAGGTTTCACTGAAGCTGTTTTAGTCACTGAACACATGCACTGACTGGAAGTTCAGCTTATAACATAATCTTTCAATAGTCTGGGAGACGTTGACCCTTCCCACAAAACAATTTGCATCTTTGGAGGTTGGCAGACTTATACTGTAGTTTAATGCAGTAATCTGCAAATTATCACAAAGACAAAGGAAAAAAATCTTTATCAGTGTATACCTTTGTTCTGTAATTTATTCATGGTCATGGACGCGGGAAGTAGGGGTGCTGCAGGTGCTGCAGCACCCCCTGTTGGCAAACTGTGATGACAATCAAATGATAGCTTATAAATATATCTCTGCTTGTTGTTTCTGTTCCACAATATTTTGTATGTCATATTTGGGGTGTGGGATGAAGAGAGGGATATTTTTAGTAATTATTTAATTAAAAATTATCTAATTTATCTTCAGTGTGTATTAGCCAATCAAGTGTCGTGACGCGAATCACGCGATTACGATTCAGCCTATTCAGCACAAAAAAAATACCGTCTAAAAAACTGCTAGTGATATAACGTTAGTCTATATCAATTTCAGCGCTATAGCCATATAATTCGCTCATGTCAGAGTTTATCAGCCGAACTCCAGAGCGCAAATCTACCTTTGGTAGCTATACCAAAATCATCGTAAGGTAGAGACACGGTGTCTTACATCTCTGCGTATTTTTCCTGCCGCCGTGCAGGCCCAGATGGTAGCCTATATGATTGTGATTAGCATGCCTATTATAAAGAAACGAACCTTTTACTATCATGTCCATTGATTTTGATTAATATGCGCGAGGGAGAGAGAGAGAGCAAGACAACGCTTGTGTTGTGTGAAGACGTGAAGCCTTGTTTATACTCGACGCGTCCGCACGAGCGCGAGTCTCCGCTGACTGCGCGCGCACCTCTCCAAACGGACGAGGCGTTTATACTTGACGCGCTCGCCGTTGTGCTATTCTGTGAAACGACAGGGGGCGACTCGGAGTAATTCTCCTCTAAACCACCATGAATCAGCAGTGAAGAAGTAGTTTGCCGTTTAGTTTATTAATTTCTGATTCATATAAAAAGAGTAATAAATGCAGTAGGTTTATTGTACTTTCACTGCATGTAAACTAGTTAAACAACTGAAGGCTTATTGAAGAGTGTTTAAACCTTAATTTCATCAGCAGGGCTTACTTCTACTATTGTAGGCTTGTTTGTAAATGTAAGCAGTTACTTTACTAAGTGCAAACTGGGTGCTTAATGCAAATGTGTTCCTATTCACAAAATGACAGGCTTTTATGGTCGCCCATCAATGCAAATGTCTCAGAAGGATCAACATGCTGGTACAGACGTACCAGTTCGGCCAGATTCGGCTGGAAGTCGTTCATCTTCGGATGCGGCGCCGCGCGCGATGTTACAAAAAGTGCCGTACACACCGCCAGGCGAAATGGGGTCTTGCCCAACGCGCACGACCGCCCACACCGCAATGACGTCATTTTTGCCGCGCGCAGCTAGCGCTCTTGCGGACGCGTCGAGTATAAACAAGGCTTGAGAGTGCGCGCGCGCTGCCGGGGCTCGCTCGCTCTCTCTCTCTCTCTCTCTCTCTCTCTCTTTGCTTGTTTGCGCCCTGTCAAACTATGTGTCTAAACGCATCAGTCATTCTACTCTACAACACTCACCGATCAAAAAAGGCTTTGGCAGCCGCCAAAAAGCGGAGGATCCGACGGGTTTTAGAAGATTAAATACAACCCGAAACTAAAAAAAAAACAGACCCGGCCTCTATTTGAAACCGGCCTTTATTTACCCAAACCTGTCGCCACACCAGGCGTGTAAAAGTGACAGGCGTCTATTTGGGACTCGGCTATTATTTGAAGTTTTAGGGTGTAAAGATCGTTGCCGTGCTTGCATCACTCCCTTACTCCTCCTTATAGTTAGGGTGACCAGATTTCTCGGAGTTGAATACGGGACCGACACAGATCCGGGGGGGGGGGGGGGGGGGGGGGCACGCATGCGTATTAATGCGTACTATAGCACACACACGCAAGGTCTCTCGCTCGCTCTCTCTCTCTATCGTTCGCGCGCTACACGGGCACACACACACGCGCAAGGTCTCTCGCTCTCTCCCTCTCCCTCATGCGCGCGCTACACGGTTTTGAACATAACATACATACATATTCACGTAGCCTTTCGAAAACGAAACCTATAATATATATTAACGATGAAATACGGGACAAAACATGATTTTTTCATAATAAGTCGGGACACTAAAATTAGAGTTGAAATACGGGACTGTCCCGGGAAAAACGGGACGTCTGGTCACCCTACTTATAGTCCCCATGGCCACTTGGCCTGCGTGAATGCAAATGGAAAAAAAAAAGAAGGTTTTGAGGGAGAGTAGTAATAATTTGTTACATTTATATAGCGCTTTTCGAGGTACTAGTAATTAATAGATCTGTTTTGACGTGGACTTTTCCTATATCCACGACCACGTTCCTGTAATTGCTTGGTCGAACGACCAAGCCCCAGCCACCCCCCACCCCTGCACGCACGCACGCACCCCCACCCCAGCACCCCCTGTCGAAAATGACTTCCCGCGTCTCTGTTCATGGTGTTATTTGTTATTGACTCAATGTTTCAGAGATGCGACCAGAGCATCTACGGTGGAAAGATGCATAGAATTTCACCAGCACTGCCGAGTGACAGGCCATTTTTTTGGATGTATAGTTTCTAAACTAATTTATAGTTTAGAACGAATATTTGTTTTTTAGTATATTGTTGTTGTTCCCTCTCCTTTCCGGATTAGTGTGTCAGTTTTGGGCATAAGTCAGTTTCAAGAACTGGTTGTGATTCCGCATGTATCTGCCTTGTAGACCGGATTTGGGGTTTATTAGAATGTATTTAAAGACCCCCTTTGGTGGAAATCAAGTTTTCAATGTTGTTGTCTGTGTTTTAAACCATGTATAGTTACTGATCAGCTAATAGTGAAGTACCTCATTCAACTGAGCATTACTTACTAATTCTTTAATCAGATCTGTTTCTCGTTAGTTAATAGTTAGAATATTAATAGTGCATTACTCATTTGTTCCTGCAGTTATTCATTAATGATGGAACAGTATTCTAAAGTATTACCAAACACTTAAAGATAACTGATTTACACACGCAATACATCACTTGACCTACATGTGCAAAATATTTATTTATTTTACTTTAACAGACATTTGGTATTTTGTCATAAGCTATACTACAAAAAGTCTGAAAGGTTTTATGTCAACAAATAAACTGTTTGTTTTATTGAAAATGTGTTTATTGAAGAGACATGTTCTTGTGCAGGTCCTGTGGCAGTTTGTGGCACAGTGTATTGCGAGCACAATAATACACAGCTGTGTCCTCAGTGTTGAAGTTTTGTCCAGTTAAAATAACTGCATTGCTGGAGGATTCAGCTGAGAAACTAATCTTATTTTTCAGTGAATCTTTGACACCATTGCTACTGGAACTATAAAACCAGCCAATCCATTCCATCGGTTTTCCACTTGAATGTCGTATCCAGTTTGTGTAGCCACCACCTGAGGCTGAATATCCAGTGATCGTACAGGCGATGGTGAACTTTTCCCCTGGTTTTACTACCATGACAGGAGGCTGGTTCAGCTCAATACAGAATAGACCTACAATCATTAAAGCATTATATCAGTAATTCAAATTGAGCTCCGTTTTCTATATTTATAATTTGTTTTTGTGTTGAGCTGAAGATACTCACAGGGTGCAGTTGCCAAAACCAGCAGTATTGAAAAGCACATGATTATGGTTGTATTTCACTGTGGCTCTGTAAAACACTAAGAGCCTTATTATGTCTGTGCTCCTGTTTACATGAGAGAAGGGCGGAGATTTGCATTGACGTAAAAATGTATCTGTCGATACTCGATAGTTCGTATAATATTTATAAACAATGATGCAAATTTATTTGCCTGACATCATATTCTTGATGTATAAAATAAAGTCTCAAAGAGAAGCAAGATACATGTGTTTATTCATATTTATGGTGTAAATATCTTACTACTGACAAATTGTATCCAAAGAAAACATCTAACACACATATTAGCTTTTAAAAATGCAGGCCAATTGAACGTAAGGAAGTGAGTTTAATTTAAAATTAAAAAAAAAGAATATTTTTTAAGACTCATCGGGATAGGTATCAACAAGACAGTAAGCCATAAACATTTATTTATATATTGTATATATCTATTGCAAGTTAATATGTGCAGTTGTTGCCTGTAAAGAATTATTTGTACCTGATCTTAACCATAAAAAATACTTCTGTTTGTATAGTCATGTATGCAGTCATGTTAAATAATATTTGGACTTGAATAAGGCAAGGCAAGTTTATTTATATAGCACATTTCATACACAATGGTAATTCAAAGTGCTTTACATAGAAGACATTAAAATAATCAAAACAAATAAGAATAATTAAAACAGTTAAGCTTTTGTGTATTTTGTTTTTGTACAGAACTTGTTTAATCACTTTGTGTTGTGCACATACACAGCTGTCTTCAGCCTGAAAATTCTCTCCCTGTAGAAACATTGGAAAATATGTCCTTCTAACCCCGAGGCACACTTCACTTTAGTACATAAAGCAGATGGAGAATTTGCATAAAGTCATCCAGTTGTCTTAGATGTAAAACATCAATGCTTTTACCATTTAATCTTTACTTGTTTGATATCTGAAACAATTGCTAGATGTCATATTAATGTATTCTGAAAATAAAGATAAACCTTCTTTGGTATTTGGTTCTGTGCTGTCACTGTCAGCAAATACAGCCATACAATTGCAGCTTAAGAAGAAAAAAACATCAGTTTTGCATGAACAACTCCTTCCACTACATGTGTTAAAAATGTTGAGTGATGAGTGCAAGCAATCTCAAGCATATCAGAAATGGGTCATACAAATACCTTTAATACAGCAAATTTTGACAGGAAAAAAACTTTGCTATTTAAAAGAATAAGATTTATATTTTTAAAAGATGATGATTATTAAATATGTATGTATATTTATGTAATGCAAAAACAATTAATATACCAATATTGAAGCTGAAGAAGCAAATAAATGATGCAGCAGTCACATAGCACCTGAAGAATGATAATTTTATAAAATGCAAATAAATGATAAATGAAATATTCAAGAAACTTTTATTATATTCATTTTGTGTATTTCCAAACAGCCTGGTATGGAGAGAATATAAGAATTATTGCACAGGTCCCCAGACAGTTTGTGGCACTGTGTATTTCGTGCACAATAATATTCAGCTGTGTCGTCAGTCTGAAAGTTTTGACCTCGTAAGAAAACTGTGTTGCTGGAAGTTTCAGCTGTGAAGCTGATCTTATTCTTCATTGTGTTGCTGGTGCCTGTATCACCAGAACTACAGAACCAGCCTATCCATTCCATCGCTTTTCCAGTTAACTGTCGTATCCAGTTGGTACAGCCGCCTCCTGACGCCGAATATCCTGTAATCTTGCAGCCGATGGAAAATGATTCCCCAGGTTTTACCACCATTAGGGCAGGCTGATTCAACTCAATGCAATTACCACCTGCGAACATCCATTTAAAAAATATTGGCATTTAATGAATTGAGTTAGCCTATGCACATGAAAAATGAACCTGGATGATTGTATTTTAAAGGACTATCTGCAGTATAGTGTTGATTCTGATACTCACTGAGCGCAGTAGATAAAATCATCACCAATAATGTAAAGTACATTATTCTATCTGTCTGTAGTCTCTCGGATGGGACCTGTGACTCTCCACCGCAGGACTTGAAAAGCTCTTTATTGTGTCTGTATGCTCCTGTTTACATAAGGAAGGAGATTTGCATCAATGCTTTTTAGTGAACAAATTAAATTAAAGACCCCCTTTGGTGAAAATCAAGTTTTCAATGTTGTTGTCTGTGTTTAAAAAAAAAAAATGCTTTAAGACAAACCATGTGCAAATTCATGTCAACACCATTGCTGAGTATTTTCTCCTTAAAACTGCAGTGAACCAAACACATTCTCAAAAACACGGTTTGAAATTGCCGGTTTCTTACATCACAAACTTGTAACCATTCACGTCAACGTGCGGGCGGGATTTAGCCAACGCTATCTCACGACCAATTCGTCCGAATTTGACGAGTGATTAAAAGATGGCTAATTCCAGCCCATTCTCATCCCTAGGCGTCATAAAACTGACGCCTTGGGAATCATTTTGACCATGCTTCAATATTCGACGCTTTAAGGCCTGTTCACACCGGGACGAATTTCGCGCGCGTTATTCGGCGACGTTTAACGCCTCGTGACTAAACAAAGGGCGCCTATGCGAGTGTGCACACCGACGCGTAAAACGCCACGCGTAAAAGCGTCATTTTTTTAAAAACGCCTCGGGTTCGTTTTTTGGGTTTGACGCGCCGCGTCAAAAACTATCCGACCAATGAGATTGGCGCTTTTGCTCATGTGTCTGGAGCTTCTGAAGTTACAGTAAAACACAACTTGGGGGCGCTCAAACACAAAACGATCTTGCCGAGCACACATACGTAATGGCGAAGAAGATATACAGCGTCTACACTCTGCCGGGAAGAAATAAGACGAGGAAGATGCAAGGCTAGATGAATGTAGAGCTGCTGGTCTCGTTGGTGTCTTTATACAGAGACACCAACAGCAATAAAGAACTATATGACAAACGCGACAAACTTGCTCTCTTCTTCTGAGTGACAAGCGAGTGTCAGAAGCGTAGTTGCGCAGCGCCACTTTGTGGACCGGGGTATTTCTGTTTAATATTAAGCGCCATCTAATGTCAGGGAATGAATTTGCGTGTTCACTCGGCTCATAGTCAGCGAAAATAGCTTGGATGTGAACACAAAAAACGCGTTGAAAAACGCTGACGAATAACGCGAGCCGATATTCGTTCCGGTGTGTACAGACCTTTAGGCACCCTTTAGCGTCAGTTACATGACGCGATCCTAGGGCGTCATCTCACTGACGCTTTACCTTTAACATCAGTTAGATGACGCTATCTAATCCTAACCCTACCCCAGACCTAAACCTACCCGCGTCATCTAACTGACGCTAAAGGTAAAGCGTCAGTAAAATGACTCCCTAGGATCGCGTCATGTAACTGATGCTAAAGGGTGCCTAAAGCGTCGAATATTGAAGCATGGTCAAAATTGTCATTTTAGTGACGCCTTGGGATGAGAATGCGTTGCTAATTTGTTCGAATTCCTACGACCTCACTCGTACGAATTTGTACGATTTGTCTAAACCCACGTGATGGGTAGGTTTAGGGGCGGGGTCTGGGGTAGGTCATTCATACAAATTCATACGAATTGGGCAACTCGTCAAATATGTACGATTTAGCAAAAATCTTACTAATTCGTACGAGTGAGGTCGTACGAATTGTTACGAATTAGCCATCTTTTAATCACTCGTCAAATTCGGACAAAAAAGAATCCAGTCCATTATTAATATAAGGGAATGAACAGAGATGCTTATACTTAAGACATACTGTGGGAAACAGATGTCATTATGATTTAAAAATAAGGAATCATTTTAATATTAACAGGTTTTTGTATTTAATACGTTCAAAACACTTCAGGCAGGAGTTATGTCACTTCAGAGGCTCTTCCCTTTTTTTCAGTGTAACTCAACCATGTCCACCTCATTTCTCATGAGTTTTTGAACAGCTGCCTGTATTAGTGTTTGCACGGTGTCTGTTGCACAGTAATACACTGCAGTGTCTTCAGTCTTCAGCTGATTCATGTGCAGATAGAAATTAGAGCTGTCCTTCGTTGCTGTGAACCTGCCCTGGACTGACTGAGTTGAGCTCTTATCAGAATCTGAATAATAATAAATAATCCATTCCAGTCCTTTTCCAGGTGCCTGACGGATCCAGTGCATGTTAGTGCTACTAGGAGAGAATCCACTACATGCACAGGTCAAACAAAAAAACAAAAAATGTACATATAATTAGGATCATTTATTTACAATAAGAAAAGAGTTTTTATTTATTTGTTGTCCAGTGCTTACCAGACACTGCGGCCAGCAACAGAAACAGATACAAAGTGACCATGATTTATATCAAGGCTGAACTGGTGATGAGTTCTCCAGTCAACAGTGCAGTTGTTTAAATATGTAACAGACATCAGATAATTTGCATAGAAGCCCAGAATTAGCAAAAACTTGATATTGTGGCCATTGGGGTTCATTTCATGAACAATAGTGCCACATCTTGACGTGGATATATAACAATGTCCTCTGCAGCATGAATACATGTGATTATTTTCAAAGTATAGGCATGCATGCAACTTTGAGCATGCAACCTCATCGGATTTCTATTAAAAACAGATGTGATGTTGTGTTATGTTTATGTGAAAGTGAATAAAGGACTGCAGCGAAGTTGTAGAGTTCAGTGTAGTTGAATGTATACAAACAGATCAGCCGTTTTCCACAATTGAGCCATTGTTCTCAAGTCTTGCATAGCACAAATAGTGGATCAGACACCAATGATGTGATTCACACTCATGTGCTTTGGTGTTAATAATACATTCGATATTATCTAAATTATGTTGCTTTTTTATGAAAATAAATACAACAAGACACCCAAAAGTACTGCCTTGACACCAACAGATTGAAAAACATTAACATTTAAAACATGAATAAGTCTGATTGTCAACAGGTTTTCCATTTTTACATTCTGTGAGAGCAAACACAAAGATAAAACACAGTTTAGACACAATATCCATTACCATTTTATGTAAAAAGTAACCTGATTCAGGAAAGTCACATATGAGTAGATGAATAGTCTGTTAATGAATACAGTGGGGGCTTAACAGGTTGAAGGACAAGTTTGCATAGGCTGCCCTCTAAAGGTATGTTTCTATTTTCTGTGTCCTCCTTATTAACCTCTGCAACCATGTCTGCCTTTCAACATATTTTTATTCTTGTTTACTTGTTCAGAGACATAGTAGCTAATTATGAATTTTTACACAAATGTTGATATAGCTTTTCCTAAAGCTTCTTTACTACTTGTTGCATGCTTTCTGTCTGAAAACCTGTTCAAAAGATCAGCATTTAAAGATATTCAATAATGTCAATGTAACATTTAACTTTCGAGTTGTTATAAAAAATCACACATTGGAATGCCATAGAACGTCTCAGGTTACGTATGTAACCCTGGTTCCCTGAGAGGGAACGAGACGCTGCGTTTGAGACGCAGTGGGAACGCTCTGCGTGATTGCGTCATGAAGCACGTGTAAAATCAGTCCAATGGAAGCCCGATACGTCATGGGTGACGTCATAGACCAGGAAACTATAAAGCACCCTTGAAAACAGACCGCGACAGCTTCTGAAAAAGTCTGAAGCAAGTCGATCAGGGCATGCAGGAAGTATGGCAGGCAAACGCAGTGTCTCGTTCCCTCTCAGGGAACCAGGGTTACATACGTAACCTGAGACGTTCCCCTTCAAGGGAACTTCGAGCTGCGTTTGAGACGCGGTGGGAACCCCATACCCACTACGCCATAGTGACAAATGCCTGTTCTGTGTGAAGTCCTGGGCACACTAAGAAGCAAGCAACCTCGCCCCTGGAGTGGAGAGGTCAAGGTCATAAAACCTGACAAATGTATGCGGAAAGGAACACCCTGCCGCATTACAAATATCAGGAAGGGAAACACCTGAAATTAAGGCCGTAGAGGCCGCCATACTCCTAGTAGAATGGGCCCGTACAGCCATAGGTGAAGGCTGACCGGCTGCTTCATAAGCCAATGAAATAGCCTCCACTATCCATTTGCTCATCACCTGTTTAGATGCAGGGCACCCTCTCCTGAGTGACCCAAACAGACAAATAATTGTTCAGACTTATGCCACAGGGCAGCTCTGTGAACGTAGGCATCTAATGCCCGAACTGGACATAACAGGTTCAGTTGTTCCTGATCTGGGGTATTAAAAGGTGGAGGATAAAAGGCCTGCAGCACTAATGGGCCCCCAACATTAACTGGGACCTTAGGAATATAACCCGGCCTAGGGTAAAGAAATGCTTTCACCATACCAGGTGCAAATTCCAAACATGACGGAGCAACCGACAGGGCATGCAATTCTCCAATTCTCTTGATAGATGAAATAGCGAGGAGAATAAAGCTTTCAAGGTGAGGAATTTTTCTGAAACCTCTTCAATAGGCTCAAAGGGAGCCAAAGCCAGACCCTCAAGTACAACGGCCAAATCCCAAGCCGGTGCTCTAGAGTGCAGTGCAGGTCTCAACCTCAACGTACCACGGAGAAAACAAGTAATTAGAGGATCTCTCCCTATAGAAGTACCCCCCAGAGGGGTATGGAAGGCCGATATAGCCGCCACATAAACTTTTAAGGTGGAAGGAGATAATCCAGCAGAGAAACGGTCTTGCAGGAAATCGAGAACTGGACCAACAGGGCAGTTAACAGGATCTAACTGACGCTCACCACACCAGGTGGAGAAAAATTTCCATTTCAATGCATATAGTTTTCTCGTGGAAGGAGCTCTGGATTGGAGAATGGTCTCAACGACCTCAGTCGAGAGACCGGATTCTATGAGCCGGGCCCCCTCAGAGGCCGAGCCCACAGTATCCAAACTCCAAATGAGGGTGAACTCCCAGGAGCAAAGATATCGGGAAATGCGTACCGGTGTAGCGTCAACCACACCTAATACGAGCGGAGCTGGATGTGTGAGGGAGAACCAAATAGAGCAATGCGTTGTACAAACGATGTGAAAGGTCGACTAGACTTTAGTTGACCAAGGTTCTCCCTAAGAAGCTCCACCACCTCGGGGTGAAGTCTCCAATCCCTGGGCCTCAGCCCCTGCCTCAACAGGATATCTGCTCTGATATATGAGACCATCAGTGTGTTGACCGCCATTCGCCGATCGACCCCTCATGATCGCCCCCACTCGTGAGGGAAGCATCCGTCGATAGCAATATGCGTCGACAAGAAGCCCCCAACACTGGGCCTGGGCGAGGAACCAAGGTTCTTCCACATGACCGAGGCACGAAGGCATAGCCGCGTGACCTTGATCATGCGAAAAACATATTTCCCCTCGGAGAAAACCCCTTGGTACCGAGCCACCACTGCAGGGGTTTCATGTGCAGAAGGCCAAAAGTAATCACGTTGGACGCAGCTGCCATGAGACCCACCAGTCTGAAACTGTTTCACAGTGAGTGACTGGCCTAGATATACCCCAATACGGCTGTGAGAATCGCTAAACCTAGAAAATTGGTCCTCAGAGCACACTCTTCTTGGCGTTGAGAGGCAACCCCAACATCCTTAAATGAGACAGAACGACATCTCGATGCCGAACTGCCATAAACTCAGATTGAGCTAGGATCAACCAATCATTGATGTAGTATAATACGCGAATGCCCTGGAGTTTCAGAGGAGCCAGAGCTGCATCCACGCATACTGTAAAGGTGTGGGGTAATAAACCTAGGCCGAATGGGAGAACCCGATAATGGTATGCTTCGCCCCCGAAAGCAAACCTCAGGAACCTCCCTCATCCTCTTTCGGAAACAAAGAAGTAATGGCTGTCTGCTGGGAGGAGTAACCCCTTCTACAGCTCCTTTTGCAGAAGTGACAGTACTTCCTGCTCCATAATCAAAGCCTGCTCAGGGTCCACAAATGAGAGGAAGACCCCTAGAAATCTGGGCGGACGAGAACCGAACTGAATTCTGAAACCCTTTTCTATAGTGTGCAGGACCCACAGAGAAATATGTGGCAGTAGTTTTCACGCTGCCAGAAATTCTACTAGGGGAACCAGTCTCTCAAGACTGGCCTCTGGATTTGTTTGAACAGTCACTACGGCGCCCTAAAGCGGCGAACCGGCAGGGAACAACCGAACTGACCATTCTACGACCCTCCTCGGAGGATCGCATGGGGACGCTGACACCTCGGTGCCCTGAACGGCGAACCGGCAGGGAACAACCGAACTGGCAGCGCTGCAACCCTCCTCAGAGAGTTGCACCCCAGAGGGTGCAGAGGAAAAATGATTTCTCAAAACCGTCCCTTGGTTGAACAGTCACTACGGTGCCCTGAAGCGGCGAACCGGCAGGGAACAACCGAACTGACCGTTCTACGATCCTCCTCGGAGGATCGCATGGGGACGCTGACACCTCGGGGTGCCCTGAACAGCAAACCGGCAGGGAACAACCGAACTGGCAGCGCTGCGACCCTCCTCAGAGAGTCGCACCCCAGAGGTGGCCAAGGAGAAAAGATTTCTCAAAACCGTCCCTGCCCCGGAGGAGCCCTCAGAAGCCTGATAGCCTCGTTTTTTTTGCGACAGGACTTCTAGTCTAAGCTTTATTAGAGATGATGACAGTCCTCAGATCTTGCCTACCTCTAACTAGCTTAGTTCCTACGACCCTCCTCGGAGGATCGTTGGAAAAAGCAGGCACTTCGGCACCCTGAAACGGCGAACCGGCAGGGAAACCGAACTAACTGCTCTTCTTTTTAATTTTTTAATTTTTTAATTTTTTTTATTTGAAGGCTCGTTTGGGGATACTGACACCTTGGTGCCCTGAAACGGCGAGTCGGCAGGGAAACCGAACTGGCAGTGCTGCGACCCTCCTCAGAGAGTCGCACCCCAAAGGGCGCTGAGGAGAAACGATTTCTCAAAACCGTCCCTACCCCAGAGGGGACCACCCTTAGAAGCCTGATCGCCTCGGCGTCAGGGCTTCTTCTTTGTCCAAGCTATTTTAGAGATAAAACAGTCCTCAGATCTTGCATGTCTCTAACTGGCTAGACTGCGACCGCCACCCAGGTACCCCTCAATTGCGGAGGAGCCCGAATGGCGACGCTCTGACTTGCACTTTGTGCTGAGAGGAGCTAAAATAGGCCGAGACTGCTCCGCCCAGCAGTCTCAGGAACATTAGATTGGTGAGGAAGAAACCTCTGGAACGCCGCTGAATGGTTTATTTCTTAATTTTCTTGAAAACGGAGCGTCCAGAAGAACAGACATAATTATATCTTTATTTCAGAAAAACTATAAATATATATATATATATATATACATATATTTAACAACCAAACTGGCAGCGCTGCGACCCTCCTCAGAGAGTCGCCCCTCACATACATCCATGTCCTTATATACTTTACCCACCAGCGCTGCCTAAAAATGTATTCATTATTTAAGATGGCTGGTGGGTAACGTCGGGGTTAATAACGATAACGCCGACTCGGGAGAGAGAAAGCTCGCAAGCGTCTCTTTAACCCGAGGCAATGTCATACTAAGATACTTAATACCCAAACATTACTATAGTCAGACATCTGGGGATTAAACACATAAAAAACAAACCGGTTTATTCCACGATCTTGACACCTCAGTGTGGAGATAGGGAAAAACCAAAGTCCCCGACGAGGAGGCTGAGATACAGAGTTTTTCCTGTTTTAAGATACAGTTCTTCTAACAAACTCTTCTTTATTTTCAATCTCATAATGTTCAGCTGGCCAGTAAATATTTAACTGGCAACAGCACTAGATAAAACCTCCTTTTTTAAAAAAGCTCCTCTTTATTCAACAGAGTTATGAGCTGGAAAATGTATTCATTGAAAACTCAAACATCTGTCTTTTTATTAAGATTTGTATTTGTTTTGTTCTCTTTCTTTTTAAACAAAACACTGACGATACCAATTCCTCGGAACTGGAAATCGCAGCACACTAGATCTGGCATGTGAAAGCTGAGAAAGGGCGGAGCCCGTCCCAACCCCCGCTGTCAGATCCGTTTGCGAACCCCGAAATGCGAGCCGTCTCCGAGCCTCGGCAACATAGAGACCTGCTCGGGGAACGCGAACCGAACCGTCCTCCTCGAAGAACGCCCTGCGGGAGCGGAGCGTCCTCACGGACAGCTTCTCGCAATGCACAGTCAGATCCCTCGAGAAATGACTGTTGCATGCTCCACTCCCAAACAGCAACAAAAAGCTGATGTGTGTCCCCACCCGTGATGTAACGAGGGCAGGGAACAACACAACGTCTATAATATTGCTTTGCTCGCCATAATGATAGATAGTGATATATATATTGGGCTTGACAAACAACAATAAATAGACAAGGACAGAATCACAGAGAGCGCTTGCTGAAGACAACAGAAGCTGTCGCGGTCTGTTTTCAAGGGTGCTTTATAGTTTCCTGGTCTATGACGTCACCCATGACGTATCGGGCTTCCATTGGACTGATTTTACACGTGCTTCATGACGCAATCACGCAGAGCATTCCCACCGCGTCTCAAACGCAGCTCGAAGTTCCCTTGAAAGGGAACTCAGCTGCATTTTAATTTGTGAATGCTTTTTGTTTTGTTTTGTTTTGTTTTGTTTTGTTGTTTTTGCATGAATTCAGTATGCGTATAATGCTTGTTGTTTATTTAGAAAGACCTCCACGAAGAAGCAGTTAAGGATTTAAATCAATATTTTAATAAAGTAAAAATCAACAAAGTGGCTTGTTACAAAAGTGACAAATGCTCTTTGGCCCTCAGAAACATGAATAGTTTTTGTTCAGCCCTGCAGTCTTTTGTCTTACTGTGAATCTCTTGCACAGTAATAAACAGCTGTGTCTTCAGTCTTCAGGCTTTTCACCTCTAAATACAACATGTTTTTGCTGGTGTCTTTTGTGACGGAGAACTGGCCCTGTAGAGACTGAGCAAAATAAGTGCTGGTGCCACCATCAATACGGCCGATCCACTCCAGTCCTCTCCCTGGTTTCTGACGGATCCAGTGCATCCAGTAGCTGCCCATTGAGAATCCAGAGACACCGCAGGATAGAGTGATTCTCCTGGTCTTTTCACCACAGAATCTGAGGAGCTCAAAGACTGACCATTAACACCTGAAAAACAGAAGAAAAATCACGTTAGATGATTTAGAACAATGAAATAATAATCTACTACAAATGGGAGTTTCTCACATGCAATAATCATCAGTAGGAGTCCATATAGTAGCAACTCCATTACAACAGAAACACTGTCAAACTAAAAGGCAGTAAAACAGTTATAGGTTTCACTGCAGCTGTTTTAGTCTCTGGTCACATACTTATAACACAATCTTTCAAGAGTCTGGGAGACGTTGACCCTTCCCACAAAATACTTTGCATCTTTTTGAGGTTTGCAGACTTACACTGTAGTTTAATGTAGTATCTGAATATCTAAATGTTTTTACAGTAAATGAGGGAAAAAATCTTAACTTGTATTTGATAAATGATAAATATTTGATAATGACCCAATATGTCCTGTTATTTTCAGCTGTCTAGTTTTTAGCTCAGGAAGGATTTGTATTTATTGCTTTGATACCAGAGGCATTCATTGGAAAGGAGAGTGTGTCTCACTCATTTATTGTGTCAGGAAGGCTCTGGGAGAATGATTCATAATTCTTTTTATTTTATTTTTAGATTTTATTATTATGCATTTGGAATAATAAATGCATTTAACATTTTTTTGAATAAGTTCTCTAATGTGTCTTGAGTAAGGAAAAGAAGACAAACTTATAACTGTTTATTGCAGTATTTTAAACGAAAACCTTTTCATCGTTTACAAAGGCCTACCTTGCACAATCTGAATTTTTTTTTTAAATAAGAGGGATCATAATTTTTAATTATAATTATATGATTATTACTTAGTTCTGCCCTGGTAAAGCTTGTTCACATAACAGATGTTTACATAGTGTCCAAAAGACAAAATAATAATTGGATTTACACAAAAATCTCCCAGTTCAAAGGTTGTCATTTTTATTCTTAATAACCAAAGAATGTGCAGGACATCCAGGAAATGACACAGAATTAAGAATCAACTTAAGCATACATTGAAAATGTACTGCTAATTTTGACTTTGACTTACTTTGACTTAACTTTATTTGTCATTCTCACAACACGGATGAGGGGAACGAAATAAGAACTCAGGTCTCGGTGTTGACCACTTCAATAATTAATAAAAATACTTAAGAAACTTCCATAAAAACATTTAAAACATAAATAAAATGCAATACTATTTCTTAAAAAGACAAAGGCATTGCAGTGTGAAGGAGTTCATTAGTCTGACCGCATCTGGGTAGAAGCTGTTCTTCAGCCTGGTGGTCCTTGCCTGGATGCTACGCAGCCTTCTGCCTGAGGGGAGGTGGGAAAACAGTCCGTATGCTGGATGGGTAGAGTCCCTCATGATGCAGGTTACTCTATCCCTGCATCGGCTTGAGTAAATGTCCGAGAGGCCTGGTAGGTTACATCCGATGGTCCGTTGTGCAGACCTTACCACCCTTTGCAGCATCTCTTTTTCTGCCATTGTGCAGCTACCATACCACACAGTGATGCAGGAAGACAGGGTACTCTCCACCACGCACCTGTAGAAGGATCTGAGGATGTTAATGTCCATCTTTGCCTTCTTCAGCCTCCTCAGGAAATATAGGCGTTGATGGGCTTTTTTTTAGGGTGGTCAAGGTGTTTTGGCGCCAGGTAAGGGTGTTGGAGATGTCTACTCCAAGGTATCTGATGCTGGATACCCTCTCCACAACTGCACCATCAATGCGGAGAGACAATGCCCTTCTTGCGAAAATCTACAATCATCTCCATCTCCTACTTTTTAATGGGGTATTAATATCAATTCAGATGTTATTTTATCTTGTGGATTATATGTTATTGTGCATCATTGTATCAATGGTTTGAGTGCATCTGACTAGAGATTAGAGCGTGATTGTGAAACAGTTGTTATTTGCTCATGTGATAGTCAGTGGGATTTCCTGAGAAGCGATCACAAATGAGGTGATCAGAAGCCTCAGAAAACTGCTCTGAAAAAAGTCCAGGTGTGTGCCACTGGGCCTGCTAGAGAAATATGCCGAACTATATGGATATGCTGCATCGAATTAGCAGCTGGTTCTGGCTGGTCCACATTTATCTGCCTTGGGAGGCTGGATTTGCAGCTTATCAAGATACATTTAAAGAATCATGGATTTATAGGTGCATAATGGTGCATGTTTGGTTTATTATTTTAAAAAGCATACTGTATCTTCAGCTTTTTTTGTTAAAATAAGCTCCATATTGACAGCATATTAAAGGTAATTAAGTTTTAGTGGTAGAAAGGTAATTAGAAAAAAATGAATCCAGTCCATTATTAAGAAAATGTAGGCTAGACTGAACAGATATTTCACACTGAGACATACTGTGGGAAACAGAAGTCAGTATTGATTTACTGAATTAAGCAAATATGTTTCTAAGGAATCATTTTAATATTAACAGGTTTTTGTATTTAATACATTCAAAACACGTCAGACATGAGTTATGTCACTTCAGAGGCTCTTTACTTTTTTTCAGTGCAACTCAACCATGTCCACCTCATTTCTCATGAGTTTTTGAACAGCTGCCTGTATTAGTGTTTGCACGGTGTCTCTTGCACAGTAATACACTGCAGTGTCTTCAGTCTTCAGCTGATTCATGTGCAGATAGAAATTAGAGCTGTCCTTCGTTGCTGTGAACCTGCCCTGGACTGACTGAGCTGAGCCTTTGTCAGATTCAGTATAATAGTGCAAGATCCATTCCAGTCCTTTTCCAGGTGCCTGACGGATCCAGTGCATCCTATAGCTACTAAGAGTGAATCCACTACATGCACAGGTCAGTTTGTGGGAACCACCTGGAGCCACAACTACTGACTGTTCAGACTGTGTGAGCACAACCTGAGAGTCAATACCTACAAAAGAGTCGAGACCAACAAAAAAGAAAATGCTTTACACAGGATCACAATACTGATCACATTGAATTGGGTTTAACATTTCAACTCCCTAAAACTTCTTAAACAAAACCCCATTAACTCCTTCAGAATTTTAAAAAAAACAAAAAAACACTCACTGTGTGCAGTTGCCAACAGCAGAAAGAGCTTTAGGGAGAACATTTTTTTCCTCTTCAGATTGAACACTCATTTACTAGTTGTTTAAATAGGAAATATGACAGTTGAGTTTGCATTGATACATTAACTCACTGACAGAGTAAAGAGTAGGTGTGTTTAAACAAAACTGGTTCTTCACAATCACCAGTTATTCATTTAATGAGAAAGGGTGCACCCTGGTGTCTGAATTATTTGTAATGGTAACACTTTACAATAAGGTTCATTAGTTACGTAATTGTTTTTAATGTTAATTTCGACATTTACTAATACTTTATTCAAATTGAGTTAGCATTATTTTACTGTAATCTAACATGAGCAAACAATGAACAGCTGTATTTTTATTAACTAACATTAACAAAGATGAACAAATAAAGTACACAAAATGTATTGGTCATGGTTAGCTCCTGTTAGTTAAAGGATAATTCCAGTATTTAACACTTTGAGTCTATTTTCTAGTTTGTTTTGGATGAACTAGAGTGGTGGACTTAGAAATGTTGACGATGGGTCCTGTCTCGACTTTTTGACTATTTTAGAATCGCCTCTGACCGCTTCAGAGGGGATGTCTATGGGCATGCTCAAACATGTCCTTAACACAACCCTTAACGTTGGTTTTCAAAGCTGTGCAACTCACCGAGTGCTTAGTGGTGTTCGTTGATGATTAAAAACAAATATATCGGCCTAATGTATGCTTTCAATCCGTGTTATTTGCTATAGTGGAACTATTTTTTCAGATACCTCACAACCGCGTATAAACTTCCGCTAGATATTTGAGTCTGAAGCATTAGCACACTCCCGGCCACTTGATGGCGACAACCACTTTGCCGCAGTTGCTCAGCTCACGCTTGCCTTCTGAGAGACGGAGAACGGAGCGAAAAGACTACAACCAAATGTAAACAGACCCCTTTCCGTTTCCTGTAGCGCAGTAATATCAACGAGCACTGAGTCCTCCAGCAGACATCAATGCGATTTTAAAAAATGGCAAATAAAACACGACAGAAACTGTATTTCGCTACGATACTTGTTTTGGAACATCAACGAACACCACTAAGCACTCGGTGAGTTGCACAGCTTTGAAAACGAACGTTAAGGGTTGTTTTAAGGACATGTTTGAGCATGCCCATAGACATCCACTCTGAAGCGGTCAGAGGCGATTCTAAAATAGTCAAAAAGTCGAGACAGGACCCATCGTCAACATTTCTAAGTCCACCACTCTAGATCATCCAAAACAAACTAGAAAATAGACTCAAAGTGTTAAATACCGGAATTATCCTTTAAAGTAACACTATGTAGTTTTTCAACCTTCATAATATATTTCCAAGACCCTTGTGATGGTACATCGACTTAAAATAAGTTAAATGACACGTCTGCCATAGCCTGACGTGGTCTGTATCGCTTTTACCCCCCCCCCCCCCGTCAACAATCCAGAGTCACCAAGATATACCTCCCTGAAATGACTTCTTGCAGGTTGGGATGTCTGCCATTGTTGATTCCAAAGCCGGTGCTGGATAAACAGCGAGCGTGCGCGTGCGACAGTTGGCTGCGGAAGGCTAAATTATTTACGACAACAGTAATGGACAATTCTGCTTCCAACCTGTAGGGCGACCTCTGAGGAAAAATCACATGGTGTTGCTTATATGTTAACTAATAAACCTTATTGTAAAGTGTTACCCTTTTAACTTTAACTTTATTGCTTTCCATTTAGCAGATGATTGTTTAAAGAAACCTGATTTGCAAAGGCTAAAACATCACCAGACCTATTCCGTTTCCAAAACATTTATTTATTGACATACAAACTTTGGTATTTTGTCATTTGACATTATAATCTACACAAATGAATTCTGAAAAGTTTAATATTATGCCAACAAATAAAACAGTGGCACAGTGTATAGCGAACAATAAGGCTACGTTTACACATAGCCGGGTATTTAGAGAAACGAATATTTTCCCCCTCTCCGTTTTCAAAAATAACATTGTGTACACACCCGCATAAATACGCCGTCGAGCGCCATCATAACTATGCCAAACCTATGGGCGGCAGTGTAGGGAGAAGGATAAAGCCATGCAAGCCAATCAAAATCCTCAGAATCGACAAGAGAGAACCTAAAACCCCGTTTCTCCCAGTTTACACGGCAACACATATCCGGCGTTTTCAGAAATCTCCACTTTGCCCGGAGTTTTTTCCCATCGTGTAAACGGGGCCTAATTGTCACGTCTTGTTTTGGTCCATGTTTCATGTCAGTCATGTTTCATGTCTTGTCATGTGATTCCCTGGCCCTCGTGTGATCCTGATTGATTGATTGTCTTGATTATGTTCACAGATGTCCCTTGTCTTGTCATTCAGCCTTGTGTATTTAAGTCCTCGTGTTTGCCTTGTTCCATGTTAAGGATTATTTTGTGTAACCACTGCTGGTGGGCATCATGTCCTTGTTCATGCCATGCCTTTGTTTTATGTTTCATCTTGTTTAGTAAACATAAAGTGCACTTGGCTTCTACAACTTGCCTCCAGTGGACTTTCAATGTTACAATAATGCACAGTTGTGTCCAGTTAAAATGACTGCATTACTGGAGGATTTAGCTGAGAAACTGATCTTATTTTTCAGTGATTCTTTGTCACCATTGCTACTGGAACTACATAATGTAGTTTCTATAGAATATAGAACATTTTCCACTTGAATGTTGTATCCAGTTTGTGTAGTCACCGCCTGAGGTTTGATATCCTTTGGCGTCATATAGGTGACGCCAAATGACATTTCGTCGAAATCTTACGCACATGGCATCCTTTATTGTCAATATAACACGCACTGTTATGGGTAGGTTTAGGTCTGGGGTAGGGTACGGTTATGACGCCTTGGGATCTGCATCTCATATTGACGCTATACGATGCCATGTGCGTCGGATTTAGACGAGCGTCACCTGTATGACGCCTTGGGTTCTGCGTCTCATATTGATGCTAAAGGATGCCATGTGCGTAAATTTTCAACGAAATGTCCAAAGCATCACATGTATGACGCCAAAGGATGAGAACGGGCTGGTATATCCAGTGATCGTACATGGAATAGTGAACGTTCCCCCTGGTTTTAATACCATGACAGGAGGCTGGTTCAGCACAATACAGAAAAGACCAGTCATTAAAGCATTATGTTAGTAATACAAATTGAGCTTCATTTTCTATGTTTATAATTTTTATGTTGAGCTGAAGATACTCACAGGGCGCAGTTGCCAAAACCAGCCCCAGATAGCATGGTGACATTGATACAATGTTGAGTTTTGATCTAAACCATCATTTTGGTTGAGATTGACATTTCAATGTTTAAAGTGTGCTGGATCAGCATTGAAATTGATGAAAGCTGACAGCACACATGGGTGGAGACAGTGACATTGAACTAACAGTGATTTGTAGTTGATGAGCACAAGATCATTCAGGCGTATCTCTGCAGAACACTAGTGGGTGTTTCCCAATCAGTGGGGCGTTTTCAAACCACAATGGGCATTTTCAACTGCTTTAACCGATTTGCTGTAATCCACTGGGGGCTTGGTTTAAGGGTGGGCCTTTATGATTTTAGCAAGTCTGTTGAAAAATGGTTGAAAAATATTTACCTGTATTGTAGTTTGAAATTGGCCACTGATTGGTAAACGCCCATTTTGTCTTTGCATGTGCACTTCTCAGTCTAATGCTTCCTCATTAGAGAGAAAACAGGTGCATCCAATACAGACCTCTTGTTTGTTAAATCACCTGACTTACATGACTTCTCTAGCAGAGTTTCAAACAATGGTGCATCTACCTTATTTCTCCGTTTGTTTTGCATGCTTATTTGTGTTACTCACTGTAATTAGATTACAAAGTTATTAAAGTGTTTGAATAAAGCATCTATTTTTCTACATTCTTAAAAAAATGCATCTTGCTTTAGTAAAGTTTATAAGGAATTTCCTGAATAAAGTTATTACGTCATTTCACAGATTTCTTAAGGTGCAAGAGACATGAACATGAGCAATAATGTTAACATAGCCCATGTCTTGTATCCATCAGTGCTTGCATGCAGAGCACAAGCTCCTTTAGTAGTAATGAAGGGAGGTGAAGATGGACAATAAAAAAAAAAAGAGAAGCACCCTCCTGATAATGCTGACATTGATCATACACTGAGTTGTTGTCGACAGCATAATAACCTGACCTGGGACTTGATGATATCCTGTATCTTATCACTGCTTAATCAGGTAATCATTCATATTCCTGAATCTGTATTACATTTGAGAAATAACTAATTTCCATTCAGTTTAGCTTGTGTAGCCATGGTCAGATCTGCCATTTTCTTAAACTTCTGGTTTTGCATTCTTTTAATTCAGAGACTGTGACAAAAGTAAGGGTTATTGAAACTGCTGATTAGATTACCGAGTCACTCACAAAGCCTCTCTGTTGTAATTTGCCACACAAAGCAAATGGGGCTTGGATTTGATTGAATTACTGACTGGAATCAGAATCACGTGGAAGAACCCCTCCGAAGGTGACAAGACGAACATTGTCCATTCAGATAAGCGCACACACGTGGAATCCCCCTTGGGGTTTTTCGCTTACACACACACAAAAGAGAATTGTAAGATTAGACAACTGGCCATTGTATCGGTTGTTTAAACTCATCAAATTCGAAGCACACACGCTCACACGGGACTAGTCGCGGGTTCACCGCGTGACCAACGCTGGTTGAATTTCTGAACACCCATTTACACACACGGAACACTCGGAACACATGGGATCAAAAAAATCCCCTTTTGTAAATGTATAATGTTTTGTGGTTGTGTTTTCATGATTCCCTGATGACAACATATATAACCGTAAGCTTTTGTGATATGTGATTAATTTAACATCCGTTTTAATCACGAAAATCATGTATCTGCATTTCACTAAGCCCTAGGAATGCCGAATTTGGTATGGTTGTAATCAGAATAATCAAAGAAGATTGAATCATCAACCCAGAATGTAATATGATGCATGCTTTTATTAATACATGATTCCATGGTATTTATTTCCTATGGAAATCACTGTCAACTTTCTGGTTACCAACATTCTTTAAAATATCTTATTTTGTGTTCAAAAGAAAGAAAGAAACTCATACAGGTTTGGAACAACTTGATGGTGAGTAAATGATGACTATCTCTTTAAAGAAATTTTCATTGAAAAAACCTAATATCTTTTATTCTACAAGATAAACGTGTTATTTGAATGCTGTAGTTTCACAGAAAATGAACTGAGATGTAGTTAATGGCTATAGCTAGTGGAGCGGCTAAGTGATATAATCGTTCAGTTTATGATACAAGTGTGAAAATTGGCATGAGCAGTCTCCATGGGTCACTTGACAAGAAAATTGTCCAAGCCACTTGAAATTTCAAGATGGCGGCCATCTTTCAAGATGTCCGACACCTTAGTGGAGCAGTTAAGTGATATAGTGGTTTATTTGGTGATACAAGCATGAAAATTGGCATGAGCAGTCTCTGATGGTCACTAGACAATAAACCACCCACAGCTACTTGAAATTTCAAGATGGCGGCCATTTTTCAAGATGGCCACCACCTTAGTGGAGCAATTAGGCTTAAGAAATCATTTAGTTGGTGATTACAAGCATGAAAATTGCTATGAGCTATGAGGGAAAGCCGAGTCATGTTGATTCTATTTTTGATATGTCTGTCTTTTTCCTATAAAACCTAATGTATTCTTCTGTTTGGGTGAAATGCTCTGGAGTTATGAGATCTCCCGGCCGTGATTAAAAGCATTTAAAGGACATTTGCTGGAGTCTGTTTGTCATTTATGCAGCGTTGCGAGTAAGTTAGGGTATAGTTAAGGAAACAAGTATTAGCACCCAGCTGACGTCGATGAGTAGATGCGCTAGGGTATAGTGTAGTTTAGCACCCATCCGACGTCGATGAGTCGACGCGCTAGGCTAGGGTATAGGGTAGTTTAGCACCCATCCGACGTCGATGAGTCGACGCGCTAGGCTAGGGTATAGTGTAGTTTAGCACCCATCCGACGTCGATGAGTCGACGCGCTAGGCTAGGGTATAGTGTAGTTTAGCACCCATCCGACGTCGATGAGTCGACGCGCTAGGCTAGGGTATAGGGTAGTTTAGCACCCAGCCGACGTCGATGAGTAGACGCGCTAGGCTAGGGTATAGGATAGTTTTGCACCCAGCAGACGTTTATACGTCGATATTTAGGGTATAAATATTATAGAACGTAGTTAGTTTTAGAGAAAAAATCTACGACACATCTAAGATTGTTTAATAAACAGATATTTTAACTTGTCTGTTGGATTCATCTAATTCCTGCAGTGTCTAATGAAGGTATTGGTAAAAATAAGTGTAGGTTGAAATATTCATCAGACATTTTAGGGAGAACTGTAAATACCTCAAGTTCCTCAAGAATTTCACATGGTTAACCTATGCTGTCATGTGGGCTGTTAACCTGTGCTGTCATGCTGTCCTGTGCTGTGGGTTTCTATAGAATAGAGCTTGACTTAATTTTAAATAACTTTTTAAACCAAAAAGGTTATATATAAGGAGATTATAAATAGAATAAATTGATGAAAATTTTATTATTAAAAAAAATTTAATGCATTAAAATTACATCAAAAAAGATCCCATGATGGGAACCCCTAAAAGGTTAGCACCTGCAAAATCCTTTAAGGAGAATTATGCCAGATGATTTCCAGTGATCAAAACATTTAGGAGTGTGATTTATGAATTTATGAAGTAATTTATTATGTTTACTGGGTTTGTAGAACACAGAAAATCTACACATGCAGTTCTGCCAGCACCAATGACTAATTTATTATTTGATTGATTCAATAGTGTAAAATGTCTAATGCAAGAACAATTAATATAACAAGATTGAAGCTGAAGAAGCAAATAAATGATGCAGCAGTCACTTAGCACCTGAGGAAATACATTTTTGAAAAATGCAAATAAATGATAAATTAATTATCCAATCTATTCCATCGCTTTTCCAGTAACTGTTGTCCAGTTGGTACAGCCGCCTCCTGACGCCGAATATCCTGTAATCTTGCAGCCGATGGAAAATGATTCCCCAGCTTTTACCACCATTAGGGCAGGCTGATTCAACTCAATGCAGTTACCACCTGGGAACATCCATTTAAAGGGTTAGTTCACCCAAAAATGAAAATACTGTCAGTAATTACTCACCCTCACGTTGTTCCAACCCCGTAACACTTTCGTTCATCTTCGGAACACAAATTAAGATATTTTTTATTAAATCTGAGAGCTGGATCACTCCTCCATAGGCTTCTTAAGGGATCGAAACTGGCCGGCCCAAAAGTTATGAAAGACATTGTTAAAATGGTCCGAGTGACTACAGTGGCTCAATCTTAAGTTTATCAAGCGACGAGAACACTTTTTGTGCGCAAAAAAACAAACAAAAATAACGACTTTATTCAACGAATCATTTCCTTCTCTGTTCGGCCGTGATATTTCACGTTGTGAGAACTACGCAAAGCTTCTAGGTTGTACGTCACGCACAGTGAGCCTACGTGTGACATGCACTTTGCGTTTTTTCGCACACACACAGTCAAAATGATCCCCATTCCCACGGATCTGCGAAAAGGACTAAATACGCTGTAGGGCTATGCCAGGCCAGTAGTTGGCGAGGTCACTGAAAAGAAACTCTACGAGTACCTATAGACTAAACACGTAATACGCATGCACATGGCGCCACAGTTTTCACATATTTGTGTTTTGTAGTTTACACTCAGATTATAACTGTATCGTTTTCTAAAACTTTCAAACGCGTTTCCAAATGTTTGCGTTTCAGGCCCTGAAAACGTGTTGTCATGTTGTTAGTTGAAAACGGTGTTGTGTAAACGGCCCCTTAGGAAACCTGGAATACAGAAACTAAACAGAAATAGAGCATACATGTGACACAAAGCCGAGAACCGATTTTATGATGAACCTACTCCAAGGCTGCTGCTCTATGAAGAATTATTTATGTTTCTCCAGACTTTCAAAATTGATTCTTGGTCAAGAAGACAAAAGTTAATTGAGTGATCCTCAAAAAAAGGCAACTAAGACTGCTTGGCAAGAGTGCCCCCTCTTGGAAATACAACAGTTTATCTAGGTCTTAAGTGAAGTCAACAGGTGGTGTTTTTTGTATTGCCTTGACCCTGAACTCATTCACAGTGACTCTCTAGCACAGTAATACACAGCAGTGTCTTCAGTCTTGAGGCTGTTCATCTGTAGGTACAGTTGAATGCGTGAGTCATCTCTGGACACTGTGAACCTTCCCTGGACTGACTGGGAATAGTAGATATTAGAACTGGATGTGCTGATAGTTGCAACCCATTCCAGACCTTTACCGTGACCCTGTCTCACCACAGCAGCCCAGTAGCTGCTGAATGCAAATCCAGAGGCGGTACACACCAGCCGAAAAGATTCACCAGGTATTTTTACCTCAGCCTGAGGCTGAGTGAAGGTCTGACAATGGATATCTGTGGGAGAGAGAGAAAAAAGACTAAAAAGTCAGAAAGATGTAAAACTATACCTGCTAATACCTGTTGTAGAGTGCTTTCTACAATTATTTAAACATATATTTTTGTTATTATTTATAAATTAACAAACCATGTAAAAGTAGTAATATCAGGATTGAACTGATTATTGTTGTCATTGCTGTTTGATTTTCATCTACAAGAACCACATACAGTAAATGAACACAGACACGCATAAATATACATCACAGTTTTGCATGAACTCCTCCTCCAGTCTGTCAATGCTTGTTTGTATATGTGTATGAAAAACAGGAATTTGTATACACAAATATATAAATAATGAAGACCATAATGCATAATGAAAGAGCATAATGGTACTGGGAAGCAAAAAACTGATTTGTTGCATAAATGTTTCAGAACATTTCACAATGAATTGTTAAATGTTAAATGATTATGGCTATTTGATATTTTTAAAGCATTTTTTGGATAGATGAAAAGTGTGGATAGATGGATGTGTGATGAGGGATGTTATAATTTGTTCAGGTTTTTGTACATAACCTGTGTCTTCTTTAATCACTGTGTCTGTCTTGCACAGTAATACACAGCTGTGTCTTCGATCTGAAAATTCTTTCCCTGTAGAAACACTGTGTTTTTGGACGTGTCCTGCGTGAAACTGATCTTGTTTTTTATGGAGTCTTTAATATTACTGCTACCACCACTGCAAAGATATCCCAGCCATTCCAGTGCTTTTCCAGTGGGTTGACGTATCCAGTGAATGCAATAGCTTGATTCTGAAATCCTGCAGGAGATGGAGAATGACTCTTGAGGTTTCACAACCAAAGATTGGAGGTTGAGTGAGCTCGACACAGTAAACACCACCTGAAAACAACAACGGAAGAATGTGTTATTAATTATGCCTGAAAACTTCTGTTAACAGTTATAAGGCTTATTCGTTGCCTTAGTTTAAATAAACCATCAGTGAAGCTCACAGGATGCAGCTGATGCCAGCAGTAAAAGAGCTGACGAAAGGATCATGATTTGAAGTGAATGCAGCGTTATCACTCCTACTGATGCACAAACCAGATACTCTTCTTTTAGAGAGCAAGTATTGCATTTGCATACAGCTCTTCGGTTGTCCAAGATTTTATGGTTGGTCATTGATTTGATAATAATTGCTGGTAACACTTTATTTTAAGGTGCTTGTAATAAGCAGTAATTAACAGTTAATAAGACACTTATAAGACCTTATAAGATGCATATAAGATGCATATAAGCATTAACTACTTCATATAAGGGTTAATTAAAGCACAAGACGAACCCGGAGAGGCAACTGAGCGGCCCTGGAGTGGTCATGACCCAGCTGGACCCCAGGGGATGGAGTCTACACTCACCCTGGCTGTAACTGTCGTGAGGCTCGTCGGCGGCACGATTGAGTAGAGCGGGAAAAGTGAAACAAAGCGTCCTCAGAAGTTAAATGAAGTAGTTAATGCTTATATGCATCTTATATACATCTTATAAGGTCTTATAATTGTCTTATTAACTGTTAATTACTGCTTATTACAAGCACCTTAAAATAAAATGTTACCTAATTGCTTTCCACAAAAGATGACAACATCTGTGACCACATAAACATGAAGAAAACTGGAAAGATGCATTATAACACTTTAAGACATTTTTTAACATCCATGACTGTTTGTTTGTTTTAAAGTTTTGTCAAGGTATAAACTTTTATCTCAACTGTAATAAAAGCATTGGTAAAATAAATCTACTGTAGTTAAAAAAATATTCTTCAAATGTTATTTTTACCTATAGCCTGTTGCCTACAGGAGAATTATTTTACCAATACTTTCATCACACGCCTGACAGACAAGTTATATGAAGCAGTGTTTGAATAATGGATGAAGTACATTATATATTCTTACATTACTTAAAGGTGAACTCAGTAACTTTTTTACCTTAACCGAACAGCTTTGGAGTCATTGTAATGTTTATATTACTGATTTCGTGTTGAATGGTGGTCGTCTCGCACCCCCCTGGTGCCTGTGAGCCGCAAAATCACACTTGCAACTTTGGGCCGGCGAGCCGCCGGCCTCAGTGTTAGGAAGTATCGTGTGATATCAGGTCTCGCGAGGTAACGAATTGCTTTACAGCAAAAAACAGATCTGATAAAATTCTGATAAAATGAGCATCAAACAGAAATAACCCGGCGCCGTATACATGTGGTGTTCGAGACGCAGGGCGCGCGCAGCTCTTAAAGGGGGCATATCTTATTTCCACTCGTTACAGCGTCCATCCTACTGAACAGGTACCGGTGTACAGGGGGAGGGGATCCGGCCGTGAGTGCGAGCCATCTCTGCGTGAGTGCTATTCACGACAGTACAAGTACTCCACAGCGACTCTAGGGGTCGCTGTTTGACAAAAAACGGATTTCTTACTTAGTTCTACTTTAAAACATTGCCCCCCTGTTTCACAGACAGGGCTTAAGCCTATAGTCCCGGACTAAAATGCATGTTTAAGCTGTTTTAACAGAAAACAACTTGCCTTAAAATATGTCACTGCCATTGTTTTATCTCAAGATGCACATCAGTAATGTTTTTTTTATAATGCAACTTAAATGTCCAAACTGAACTAAGGCATTATCCTGGCTTAATCTAAGCCCTGTCTGTAAAACCAGGTCTAAATCAGCAGTCAAGTAGCTTAACCATTAAAATACGTTCTTTGTGTGTGTGTGTGTGTGTGTGTGTGTAAACACAAAACAAAAACAAACGTTTTTTTGTTTGTTTCTTTGACTTTTTTTTAAAAAAAAATATTTTTTTTAAATCTGTAAATTATCATCTTTGATCAATGCATTATGTGTAGATTATACACACACAATAATCCATACACAGAAAGAAAGCAAAGAAAAAACGCCTCGTTTACATATGGTAACCCTCAGGGAACGGAGACGTAGGTCAGACTGACCAAAAGGAATCTCGCTAGAGAGGCCAATACTTCGAGTGAAACTAAAACAAGCCAATGCACATTGGCGTGCAATCATTTGCATCAGCTGTGCAGCCTCGCAGCGCGGGTATTTAACAAGCAGCTGTTTGATTGCCCACTAGTTTTTTGCTGAGGAGCCAAACCTGAAAAAGCTGGCCGCCCCGGCTGGCGGCAGCAGATGTGGCGACGGGAAGTGCGTCTCCGTTCCCTCCCTCAGGGAACGAGGGTTACCATATGTAACCGAGACGTTCCCTATCGGTCAGTCACTACAACGTAGGTCAGACTGACCAATAGGAATCCCTACCAAAGCGCCACAGCTGCTGCACCCCATCCAGCGCCCAGTGCAAGCCTCTACACCTTCTTGCCTGGAAGGACGATAGGAGGAGGCTTTACACAGAGTGTATCTGTCACTGTTGTTCCGTAATAACCCATACAGTGAGATTATTGGATAACACTGGGAAAGCGTGCCCTTCAGTTAGGCAGGAGGACGCTGCGGAAGCCACTTACTTCAAGGAGTTATGTGGGGAATACATATGGACTAGACCGAAGGCTGTTCTACATATGAGATAGTGGGTGACTTAGCCCAAGGGAAAGACACGGGCTTCCGTTAGGAGCAGCCGTGGAAAATATACACATATGGGATCCCCGTAGGGTCACACATATGGAACCCAGCCCAGATCCGGTTCTCAAGGATTCAGCGGATAAAGGCCTGGCACCTGGACGCTCCGCCATGTCCGGGCCGAGGGGTTTTTGGAGGACTCAACAGGTTTTTCACTCTGGAGCAATAAAGGTGCACAGTAGGGTGCAGCAAGCCGACAGAGCCGGGCCTCTCGGTGCTTCTACCCGTTTAGGGTGAGAACTCGGGAGGAGACCGGCTCTACACGTAGGCTATAATATCTAGCGAACGTGTTAGGTGTCGCCCAGCCCGCAGCTCTACAGATATCTGTTAGCGAGGAGCCACGTGCCAGCGCCCAGGAGGATGCAACGCCTCTCGTAGAGTGTGCATGCAACCTGAGCGGGCAAGGCATGCCTTGAGCTTGGTAAGCCAAGGCGATGGCATCCACTATCCAATGGGCCATCCTCTGCTTGGAGACAGCCTTTCCCCTCTGCTGGCCTCCGTAACAGACAAAGAGCTGGTCTGAGGTCCTGATGCTTTGAGTTCTGTCCACGTATATACGCAGAGCGCGAACGGGACAGAGCAAAGCCAGAGCTGGGTCTGCCTCCTCCAAAGGCAGCGCTTGCAGGTTCACTACCTGGTCTTTGAAGGGAGTGGTAGGAACCTTGGGCACATAGCCAGGCCGGGGTCTTAGTACCACATGGTTGTCACCCGGCCCGAACTCTAGGCACGATTCGTCGACCGAAAATGCGTGCAGGTCTCCTACCCTCTTGACAGAGGCCAGTGCAACCAGTAGCAAAGTCTTCATGGAAAGAAGCTTTAACTATACTGACTGCAGAGGCTCAAAGGGAACATCCTGAAGTGCTTGAAGCACCAGGGAAAGATCCCAAGAGGGTATGGAGGGGGGTCGAGGAGGATTTAATCGTCTCACCCCCCTAAGAAACCTGACGACCAGGTCGTGCTTCCCCACTGTTTTGCCATCTATGTGGTCGTGATAAGCTGAAATAGCGGCAGCATGTACTTTGAGGGTGGAGGGAGACAGCCTTCGCTCCAACCCTTGCTGCAAGAAGGAAAGCACAGACCCTATCGAACATCTTCGGGGGTCTTCTCGGCGAGAAGAACACCACTCGACGAACAGGTTCCGCTTCAGGGCGTAAACACGTCTCGTGGACGGCGCCCGTGCTGAAGAGATGGTGTTAAGTACCTCAGGGGGTAAGTCACCTAGAACCTCCGCGTCCCGTCCAGGGACCAGACATGGAGTTTCCAGAGGTCTGGACGCGGGTGCCATAGGGTGCCCCGTCTCTGAGTCAGAAGATCCTTCCTCAGAGGAATGGGCCAGGGAGGGACTGTCACAAGGAGCATGAGTTCTGGGAACCAAGTACGGGTGGGCCAATAAGGAGCCACCAGAAGGACCTGCTCCTCGTCTTCCCTGACTTTGCACAGTGTCTGTGCAAGCAGGCTCACTGGGGGAAATGCATATTTGCAGAGGCCCCGGGGCCAGCTGTGTGCCAGTGCGTCCGTGCCGAGTGTTCCCTCGGTCAGGGAGTAAAACAGCTGGCAGTGGGAGGTGTCTGAAGAGGCAAACAGGTCTACCTGAGCCTCTCCGAACTCTCTCCAGATCAGCTGAACCACCTGGGGGAGGAGTCGCCATTCTCCCGGAAGCACAGCTCGTGATAGCTCGTCGGCCACACGGTTGAGCACACCGGGGACATACATGGCTCGAAGCGACCTCAGATGCTTCTGACTCCAGAGTAGGAGATGGCGGGCGAGTTGCGACATGCGACGGGAGCGTAGACCACCTTGTCGGTTGATGTACGCAACGGTCGCTGTGTTGTCCGTACGGACCAGTACGTCCCTGCCCTGTAGCGGCCTTTTCAAGCGGCTCAGAGCGAGATGTACTGCTAGCAACTCGAGGCAATTGATGTGCCAATGCAGTTGGGGAGCCGTCCACACCCCTGACACTTCATGCCCGTTGTACGTGGCACCCCAGCCGGTGGAATACCACAGCATGCCTGGAGACCTGTTCCAAGGGGACTCCTGCCCAAAGGAACGAGAGGTCTGACCATGGGCTGAAGGTTTGGCGGCAGGCCGGTGTGATTGCCACCCGGTGAGTGCCGTGATGCCACGCCCATCTCGGGACTCGGCCGTGAAGCCAGTGCTGAAGCGGTCTCATATGAAGCAAGCCGAGCGGAGTTACCGCTGCTGCTGCTGCCATATGCCCCAGGAGCCTCTGAAAAAATTTCAACGTGTTCAACCTTTTCAACCTTTGAACGTGTTCAAGCAGTTCAGCACCGACTGAGCGCGCTGCTCTGTGAGGCGCGCTGTCTGTGCGACCGAATCCAACTCCATACCGAGAAAAGAGATGCTCTGCACAGGGGCGAGTTTGCTCTTTTCCCAGTTGACCTGAAGGCCCAACTGGCTGAGGTGCGTGAGCACGAGGTCCCTGTGTTCGCATAACTGATCTCGAGAGTGTGCTAGTATGAGCCAGTCGTCGAGATAGTTGAGGAGGTGAACGCCCTGTCCTCTCATGGCAACAAGGGCCCCCTCCGTGACTTTCGTGAAGACACGGGGAGACAAGGACAGCCCGAAGGGCAGGACCTTGTACTGATATGCTCGACCCTCGAACGCAAAGCGCAGAAACGGCCTGTGTCAAGGAAGAATCGAGACATGAAAGTACGCGTCCTTCAGGTCGATCGCTGCAAACCAATCTTGGGGATGGATGCATCCGAAAATGCGTCTCTGCGTGAGCATTTTGAACGATAGCTTGTGGAGGCTCCGATTCAAAACTCGCAGATCCAAGATCGGTCGTAACCCACCACCTTTCTTGGGTACAATGAAGTAGGGACTGTAGTGCCCTGACCTCATATCGGCTGGAGGGCTATCTATCGCGTCCTTCGCCAGCAGGACTGCGATCTCCGCACGCAAGACATGGGCATCGGCTGCTCTCACTGTAGTGGAGTGGATGGCCCGAAACTTGGGGGGACGCCGGGCGAACTGAATCGCATAGCCGAGCCTGATCGTCCGAATGAGCCAGCGAGACGGACTGGGGAGCGCTAACCAGGCTCTCAGAGACCGTGCAAGCGAGACCAAAGGGACCGTAGGCGTACCCGGAGTGGGGCAGCGAGGTGGAACACAGGGACATGGCTCGGGAGGCTCTCTCTGGGAGGCGGCCCGTAGCGGGGTCTGTGTGTGCTGTGCAGCACTTACCTGGTTCCACGGGGCAGGAGGTGCAGGAGGCGGCTCGGTGGCATTCTTGAACTGCACACTGCTGCTCACTGGCGACAGAGGAGGCGGATGAGAGTGGTGAGGATTCTGTCCCCCCACTGCTCTCCGGGTCCTCTTCGGACCCAGAGATGGTAGAAACTGCTCTTTTATTGAAAATTTGGGTACCGCTGGTTTTAAGGCCAGCGGCCGAACACAAACAAAACGAAACAAAGGATTTTCCACCCAGCCCTCTTCTGGGGGAGGGAGCGATGCGGTCATCGTCTCCTGGAGAGCAGTCCCTTCCATCTCTGGGTCGCCCGTCCTAGGGCCGCTTACCCCTGGCTTTGCCGCCCCTCTTGGCGGGGGCCTGGACAGGCGGGGCGCCCTGCCTGCGACTGGCTCCACGGCGCCGCTTAGGTGGAGGCTGCTGCTGCGGCGCGGGCGCAGGGGCAGACGCAGGAGGACGCCCTCGGCGACGAGCAGACTGAGGTGCTGCAGGCGGTGGGGTGTAGGCAGCAGCTGGCCGCCGCGGCAGGATGTGTCTGATGGCCTCCGTCTGCTTTTGTACAGCCGAGAACTGCTGGGCGAAGTTCTCGACCGCGTCGCCGAAGAGGCCGGTCTGGGACACAGGGGAGTTGAGAAACCGGAGTTTGTCAGACTCCCTCATGTCAGCCAGACACAGCCAGAGATGGCGTTCCTGGACCACCATGGTGGACATCGCACGACCCACCGACCGCGCGGTCACCTTCGTCGCACGAAGCGCGAGGTCCGTCGCGATGCGAAGTTCCTGAAGAACTTGGGGATCATGACCACCCTCGTGCAGGTCCTTCAGTGCCTTGGCCTGATGGACCTGCAGCAACGCCATGGCGTGCACGGCAGAGGCAGCTTCCCCACAGGCCTTGTAAGCCTTGCCGGTTAAATCCGACAAGTACTTACAGGCCCGGGAAGGGAGACATGGTTCTCCACGCCAAGTGGAGTTAGGGCACAGTTGCATAGTAACGGCCCGTTCCACTGGCGGGATGCGCGTGTATCCTTTAGCCGGCCCGCCATCAAGGGTGGTGAGGGAGGAGGAGCCACCGGAACGGTTTCTGGCATTAAAAGGTGCCGTCCACGTCCCCGTAAGCTCCTCATGCACTTCCGGGAAGAAAGGCACTGGGGTGGGTTGCTGAGAACCAGCGCGCGCCATCCCCGAGATACCAATCGTCCAACCTCGAGGGTTCGGGACACGGTGGAGGATTCCACACGAGCCCGACCCCGTTGGCGGCCCGGGAAAGCATGGCCATCATCTCCAGGTCCGTCTCAGGCACCGCTGGCACCCCCGAAGGAGGCAGCGGTGCCGAGTCGTCGTCCGCAGAGAGGTCTGACCCACCCTCCGATTCAGCGATCGACATCTGGTCTTCACTGGGAGCCCCAAAGGTACAACCGGTACACACCTCGAGGATGGTCCAGCTCTCTCCAATGGAGGCTCAACTGGCTGCGGAGCATGAGAGGGGTGAGGGCTCCTAGGGGGTTGGTTCCCCGAAGGAGACGCGCTCACCGTAATCCTCAGGTCACCCGCGCCAACGCCCGAAGCAACCCTCTGAGGAGGATTGGATCGAGGCAGAGGCACGGGGACTCCGCCCCTTTGCAGGAACAAGAGTCTCGACCGTAGCTCCGCGATGGTCATCTTCCCACAATGGGTACATGACTCATCCACAAACGCTGCCCCAGTGCTCAATGCCCAGACACACGAGGCAGCGTTTGTGACCATCCTGTGAGCCCAGGTAACGACCACATCCAGAAACACACAGATAGAAAGTCATCTTTAAAAAGACTCTCTCTATCTGTGTTTGCTCTTTTAGGGACTTTTCTCACTAGTGCTGAAGCACGCAGGGGAACAGTCACGCGAACACAGACGGGAATGTGCACCGTCTCTCTCTCTCGCTGACAGGTCTTACCTGCTGTGAGAACAGCCTTTGAGCGCTGAACTGCGCACCTTACCAGCTGTTAAAACAGCTCTTTTTGAAATTTGCTCAAACACAAAACAAAAAGACAGAGACAGAAAAGAGAGGAAGACTGCTCACGCTGCCGTGCTGTAACGCCCGCACCCGAGAGATCCAACGAAGAGGCTCGTAGAGTCACACTCTGTAGTCAGCATGAAGCGTTTGGCTCCGAAGCAAAAAGCTAGTGTGCAATCAAACAGCTGCTTGTTAAATACCCGCGCTGCGAGGCTGCACAGCTGATGCAAGTGATTGCACGCCAATGTGCATTGGCTTGTTTTAGTTTCACTGGAAGTAGATTGGCCTCTCTAGCGAGATTCCTACTGGTCAGTCTGACCTACGTTGTAGTGACTGACCGATAGGGAACAAAAGTCAATTTAGTGATGCTCAAAACAGTCAGATAAGACTGCTTGACAAGAGCGCCACTGCTTGGAAATGCAACAGTACATCTGGATCTTAAGTGAAGTCAACAGGAAAGAAAGTGGTTTTTGTATTGCCTTGACCCTGAACTCATTCACAGTGACTCTCTAGCACAGTAATACACAGCAGTGTCTTCAGTCTTGAGGCTGTTCATCTGTAGGTACAGTTGACTGCTGGAGTCATCTCTGGACACTGTGAACCTTCCCTGGACTGACTGGGAATAGCTTATAGGAGAACTGGATGTGCCAATATATGCAATCCACTCCAGACCTTTACCGTGACCCTGTCTCACCACAGCAACATAGCTGCTACTGAATGTAAATCCAGAGGCAGTACAAACCAGCCGAAAAGATTCACCAGGTCTTTTTACCTCAGCCTGAGACTGAGTGAAGGTCTGACAATGGATATCTGTGGGAGAGAGAGAGAGAGAGAGAGAGAGAGAGAGAGAGAGAGAGAGAGAGAGAGAGAGAGAGAGAGAGAGAGAGAGAGAGAGAGAGAGAGAGAGAGAGCAAAAACTTAAGAGACAGCAAAATGTAAACTTGCTAAATTATATATGCATTCATAAATTATTATTAATGAGTTACTGTCCATGTAAAAAAAAAGAAATATCAGGATTGAATTGATTATTGTTGTCATTGCTGATTATTCTCGTCTACAGGAACGACATACAGTCAGTGAACACAGACACACTCCACTGGTACAAAGCAACTTATTGGAAATATGCATCACAGTTTTGCATAAACTCCTCCTCCATTCTTTCATTGTTTATACCTTTGTTTATGAAAAACAGAAATTTGTAATATATATATATACGTGTCGTGCGTGAAACTGATCTTGTTTTTAACATTGTTGATCTTGTTTTTAAAGACTGAGTCTTTAATATTACTGCTACCACCACTGCAAAGATATCCCAGCCATTCCAGTGCTTTTCCAGTGGGTTGACGTATCCAGTGAATCCAATAGCTTGATACTGAAATCCTGCAGGAGATAGCAAATGATTCTTGAGGTTTCACAACCAAAGATGGATGTTGAGTGAGGTTGACAGAGTAAATACCACCTGGAAAAAAAGTGTTTTGTTGTACCTCAAAAAAAGTTTTGTCTAGACTTTAATTTAGTGCTTTAAATAAACCATCAGTGAAGCTCACATGATGCCACTGCTGTCAACAGTAGAAGAGCTGATGAGAAGATCATGATTTCCCTTACGAAAAAGAATTATACATCTAGTTAAATTTATGGAGTATACTTAAGTAATGATCAAGTATATTTTAAGTACTTTATGTAGTAAGTACTAATATTTTTTTTTTTTAATGAACATACCTACATACATTTTACTTATTACTATTTATATTATTTTTGCATTTTAAGTATACTACTATGTTCAAATGTAGATATTTTTTATACTTGAAAAATACCTTTAACTGTATTTTAATAAAAAAAAAAAAAACATTTTATGAGCTTAATGCATCCTTTTTTATCAACACTTGAATGTCGGTAAGTTAAAGGTAACATTTTAAACAAAAAAGAAAATCACATTTTTGTCAAAGACTACGCCTTGATCAGATTCAGAACGATGATCAAAACACAGATAGAGTAGATAAGAGTCCAACACCCCCAAAGCTTCACAGTGGTTTCCTCTTCATGGGTTCGACATTCCATCTGGTAACATTAAGCAGTTTTGATTTACATGCTGGTTAATGTTTGATGATCACGTTATTTTCAAGGGGGTAATCCATCAGCCGCACACTGAAGCTTCCCCTGGGGGCCGCCATTGTAGCAGACTATAACCTGCTGTTAGCATTCCATTGACCCCCATTCATTTTGGTGTCACTTTGACAGTGAATAACTTTACATCTGGGGCGTCCAAAGACTCCATTTGTCCATTATTAATTTCTAAAGAAACACAGCAATGTGTTAAAGGCTCCATTACCTTGGCTGCGTTCCAGTCCACTTTTAGACACGCACTTGCGAACTTCCCTAAGCACTTCCCCTCGGGGGAATCCCTGTGGCCATTTTGAAGTGCGTTCCACTTCGTGAAGTGGACGAGGGAAGTTTATATGGACAGACACTTGTTCCCTCGATTTTGTCCGAGGGAGCGAGTCTACTTCGTATGTACACTTCAGGCAGCTCCATATACCACAATGCAACACAATTGTGACGTCACCGCAGATCTCGTCTAATCACCACCACCACAAACAACTCTGATATATTAATTATATATATATTTAATTTAAAACAACCCAAACACACCTATATACATTTGGATGCTGCATTAAACAAATTCTTAAATGAAATTTTTTTTTTAAAATAATAAATCAACTCCATGGCTGATTCCAAGTGATCAAGGGCTTAGGACGTTCCAATTCAGCCAATTGCAGTTTCAGCCAGTAGTGGGCACTCATGCAACGTAAGCAATGACGTACATCCGAGTGAACAAGACGGAGGGAAGTTAGCGAGTAAGGCCATGACAATTTTGGACTGGAACGCAGTCCTAGTATCTTACATTATGGCCCTGTAGAAGCCGTTTTTGTAAAAATAGGCTAACAATTGCGTCATATCACGTGACTCTGTCGCACAGTAGAGAAATGACCGTATAGACAGGAGGAGAAGCTCGCGGGCAATCAGGGTGACGTGGAGGCATAAAGTCAAGGGAGAAGCCCATAGAGAGTCATAAAGTTGCTCCTGCTGCTAGCTCATGGACAGCTCCTAACGCTCTCCGTCTCTGCAAGATTCGGAAGGGAATGATTCAGATTCCTCTTGGCACAGATACTAGAAGACTAACAACTTTCAGAAGGTTGCTTGTTTGAGCCTGCGCAGTGTACTCAGCCTTCAGGAAGTGAGTGCTTCTAATGGGCTTCACTTTTCTCCGTTGAAATCTGTGTCCATTTCTTTTACTGTCTGTGGTTATTTTACATTTGCGTGAGCAATCTTCTTGTTTCAGCTTCTTTTTCTCCTGTGTTTTGATCCGAAGATTCTGTACTAGAAGATGTGTCATAGCGGCCCCTACCGTATAACAGTGAAAACTTGGATAGCTGGAAAATTTAGTCGAAAAGGGAAAGAGCAAGCGGCAACATTCTAATCTGAAAAATTAAGCCTACCCGGAAGTGCGAAAAACTGCAATACATCGAAAATCCGCTAGAGGAAGGTCCAAAAAGGGAGCAAATATCCATAGACCCCATGTTAAAATGTCCGTTTTCACAGCATAAATTCATGTTTTTACAGGTTGGTCCCATGGACTTTTATTGTATTTTTCGATAGGTTCCGAGTGCCTGACAACTGTGAGGGGGGTGATTTTTTTTCTAACTCGTTAGTTTAGATCCTATTTAGATAAAAAATGTATGACAAACAAGTGTGTGGTTAACTTTGATTGACAGCTTGATTGACAGCTGATAACGGGCTGCGTCGAGTGGAATTCCTGAAATTTGACGTCTCGGCCATGATCTAACACAACACATCATACCATCTCTGTATCCTTTCTGAACATTTGTATTGAAATATTGTACATAACATGGGTTGCTCTGCTATAAACTGCACTAACCGACACTGTAGGACTAGGAGTACTTCGCTCCATTTTTTCCGGTAAGTGACATTCCACTACTATTTCACGTAGTTAGCACTATTTAGCATCAATGTTTGTGGGCAGTGGCACTGCAACAGTTAGCACTAAATCGCCTCAGATAAGTTAGCGTCCGAGGTACTTTACCTATGGTTATAACTGACGTTTGAAACACTGTAAATGCGTCTGCCAAATCAATAAATGTAACATAAGAATAGACTGATCTGCGAGCTTGGTCGCACGTCAGAGGCGCCCGCGCCATTGGATGTGCAGTTGCCACAGCACAGCCTATGAGCGAGCTATGCAGCTGCAAATGCGTTTTACATAGGCTTCAGTAAATCGAGGAAAAGGAGTTTCAACATAAGAATGATAAAGAAAAGTAGCCTATGTCTGCCAGTCGATCTTGTAACGTTACAGATAGCTGAGGCTGCTTGGCTCAAGAGGCGCGTCCACCGGTCGGCTCAGTCTCACACAAAGCCAGAAGGTGGGCGGGGTTTTGGATTTCCCAAGATTTTCAAAAGATGGCGCCGCCCATACCCCCCATAAACGGCCTCAAAACCGTTCTTCAGAAAGTCTATGGGTGACGTCACAGACGCTTTGTCCATATTTTTTACAGTCTATGGGAAAGAGTAAAGTAGAATTAAAGTAAATTCCAATGTACACTACCAGTGGACTAGCCTACACAAAAATTCAGATATGCAAAATTAGAAACATATCTGTTTTATATCAATATTCTAATCAATATTTTCAAACAATGTAAGTTTCATAAGACTGTATATGAAAAACTAAAAAACAGTTTATTTAATAGGCTACTCCATCAAAAGAGTTAACACAACTACAAGCCAAGTATACTTTGAATACTTAATTATACTTTTAAGTATATCATGATCAAAAGATTGTGTACAAGTACAGGCCAAATATACTGAGAAGTACAAAAAGTATATTTCTGAGAAGTATATAAAATCTAGACTGAAAGTATACTTTCTTATTTTTAGTTTTAAGTATATTAATAGAACACTTGAATAAACTTCTTTATCGTAAGGGTTAGTGCTTAGTTAAATGTAATTTGAATTCCCCTGATGACCCACAGACAAACACATTCCACTTGTGCAAGATGTAAACAACAATGCTTTTCTTATTAAACTGATTTGATTTAATCTTCTTCTTTTTTATTTCGATGAAACATATGTCCTCTAACACATTTTCTTTCTGTCTGCTTGCACAGAAATCTGATTAGATATGTTGTTTGATAGTTGTACCTGTACTTACAACTGGTTACTGGTATCAATAGGCAATTCATTTTACTTTGGTTTTAATCTTTGAAAGCTGTTGATGTTTACTCAGACTGAAATTGTTCATAGTCTGACAATTTTGCCCTTTCCAAAAGAGTCTGTACAGAATGTTCTTATTTTAAAGTCTATGAAAAATAAATCATTATATACTGTATATATGTAATGCAACAGTTAGTTCCGTCCTCAAATCCTTTCCAGGAATAAAGCCCAACAGGATTGAGACTTTTCATTGTTTATATCATTACGCTTGTCTGTGCATTATAGTGAGGTTTTTTCAGAGACACATTCTGGAAGTTACATTTTAATTCCACCACATAAATAGGTAGGAATAAACCTGTTATGCTATAATGCATGCTTTTGCACATATCAAATTGTGTCATTGTGTTACCACTCCTATTTGTGTATGGCTTTGTTGATCACAAAGTTGTATCATCCAGAATGAAAATATACGTCACAAAGTTTTCACACCACAAAGTTGGGAGTTAATGGAAACGAACATCACACATTTAGAACAATACAAGAGAACTGCATGCAAAACACATGCACACACACAACATGCACATGCATGCAACGGCGAGCATGTAGGGCCAACACAGCGGCTGTGATTGTGACAATCTCTAACCATGTTCTTATAGTCTTTATGGGTGTTGGAACCTTAATCTTTTATGGGCTTCCCTCAACAGTCTCTAAATATTTTGGCATGCACTTCATTTTCCTCTGAACTATCTTTTGACAACATTGAATGGCAAAATCCAAAACCCCAAAATTATTTTGATCGTAGGTCAGAAAGCAGTGGAATTGGTCAAAGTGGATACAGCTCTTATCAACCTAAAGACAACATAAATAGAACCCCTCAGAGAACCTCATACAGTGGATGGAGATGGAGAGGCTGAAGGCAAAAATTAATCATGGTCCAATTAATCATGCAGTTTTATTGAAATGTCACAATCAGTTTAGTTTAATTAGCAGTTTTTAAACTGCTCTAAAATTATTTTACAGCCACCAGGGTCACATAATTTGATTCTGATATAATTTGCTGAGAAGACCTAAATTAACTTTCTTGATTGTATGTCTTCCATTTATGTTTGAGCGAGTATGTTAATAGATAGCTACTTTAACCAAATTTATTATATTTATAGAGTTTAAACAAGTCTTATGAAACTATACATGCAAATTCACTTATTTTCTTAGAGGCATAACCAAACACAGGTGTTTCCTGAGGGGGAATGCATCAGTAAATGGGACTTTTTTATATACACTCTCTTGTCTCCAAATATTTATCAATTGTTTCAATAATTGTAATTATTATTATTATTATTTAAAGTGATACATGTATTTATAAGTCTTGCTAAAAATGTACCGAGATATGAAAACACATTCTTTCTTTTTTTTACTTTTTACTAAATGTAGCCTTTTTGTATTCTGGTCTTTATTCTACGCTGATATCTAAGGCCTTTCTGATTCATTATGTATCCTGGAATATACACTGAATGCCTTAAATTTGGTCACTGTACTGGCAATAAATATTTCCTTAAGTCATGTTGTGTTCAGTAAGTAGAAAAGCTGCTCTCAGACACAGAAATACAACTTGTACTTTCCAGATACAAACATCAAGCGTTCACAATTAACATTACTGCGGAAAAGGTTAGTTGGAGGTTAATTGTTAGTCAAGCTTTCATAATCAATGCTTAGTGAGAATGGATAAATAAATCAACAATTCAGTGATCACAGTATCAGCAATTATATCTATTCTGTCTGAAGATTGCACTTTTTATATATCGATAAAAAGAGACTTCATTTTCATGAATTAATATGTTAGAAGTGGGAAAGAGAGATCTAGAGAATCTTTCTACTGAGAATCAGATTGCATTTCCCATGATTTGACTACATGTGAGAACAGTGTGCTCTCTTGTGAAATTTGCCAATAATTCACTTGAATCTCAATTTAATAGGAGGCAGTATAATGTCAGTGTTCAGAGCTTTTGGGTGGAAAGTATTGAAGACAGATATGAATGAAATATTTGCTCAAAAATCTCTATTTTAACTTTTACAAACAAATTTCAAAGGTTAGAACATAGACTGTCATGTTTTGGACATTGAATATAATCTGGAACTGAAATTATTCATGTGGTGAGTGACAATGTTGTTTTTGAACAAAGCTGCGTGTGGTTTGTGTCACTGTGACTCTCTGGCACAGAAATACACAGATGTGTCCTCAGTCTGCATATTCTGTCCTTGTAGAGTCACTGTGCTGCTGGAAGAGTCTCTGGTAACTTGAAATCTACTTTTCAGTTTATCACTGTAATATGTGTTACCATTACCACATATCATTCCAACCCATTCCAGAGCTTTTCCTGCAGGCTGTCGTATGAAGCCAGTGCAGTAGCTGGTGTCAGTCACTAAATATCCAGAGATCTTACAGGACAGTGTCAAAACCTGACCAGGCCTTAAGACCATAGAATCAGTCTGGGTCAGTTCAACACAGTGGACACCTGGGAAAACAAATATGGCATGACATTTTACAGACATGGAAACATTTTGTATAAATATATAAGACATTTTTATTATGAATTATTTCTATAGAAACTATGAAGACTTACGGGAAACGGCTGCTAGCAGCAGAAACAACCCGAGAGATGAAGAGAACATGGTTTGAGAAGTTGTGTGAGGAAAAGCTGCTCCTTTTCATTTTAACATTCAAATAAAGAGGAAGAGGAATATTTGCATATGGTTCTGCATATGCAACTGAGAAAAAAAAGTAGTACATATTTTTTATATATAATTTTGTATTATGGGCTACATTTCTTTCTTCAATGTTGACCGTAATGACGAGTGTACTGTGGTATTATGAAGTTATATTTTAGTATTGTCTGTGATATGAACAGTATATAACACACTTTAAATTCATGATGAATTAATTCTTGATAAATATATTCAGTCAAGATCATTCAGGGCATATATATTAGGGTCAGGGATAAGGGCATTTAAATAGTTTATATTCTTATAAAGCTTATAGCTTATGTATTTTATCCTTCAGCAGGAGGTGTGTCTATTTCTTTGGATAAAATTTGTACTATGTTCTAGTGTCTGTTGGGGTTCTCCCACCCCTACCCCTCCATTTTCCTCCCTGACATGTTTTTTTTTTTTTGCTTTTTTTTTTTACTTGTTTGTTTTTTGCATCATTGTGTATCTCTTGCACAGTAATAAACAGCTGAATCCTCTGTTGTCAGACCAGAGAGTTTCAGGTACACAATGCTGTTTGAATTATCTCTGGTGATCTCTATTCGTCCCTCAACACTTTTTGCATACACTGTTTTACTGGCATCATACCAGATAACTCCCATCCAGTTCAGTGCTTTCCCTGCTGGCTGTCTGATCCAGTGCATGCCAAATTGTCCAAAATCGAATCCAGATCCTCTACAGGATAGGTTCAAAATTTCTCCCAGGCCTTTTAGTAACAGAACTTGATGGGATAGACTCCAGGTTCTGACCATTAACACCTAAAAAATTTAAAGTTATGATGACCTGTCCACAGTATCATATACAGTACAGTACACCCATTAATAAATTCTGGAGCCAGAAGTAAATAATAATAACATGTAAAGATAGTAAAGCACATCAAGAGAAAAAAATAAGAATGAAAAGTCTGCCATTTCAAATGATGCAGGAAGACCAACTGCTACAATGTCACTGAATACTTCTGGTAGAAATACTGTACATTATGCAATTTACATTTGGGTGGAGCTTTAAAATCTAATACTACTATATTTAGATCTAATGCACTGTTGATGAGTCACTACCAACAGAATCCCCTATACAGTTGTAGGATATTTATATTTGTATCAGGAATGCTCAATGTAACAAACTTGATTGAGAATGTTCTGAAGGGTTGGTCAAAATCCCTTGCCTCTTCAAATACATATATAATCATATATCATTTTGAATGGTTATATACTTCCTTTATAAAAATCAATAATCAAATATATTCATTATCACATAATAATTTTTATATTCTTTGTGCTTGTGAAATTATATTTTCTTAAATGCATGGATGCAAGTAACCAGTTTCTTTTAGGTGCATTCCAATCTTACTTTGAGATTGCACGTAGTACACGCAGGACACGAAGGCCACGTAACCCACAAGGCCGTTTGTCTCTTTCTCTGGGATCAGTAGAAAGGTTAGAGGGTCCTAAAGGCAGCGTGGGCACATATGATTCTTCGCTGGACATATGGTCAAGCTATATTGAGCGTTACTATCAAACTTTAATTGTTGTATTAAAATGTATTCTTTCCAGTATATTTCCTTCCTTGGGAGTAAATGCCAGTGATCTGTTTTTCTCCCAAATGAGTGAATGTTTTAGCATTATGTTTTGGTATACTTAACTGATAATAAGGAGCTCAGACTCTCTTCAACCTTGATGGGAGCTGTTATTTGCTAGTGTCTGTTATTTGTGTGTGTGCGTATGACATTCTATGTAGGTTCTGGACGTTCGGATCAGACACCCCGGCGCCCTTCTCTAACCTGCGAGGCCACCACAGACCTAAATCCAATGAGTGGACGACAACTATCTTGACTAATGGCGATAGGCACCCCTATCTCCTCACATGTGTTAAATTGTTTAGGCTCTTAATGTTTCTTAGCCAATGAGAATCATTCAACCTGTAAGCAATGACGTAGCTTAGACCTTGGAAATGGTATAACTGCTGTGATCTTTGTAACTGTAAGCGGGGCGGCCTACGAACTCCTGTGTGAGTCTTGAAGATGACTTCTGCTGATGAAAATGCAAACTATCTTCAGTAAAACTTTTCTTTAATTTTTTATAATTCTGACTCCGGGTCTTCATTCTTCATATCTGGTTCTGGGTCTTTGACTGTATACCCCTTACAGTTCAAAAGTTCAAACGATTTTTTTATTTAATTTTCATTAGTTTTTGTTGTTTTGTGAATTACTTTGACCTTTTCGAATACTGTAATATGCAATCCAATTTGTATACATTTATCATACCAGTTTCATCATGACACTTTCATGCATTTTATTTGATTATTTATTAATTTATTAAAAGTTATTTGCCACTTCATTTGTAATTGTAAAGAACTTGTAATTGTAAATACCTTATAGTTAAGAACTAAGCAAATATCAAAATGAAGTGCTGCAAAAGATGATAATTGCTGAGCTTTTAATTTATTTTGTGCAAATACTTGCTGATAAATAATGTATTTACCCAAATGTATCATTAGGCTTGTTTTTTGTTTTTTGCAATAGGATTTTTGTTTTAACAGCTAAATTAATGTCTATTGTAAACCTAATGTGCTCCTGAGAAAATCAGACTATTGCGGAAAACCGTAATAATATTCTTAATTTGTGATGATGATGTTTTTGTACGGGGAGGCTGTTGGCGTCTGTCACTGTGATCTTCTGGCACAATAATACACAGCTGTGTCTTGAGCTTTCATATTCTTTCCCTGCAGTGTTATTGTGTTACTGGAGGTGTCTCTGGTGATGCTGAACTGGCTTTTCAGGGAATCCTTGTAGTCTAAGCTTCCATCACTCCAGATCAATCCAATCCATTCCAGAGCTTTTCCTGCAGGCTGACGAATCCAGGCTGTATCATAGCTAGTAACTGAATAGGAGACTTTACAGCTGATAGTTAGAGTGGCATCAGGACGGACAGTCAGAGACTCAGGCTGAGTGAGTTCATATGAATCTATACCTGTATCAAATGAAATAATACCTGTTAGTAAAATAGCATGAAGTTTAAAGACCATTAACAACAGCTTCTTTTTTTTTTTTTTGCAACAAAATGATGTATCACACAGAAAAGTAGACTAAACTTACAGGATACTACAGCCAGAAACACTAAAGATGAAGAGATCATGGTGTTTCACAGCACAGTTTGAATGGACTGAAGCGGTTCTTCTCTCCCTCTAGTGATCAGATGAATGTATAAACTGACTCATGCCTGGTGTTTAAATATATGCAACTGATGATTTACATAAACATACAGACTATAATCCACTTCACATGCTCAAACAAGAATATTGGGATTACACGAAGAGGCATCACTGTCTAAGCCTTTTAGTTTTTTATTTGATGATGTCAGTCATTATGTATATGGTTGAAGTCCATTAGCAGAAAATACAAACAGATTATAATGACTGTAAGTGATTCAAACTGTCAAAATATAAAATGAAGGAAGTATTCTTTGATTGGATTATTCCGGTCTGAATCATGCAAAACTTACATTTAATGAGAGCAAAATCTGATTTGAAAGAATTTAGCTTTTTTTTTCTCATTCTTGTATTATTAGGATATATCAGGCCTTTTACATAAACATTACCAACATTAATGTTTTAATTGTTATTATTTTATATTATTTTTTTTTCCTCTCTTTAATGTTGTTATATTTTTTTGGAGTTGAACACCAAAGTGACAAAAAAGAATTAGTTTTATCAAATTGCTTACACACAAAAGTGGAACTTGAGGCCCACTCAGTGAAACCAACCATTCACTCATGTACCTGATCTTCAGACCAAGTCTGCAAAACTACAAGCACATTATATGCTTTACACTCAGTTTGCCATTGAAAATATTTCACAGTTTTCTACATTAGACATCATTAAAAACTAACAGCTCTTTTGTTTAATTTGGAAAACACTGCCATTTAAATGTCACATTAATTTACTGATGACCTACACCCAATGATCATGTGTGAAAACACTTATACATGAATTGTATGTTGAATTGAGTTCACAGTACATGAAATCAGATGTAGTAATTTATGCGTATTTGGCGTGCTGTCCGGGAGAGGGCTGCGAGCACAGAATTTGGCCCGAACCCAGAGTACTCCCCCCTTTTAACTGGGATGGAAAACCAGCCAAGAGTGAGGTGATGGGGTAGTTGAGGGATGCTCTGAAACTGTCATGGGACAGAGGTGAGGGAAGGCTTACTGGCTTCCTCTTGTGCTGATTTGTTGATTGACTGAACGTGCTCCTCCCGAACTTTGTTACATAAAACGTCATCATTTTTACCCCTTGAATTTATGTTTATAGAGTAAATATATAATATATTTACAGTTTTTTCTGAATGCTTAAACCCTAGCCGTGATTCTTATAGCACAATTTCTAAAACTACCGGTATACTTAAAGAAAAACCACTCACTGAGTTTGCAAAACTAAAAGCACAAACACTGCTTTGCACTCAGTTTGCAATTTTGTAACACACTTTGCAAAACTGTAGGTGGGTCAATGACATGACATGTATTTTTTGTGTCCAAATGCATTATTTTCCTATAAAGAATTTGAATAAATACATGTCATATATCAAATGGATCTACAATATCTCCTTTATAAGAAACCCTCTTCATTTTATTGAAATTCAATAGATTTTTTGAGTTTTGGTGTTTGAAAGACCAAAAATGTCAGGTGGTGCGACCGTCCGAACGTACAAGCAGAGAAAAAAAACTGCAATAAAAAGGTTAATTTTCTCAATAAAATTCTTAATCAAATAGTTTGGCATGATTTTATGTTAAATTCCTTATAAATGAGGGGAAATAGTGTATCGGTCCTATTTCAAAACTATTCTATTACTTAAACAACTTTTGTCCGAAAAATGTACTTCTACCAATGTCAGGGAGGGCGACCGACATAAAAATGCAATTTTATGCAATGTTCCTTAAATAAAACCATGTGACAGCATATGACATCACACAGAAGACCCCAAAGGACCCCTTTGATGCAGTAACAAGGTTAATCATCCACCCATAAATATTAGATAATTTGACATTTTGGAGTAATGATGAGGTTGATTCAAATGATCATGTCAGGTGGTATGACCTCTGGAAAACTTTGAAAATGTGTTGTTATTATAATGTGTAGAAAATGTAAAATTTTTAAAATGTATGTATAACCTTGAGCACATGGTCAAACATTTGTATAGGTGTCCAAGTTAATGCCTGTTAGATTTGAATTGAGTTTGAAATGTCAGGTGGTGTGACCAATATGTCAGGTGTCGCGACCAGAGTTACAGTTAAACCAACTAAAAAAAGTCATGTTAATTCACGTTTTTGAATATATTAAATACATTTTAATAAATATATAAAGCTTTTAATTTGTTTAAAGGTGTGATCTACATATGCATATATATATATTTATTTTATTATGGTATGGGTGACAATTAAAAGAGCACATTGTCCATCTTAAAGTCCTATTCTTCAAGAATATAGGACTGTATAACCAACATTGATACTAACACAATTGCATCTTTAAATTAATCTATTTTAATTTGTTTTTGTATACTGTGTATGTCATTATCAAGCAAGGATAAAACAGCACGACACAGAGCTTGTTTAAAAAGTGATCCAGTTGCAAGGGCAGAGTACATTGTAAAAATATCTAGATAAATTACAACTTAAGTTAATATGGTGTTCTGTTATTTTTTGTGTGGTAATTACAGTTATTACATGTTTATAATACATACTTTATAGCAGTGTCATACAGAATTACAGAAGAGACCATTACATAATTAACAAACCACTACCCATTCTATTCAATATTTAAACTAAAATAATTTATTTTACAAATGATATAGTACAGGTGAAACTCAAAAAAATATTTATATCGTGCAAAAGTTCATTTATTCACTAATTCAACTTAAAAGGTGAAACTAATATAGACTCATTACATGCAAAGTGAGATATTTCAAGCCTTTGTTGGGGTTTTCATAAGCTGTAAGCCATAATCATCAAAATTATAACAAATAAAGGCTTGAAATATCTCACTTGATGAGATGATCAAATGTTTTCATAACATGCTGTATTGTTTTGCACTTTCTTGTTAATGAAATTTAATTATATGATGGAGATACACTATAAATTGGTCAGAGGATTAAAATAAAAAAGCCAATTGAAACCAGAATTAAATTAATTGACATATCTTTCTTTTTATTTTGTGAATATCAATCATTATTGATCACAACGTCAGGTGGTGCGACCGGTCATGGTCAGGTGGTGCAACCAGCAAATTTACATTTAAATGTTTCAATTCCCACTGCAATTGCAAAATGAAGTAAGAAATATAACTCTAAACCTTTATATAATGTATACAAAAAATTGTTACAGTTAAAAACAAAACATAAAAATTTCTTATGGAAAAATGGGTGTTTGAACACAGAAAAGCAGCCGTTTATATGATTTGGAATAAAAGGGCAATAAATAAAGAAATGGAAAGGAAATTTACCATGTGACATGCATTTTAGACACTACAACGATTCATATATACAAGTCTCAGTAGTACTAAGTACATTAAATGTATATTATTTTAAATGAATGTATGGTCGCACCACCTGACATTTTCTGGGTGGTAAAATCAGAAATTTTGTTTAATAATGAATTAATGCTGCCTAAAATGCTTTAAAACCAATATGAATCAACACCATACATTTTTTTGGACATAAAAATGCATTTTAATACTGTTTTGCTTAAAATATATATTTTTTCATCTTGAAAATCTTATTTGTCATTGACCCAGGTACAATACACTGCACAGCACTCTTTTTGCGGAAATGTTAGCATAACTCACTGCTTTACACTCAATTTCCAATTGAAAAAACACACTTCTAGCAAAACTATACACATGTATGGCTATTATTTACACTATTTTGCCAACTGTCTGGCACACTGTCACATTTGAAAACTGTTTTAATTAATTATTTCACTTTGCAATCAGCCTAAGCACTATAAATAAGCCACAGGTAAGCTGTCCGTGTGGAGTACAATGGAGGGAGCATGAAGAGTGAGATTTAGAGGAGGCCGAGGAAGAGGACGTGGAGGTAAAGGAGGAGGAGGAAGAGGACGCGGAGGTGAAGAAGTAGGAGGAAGAGGACGTGGAGGGGAAGAAGCGAGAGGGAGAGGATGACAAGGACAAGGAGGTGAAGATAGAGGAAGAAGACAAGAAGAAGCAAGAGGAGGATGAGGAGGGGAAAGAGGAAGGGTAAGAAGAGTAAGAAATATAATTACTGATGACATCAGTACATCAGCTACAATGGTGGACCATGTAATCAACCATGGAATGACCCTGAGGGAAGCTGGCCAACGGGTTCAGCCTAACTTTGACCAGGCATCATGCCCTGGATACGGCATTCCAGAAGATATTTTCCCCGGTACCCAGAGAGACGACATGATAGACTGATTTTTTTTTTTTTATGAAATTACGATTTCGTGTTTTGACTTGGATGAAAACACTTGTGTTTGTTTTGATGTGTGTAAATAAACACCAGTAGCCTATTTGAATTTGGATCCCTGTATGTTTACAGAACTATGACAAAAGTATGACCTCAAACTGACATAGCCCTTGTGCACAGAGAAAGCAAAAGCCAGATGTGTTTTTTATTCATACCATCAGTGTGTAGTTGGCGCATTGTGTGCTTATTAATGTGATGGCTTGTGTTAACTGTTTGATACGAAAATACCATTTTTACGAAGATTTGAAGAGTTAAGCAAGGTTTATTAGCTTTTGCAAGAGAACTACAAAGTTTTGCTGATTTGGAGAAGGGTTTTATTATTTGTGTTTAAAGTTTTGCAAAAATAGCCAATAGTTACAAAAAATGTGCTTAAGCCATCAGAAAAAAATGTAAACATATGTATGTATTGAATGTATGTTTATATATATTTATGTGTGTATATATACATACATATTTATGTGTATATATACATACATACATACTGTATATACACACACACTCACACACAGTGCTTTAGAAATAAAGTTGACTCTGACTTGGCTTATATGTATATTCAATGTATATGTGTGTGTGTGTGTGTGTGTGTGTGTGTGTATGTATGTATATATATATATATATATATATATATATATACTGTAATATACACACTCCACTGCACAATGAACAAGAAAAAGACACGAGATAGTAGTGTTTTACATTTTTCACATCCCTTGGTGTGTATGTGGCTAATTATTTTGTGTCTGTGTGTAGAGTTACTACGCAAAAACACCATTTTTGGAAGAGTTAAAACAGTTTTGAACGACATGGTCCCTTTTGCAAGAGATGCCTGATGTTTTGCATGTTTTGTGCGTGTTTTTGTGTAGAGTTTCAAGAAATGGAGCCATAGTTTCAGAAATGGTGTGTAATGGTGTGCTAATTCGTACGAATTCATGTATATATATAATTTATTGCCCTGATCAGACCCTTTATCCCATTAAATTTTATAAATATGTCTTGTTATTTTTTTTCTTTAGACTAGACATATTATTTATATCTGTATTATTATTTTATTGATGTTACATCTGACAGCAACAACAGCAGTAAACTGTACGTTTCTGTTAAACCTACATCAGAAACTTACATTCTGGATGTGATTTTTCTAGAACTGTCTACTGCTCGAATCTACGTAAAGAATCTCTGTAGTTGACACACTGTTGCTGAGTCACTGAAAACCTGGTTGAGATGATCACTTTTCTTTACCTGATTTAATTTAACTTGGTTTAATTCTCTTTACTCATTAATTAAAGCTCCTGAACTTCAGTAATTCCCCCTTCTTTGTTTTTATTTTTATTTTTCCATATTGTATATTTATAGTATTTATGTCTATTTATGAATTATGTATGTATATGAATTACGTGTGTATTTACATTAATACTACAATATCTGATCTGCTGAGTATCACAAAGGCAGACAGTGCCCTCTATTGTAATTTCAGCAGTATTCTAATTAAAGATTAATAACTTTACTGCACACAGCAACAAAAAGGGGTCATAACCAGTTCATTAGAAGTCACGACATGAAAGATATCTTTCATGTGGCTTCTAATGAACTAGTTGCATTTAAGTCAAAAATATTATTTAATCCAAAATATTATTTAATCTAATTGAACCAACATGAGGTTACACAAACAAAGAACGGTCTGCAGCTCATTTCTCAAACGTTTGTTGGGTTGTAAATACTGATGTTTCAAACTTGTACAATATAAAAAATAAAATAAAAAATAATTATATTCAGAGCAAAATCTAAAAATCTTTTGAAAAGATGTTTTTGAACAAAGCTGTGTGTGGTTTGTGTCACTGTGTCTATCTGGCACAGAAATACACAGATGTGTCCTCAGTCTGCATATTCTGTCCTTGTAGAGTTACTGAGCTGCTGGAAGAGTCTCTGGTAACTTGAAATCTACTTTTCAGTTTATCACTGTAATATGTGTTACCATCACCACATATCATTCCAACCCATTCCAGAGCTTTTCCTGCAGGCTGTCGTATGAAGCCAGTGCAGTAGCTGGTGTCAGTCACTAAATATCCAGAGATCTTACAGGACAGTGTCAAAACCTGAGCAGGCCTTAAGACCATAGAATCAGTCTGGGTCAGTTCAACACAGTGGACACCTGGGAAAACAAATATGGCATGACATGTTACAGACATGGAAACATTTTGTATAACCATATAAGACATTTTTATTATTAAATATTTTCTATTACAATCTATTTCTATTAGAATTTCTATAGAATCTAAATAGAATCTATGAAGACTTACGAGAAACGGCTGCTAGCAGCAGAAACAACCCGAGAGATGAGGAGACCATGGTTTGAGAAGTGAGAGAGTACGCTGCTTCTTTTCCCCTTAATACTAAAACAAAGAGGAGAAAAATATTTGCATACAGTTCTGCACATATCTATGGAAGCCCGTTTCCACCCCAGTTGAGTAAAAAAATATAATTCTGTAAGTCATAATAAATTTCTCATAATTATGACTTAGTTTCTCATTATATTGAGAAACTTTCTCATAATAATGACTTTACATCTCATAATAATGAGAAACTTTCTCGTAATAATGACTTAACATCTCATAATAATGAGAAACTTTCTCGTAATAATGACTTATTTTGTTGCACTTCTACGCATGCACAAAGCAGCGGAGCAGAAGGGAGTGCCACGCTAGCGACAACCGTTGGTCAAAACCGTGTAAAAGCATCTCAGCAAACATGGCACGCTCTGCAAAACAGTTGTTTTCATTAAAGTCAGTGTGATCTGCGCTGCTTTTTCATTGTTTCGTTTTTTTTGCAGCGTATCACGCATGACAAGGCGTATTACAGTTTTTTTCAATTGTTTACACGCAATTTTGAAAACCGGGTTCTTTTTTTCAAAATTTAATCACAATTATCCAAACACCACACTCAATTTGCATAATTCCTAGATTGTTTGCAAAATGACACACTTCTGTCAAAACATACACACTTCAGTCAAAAGATATACATTTGTGAAAATGCTTGTAGTTTTCATTTAACCAACACAGTCCTCAATGATCAGACACTATTGCAGCCAGTTTCACACGGCTGTGATAAATAAAAAACACATTTGTAAAAAAAAACCATTTTTAGGAAATAGCATGTGCTAGATTTTTGGCCAGACATTGTTATGTAAGGGATCATTTAGATGAAAAAAAAAAAAAATAGTGACAAACCCACAACATTCTTCATGATTAGTTTGAGATATAGGGAGAATGTACACAAATAGGTCTACTATAAACTTGCCAAGCACTGCACAACACTGATTTCTGCAGACTCATATTTCAAGTATTTATTTACAGTATTTCTTACCATAATCAGTTACAGTAATCAACAAACAAAGAAATCAATGAAAAAAAAAAAAATCTGTAGACAAATAAAAATTACTGTATGACGTACAGTTTGACTCTGAAGAAAAACTACTGTAAAAGCAACAGAGATTTGGTTGATCTCTTTGTCCAGCTTCCATCAGTGTCAGTCCATGGTTGATAACATGGTCAATAAGTGTTGCACGGATTTCTTGAGTCAAATTTGGTCCTAGTCTACTTTGTTCAGGTTCGGTCCTCGTCTTCTTTGTTCAGGTTCGGTCCTCGTCTTCTTTGTTCAGGTTCGGTCCTCGTCTTCTTTGTTCAGGTTCGGTCCTCGTCTTCTTTGTTCAGGTTCGGTCCTCGTCTTCTTTGTTCAGGTTCGGTCCTCGTCTTCTTTGTTCAGGTTCGGTCCTCGTCTTCTTTGTTCAGGTTCGGTCCTCGTCTTCTTTGTTCAGGTTCGATCAACTCTTCAAGTCCTTCTCTACCTCTTCCTCTATACCTAGGCCTCTTCCTCTATCTCCTTCTATTCCTCTACCTGGGCCTCCTCCTCTACCTCCTTCTCCTCCTCCTCCTCCTCCTCTACCTCCTTCACCTCCTCCTCCTCTACCTCCTTCACCTCTTCCTCTACCTCCTTCTCTTCCTCTACCTCTTCTTCCTCTTCTTCCTCTTCTTTTAGCTCCTTCCATTTTTGTTGAAGACAGGTGAACACACCTGCTGCCTTTTATAGCACACCTGAGTGCTGCGTTTTCAAATTAGCACATGTGTGCTTCCACACCTGGTGGATGTGCATATCCAATTCATTCATTAGTGTGGTCAATGGCAAACCGGGGCTGTGTAATGACAAGGAAGTAACCAGTGGCGGATCTACATTGAATTACACCCTGGGCGAGTCCCCCTTCGAAAAAAAACCCCAACAATAAAAACACATACCGTTCATTTGAAAAACACAGTAAGAAAATCCAGTTATTTTGCTATATTAATCTAACTTTCAAGGAGGAACCATTAGCTCATTGGTTACTGCCTCGAATTCTATGCGTGGCACACTTTTAGTTATGACTTGTTAAACTATACTTTGTCACGAAATAGAGTTTTTAAAAGTGAAAGTGGCCAAGAGGTACTTGTAGTAACACAATAAAAAATCTCTTAAATAATTTCTAATAACTCTAATATAAACAACTATCCAAACTGTTTTAGACCTAAAATAGCTTTTGTAGGCCAGTCACTCTTAAATGTCAGAGAAAAGGACAGAATCAGAGATTATTTTTTAATAGAAAATTGTACTTTGCATATTAGGCTGCTGTAAAAAACACATGATTATAGTTGATTTTAGTTGATCATTATGACAATTATTTTCATTTCATGAATATAGTGACCAAAATGATCACGGTTAAACACAGAATTTTGTTCAAAAAGTAGGCCTAATACACAATGAAATCTATTCACCAAGTTAATAGCATTAAAGATGATGGCCAAATTTTAAAGGAGTGTGTGTTTTATGTTATCTACTAACATGTACACGTTCAAATAAACTTTTGACAAAAAGGTTTTATAAAAAAGATAAACCTCACATATTTCAGCCTTTAAATAATCTTTATAAAAAGAATGGGTCAATAAAGATACATTCCTGACATACATAATGCACAGTAGCTTATCTTTTATTATTAATAGTAAAATTCGGTCCGATTTTCCCATGGCTGTCGTTGCTATACAACCATGCCCTGCGCTCTACACAACGACAAAGAAGTTTTAGTAGCTAATGGATTTCCACCACAGAAAAACGCTTGCTGTAGCTCTGCTAAAAGATTTATTTACGGAGAAGTGAAAAACACCCACGTGTTTGGGTGCACCCCCATTCTGAAATGTTTAAAAATTTAAAAATCTCGCTGCTCCTGGAAAAAATGAGCGCGTCGCTTCAATTATGAGCGCGCTTCCCGTGCACCTACATTTGAAATAACGACCTCGAGCGCGCAAAAGACGCGATATGTGAACGGCCCCTTGGTGAGTTACCTCCAACCAGGAGACTCCCTTGACATCGCTTCTGTGCACGGCACCTTCTCAGCAAGCAGGGGCGCCATTGCCAATAATTGAATTGAAATTATAGAAAATATAAAACCTTCGCGGCGCAGAGGATTTTTTTTAACTGCTCGTGCCGCCCCCCATGTGACATGAAAAAATGCCGCCCCGGGCGACTGCCCGGTTCGCCCGTGCCTAAAACCGCTACTGGAAGTAACCTCACAATCCTTAACTGTGTCTAAGGTGTGAAAATGTGTGTAGAGTTTTACAAATTACTGTGTGTAATGTTTAGCAAAAAAGGTGAAGCTGACAACGTCAGCCTCAGCCAAGGATGTCTAGTTATAATGGCCGAAACATCCAATGAAGGTTGAGGTGTACTACTGATGATGTGTCCCTCGGATCACCCATCAAGGGAGGATTCCCACCGGAAAACTCCACTAAGACAACTACATTGCCAAGGTCAAGTACACTCTCCTGGTACGCGCTTGCACTTAAAGGATGTATTACATCTCGTCCTGTGTTTCCTGAAAACTGAATATCTGGACAAGTCCAGTGACTGCTGAGAAAGATCAGCTGACGACAGGGGAAAGTCCTTGTGACGGCATGGAGAGACAGCTGGCAGGAGGGAACAGACCCCAATGGGACGGTCATGGGCTAGCTACCCATGGCTGTAGTTTCCATAGCTTTTGTAGCATATGGAAACACCCGCTATGGCAACGAAAACACAACAGAAGAAAATACCCTCAGAGTCTGCGAGAGCGAGGGCGCAAGAAGACTCATCGGCTGACACTATGGTAACAGACCCTGGACCGGAATCGACTACGAATGGAAAAAGCGCAGACCAGGAGAGCACCACAGGAATTGTCGTAGCTACATCTGCAGCAGGGCACCGCACACTTCATAACGTCATACCGTGGGTTGAGGATTCATCAGGGGAAGAGAAAGTGTTTGGGAAACCAGAGACAGGGGCCTTGCATTGACTACCTTCTGCTGAAGGAGTCAAGTCAGTCGAATGAAGCACAGCAACCGGACCTAAACCACAGCTTGCAGTGCATCAGCACCACTGTCATCAAGGAAGTACCCTCAAGCACAGAGATGGCTACATCACAGAATCCCACCCAACTTTCCAGACCCGCGATCGAGAGGAGGTTGGTCGGGCACAGACCACGAGTGAAATGGCCAGCTGCTGCCGACAAGAAACAGTGGGAAGCAATCAACAGCGATTTGTCCCTGACCCCAGAGCAACTTAAAGGCACTGCGGAAAAGAAGTTGGAGAGTATGGGGGACATCATCCACCAGTATGGAGCAGAACGCTTTGGTATACAAGAAGGGAAAGGCCAGAAAAAGTCTCCAACTGCGACAACCTCCAGGAGGCAACAAGAGATCAAGCGCCTCATCCAACAGAGGAGGCAACTTCGGAAGCAGTGGAAGAAAGCCTTGGAGGGGGAAAAGGAAGGCATTGAGGTGCTTCAAGCTGACATCAAAAACCGATTGGCATCCCTCCGCAGAGCAGAAAACCTACTGAAACGCAGAAGGAAAAAAGAAAGATCTAGAACACAGTTCTACAAAGACCCCTTCAAGTTTCTAAAAAGCCTTTTCATTAGAGAGAAAAGTGGATCTCTGAAGGCAGCAAGGAAAGACCTAGAAGATCACCTAAAAGCGACACACTCTGATCCAAAACGACATGAACGGATGACCATTCCACCAGACATCCCACCAATCAACTCTCCAGAACACCAGATGGAGACTGGTCCTCCAACCTGGAGAGAAGTGGAAAAGACAGTACAACGGGCAAGGGCGGCATCAGCACCAGGTCCTAATGGAGTCCCATACAAGGTATACAAGAACGCGCCGCAAGTCCTGAGGTTTCTTTGGAAGCTCATGAGAACAGTGTGGCAGAGGAAGATGGTGCCCAAAGTGTGGCGTAGGGCAGGAGGGGTCCTGATCCCAAAGGAGAAGAAGGCGGAGAACATCAGCCAATTTCGGCCAATATCCTTACTAAATGTAGAGGGTAAAATCTTCTTCAGCGTCATTGCTAAAAGGATGTCCGAATACCTTCAAAGAAATAAGTACATTGATACATCAATACAGAAAGCAGGAATCTCAGGCTTTTCTGGATGCTTGGAACACTCTAGCATGATCTGGCACCAGATCCAGACCGCAAAGGCAAGGAAAAAGGACCTCCATGTTGTCTTTTTGGACCTTGCTAATGCCTTTGGGTCAGTGCCCCATGAACTCCTGTGGGCCGCCTTCACCTTCTTTCACATTCCGGACACTATTACCACCTTGGTTAAATCCTACTTCCAAGACCTGCAGTTCTGTTTTACCACTGTTGATTTTACTACGTCTTGGCAATCCTTGGAGGTTGGCATCATGGCGGGATGCACCATCTCACCCCTGGCCTTTACAATGGCAATGGAGGTCATCATCCGGGCGTCAAAATGGGTAGTGGGTGGGCAGCGGTTTGACTTGGGCACTCGCCTTCCTCCCCTCAGAGCTTTTATGGATGACATCACTACTCTGACCACCACTGCTCCATGTACCAGGAAGCTGCTCGGAAAACTGGAAGAGAACATCAGCTGGGCTCGCATGAAGATAAAGCCATCAAAGTCACGCAGCATCTCCATTGTCAAGGGGGTGCTCTCTGACTGCAGTTTCTTCATTGGAGAGGAGCCCATCCCAACAGTATCTGACCAGCCTTTTAAGAGCCTTGGAAGATGGTATGATGCCAGCCTAAAGGATAAAGATCAGGTACAGCAGCTGCGGAAAGAAATCAAAAGTGGGCTCCAGGCTATTAACAACACTCAGCTCCCTGGAAGATTGAAGGCCTGGTGTTTACAGTTTGGCCTTCTTCCCCGAGTGCTGTGGCCTCTTACCATTTTTGAGGTCCCAATCTCAACGGTGGAGAAGTTGGAAAGAGGAATCACAGGCTACATCAAGAAATGGCTTGGAGTGCCTCGATGCCTTACCACCATAGGCCTCTACGGAGATTGCGCCCTCAAACTGCCCCTCACCAGTCTCACAGAGGAATTCAAGTGTGCTAAAGTAAGACTCCAGATGACACTGAATGAATCTCGTGATGCAATGGTGAGTAACAACGCACCAACCTTGGTGGCAGGCCGAAAATGGAGTCCAGCCAGTGCGGTGGAGGATGCAGCAACCGCTCTGAGACTTGCGGACATTGTGGGGCATGTCCAGCAGGGAAGAGGAGGCCTTGGGCTAACAACTAGGCTACCAGCCTGGAGTACAGCCACGGCACCAGAACGGAGGAAATTGGTGGTGGAGGAAATACATCGGCAGGAAGAAGCAGCAAGGTGGACCAAGGCAGTTTCCCTTGGTAAACAGGGACAATGGACACGTTGGGAGAGTGTGGAGAGGAGGAGGATCAGCTGGAAGGAGTTGTGGAGCATGGAAGCGAAGCGAATCAGCTTCATCATCAGAGCCACATATGATGTTCTTCCAACACCTAGCAATCTCCATCAGTGGTTGGGTGAAGATCCAGGATGTGCCCTCTGCTCCAGACCAGGTTCTCTCAAGCACATACTGACCGGGTGTAGAGTCAGCCTCACCCAGGGACGTTATACGTGGCGTCATAACCAAGTCCTTAAGATCCTCGCAGCCACCCTGGAGAACAACCGGACTGATTCCAACTCCCTACCACCATCAGCACCCAATCCACTGCATATCAACTTTGTCCGCATGGGGGCAAAGGTAGCCAGTTGCAGGCCCACTTCTCTGGAGCATGGTCAGCTTCGAGGGGCCTGTGACTGGAAGATTCTAGTGGATGTTGGTCAGCGGCTCGTTTTTCCTCCAGAGATTGCAATCACCACACTTAGGCCTGATATAGTTCTCCGTTGCTCCGGCGAATTACTTCATTAATCCGTGTTTTTTGCTTTACCACGCATTTATAAGCAAGCACTTTCTATTTTTATATCATGTGAACTTATCCACGAAACTATTCCTTATAAAAAACAATTAGATTGCTTTGATATCGCTACTTATATCCAACCTTTCGATTCTCGGCTACTAGCCTTTAGCCCGCTAACATTTCACGCGTGGCCTCGGCCGTCTAATATTACACCCTTTCACTGAAAGGACACGGGTTATATTTGACATTGCAGTCCTAAATTAGTACTGATAGTTGTAGTATCACTGCTAATTTACAGCTCATTTGTTATAATGGCGAACATATCGGATGCGTGTCTAACTTTACCTCTGAGTGCAGGTGAGGACACTTTCGAGCTATTCTCGGTGAATCTGGAGCTGGAATCCGTGGAGAAACAGATCCGTGGTCTGCTGGAAAAGCAAGCCGAGCTGTTGGATCGGCGATCAGCACTTGAAGCAGCACGCGCCGATGCTCACAAGTTAGTGGTTAGTAACTCTTTAACTCCGAGTTCGTCTACTCCGTGTGTTTCTCTGTCCAGAAGGACGCGATCATCTCGGGCTTCATTTACTCCGGCACCGACACAACACAATGGACCATGGATCACGCAGCGGAAGACGCGAGCCAGGACCAGAGCTACTCCTCCGCCCCTCCCGGTCTTCGAGATCTCCACTCGGAACCGCTTCTCCCCTCTTCGCGAGTCGAAACGCGACGACGCCGTGATCATCGGCACGTCCATGGTCCGCCATGTCCGTGCTACCTCAGGTAAAGGTAAGGTGCGCTCTCACTGCTTTCCTGGTGCTCGTGTTCTTGATATCGCTGCACAGGTTCCCGAAATCCTGACCGGGGACGAGCGCGTCGGAGCTGTGGTGCTGCATGCGGGAGGGAGCGACATCAGGCTGCGGCAGACGGAGGTTCTGAAGAGGGACTACATGAGCCTGATCGAGACAGTACGCAACACAGCGCCTGAGGCAACGATCATCGTGTCTGGACCGCTTCCCACGTACCGACAAGGACAGGAAAGGTTCAGTAGACTATTTGCACTACATGAATGGTTAATGTCACTGTGTAATGAACAGAAACTGCTCTTTGTAAATAATTGGAATCTGTTTTGGGAGAGACCCAGGCTGTACCGTGCTGATGGCCTTCACCCCAGCAAAATCGGAGCGGCTGTTCTGTCGGATAATATCTCCAAGACGTTACGCACCAGATGACTAATAAGTCAAAATCCAAATCACAGTCTTTGCTGTCCAAACTTAATTGATATACGTAGTGAAGAACATTATATAGAAACTGTGTCTATTCCTCGTTTAGTGAAGCCAAACAATAAATCTAGTGCAGGATCTAGCAAAAATCTTATTGTAATTAAACCAGAAAATCTAAATATCAGTGAACAAAAAGAATTTCTAAAGCTAGGTCTTCTAAACATTAGATCGCTCACACCTAAAGCGGTTATTGTAAATGAAATGGTCACAGATAATAATTTCGATATACTTTGCCTTACTGAAACCTGGCTTAAACCAAATGAGTATTTCGGTCTAAATGAGTCTACTCCGCCAAGATACTGTTATAAGCATGAGCCCCGTCTGACTGGTCGTGGCGGCGGTGTTGCAACAATCTATAAAGATATTCTTAATGTTTCTCAGAAAACAGGTCACAGATTTAATTCGTTTGAAGTACTTATGCTAAATGTTACGCTCTTAGATGTAAGAAAGAAATCCATATTATCTCTAGCCTTGGCTACTGTATATAGACCTCCAGGGCCATATGCTGAATTTCTAAAAGAGTTTGCAGACTTTCTCTCGGATCTATTGGTCAATGTCGATAAAGCAATAATTGTTGGAGATTTTAACATACACGTAGACAATAAAAATGATGCGTTAGGGGCTGCGTTTACAGATTTATTAAACTCCTTTGGGGTCAAGCAAAACGTCCGTGGTCCCACTCATCGTCTAAATCATACACTAGATTTAATTATATCATATGGAACCAATCCAACTGATATAGATATTATACCGCAAAGTGATGATGTCACTGATCATTACATGGTAACGTGCATAATACGTACTGCTGAAATATGTCATGTTGCGCCACGTTATAGACCAGGCAGAACAATCCTTCCAACCACTATAGATAGATTCTCAAATAGCTTACCTGATCTATCTCAGCTGTTCAGTGAACCCAAACAAACAGATGAACTAGAGGAAATGACTAGCAGTTTGAGCACCATTTTCACTAGTACATTAGATATTGTTGCACCAATTAGATTAAAAAAGGCTAAAGAGAAAACTAAAGCACCCTGGTACAACAGTGTTACGCATGATATCAAGAGAGAAACTCGTAACCTAGAGCGTAAATGGAAACAAACTAATTTAGAGGTCTTTAGAATCGCGTGGAAAGACAGTATGTCACGTTATAAAAAGGCTCTAAAAACAGCCAGGGCTGAGCACCTCCGCAAACTAATAGAAAATAACCAAAATAATCCAAGGTTCTTATTTAACACCGTGGCTAGACTAACAAATAAACAGACATCACCAGAGCAAAATATACCGTTACAGTTTAGTAGTAATGATTTTATGAATTATTTCAATGAGAAAATAGAAAGCATTCGAAACACAATTATAAATGTACAATCCTCTATGGTCTCTTATGCTTCAACCTCAATTATGGCCCCTCTAGAACAACTACACCGCTTTACAACGATAGGACAGGAAGAGCTAAATAAACTTATTATTGCATCTAAACCAACAACATGCTCATTAGATCCAATACCCACTAAACTACTGAAAGAAGTGTTACCTGTAGTGGAAGAGCCTCTTCTCAATATTATTAACTCGTCTTTATTCTTAGGTCATGTTCCAAGAATATTCAAGTTGGCAGTAATAAAACCTCTCATTAAGAAACCGCAACTAGATCCAAATAACCTAGCTAATTACAGACCCATTTCAAATCTTCCATTTATGTCCAAAATACTAGAAAAAGTTGTATCCGCTCAACTGTGCTCTTTTTTGCAAGAAAATGATATCTATGAAAAATTCCAGTCAGGATTCAGACCGCATCATAGTACAGAAACTGCGCTAGTTAAAATTACAAATGATCTACTCTTAGCTTCGGATCAAGGCTGTATCTCAATACTTGTCCTACTTGATCTTAGCGCCGCGTTCGACACTATAGATCATAAAATACTCTTGGATCGACTACAAAACTACACTGGTGTTCAGGGACAGGCATTAAGCTGGTTTAGATCGTACTTATCTGACCGTTATCATTTTGTCTCTTTACACGGGGGAAAATCAAAGTTAACGTCAGTAGACTACGGAGTACCGCAAGGATCGGTGCTAGGCCCTCTGCTATTCTCAATATATATGCTGCCACTTGGTAATATTATAAGAAAACATGGAATTAATTTCCACTGTTATGCTGACGACACTCAATTAAATATTTCATCACGACCAGATGAAAACATTACCTCATCTAAATTGACAGAATGTCTCAAAGATATAAAATGCTGGATGACGCGTAATTTCCTGCTATTAAACTCAGATAAAACGGAGGTATTACTTATTGGTCCAAAAAACTACACACAAAACCTCTTACAATACGACTTTAATATAGAAGGATGTCCTGTTACTTTTTCCACTACAGTAAAAGACCTGGGTGTTATACTAGACCGCAACTTGTCTTTCGAAAATCATATTTCATCTGTTACAAGAACAGCCTTTTTCCACCTTAGAAACATTGCTAAATTACGTAACATGCTATCTGTTTCTGATGCAGAAAAGTTAGTTCATGCATTCATGACCTCGAGACTAGATTACTGTAATGCTTTATTAGCTGGTTGTCCTGCATCCTCAATAAACAAGCTACAGTTAGTGCAAAATGCAGCCGCTAGAGTTCTTACTAGATCAAGAAAATATGATCATATAACACCGATTTTATCATCTCTGCACTGGTTACCTATTAAGTTCCGTATCAATTACAAAGTACTACTACTGACCTATAAAGCCCTTAATGGTTTAGCTCCTATGTACTTAACGGACCTTCTTTCGCCCTACAATCCACCGCGTTCTCTAAGATCACTAAATTCAAGGCTTCTGGTCATTCCTAGGATATCGAAGTCCACGAAAGGAGGGAGGGCATTCTCGCATTTAGCTCCAAAACTCTGGAATAGCCTTCCCGATACGGTCCGATGCTCTGACTCGCTGACACAGTTTAAAACTAGACTAAAGACGTGTCTCTTTAGTCAAGCATTCACATAATGCTTACCTTTTAGTCCTCTGCTATGCCATACGGAACCGTTTGCCACTGAAACTGCTTAACGCACCAGTGGGGCTCGACAGCCTTATAGACAAACGGGTCGGTCCGTATGGTTGCGGTTGGGTTGCGGAGAGTTTGGGTTGCGGAGAGTTGTGAGATTATGGTTTTCTAACACCTACTCCCGTGTAATGGAAATCATTATGAACATCAGCTATGCTAATTATTTCCCATCTGCCTTTCTGCTGTTATCTCGGGACGCTTGTCCCGAGAAAAATGGCGTTCGTAGGCTCCAGTTTTGTATCCTGCCTCTCACGGGGATTTCGGATGCCCCAACGCCTGTAATGAGAAGACCAACGCCTGTGAAGAGACGACTCAACGCCTGCGAAGAGACGACTCAACGCCGGCGATATGTTATCCCCTTAATATTACATGATTAACTAAATGTATTTTTTCTAGATACTTCTGATATGCACTTACTGTAAAGCTTCTTTAAAACCCTATGATTGTTAGCCAGAGGAGAACTGGCCCCTGACTAGCCTGGGTTCTCCCAAGGTTTTTTTCTCCATCCAATCTGATGGAGTTTTGGTTCCTTGCCACTGTCGCCTTGCTTTTGGCTTGCTTAGTTGGGGATATTTAATATTCAACAATATTATTGAACTGTGTTGTACTACTTTCATGTTATCACTGTGAAGCTGCTTTGATGCAATCTGTATTGTGAAAAGCGCTATATAAATAAATGTGACTTGACTTCTCTGGTCCCTCTCTCTGAAGAAGGTCTTCATCATTGAACTCACTGTACCCTGGGAGGACTCAGTGGATGAGGCATATGAGCGAAAACAACTACGCTATGCTGAGTTAGCTGCTGAAGCACAAGATCGCGGATGGAAAACTGTAGTCCGTCCAGTGGAGGTGGGGTGCAGGGGGTTCGTGGCAGTGTCTACCACCAGACTGCTTGGAGACCTGGGAATCAGAGGCCAGAGTCTGCGCCAGGCCATCAAAGCAATGTCTGAGGCAGCTGAGAGAAGCAGCCAGTGGCTGTGGATAAAGAGACAAGACTCTTGCTGGGCTCCAGCTTGATTAGGTGATTGGGGGATACACTGCAGGGACTTGATCACCCCCGTAGGGCCTTCCTCAGCCAAGGATGTCTAGTTATAATGGCCGAAACATCCAATGAAGGTTGAGGTGTACTACTGATGATGTGTCCCTCGGATCACCCATCAAGGGAGGATACCCACCGGAAAACTCCACTAAGACAACTACATTGCCAAGGTCAAGTACACTCTCCTGGTACGCGCTTGCACTTAAAGGATGTATTACATCTCGTCCTGTGTTTCCTGAAAACTGTGCTTACAAGGCTGGTGTTTTGCTCCTTGAGTGTAAGGTTTTGCTAATAGTGGGAAAGTTTTAATTTTAGTGTGTAAGCAATTGAAAAAAACTAATACAATATAGGCTAGAATCATTGTGGCGTGAAAACATTGATTTATTTACACGGAATGAAAATGTAAAGTCTATGCTTGCTGTCGAATGACATGCAGTAGGCTAATAATCATGTTTTATAACATTGTCAAGATTTAATCATTTAAATGGTGCATGGCTGTAATAAAAACTGTTTTTTTTTTGTTGTTTTTTTAAATGTCCTCTGAAAATTCCACACACAAAAAAATTTGCCAGGAGATTTATCAAATTAGTGCATTAAGACATCAATTATAACAGGTACATGTGGCGAGCAGGAAGAGGTCGAGGGCCGTGAGAGAGCGGCGCGAGCCGGCGTGATTGCTGATGAGCGACACCTGCGCAACGCACCGGTCTATCTCTCACGGTGGAGCGGGAGCATTCAAGGAGGGGCAAAGACAGTGGAGATGGAAAGAGGACATGCCTGGACTTGTGTTGTGTTTGTTTTATTATACAGTGGCACTGGCAGCAGTCTTCCGTGAGTGGCTGCTGTCTTTCACTTTAGTTTGGTATTTGTTTATGTTTATTTTATTATTAAATTGTGTGTTGAATGTTCGCCAGTATTCCCGCTTCCTTATTCCCACAACATCTTGCGTTACAGTAGGCTACATTATGTAACTTTGTTTAAAAATTAACAACATTTAAATAATGAATCAATACATCAATCAAGATCAATATAACCATCGTTCCAAAAATTGCAACCCGATCACACTAAATGCGTCTCTATAGCACGCAGTGTGTTTATCGTGCAATTTATACGCGAAAATGAGTTTACGTGCATAGGATGCATGGGTTGGTTAGGGTAGGTTTAGTAGTGGTGTTGGGTGCGTGTGTATTACAAACTCATTTTCGCGTATAAATTGCACGATAAAACACAATACGTGCTATAGATACGCATTTACGTGAGAACCCTGATTAAGCCTATTACAAGTGTTTATATTTTAGGATGTTTTTTGCAGGAAATTCCATACATTGATCCGTCAATTGCGTTTATCCATATATTTTGTAAATAGAGAAAAGTTACTGGCTAATTTGGTACATAGCCTATATGGTGTAGGAGTGTCAGGTTAGTTGTCACAAAGATGAAACAGGTTGACATATAGCAGCTAAATCTCAGACCTCCAGAGAATAACCCATAATTTTTTTATTTATTTTTTTAAATTAAGAAAACGACAGAGTTCATAATGAAAGGAGAAACATTGCGGGATTTGAAATGTTGTCAAATTGATGGCATTTTATTACTCAACAGCTGATAAGGTAATTTTCTTGAACAGATAAATTGCCATTCAGTAGGCCTATATAGCTCATCCAAAAGCTCAAAATCCAAACCACCAAAGTCCATTAAAAGTGAATGACTACTTGTGCTGCTCTGTGATGACCCTCATGTTCTGCAACTGGCTCTTTCTTGGTACGGCTCCATTGATATGCTCTTTAAAGGGAAGGAATTTGCAACAGTTAATAACACATTATAAGCAATGGTTGTTTTATTTATATCCACACATGGTAAAACTGATGGGGGGAACTATGTATTTCACACTCAGAAAGCCATATATTTGTCATCCTCCATCATTATGTCTTGAGTGGACATAACAGCTTAATGTTTTCTCTTACACATTCCCTCTTTTTGTTTTTTTATAATCAAATGGCAATTAGTTATGAAAAATGTGTGTTTTTAAATTCACAGGCAGTGAACAGGAAGTATAGGAGATATGTCAACAGAGCCATAAAGTTCAGCCACTGCTCTGGCTGGCTACAACAATCATCACCATAATTGTTGTTTCTGTTATGTATTTGTATAATAGTTCAATAACCGAAGTGAGAGTTACGTCATTAAACATTTCAGATCCATCCATCACAATGAAACCACAGCAAAGCTTGTATCAGCAGCTTTATAATATAATACAATCTGCATTTGTCTACATTTATTTTGCAGTAAAATGTATTATTTTCTTGTTACTGTTTGCTGCTTATTAATATTAAACATTGTAAAGCAACTCTAAACCTTTGTTTGTGTTTTCATTGGATGTTTGTTAATCAAAAGGATACTGACATTTATCTTCCCACACATATTATTATGTAGTTACAGCTCTGGGAATATACATATATATTCATATATATGTACATTAGACTGTCTCAAAAATTGATTAGGTTAAATAGCTGTCAGCTGTTAAATTTAAGTACACAATTAGATAATACCAATTTAGGTCAACCAATTACCAAGCAATGCTTAATTTAGTTCTGTCAGGTCCATTAAGTCAAGAACACAGATAAAATAATTAAGAATTATTTGAATAGATTGCAAACAGGTTGATGTTCCTGAATTGAAATTTGGCGGTATGGCTCTGTTCAGGGAGTCCTCTGACCTTTCATGAGCACCATGAAATAGCAGAGAGTCAGAGGACAGCAGCAGCAGCATTAGGGAACGCTCACACAGTTTTAGACTGTGAGAGCTAAAATATCCCCCCAAACAAAACCACACCTGGCAATCCTCTGTGATACAGAGGATGATTTATTTAACCACACGAGCTATCCCCCCCCAAAACAAAATTGAGTGTCACGAACGGTGTCGACTGAGCCGCCCTAATTAGCGATTTATAATAGTAAAAATATTAATTAATTACTGAAATGACTAATCAAGACCGCAATAGCTAAAACATGCTGTTACCTAGATTATCTGTATTTAACTGTTTGACAGTCTACAGTGTAAACTCTATGGATAGATGACTAATCCACCTCTGAGAACGAGCTAGATGAATAAATTAACAGCTGATAGCGCATTCAGGGGCGTTAACTGAGCAGAGCGCGAGCAAAATGATGACCAAATGTGTTTTATTAACGAAACAAATCAGAGACTTGAGCTCATGGCTTCTGGTCGTCAAGAATATCCCGAACATCGAGACGGAGGTATCGTTCGTAAGCAGCAGAAACCACCGCCCCATAGCTTAAAGGGTTAAACCGGAGCGAGTGTCGCCGCCGTAGTTGTTGCACAATGCGTAAGAATGAGCTGTATACGGTCCGAAAAGGCAGTCCGCAGAAGTGAATTCCTATCACAGCAAGCTGTTTGAATCTGCGCTGCATAGTGGTAAAAGCCAGCGTGAGCAACGCGATCAGTTGCCAATGATAACAGATAACGCACGTAGCCAATATGATCGCATAAGCATTTTTATGAAAACGATTAGTTAGATAAGCCCAAATGCCACACGGATAGCATTAACAAGAAGGATGTTGCCAACACATAGCTTTTAGCAATGAATATTAAAAAGGAACTTAGCTTCGTGAAGATTTTCAGAGATGAATGGAAAATGAATCACGTCGAGTCCTGTGTCAATATTGCAGGAGAAGCGAGCAGCAAGCATGTATGAGCAAGGTGAATGAGCTTTAAATAGGGCGCCTTGTTTGAGCTTTGGCCATTGAGCAGCAAGGGGAGTTAACCAGCTAATGCAGCTCAGCTGGAGCAGATCAGCTGACGGGACAGTGTTGATAGCAAATAGCATAAGCAGCTGCTTGACTACCTGGGGCACGTTCAAGATCACAACGGTGCGCAACTGTTTTGCTACGGTTTCCGGGTTGAACGTCATGTTTCCTGGAAACGGTGTGCAACGGGGTTTGAGATGCGTTTTCTCTTGTTTGGTGGGCGTGTCAGAACTGCAGTCCAATCAGCAGCAACATGTATATAAAGCACACGGTATTAAAGAGAACTCGCACAATGGAAGTTATTTACAAATGTGTTCGATACGCAACAACTGAGGATATAAGAAAACATGTTTGTCGTAAGTATTATTGTAAAAATATAGGATATCAATAATGATGTAGTTATATTTTTAGCTTCATTGCAAGTGTGTGACATTTGGTAGGCTATACCCAGATAGCACAAGTCTATTTGATGTTATATTTACATCTGGAAGACGTATTTTTAAGAGTGTTTGCTCATCTGCAAGACGTCTATAGGACGTTTCCTGTCAGATGTCAAATAGACGTTTAGAAGATGTCTTTAAGATGTAATGATTTAGAATGCATGTTAAACTGACATCTTCTAAACGTCTATTTGACATCTGACAGGAAACGTCCTATAGACGTCTTGCAGATGAGCAAACACTCTTAAAAATACGTCTTCCAGATGTAAATATAACATCAAATAGTCTTGTGCTATCTGGGTAGAAATAAACAATGCATGTAAAGTGCTTTTCCTAAAAATGAGAAAGAAAATACAGGGTATTAATAAAACAGTATGAACAACAAATAAAGTCAGTGTGTGAGGCTAAATAGATGTGTTTTAGTCTTTATTAGGTAAGATGTGCTTCCATTTCAGTTTCCACAAATCCCTTCACTCGATTGGGATGTTCTCTTGTGTTCTGGGCGGCAAGTGCAGTAACTGTAACATAGGGCATATTTTGTAGTATTAAACATATTTATACCGACTTCATCAGGCTCCGAAAATTCTTCACAAAGAACACAAAAAGCCTTCTCAGCTGCCGTAGTTGCAACTCTTGCGTCATCACAACAGTGCGTTCAACGCATCACCGTTTCTGTTTAAAAAACGTTCTGCAACGTTTTGTCGGCGCTGAACGCAGCCCACGCCTGCCAGAACTGACGCTGACGCTCAATTTCAGTCTGTGGTGTAAAATTAAAGAAAAAAAACACTAAGCAAAACATAGTCAGGTCAAAGTGTAAGAAAAAATATTTGGTCCCAATTTTTACTGGTAGTCCACTGTATGAAGAATTGTTGGGTATAATATGTCACAGTTTACTTTATTTTGCTATCCTCACTTACATAAATGAACCATAGTGTCCTGCACCCACTTGTAAAAAAAAATATCAAAAATTATATTTTTGGTTTGACTGTATATATGAATTCTATATCTAGCTAAGTGCTTAAATTCATATATCATATATATAGCTTAAGTGCACTTAAAGGAGAAAAACTAATAAAAGAAAAGTGTTTGTGAAGTGTTTATCCAGTGAAGAGGAACCATAAGCAATGTATCTTGATTGTTAATAGACTGCCTGATAAAGTTTTGAGAAGTTAAAAAAAAAGAAGCATAAGAGTCAATGGGTGCTTCTCAATATCCCTCCTCGTCTCCTCGCTCCTCCGTCCTCCATCCTATGACCCGGAAACCAATCGAGCTCAGCCATCTTGAAGGACATCTCAATTCTATAATTGCACCGCGAGGAGGCGAGGATCGAGGAGTGAGGAGGCTTCCAGAGGAGCTATGAACGAGGATACACAGGTGTACCCTTTGCGGAAGAGTTTTATCGACTAAACATGACGCACGTATCAATTCTCCTCCCCCTTCACATCTGTCACAATCATTTGAATTTATACTTTACTTTTGTAGTTTACATAAACCACACAACTCACATATTTCAACAAGGTATCTTGCTTTATTATTATTTATTATGAATTTCTTAAATAAACAAACTTTAACAACATAAGGGCAGATCCTTTGAGCGCTGCTGATGACGCAGTGAAGTGACGCTCGAGTGATCAAGTATTCCAATGTATCAAAAAGCTTTCATTCAATTCCTCCGTCCTCGTTTCCCTTTCAAGGCGGTCACTTCGACATTTACGTCGATGACGTAGTATGGGAACTCCTCCCCTTCTTCACTTCTGCTGAAATCTTATGGGCTAACGCCAGCTGGAGACAGCTGGCCAATTGACGCAAAATATGCAAATACTGACACGCCCTGGCAGTATAAAATGCATATGCACGTCAATTGCATCAGAATCCTTTTCTTCACGCTCAAATCGACGTGTGCTTCGAATTGGAAGATACTCTACAAATCTCGCCATCGTTGAAGGTGCATCTGAAGATACCAAAACTGTCTTTGGCATCCGATGGCATCCATCTGTAACTTGTGCTCGGGGCCTATCGTGGCGCCCGACACCCATCTGTTCTGCGTTGCCTGCATGGGCCTGGCCCACGCCGAGACGGCCCTGTCGGATGACCTCGTGTGCGCCCACTGCGCGGACATGCCAGTGCGCGCCCTTAAGGCCAGGAGAGAAACGGCTCGAGCAGCTGCAGGGATTGGGCCCACTGCCGCCAGCGAGCCGCTGGTGGGCCCACCCACCCCCAGGGAAAGGGAGCTCGACGCCGTCAGCTTCTCGGACGCTAGCTTCCGCCCCCCCCGCGACGTCGCGGATTTCATCTCCTTTGGAGCTAGCGAGGAAGAGGACGCCATGTCACTCTCAGCATCGGAGAAGGACTGGGGATCCCAGCAGGCCGCACCTCCCGAGCAAGGGAGCCCTGACCTCCAGGAGGAGCTCTTTAGGGTCCTTACTAAGGCCGTCGCCGAATTGGACCTTTCGTGGGACGCACCGGATGAGCCGGCTAAGAGCAAGTTGGACACGTGGTTCCTTCAGTCGAGCCGCCGCCAGGCCGCGTCGAAGAGGGGAACCCCGTTTTTCCCGGACGTCCACGAACACGTGGTTAAGGCGTGGGCTGCGCCCCAGTCGGCGCGCACCCACTCTGCCACTCAGTCCTTGTTCACACATGTAGACGAGGCGGTAGCCCACGGTTACGTGCGCATGCCCCCCGTCGAGGAGACCGTCGCCACTCACCTGTGCCCATCGACGTCTGCACTGGGCGCGGACCGCAGCCTGCCGTCCAAGCCCTGCAGGTTCACGGCCCACCAAGCAGATAAGGCGTACGGGGCGGCGGGAGAGGCAGTATCAGCTCTCCACGCCATGGCTATTCTACAGGTGTTCCAGGCAAAGTTGCTTAAGTCCCTGGATGGCGTTGCCTCTGTTGACGCTGACGTCATCCGGGATCTGCGCTCAGCTACGGACCTTGCACTGATGGCCACTAAACGCTCAGCGCAAGCCATCGGTCGCTCCATGGGGTTTCTGGTCGTCCTCCACAGGCACCTGTGGCTGACACTCTCCGATGTCAAGGATTCCGACCGGAAAACCCTGCTTAATGCTCCCATCACCCCAGCCGGTCTCTTTGGGAACGCGGTGGAAGCTGTCACGGAGCGTTTCTCGGAGACCCAGAAACGCGCTAAAGCTATGAGCCACGTGATCCCGCGTCGAGCGCCCCCAGCTCGTCAGCGTTCGCGCTCGTCATCGGCTAGCCGGGGCCAGCCCCAGAGCTCGGTGAGACAATCGGCTGCGCCGCGCACCGAGCCGGATGCTCGCGCTTCCCGGGGCAGACAGTGGCAGGGACCAGGGAGAAAGAGCCAGGGCCAGAGAAGGAGCCCGCGCCGAGGGAAGGTCAGCGCGCCCCCCTCCGCGTCAAAGCCTTCTTCCTGACGGAGCGGCCAAGAGGAAGAGAGAGCGCGAAGGAGGACCGGACTCCAAGCGCCGTGTTCTTATGCATCGTGTCCCTCATGTTCAGTCGAGCGACGACGGCATATGTGTGAATGTTGTTTGTTCAAACAAAAGATTAATAAAAGCATGTATCCCTTCACAAAAAGAGCTTTTTCTTCCTCTTACACCTCACATTGTGTCACCCGCCCTTTCACGAGACAGCGCAGGGTCACACTCTATGACTATAATGGCATCTCTTGGGCACGAGATCGCCAGCACTACACTCAGCCCACTGCGAGCCGCACTCCCACCAGAGCTATCAGCCTCGCGGGAGTGCGGCTCCGGTCTAAACACTACACTGGGGGCGGCTATGACCGCAGTTCGAGTTCGCACTCTGAGTCATTTTCTAGGTGCGTGGGAATCAATCCCAGGCATTTCACCGTGGGTGTTGGGCTTAATTCGTCACGGGTATTCGCTTCAGTTCAGACGCAGACCACCCCGTTTCAACGGCGTGATCCCGTCATTAACTTTGCCCCAAAACGTTCCCGTTCTGAGACAGGAAGTTCTCAGTCTGCTCGAGAAAGGAGCGATAGAACCGGTTCCCACGATCGAGAGGGAGAGCGGTTTCTACAGCCGCTACTTTGTGGTACCCAAGAGAGGGGGGGGTCTCCGTCCGATCCTGGACCTGAGACCCATAAACCGAGCACTTCACAAGCGCGCGTTCAAAATGACTACTTTGAAGCAGATTCTGGCGCAAGTTCGTCCCGGGGATTGGTTCGCTTCAGTGGATTTAAAGGACGCGTACTTTCATATCCAGATAGCAGCGCGTCACAGGCGCTTTCTGAGGTTCGCGTTCGAGGGCACAGCTTATCAGTACTCAGTACTCCCGTTCGGACTGGCTTTGGCTCCCCGCACCTTTTCGAAGTGTGTGGACGCGGCGCTTTCTCCCCTCAGGTCGAGCGGAATGCGCATCCTAAACTATCTGGACGATTGGTTGATTCTAGCCCACTCGCGAGAGGTGCTAATCGACCATGTGGAAATACTACTTCGTCACCTGGACTCGCTGGGGATGCGTGTAAACGAACAGAAAAGCGTGTTCACACCGAATCAGACCACAACATTTCTGGGAGTGTGCTTGAACTCTATAACGATGCGAGCCCATCTCTCTCAAGAGCGCATAAGGTCTCTGACATTGTCTCTGGACCGTTTCAGACCGGGCAGGTCTGTGCCACTAAAGGAATTTCAGAGGCTGTTAGGTCTGTTAGCGGCAGCCTCCCCAGTGTGTCATCTGGGGCTGTTGCATATGCGCCCTCTTCAAATCTGGTTGAAGCTCCGAGTCCCTCGGGGGGCGTGGTCATCCGGACTCAGGCGCATCACGGTCACCCGCAGCTGCGTTCGCACTTTGGTACCGTGGAAAAACCCAGCGTTATTCAGTTCAGGGGTTCCGATGGGCACCGTGGCGCATCGCACCGCAGTCTTGACGGATGCATCAACCTCAGGCTGGGGAGCAGTGTGCATGGGCGCGACTGCCTCAGGCTTATGGACGGAGTCGCAGCGAACGTGGCATATAAACCGCTTGGAATTGATGGCGGTATCCTTAGCCCTCGAAGCCTTCCGGTCACAGTTGGAGCGTCAACATGTACTGATTCGGACCGACAACACGTCGGTAGTCTCATACATAAATCGCCAGGGAGGCGTGCGCTCCAGACTCCTATTCGAGCAGGCGGCGAGTCTCCTGCTGTGGGCAGACCGGCACTTTCTGTCCGTGAGAGCGGCGCATATCCCCGGTGTTTTGAATCGCGGGGCGGATATGCTCTCGAGGAATGGGATTCCTCATGGAGAGTGGAGGCTTCACCCGGGATCGGTGCAGATGATCTGGGATCGGTTCGGGAGGGCGGAGGTCGATCTGTTCGCCTCGAGCGAGAACGCGCACTGCCAGGCGTTCTTCTCGCTGTCTCGTTCCCCCTTGGGACGGATGAACGACGCCTTGACTTCGCGCTGGCCGAGAGCCAGACTTTACGCCTTTCCTCCGGTGAAGATTCTGCCCACAGTGTTATGCAAAATCAGGGAGGAGAAAGCGTCTGTGATTCTCGTAGCCCCGAACTGGCCGAATCAGCCCTGGTTCGCGGACATGATGGAATTACTGGTGGACTCCCCGTGGGAAATTCCGCTCAGGAGAGACCTGTTATCGCAGGCGAACGGCACGGTATGGCACCCCAACCCCGGGCTGTGGAACCTTCATGTATGGCCGCTGCGGGGACTCTGAATGAGCGGGACGCTCTGCACTCTCGAGCGATGAGCACTATCGCTGAGGCGCGTGCCCCATCCACTAGGCGCTTATACAGATTGAAATGGGAAGTTTTCTCTAAATGGTGCCAGGATATCAGTGTTGACCCGGGTAATTGCGCCGTGTCGGATATTCTACGCTTCCTTCAGCACAGGTTGGATAATGGGAGTTTACCGTCCACTCTGAAGGTATATGTGGCTGCTATTTCTGCATTCCGCCTCCCGATCGAAGGACAGTCGATCGGTAAACATGCATCGGTGATCAGTTTTCTCAGGGGAGCTAGGAGATTATGTCCGTCACGGCCGCCTTCTGTGCCGCCGTGGGATTTAGCCCTAGTGTTGAGGGCTCTGTCTCTTCCACCGTTTGAGCCACTGGCTTCGATTGCGGTCAAGGAGCTTTCCCTGAAAACTGCTCTGCTTCTCGCTCTTGCTTCAGCGAAACGTGTGGGGGACCTGCAAGCGTTCTCGGTTCACGAGGATTGCATTCGTTTTGGACCAGGAGATTGTAATGTCACTCTTCGGCCAAGACAGGGGTACGTTCCGAAGTCACTCAATACTCCGTTCAAAGCGCAGGTTGTTTTACTGCCTGCATTGTCTTCTGAGTTATCAGTCTCGCGTGATATCGATGCTCAGAGCGCTGTTTGCCCAGTCAGGGCTTTACGGATGTATATGACTCGCTCAGCCGCTTTTCGTCAGTCGGATCAGCTATTTGTATGCTTTGGCGGTTGCAACAAGGGACGTGGAGTTTCGAAACAGAGGCTTGCTCACTGGATTGTGGATGCTATTGCCTTGGCTTATGATTGCCAGGGGGTGGTCTGTCCCCTCAACATTAAGGCTCATTCGACGAGGGCGATCGCCTCTTCGTGGGCCTGGTCCAGAGGTATGTCTATAAGGGACTTGTGTCTTGCTGCTGGCTGGTCTTCTCAGAATACGTTCGCCAGATTTTATAAGTTGGATGTACCTTCTGTTGCGTCTCAAGTGCTTTCGGTGAGCTGAGCCTTCAGGTTGTGCATGAATGCTTGATTTATGTGTTGTGCTTATGCAACTGTCGCCGCTTCGCTGCTGACTTGTATTTTACTTGCTATTACTCTGTGTTGTTTTGCCCTGAATGATTCAGTGCAAGACTTCCCTCTATTTCATTTGCTTGGGATATGCAAATTTTGATGAGGTTTAGACAGCGCGCTATTGGCTCGCGTCGCCCTATCAGGAGCTCGTATTTCTAGTAGCGCAGCTATTGGATGAGGGTTCTGTCATTCTCGAGTGGGTGGGTTCTCTGCTCCACGGCGGGATTGGACACAGTTCCCATACTACGTCATCGACGTAAATGTCGAAGTGACCGCCTTGAAAGGGAACGTCTCCGGTTACTTTCGTAACCTCGGTTCCCTGAAAGGCAGGGAACGAGACATTTACGTCGAACGCCGTGTCGCTTGTTCATTCGAGCGTTCAGTCGTATTCTGATGCAATTGACGTGCATATGCATTTTATACTGCCAGGGCGTGTCAGTATTTGCATATTTTGCGTCAATTGGCCAGCTGTCTCCAGCTGGCGTTAGCCCATAAGATTTCAGCAGAAGTGAAGAAGGGGAGGAGTTCCCATACTACGTCATCGACGTAAATGTCTCGTTCCCTGCCTTTCAGGGAACCGAGGTTACGAAAGTAACCGGAGACGTTTTTTTCCCTTGCAGCCTTCCCTCGCGTCCTACAGGGGGTGGAGCTGAGACGCGAGGAAAGGAAGCGAGGAAAGGAAACGAGGATGCACAAATAAGAAATGAGAAGCACCCACTGTGTAGTGGATGACTCTTTACTTCTTGTATTTCACTGCAACCTACTGACAAAATTGAGAACTGCAGTTTTATAAGTGTGTCATGTCTTTCTAAACCAGTTTTTGTATTATTTTCACATATGTTAGTGTCACGGGGATTGTTTTGCACAGAAATACACAGCTGAGTCCTCTTCTGTCAGTCCGGACAGTTTCAGATACATCATGCTTTTTGAATCATCTCTGCTGATTTCAAGTCTTTCCTTAAAGGATTCTGACTTGTGTCCACTTCCCGAACTGTAGCCCAGGCCCATCCACATAAGAGGTTTTCCAGCTTGTTGTCTGATCCAGTGCATGCTACAGCAGTCAAAGCTGAATCCAGATCCTCTAGGACAGAGTCAGAGTTTCTCCAGGCTTTTTCTGAACCGTGCTTTCAATGGACTCCATTTTTTGACATTTCGTGAGCTTAGAATTATAAGGTTCTATCTCCGTTTAGGGTAGTTCTGAGATATTGAGCATCAAAGTTTTTACATCCCTGCTGGTTTGTGAGATGGAACCTTTTTATTTTATTAATAACTACTAACAAAATATATTTTTTTACAAAAATGACACCACACAGGCATTAATAAACACCTAATGGATAAGATTATGTCAAAAACTCAATTTCAACCAAAAGTGGAGATAGAACCTTATAATTCTAAGCTCACAATTTTATTCCTAAAAGGAAGATAGAAAAGAATGATTTAATTTAAAATATATATGTATTAGAGCTGATAATAGAAATGTGTCTCATGAGAAAACTCACGGTATATGCTGAATGAGAGCAGCAGTAAGCAGAGTACATTCCTCATCTTGAAAGTGGTGATGTAACGCTCCAGATCCAATCAGAAGCACATAAATACTAAGCAAACAGACTGGATTCTTTAGATTTGCATTGGGAGGGTCACAAGGTACAATCATGACTGAAGGGCCAAATTATTTAAGAACAGTATGACGTGAATGTGAACATATCCTTTCCGTTCACCGTTATGTCTAGAATTATCTGTAAATGGGACACAAATTAGAAATGTATTTTCTTCATTTAATTTTTTGTTTGTTGATTGTGTCACATCCACACATGTGCTCATGCTGTTTGTAGTGTCAACTAGACAACATGATATATTCATGCTGCTTGAATTGAACTGAATCAACAGAAAAGAGTATCGAACAAAAATTAGTAATCTGATGTGGGAACAGGTGCATGTCAATGTGTGTTAAACAATGTTGTATCCATATTTTCCCATTGATGATTTTTTTTTAGAATTCACATGCTTCATTATTACCTATTTTGATCAGATAAATTAACTAATCAATTCTGTCAGTAAATTCTTCTGCATTGCAGAGGGAATAAAAAAGTATTAAAAAAATCTATTTTTGTAAGCGTTTAATCTAGTCATCATGGTTGTAATACAAAATGTAAGGAATTGATGACCACAAAATCTCACTTTTATGAACTAGTGTAATATGTTTTTTTAAGGATAGAATTTCTCTACTGAATTTTAAATATATTAAGTGCCTTTAATTGTATTATGGTGTTATTTTTGTACGGGGAGGCTGTTGGCGTCTGTCACTGTGATTCTCTGGCACAATAATACACAGCTGTGTCTTGAGCTTTCATATTCTTTCCCTGCAGTGTTATTGTGTTACTGGAGGTGTCTCTGGTGATGCTGAACTGGCTTTTCAGGGAATCCTTGTAGTATAAGCCTCCACCAGCATAGATCACTCCAATCCATTCTAGAGCTTTTCCTGCAGGCTGACGAATCCAGGCTGTATGATAGCTAGTAACTGAATAGGAGACTTTACAGCTGATAGTTAGAGTGGCATCAGGACGGACAGTCAGAGACTCAGGCTGAGTGAGTTCATATGAATCTATACCTGTATCAAATGAAATAATACCTGTTAGTAAAATAGCATGAAGTTTAAAGACTGTTAACAACAAGCTTTTTTGCAACAAAATGATGTATCACACAGAAAAGTAGACTAAACTTACAGGATACTAGAGCCAGAAACACTAAAGATGAAGAGATCATGATGTTTCACAGCACAGTTTGAATGGACTGAAGCGGTTCTTCCCTCCCTCTAGTGATCAGATGAATGTATAAACTGACTCATGCCTGGTGTTTAAATATATGCAACTGATGATTTACATAAACGTACAGAGTAACTAACCAACTCTGCATGCTACAAAATGTTTATGTTACGTTCATATCATTTAATGCTTTCGTTAGAGAATTTTATGACATCAAGCTTGTTTTATCAAGATTTTCTTTCTCTACTGGACATTTTAAATAATTTTCCATCTACTTTTATTCTTTTTCAGATGTTGATATAACTTATATTAGAATATTGGAAAGCAACAATAGCATTTGGACCTTCATCAGAGAGTCTAAAGACCTCGTTTTTACCTGTAATAATGAAGCAAACTTAAATGGAGGGAGGGGGGGGGGGGGATTCCTTGAATTATTATGCATTTTTTTATATATTCTTATGTCAGAGGATGTTTTAGAACAGAACTGCCTGTAGTTCATTACTGTATTCACTCTCATGCACAGTAAGATGCTGATATTCATTATTATATTCTGCCCTTTTAGACTCACTTTCACTTATAGACTCCTGGAAGAGTCTCTGGTTACCTGAAATATACTTTTTAGTTTGTCACTGTAAAATGTGTAGCCACTACCACAAATATATATAAAAAAATATGTGTTGTGGTAAAGGAGTCAGATATACCTTTGTGCTGTGTAATGTTTGAGCATAGTGTACTTCACTGTAAATGTAACTGTAATATAATATAGGCTATAATAATGCTGTGACTGTAATAGTGACTGTAATTCTCATTAGTCTGTATTTTCAGGATTTTTTATTCTCTGCTGCCATCTGTTGAACTCCACAAGAGATGAAACACTCAAAGTGTTTTTTGTTCAGCCGTGCAATAACTTTGTGTCATATGTGTAATATGTGGCTGAGTCTTCTGTTGTCAGGCCCGACAGTTTCAGATGGACCACATTCTTTGAATTATCTCTAGTGATTTCAGTTCGTCTATTGAAGGATTCTGCGTAGTCATGGCTATTGCCATCACTATAAACACGTCCAATCCACACAAGAGGGTGTGGTGGCAATTTTAATGATATTCATTGATCTTTAGTAAAATATAGATGATTCAAAGAATGTCACATGTGTGTCTCTTACTTGTAGTGAGAGAAGATTCTGTTTATGTACCTGGGGAGGCAGAAGAGGGAGACACTCCAGAGAACAGACGAACAAGGACCTCTGACCTAGATGTCAGAAGGCCATTTGGTGCAGGGGAGCTTAGTGGGCCAACTAGTGACGTCTATGGAAAACTACTGGGAGGAAGGCTCTGGGGGGAAGAAGGCCTTGAAACTAAGATAAAAGCTAGTTCAGTCTGTCTGGGGTGTGTGTCACTCTTCTGCAGGGTAACAACTGTGTATTAGACTGCTCCTATTCTTGCAAGAATAAATACTTCTATTTTATATAATTTGACTCTGAGTGTCTCTTACGCAGTGATGTTTGTTTGAGATAAATTTTTGCCACAACAGATTGGTGTCAGAATAGTGGGATTCCTTGGAAGTGCCTTCTGGACCTGAGAGCGGACGGTGTTTGGCCACCTGGACTGAGCAGTTCCAGCTCTACCTCGTAAATTTCAGAGAGAGGGGCCGACCGCTATCAGGGCCAGGAGAAACTCCACTGAAATCAATTGAAAGAACCCGGTGGCAACAGAAGCATCTCTGGTAAGAGACAGTTCAATTTATTTTCTTTTGGGTAAGTTAATTAAATTCAGTTTAATTGGGGAGAAGAGTGAAATTGAACCATATTGGCTGAAGGCTGTTTCTGTGGTACGTAATCTGAGATTAACTGAGATCTATATAGATCAAGAAATTTCAAACAGATACGAGGGAAAATGATCTGAGATTAATTGAGGTCTGTAACAGAACAAGAAATTTCAAGCAGATAAATAATCTGGGATTAAGTGAGAACTGTGACAGATCAAGAGATTTCAAACATATAGGTAACCTGAAAATTAGTTGCTCCACCACGGAGCAAATTGTTTTTAGGTGCTGAGGCTAATTAGGGGGAACCAGAACAGTTGTTTTTGGTAAACCATAATTAGGAGGGCACTAATAGTGCAACCCGACCGATTTGGGTTAAAAGAAAGAATCGGGTCTGTTGGGGACGCCTATACAGATTAGAGAAAACGCGCGTTGAAGAGAAATCCACAGGGAACAGAAAACAGCCAGTATGGGAAAATCTCAGAGTAAGCATGCCAAATTTGATACACCGGTTTTCTGTAGAACTAGGAAAGTATGGGGGAAATGTATGTTTTAGATATTGAAAAAAACTGAGAAAATACCATGATTTCCCCAGGGAGGGAACACTGAGCACAAATAGACTAAGAGTGTGCGAGAATCAGTGGAACAGGGCAGCGGGACAAAAGGTTGTTGTGGCTGCGTTCAACATGTGTGTAAAAAATGTGAACAGATAATGGATTGTTGGCTTGAAGATAAAATGTCGAACTGCCAGGAGAAATAATGTTTTTACTTCTTCATCCAGTAAATGGATGCATGACATTAGATGTCTATAGAACTTAAATTTATATGACAAGGATTGAAGTAGCAAGAAGCAATAAGGCTGTCTGTGTGAAATAGAGGGAACTGTAAGGGAGACTTGGTGGAAGAGGGAAGTGAAAAAACAAAAAGGTTGGTGTGTGAGACATGTGTGTGTGGGGGGATTGTGCAAACAATCATGTACTGGTTAGATAATGAAGGAACTGGCATGTAGGGAAAAGAAAGGAGAAATATAGTAGAAAACTATATGTGATGAAAATAGACATGGTCTGACAGAATTTATGGAAGTCAAATTAACTGTTTAAATGATATGAAAAGTTTTAGAATAAAATAAGGCATTGTATGATTGACAGGGATTAACATGATATGAAGAATGTTTTAAGCAGAATGGGGAACAATTCTAGATTTTGATAAAATAATGATTGAAATGATGATATATCTGCTTTATTTTATTAATGTTAAGAAAATAAGGGTAGTGAAGCAAGTAGCTATAATGGTTGTCTGTGTAATTTACGGACTGAGTAATATAATCTGTTTTGGAGAAACAGTAGAGATAAGACTGAGACAATAATGATAATATTAAGTTGAATCTGCTGACTAACCATGTGATGGAAGAAAAAAGGCTTCAAACCAGTTGTAATGAAAATAATGATGTACAAATTGTTACACTTTATGAAGAGTAACTGAACAGTCCGGGAAAATAAATAAATAAATAAATAAATAAATAGTGAGACAGAAGAGAGCAAATGCTGTAAACAGCTCTGCTCTGAAGATCTCACTTTGAAGAGATTTGCAGATGATGTTTTGTAAAAGATAAGCTGGGATAACAGCAACAGTGCTTGCTTATTCGCCCGGCTTCCGGATGTTAGACATGTACTTGTAATTAGTGTTGTTGATGATAATACCAAATTAGTAAGGTAAAGACAGAAAACAAATTTGAATATTTTGAGCATTTTCTGTGCTGCTCATGAAATTATGTTCTGCCAATAATAATGATGAAGAGTATGATTTGGCTATTGTGATTGAATCCGCCATTGGTGGATGGTCAAAGGAATACAGAGAACTGCTTATCAGTGGGTCTGTTTACATTCCTGAATGGGACACACACTGCTTCAAGGGTGTGCAGTTAGTTGGAGCCGTTTGCAAGCTCACAGTGATCAAACTATAGTCAAGGACAGGTGTCTGATAATGAAGTTGAGGCTGAAACAAATTCACTAGATGACAGAGAGTGTTTTAATGGTGGTCATCAGGACCATTTAATAGGTAACTGTAAATGACCACCGAGAAGGTGTTTAAAAATGTGATAAAATGACAACACTTTTTGTGGTAATAATATTGGTTTGAAAATAGATCAGTGTTTAAATGACGACAGTGACAATTTTTGGTCTGAGAAATAAGAGATAAAAAACAAGGTCAAAAGATTGAAGTCTTAAAGTGAATCCTTTTGTGACTCCAACAAATGTGAGTTGCAAAATATGTAAAGGTAATATAGAGAGACAGATCTCAAAGATGATTTATAATAACTGCAAAAGATGCAGAGTAGCCTTGTCAAAGTTAGTGTGAATCCTGATTGGAGACTGATAAACTCCTAGAAGAGAAAACTTTGAAGTCAGAGATTAAACTATGGTAATTGAGATTGAGAAATGTGAAACGTTATTGAGAACTAGAATAATTACCATTATGTAAGAACAAATAAGCAGAAGCAGTAGGCTACTGAATTAACAGTTGCTAAATGTAAAATGTGTTGAAAGGCATCTGATTAAACAAACAGCTTGAAAAGTTGACCATGAAAGAACTGCTGATGTTTTGCTTTCAAAAGATAAGTTTGTTATTGGCTGTAATGAAACAGTTCGCTTATCTAAAATCTGATGTGTGCTGTGCCTGAAACTGCCAGTGCGACAGAGACTCAATCTGAGTGGAAATTTGTAATGTCTAAATTCCCTGAGGTGGGCAAAAGACAAATATAAATAATATGTTTATTTGAAACCGTATGTAATTTCTGGCAAAGATGCCTTAAGCTGGGATAGAGTTAAAAGATGATAGATAACAGCCCATTCTCATCCCTAGGCGTCATAAAACTGACGCCTTGGGAATCATTTTGACCATGCTTCAATATTCGACGCTTTAGGCACCCTTTAGCGTCAGTTACATGACGCGATCCTAGGGCGTCATCTTACTGACGCTTTACCTTTAACGTCAGTTAGATGACGCTATCTAATCCTAACCCTACCCCAGACCTAAACCTACCCGCGTCATCTAACTGACGCTAAAGGTAAAGCGTCAGTAAGATGACGCTCTAGGATCGCGTCATGTAACTGACGCCAAAGGGTGCCTAAAGCGTCGAATATTGAAGCATGGTCAAAATTGTCATTTTAGTGACGCCTTGAGATGAGAATGCGTTGTAGATAAAGGTTTGATGTTAGAAGTATATGAGAGAGCAGTGTACCATCCAATAGAGTCTCAGAGTCTCTCTCATTCAATGAGTCAGCTAAAAGCTGGTATCTGTGATAACATGTAAAGCACAGTGTTTCAGTTGAAGGATCATAGACACAGAGATGTTTTAAAAATAAAACTGAATGACTTTAAAGTATTTAAAATAATAATACAGATAGAGATGACATTTTGATTAGCTTATTTTAGGACCAGTAACTTCTTTGTCTCATTTAGTCTCCACCATTCAGGACCGTTGGCTCCGGCTACAGATGAAGTACACTGAATGTAGGGTTGTGATCTAAATTCACTGAGTATAATCTAAGCAGCTAGGTTTCTGTTTTTAAGATGGTTAATGGATTTAAGTGATTAAATACTGCTGTTATTAACCTGTCTCCCTGTGTGAACAACTATTAGGCAGTCCGAATGGCCCTGGTGACTCTTGATTGTGTCTTTCCTAAGCTCCAGAGAACAACAGATTTTGTTGAAGAAAAGGTCAAAGATTCTGTGATGGGAAAAAGCGGTTACCAGTGGGCACGAGTGACCATCTCTATGACGGGTAAGACCTTCTTTGGCCAGACAGGGGGCAACCTAAGCCAGAGGGGTCACGTAAAGTCACTGGCCATCTCCTGAATGGAGGTGTGTTATGTGAGACAGGTATGAGAGTTGAGCAGGAGCTGTGAGGCCAGCAGCGTCCTTATACCGTTAAGGGGAGATGAAGCGGTGACGAGTTACTGCAGTCTGCCCCAGAAACAAAGCTCCTCCATTCCACTCACCAGAAACCGCATTAGTTGTATGGCTTGTTTTTCATTGTCTGCAAATATGCCAGGGGACCACACCCTGATGGAGATTATAGATAAAGAGCTAACTGGAATGGGCTTTCGGGGTTCAGTCGGGGCCATGAAGTGATTCCCATTAGTTGTTGTGGAGACAGTAATAAAACTTTTTGATGTCGGTTGCCTTATGGGCAAGGAAAATCATAGTGTTGATTTTGAACTAATATGTCTATAACATAGTTTTAACTCTTGAAGGTCGTTAGACATGGTGGTGGCTAAAGATGAAGACAGCTTTTGATTTAAGGAAAGTCTGGATGACAAAGGTGAATGGTCAAAGGTTATTGTAATGAATACACATTTTGTCTAAGTTACAGCCTTAGGAGGCTGGTGGAAAAATTATTTGTTTATAGTGAGAGAGACTGCCTGAGTTGGAGGAAGGGATGGTAACTGTGTCTGTCTTTCTGTCATCGGCCTGCTAGAGCAAGCTGAAGCAAAATAATGATAATGAAACAAAACAACCCAGCTGACCTTGTTAAATTCAAATGAATAATGAACAGACGTGCTTTGAAAGTGGTTAAGATACCATGTAAAATTAGGTAGAAGCTACAGGAAAATGGAAAGGTTAAAATCTTATTTAAAATTTAAATCTTTAAGCAATAATATAAAGAAAAGTTAACATTGAGAATGAGCAGTTAACATATGTGTGTCTAGTACGAGTGTGTGTGATGGTGACAGCACTTTATGTCTTGTATGTATTAGTTTGGGGCACTAATATTCCGCCTGAATGGTGTGTATATTGCGTCATTAACCTCTGGAATGAGTTTATCATTACAGATGGGTTAAGGCAAATGACAAATTTTAAAGAAGCTGATAATTCTGATGAAAAGACAATACAGAACATGGGACAAGCTTTAAGTTGATTGGCCATCAAGCTCTGTCTGGTAGTAATACTTTTGTCATACATGATGTGGATTTGAATTACGTTCTGGGTCAGTTTAAGTATTTGTGTAGATTGGAATTGTGTAGTTGTAGATCACCATCTGGCATGGGCTGAGATAAATGAAAATGTTGTAGATTTGAGGGAAACAACAAAGTGACATATTGGCTAAGTCAACATGAAATTATCAAGAGAGCCCCTCACATTTATGATTATTGTGAACAAAGGGGGAGAAATGATTGACTGACATTGACCAAGTCTGTACAGCACGACCTGACCTGATAGGGAAAATTGATGACTTTGGAAATGTTTGTAGATGACTGACTTGAGAGACCAAACAACAGGCCTGAAAAGCAGGATACTCTGTGAGACTGAGGGCCGTTGCCTTTCAAATACTTCGATAAGAAGATGAGATTGTGGCTTTAAGTGAAGAATGTAATATTTTTGTTTCAGAGGCAGAGAAATTTGTCTGAAGGACAACGTTTGGGTTAGTGTTGATGGCAAACTTTATAAACACTATGTTATAAACACTATGTTAAATGTTATGTTAAATTGATGCTCGAGTTGTGTCGTGCATCAAGAGGGAGATGGTATAACAATTGCCAAATATGGTTTATTAAGGGGTTCACATTTGCTGAATAAATGTTGGGAGAACACTAGGGGTAATTTGATAAAAGCCCTGAAAGAAGCCATTTTTTCTGCCTAACAAAATTGATGTCTGTGAGTGTGCCGCACACACCAATAACAAGGATTGTTTCAACAGGAAACGCCAGGGCATCGAAGGACACGGGATAACAGTAGACAAAAGAAACTACGTACTTTACTATCTGACAATAACCTCGAAATTTGTTTCTCTTTACAGAGAGCATGCAGGATTGGGAGACAGGGCAAAATGTGCCCAATAAAATAATGGTTATGGATGAATTTAGCTAACTGTCCTGGCCTGGGTTATTATTGTGGCAGAAAGGTGCTACACCTGCGCAGCGCATAACTTAAAATTTTCCTTTTACAGAATGTCAGGATGGATTGGATCAAACAGAACTAATTCTGTTCCAAATGTATAAATATTGTGGACATGAGCAAAGTGGGTTGAGTGTTTTTCAGGGTAAAAGGACCCCGAGTGCTATTAAGTGAGCAAGAAATTATCCGGAGATAATGTTTCAGTTTGTAAACAGATGGTGAAAATTCCACAGGTCACACCAAAAGGGACGAGGGAAAGACAAGCGGCCACTAACAAAATACTTAAGGTCTCCATTCACAGGTGACAGTTCACTCCAGTGGGGGTGCGGTCGTGATTTAAGGGAAAACCTTATAAGGATCAGAAAATGGTTGGAGAGTGTGACACCTGGGTCCAAGCCTCTCACCTACACCAACAGGCCACAACCATCCCATAGTCCATGGGGCGAACGAGATGATCAACACGCCTGGAGGAGGATGTGAACCAACTAATGGTTTAAGAATGTGGTTTTGTGATTATTTTGAGGATTTTATTTGATTAAATCAAAATAGGGCTTAGTATTGATATACAGTAGATCAAAAGATTTGATTGGTTACTTATTCATTAGGAAATATTTAAGGAAAATGTTTTTGGGAAGGGAAGATCTATTAATTAATGTAAATTATAGGGATAATTGTTGAAGCTTATTAAGTAGAACCACAGCATGTTTGAATTAAAAGTTAAAGGTAAAAGAACACGGAACGTCCGTGGGGCGAACGAGATGATCAACACAACTGATGGTTTAAGTTTAACAGAAGAATCTGTTTTTGTTATGATTTTGTTTGATTGAATCAAACTAGGTATTGATTTGATTGTAAATGTAGAAAATATATTGATTGTGTCCGTAATGGAAATATTAGAGTTAATATTGAACAACTGCATTGGTTAGAAGAATGGATAAAATTATAAGACTTCTCTGGTTAGATTTTGTTAAATATGGCATTAAATAGAGCTTACTAAATTGAATTAGAAGTGAACAAAAGATGGTTAGGAAAACCGAGGTGAAATATGGAGATGGGCGTAGATTAATGGAAAAGGCTTAATGATAGGAGTTAGGATTGTTATTCTAATAATTTTGTTATTCATGGGGGAATACGATTACAGTGACAGGTGAAACATGCTGTCTGTTCAATTGGTGAAAATGACAGTCTATCCCAAGGATGAACAAAATTATGTGACGATACAGGTAGCGGGAGCTACAGTGAGATATATGTTAAATGTATGTTCTGTTTGTTTTTCTTCTATTTGTTTATTTTCTGAGAATGATTAAGGGCAAAAGATTTAAAGAAGGTTAGAAACAGCGGTCATCCGTATTACGAGGTGGCGTACAAGGACAGGGTTTGAAATGAGGGATTTTTTTCTACTTTTATTCATTATGTTTGGATTGATGGTTTTCCTACTAATCTGTAAACTATTTCTTGTTTATTCTGAGGTGACTGAGGGTCTGATCTAGGTCAGGAGTGCAATAACAGTGCTTATTCATTCAGCCCGGCTTCAGATAAAATCTTTACTTGCTTGCTAATACTTAAGGGACTATCCCCACAAAACAGCCTAAGCTTTTTACTTTTCCAAATGTTCTTTCACAAATTTTTAAGAAGAGTGATCAGTTATGTGGAAACCAGAGATGAAGAGTAGTGTGATGATATGACCTAAAATTTGTCTTATTGTTTATTATTGTGATTATGGGTAATCAGAATGATAAAAAGTGAGGAGTTGTGGTGGCAATTTTAATGATATTCATTGATCTTTAGTAAAATATAGATGATTCAAAGAATGTCACATGTGTGTCTCTTACTTGTAGTGAGAGAAGATTCTGTTTATGTACCTGGGGAGGCAGAAGAGGGAGACACTTCAGAGAACAGACGAACAAGGACCTCTGACCTAGATGTCAGAAGGCCATTTGGTGCAGGGGAGCTTAGTGGGCCAACTAGTGACGTCTATGGAAAACTACTGGGAGGAAGGCTCTGGGGGGAAGAAGGCCTTGAAACTAAGATAAAAGCTAGTTCAGTCTGTCTGGGGGTGTGTCACTCTTCTGCACAGGGTAACAACTGTGTATTAGACTGCTCCTATTCTTGCAAGAATAAATACTTCTATTTTATATAATTTGACTCTGAGTGTCTCTTACGCAGTGATGTTTGTTTGAGATAATTTTTTGCCACAACAAGGGTTTCCAGCTTGTTGTCTGATCCAGTGCATGCTACAGCAGTCAAAGCTGAACCCAGATCCTCTACAGGACAGAGTCAGAGTTTCTCCAGGCTTTTTCTGAACCGTGCTTTCAATGGACTCCATTTTTGACATTTTATACCTAAAAGGAAGATTGAAAAGAATGATTTAATTTGAAATATACATGTATTAGAGCTGATAATAGAAATGTGTCTCATGAGAAAACTCACGGTATATGCTGAATGAGAGCAGCAGTAAGCAGAGTACATTCCTCATCTTGAAAGTGGTGATGTAACGCTCCAGATCCAATCAGAAGCACATAAATACTAAGCAAACAGACTGGATTCTTTAGATTTGCATTGGGAGGGTCACAAGGTACAATCATGACTGAAGGGCCAAATTATTTAAGAACAGTATGACGTGAATGTGAACATATCCTTTCCGTTCACCGTTATGTCTAGAATTCTCTGTAAATGGGACACAAATTTGAATTAGAATGTATTTTCTTCATTTAATTTTTTGTTTGTTGATTGTGTCACATCCACACATGTGCTCATGCTGTTTGTAGTGTCAACTAGACAACATGATATATTCATGCTGCTTGAATTGAACTGAATCAACAGGAAAGAGAATCAAACAATAATTAGTAATCTGATGTGGGAACAGGTGCATGTCAATGTGTCTTAAACAATGTTGTATCCATATTTTTTCCGTTGATGATTTTTTTTTAGAATTCACATGCTTCATTATTATTATATGCTTATCATTATTATATTATTATTATGTTTTTATAAGGATAGGATTGCTGTACTGAATTTTAAATATATTAAATGCCTTTGTATTATGATGTTATTTTTGTACGGGGAGGCTGTTGGTGTCTGTCACTGTGATCTTCTGGCACAATAATACACAGCTGTGTCTTGAGCTTTCATATTCTTTCCCTGCAGTGTTATTGTGTTACTGGAGGTGTCTCTGGTGATGCTGAACTGGCTTTTCAGTGAATCCTTGTAGGCTAAGCTTCCATCAGTATAGATCACTCCAATCCATTCCAGAGCTTTTCCTGCAGGCTGACGAATCCAGGCTGTATCATAGCTAGTAACTGAATAGGAGACTTTACAGCTGATAGTTAGAGTGGCATCAGGACGGACAGTCAGAGACTCAGGCTGAGTGAGTTCATATGAATCTATACCTGTTGGGGAAAATAATAATCATGCAAAATAATTATTAACAAGCTTCATCTAAATCGGCAAGAAAATTGTATGTTAAAAAAAACTTACAGTTTACACTTGCCAGAAGCAAAACTAAAACTGCAGAGAACATGGTGACGTTTCAGGACAGATTGAATGAAAAGGAGCAGTTCTTCCCTTCCTCTAGAGATCAGATGAACTGACTCATGTCCACTGGTTATATCTGAAGAAAAAAATTTACATAAACACATTAGTTTTTTTTTTTTTTTTTCTTTAGTTAAATTATGTTAAAACTATAATTTAGCCTATTAATACAAATCATGGCTAGAATCATTGTGGCGTGAAAACATTGATTTTTTTACACGGAATGAAAATGTAAAGTCTATGCTTGCTGTCTAATGACATACAGTAGGCTAATAATCATGTTTTATATCATTGTCAAGATATAATCATTTAAATGGTGCATGGCTGTCATAAAAATTTGTTTGTTTGTTTTTTTGAGAAAATTTGCCAGGAGATTTATCAAATTAGTGCATTAAGACATCAATTATAACAGGTACATGTGGCGAGCAGGAAGAGGTCGAGGGCCGTGAGAGAGCGGCGCGAGCCGGCGTGATTGCTGATGAGCGACACCTGCGCAACGCACCGGTCTATCTCTCACGGTGGAGCGGGAGCATTCAAGGAGGGGCAAAGACAGTGGAGATGGAAAGAAGAGGACATGCCTGGACTTGTGTTGTGTTTGTTTTATTATATATGGCACTGGCAGCAGTCTTCCGTGAGTGGCTGCTGTCTTTTACTTTCGTTTGGTATTTGTATATGTTTATGTTATTAAATCGTGTGTTGAATGTTCGCCAGTTCCCGCTTCCTTATTCCCACAACATCTTGCGTTACAGTAGGCTACATTATGTAACTTTTTGTTTAAAAAATAACAACATTTAAATAATGAATCAATACATCAATCAAGATCAATATAACCATCGTTCCAAAAAGTGTTTTTGCAACCCGATCACACTAAATGCGCCTCTATAGCACGCAGTGTGTTTATCGTGCAATTTATATGCGAAAATGAGTTTTTACGTGCATAGGATGCATGGGTTGGTTAGGGTAGGTTTAGTAGTGGTGTGGGGTGCGTGTGTATTATATGTTTGGGTAGAATTAGTGGTGTGGGGTGCGTGTGTATTATATGTTTGGGTAGAATTAGTGGTGTGGGGTGCGTGTGTATTACACGCAAATGAACTGCATATCAAATGCACGCGAAAACTGCGTATCATATGCACGTAAAAACTTATTTTCGCGTATAAATTACACGATGAAACACAATGCGTGCTATAGAGACGTATTTACGTGAGAACCCTGATTAAGCCTATTACAAGTGTTTATATTTTAGGATGTTTTTTGCAGGAAATTCCATCCATACGTCAATTGCGTGTCTGCTTATATTTCGTAAATAGAGAAAAGTTACTCTGGCTACTTTGGTACGTAGCCTATATGGTGTAGGAGTGTCAGGTTAGTTGTCACAAAGATGAAACAGGTTGACATATAGCAGCTAAATCTCAGACCTCCAGAGAATAACCCATTAAAAAAACCCAGAAAAATTGAGAAAACGACAGAGTTCATAATAAAAGGAGAATCAACATTGCGGGATTTGAAATGTTGTCAAATTGATGGCATTTTATTACTCAACAGCTGATAAGGTGATTTTCTTGAACAGATAAATTGCCATTCACTATAGGCCTATTTAGCTCATCCAAACCGCCAAATCCAGCACAACCAGCAAATCCTTCAAAACCTCCAAAGTCCATTAAAAGTGAATGACTACTTGTGCTGCTCTGTGATGACCCTCATGTTCTGCAACTGGCTCTGTCTTGGTACGGCTCCATTGATATGCTATTTAAAGGTAAGGAATTTGCAACAGTGGTAACGCTTTAGATTACAGCCCGGAAATTACTGTGTAATTAAGACGAATTTACAGCGTAACTTTCGGTAATTATAGTGTACCAATAAAGTACTTGCATGTACGTATAAGGAAACAATATGTAACGTTTGGGGAATAAAGGGGTAAAAACCTGGAGAATTAAAAAATATATTTATACTTTAAGTATTATAGAACTAAGGGGTACTTATTCTACTATTATGATACAATAATCTTACATTTTGCAATTTAGCGAGAACATACACCTTTTTGTTATAAATGTGTACCAATACATACTGTATAGGCTTTTTAAAATTACAGGGGACATATCTATGCATTTATACAGTTTTTCTTTTCTTTTTTTTTTTTTGATAGCAAAAGTGCAGATGTTTAAGTTTGGGCTTACATGTTTTAAGGTAAGTAAAGCTAAAACTATTGCAATTTTTTTAAATACTGGGAAATATACTCTTGTTCCATGTAGTTACAGGGTAAGTGTGACATTGCGGGCCGTAAATTAAAGTGGTGCTTGTTACCCTCTTGTTCCATGTAGTTACAGGGTAAGTACAATACAAATACATACACAATCTAATATCACAAGCACTCGGAAACCTTTATTTGAAAAACAACTTATTACAGTTGGTCTGAAGCGATAGTCTACTGTTTAAAAAGTTTAAAATATTGCAAAATTTATTTTAAACACCTATCGTTTCACTTCAGAAGAAATCTATCCATCCATTGGGGTTGTTTGGATTACTACAGTTATTGCAGTATGTGCTGTTTGATGCTCCAACTTTTAGGAACACATGAGCTTGCATTAGGCCTATATGTATTCCCACATTGCCCAGAGATGTATTTTTTATTTTTCTCAAAACCTTCATTTGTGTTAATCTGAAGAAGGAGAGTCGTATACATCTTGGATGGCATGAGGGTAAAAGATGAATAAATGGTGAGGACGTATTTCTGGGTGTACTGCATTTTCTTTTAATACATAATACAGAATAGCAATGATTTCTTCTTCAGATTCATCAGTGGAAAGAAAGAAACAGAAGAGGAACAAAAGGAAGAAGCCAATCAATATAAAAAAGGGGGGAGAAAAAGGTGCTAATTTTGTCACGGTATACAAAACCACTGGTTCCTTCTCGTCTCGTGTTTATGTTGTTGTATGAAAGCACATGTGTAGTGGGTGTGACTGAGTGACATTCCTTGATCCGCTCCAGCTGTTCATCATCTCATCACCAGCTGCAGCCGATCTCATCTCTCTATATATACTCACCGTTTTCTCATTTCCTTTGTCAGATCGTTGGTTGATGTCTCGTGTGTTGTTCCTGTTCCGTTCTCCTGCCGTTTGCCTCGTCGTGTTCTTGTGGATTCGTTGTCTTGGTGTTGGATCGTTGTTTCGTGTCTTCACTGCACGGACTCCTCACCTCACGGATTGCACTTCACGGATTCTTCTCTTCACGGACTTCACTTCACGGATTCGTCACGCTGGCCATCAAAGTCCCTGTGTCATCCATCCACGCCCGTGTCATCCTTTTATGTTCATGTATTTCTGACCAATAAATTGAGTAACCTGCTTTTGCTTCCTGTTTCGTTTATCGATCATGACAGAACGATCTGACCAAGGGATGGAAGCAGCAGGAGGAGTACCCACCACGTTGGAGGAGTTCGTTCACCTCAGCGTAAGGAGAATGGACTCACAAGAGAGGATTCAGAGTGACACGGGTCGTGTGATACAAGCCTTGGTGACGCAGGTGTCCGAGCTCACCCGACAATTCCAACTGCTTCAGATGCCCGCTGCGCACCCCACACCCGCTGTTCCCCCCACACCACCAGAGAATCCTGCATCAGCGGAACCACGCCTACCGGCTCCTGAACCCTATGCGGGTGAGTCTGCATACTGCCGCGCATTTTTGACGAGATGTTCTATGCATTTTGCATTACAGCCCAGGACTTTCCATAATGAACAGGCCAAGGTGGCGTTCGTTATAACCTTGCTGACCGGAAAGGCAGCGCTATGGGGAACAGCGGTGTGGGAGAATCAAGATCCATGCTGTGCCTCGTTCCAGACACTCTCTGCGGAGATGAGACGGGTCTTCGACAGAGCCGTCGCGGGGAGAGAGGCCGCTAGGGTGTTGGCCGACCTCCGTCAAGGTGAGAGGCCGGTTTCGGATTATTCCATCGAGTTCCGCACCCTGGCGGCCAAATGTCATTGGAACGAGGAGGCGCAGTGGAATATGTTCCTGCATGGGTTGGCTGACCGCGTCCAGAGGGAGATCTACGCCCTGGACCTCCCCACGTCGTTGAACGGACTTATCGAGCTGGCTTTAAGAGTGGACGCTCGACTTTGTAGAGCCGGAGGGAGAGTTTCGTCTTTCCGTCCACCAGGAGAGACTCATCGCTCCAGAGGCAGGGACGCGGTCGGCCCAGTCTTCGATCACGAACCCATGCAGGTGGGTCGAGCTCGGCTTTCCCGGGAGGAGAGGGAGAGGCGGAGGTCCCAGGGCCTTTGCCTATACTGTGGGGGTGCGGGACACTATGCTTACAACTGCCCGGTAAAAGGCCAAGCCCGATAGTAAGTATGAGGCTACTATCGGGTGGGATCTCCGCCGAGAAGACCTCATCCACATCTACCCTCCTTCCGTTAAGACTGAGATGGTCAGTTCACCAGCACGACTGTCGAGCACTTCTGGACTCTGGGGCAGAAGGTAATTTTATGGACAGCACCTTTGCACACAGATTTCAGATTCCCCTCAAACCACTCACACAGAAGATTGCAGTACATGCTTTAAACGGTCAAGAACTCCCCACTATTTCTTTCACCACTGAGGACATCACTCTCATTACTTCAGGCAATCACTCAGAGACTTTTTTTTTTTACATATTGGATTCACCCCTGGCGCCCATCGTTCTCGGACATCCCTGGCTCATCCGTCACAACCCCCGAGTGGACTGGCATCAGAAAACCGTGTTGGAGTGGAGCAAGGAATGTCGTAAGTCTTGTCTGGTGTCTGCTTGTTCGTCTATGCCTGTTTTTGTGTTTCAGGAGGGGGCGTGGATTTCAGTACTTGGTGGACTGGGAAGGTTACGGTCCAGAAGAGAGAAGTTGGGTACCTGCTAGAGACATCCTGGATCATTCTCTGATCGATGATTACAATCGACAGGTAAAGGAGTCTGGGAACGCCAGGAGCCGTTCCTAGGAGAGGGGGTACTGTCACGGTATACAAAACCACTGGTTCCTTCTCGTCTCGTGTTTATGTTGTTGTATGAAAGCACGTGTGTAGTGGGTGTGACTGAGTGACATTCCTTGATCCGCTCCAGCTGTTCATCATCTCATCACCAGCTGCAGCCGATCTCATCTCTCTATATATACTCACCGTTTTCTCATTTCCTTTGTCAGATCGTTGGTTGATGTCTCGTGTGTTGTTCCTGTTCCGTTCTCCTGCCGTTTGCCTCGTCGTGTTCTTGTGGATTCGTTGTCTTGGTGTTGGATCGTCGTTTCGTGTCAAACTGTGATGACAATCAAATGATAGCTTATAAATATATCTCTGCTTGTTGTTTCTGTTCCACAATATTTTGTATGTCATATTTGGGGTGTGGGATGAAGAGAGGGATATTTTTAGTAATTATTTAATTAAAAATTATCTAATTTATCTTCAGTGTGTATTAGCCAATCAAGTGTCGTGACGCGAATCACGCGATTACGATTCAGCCTATTCAGCACAAAAAAAATACCGTCTAAAAAACTGCTAGTGATATAACGTTAGTCTATATCAATTTCAGCGCTATAGCCATATAATTCGCTCATGTCAGAGTTTATCAGCCGAACTCCAGAGCGCAAATCTACCTTTGGTAGCTATACCAAAATCATCGTAAGGTAGAGACACGGTGTCTTACATCTCTGCGTATTTTTCCTGCCGCCGTGCAGGCCCAGATGGTAGCCTATATGATTGTGATTAGCATGCCTATTATAAAGAAACGAACCTTTTACTATCATGTCCATTGATTTTGATTAATATGCGCGAGGGAGAGAGAGAGAGCAAGACAACGCTTGTGTTGTGTGAAGACGTGAAGCCTTGTTTATACTCGACGCGTCCGCACGAGCGCGAGTCTCCGCTGACTGCGCGCGCACCTCTCCAAACGGACGAGGCGTTTATACTTGACGCGCTCGCCGTTGTGCTATTCTGTGAAACGACAGGGGGCGACTCGGAGTAATTCTCCTCTAAACCACCATGAATCAGCAGTGAAGAAGTAGTTTGCCGTTTAGTTTATTAATTTCTGATTCATATAAAAAGAGTAATAAATGCAGTAGGTTTATTGTACTTTCACTGCATGTAAACTAGTTAAACAACTGAAGGCTTATTGAAGAGTGTTTAAACCTTAATTTCATCAGCAGGGCTTACTTCTACTATTGTAGGCTTGTTTGTAAATGTAAGCAGTTACTTTACTAAGTGCAAACTGGGTGCTTAATGCAAATGTGTTCCTATTCACAAAATGACAGGCTTTTATGGTCGCCCATCAATGCAAATGTCTCAGAAGGATCAACATGCTGGTACAGACGTACCAGTTCGGCCAGATTCGGCTGGAAGTCGTTCATCTTCGGATGCGGCGCCGCGCGCGATGTTACAAAAAGTGCCGTACACACCGCCAGGCGAAATGGGGTCTTGCGCACCCAACGCGCACGACCGCCCACACCGCAATGACGTCATTTTTGCCGCGCGCAGCTAGCGCTCTTGCGGACGCGTCGAGTATAAACAAGGCTTGAGAGTGCGCGCGCGCTGCCGGGGCTCGCTCGCTCTCTCTCTCTCTCTCTCTCTCTCTTTGCTTGTTTGCGCCCTGTCAAACTATGTGTCTAAACGCATCAGTCATTCTACTCTACAACACTCACCGATCAAAAAAGGCTTTGGCAGCCGCCAAAAAGCGGAGGATCCGACGGGTTTTAGAAGATTAAATACAACCCGAAACTAAAAAAAAAACAGACCCGGCCTCTATTTGAAACCGGCCTTTATTTACCCAAACCTGTCGCCACACCAGGCGTGTAAAAGTGACAGGCGTCTATTTGGGACTCGGCTATTATTTGAAGTTTTAGGGTGTAAAGATCGTTGCCGTGCTTGCATCACTCCCTTACTCCTCCTTATAGTCCCCATGGCCACTTGGCCTGCGTGAATGCAAATGGAAAAAAAAAAGAAGGTTTTGAGGGAGAGTAGTAATAATTTGTTACATTTATATAGCGCTTTTCGAGGTACTAGTAATTAATAGATCTGTTTTGACGTGGACTTTTCCTATATCCACGACCACGTTCCTGTAATTGCTTGGTCGAACGACCAAGCCCCAGCCACCCCCCACCCCTGCACGCACGCACGCACCCCCACCCCAGCACCCCCTGTCGAAAATGACTTCCCGCGTCTCTGCCTCACGGATTGCACTTCACGGATTCTTCTCTTCACGGACTTCACTTCACGGATTCGTCACGCTGGCCATCAAAGTCCCTGTGTCATCCATCCACGCCCGTGTCATCCTTCTATGTTCATGTATTTCTGACCAATAAATTGAGTAACCTGCTTTTGCTTCCTGTTTCGTTTATCGATCATGACAAATTTATGTCAAGACTTAAGCATTTGAAATGAATTGTTGATTTAAAAAAGCAGTTTTAAACGAAAAAGAAGTGTTGTAAATCTGTTTTGAATTGTTTGTTTTTCAAATAAAGGTTTCCGAGTCAGTGATATTAGATTGTGTGTATGTATTTTTATTGTACTTACCCTGTAACTGGAACAAGAGGGTAACAAGCACCACTACATGAAACAAGAGTATCTTTATATTTAAGCAAAAGTTGCAATTGTTTTAGTTTTCAGTGCACTTTTATTAAAAAGATTGCTGTATAAATGCATAGATATGTACCTTGTAATTTTTAAAAAACCTATACAGTATGTATTGGTACACCATTATTACAAAAAGGTACGTAGTGTATGTTCTTGTTAAATTGCTCCCAAATGTTAGATTTTTGTATCATAATAGTAGAATAAGTACCCCTTAGTTCTATAATACAAATATTTTTTTTATTCTCCTAGTTTTTACCCCTTTATTCCCCAAACTTTACATATTGTTCCCTTATATTTACATGTAAGTACTTTATTGGTACACTATGTGGTACACTATAATTACAGAAAGTTACACTGTAAAATCGCTTTAATTACGCAGTACTTTCCGGGCTGTAATCTAAAGCGTTACATTTCCCACTGAGAAAGCCATATATTTGTCATTCTCCATCATTATGTCTTGAGTGGACATAACAGCTTAACGTTTTCTCTTACACATTCCCTCGTTTTGTTTTTTATAATCAAATGGCAATTAGTTATTGTGAAAAATGTGTGTTTTTAAATTCACAGGCAGTGAACAGGAAGTATAGGAGATATGTCAACAGAGCCATAAAGTTCAGCCACTGCTCTGGCTGGCTACAACAATCATCACCATAATTGTTGTTTCTGTTATGTATTTGTATAATAGTTCTATAACCGAAGTGAGTGTTACGTCATTAAACATTTCAGATCCATCCATCACAATGAAACAACAAAGCTTGTAGCAGCAGCTTTATGAATATGATACAATCTGCCTTTGTCTACATTTGTTTTGCAGTAAAATGTATTATTCTCTTGTTACTGTTTGCTGCTTATTAATATTAAACATTTTAAAGCAACTCTAAACCTTTGTTTGTGTTTTCATTGGATGTTTGATAATCAAAAGGATACTGACGTTTATCTTTCCACACATATTATTATGTAGTTACAGCTCTGGGAATATACATATATATTCATATATATGTATATACATTAGACTGTCTCACAAATTGATTAGGTTGAATAGCTGTCAGCTGTTAAATTTAAGTACACAATTAGATAATACCAATTTAGGTCAACCAATTACCAAGCAATGCTTAATTTAGTTCAGTCTGTGGTGTAAAATTAAAGAAAAAAACACTAAGCAAAACATAGTCAGGTCAAAGTGTCAGAAAAAAAATTTGCTCCCAATTTTTTACAATTTTTACTGGTAGTCGACTGTATGAAGAATTGTTGGGTATAATATGTCACAGTTTACTTTATTTTGCTATCCTCACTTACATAAATGAACCATATAGTGTCCTGCACCCACTTGTAAAAAAAAAATTTTTTTTAATTATATTTTTGGTTTGACTGTATATATGAATTCATATCTGTATTAGCTAAGTGCTTAAATTAATATATCACATATATAGCTTATGTGCACTTAAAGGAGAAAAACTAATAAAATAAAAGTGTTTGTGAAGTGTTTATCCAGTGAAGAGGAATCATAAGCAATGTATCTTGATAGTTAATAGAGTGCCTGATAAATTTTTGAGAAGTTAAAAAAGAAGAACCATAAGGGTCTTAGTAAAAAGAAATGTGTCTCATGAAAAAAAACTCACGGTATATGCTGAATGAGAGCAGCAGTAAGCAGAGTACATTCCTCATCACTAAGCAAACAGACTGGATTCTTTAGATTTGCATTGGGAGGGTCACAAGGTACAATCATGACTGAAGGGACAAATTATTTAAGAACAGTATGACGTGAAAGTGAACATATCCTTTCCGTTCACCGTTATGTCTAGAATTCTCTGTAAATGGGACACAAATTAGAAATGTATTTTCTTCATTTAATTTTTTGTTTGTTGATTGTGTCACATCCACACATGTGCTCATGCTTTTTGTAGTGTCAACTAGCCGGCGGGCCCATTTGCCATTGCATGTTTAAAACAATAATATCTTAGTAAAAACCTAAAGTAATATTGCCAAACTATATCATTTGAAAGCTTAAAATCTCTAGTTTCTATATTTGGTGGCTGTTATCTAAAATAAATTACAGAGGAGCAGAAATTTATCAATTTGCAACAAGAATATTTCATATTCATTAGGAGTATTTAGGCCTTTATTTTGAAATAACAATAAACATGAAAAATCATGAAAGCTTGGTGGAAACCTCAGTTTGTTTTCTTGCCATGAGTTCAAAAGATAACACCAATTCCATTTTATGAGAAAAAAAGGTCTGAAAATGTTTTAAATATAAAGAAAAATGTATGGATTCTCGATTTGTAATGCGGCTGCGAGCTATAACGCTATAACGTAGTCTTTATGCATTTATTAGAGGTTTAATTCAAATCAAATACTGCCAAACCACCCATACTACTTCTGAATAGGATGTCTACTTCATAAATTGTATGAAAATTATGGAAATACATGGTTCAGATCACTCAAAACACATGAAAATGGAGGCGCCCTTATATGGGCAGTAATGGAGTCTGGTGTTCACCTAGTGAAAAAGTTGGGTACTGTGCCCGAATAAAATCTTACTGAAAGCTCATTTTTTGAGATATCAACCTAAAATTTGGAATACAACTTGTTTAGATTTTTATCTTTATTTTCTTGCAGTTTTAGAGTAAAATGTGTTTTGTAATATATATATATATATTATATAAAATATTAATCATTATATTTTTACATTACAAAATTTCATAAACTCAAACTTATATAACTTTTTTTCTGTTTCATTTTTTATAATTTCTAGACTTCTACAATAATCTGGAAAATGTCCTCTTTAAAACAAGACCAGCCATAGGTCTATATTCCAAAGCATTCCTGAATTACAACCATTTAAGTTTGGATAGTGATTTTTATGTCTATGCAAAAAAAAGGGGGGGGGGGGGGGTGACAGTTAACAGGCTAGTAGATAACATGATATATTCATGCTGCTTGAATTGAACTGAATCAACAGAAAAGAGAATCAAACAAAAATTAGTAATCTGATGTGGTAACAGGTGCATGTCAATGTGTGTTAAACAATGTTGTGTCCATATTTTCCCGTTGATTACTTTTTTTTTAGAATTCACATGCTTCATTATTATTATGCTTATCATTATTATATTATTATTATGTTTTTATAAGGATAGAATTGCTGTACTGAATTTTAAATATATTAAATGCCTTTGTATTATGATGTTATTTTTGTACGGGGAGGCTGTTGGCGTCTGTCACTGTGATTCTCTGGCACAATAATACACAGCTGTGTCTTGAGCTTTCATATTCTTTCCCTGCAGTGTTATTGTGTTACTGGAGGTGTCTCTGGTGATGCTGAACTGGCTTTTCAGGGAATCCTTGTAGTATAAGCTTCCACCAGAGCTGATCAATCCAATCCATTCCAGAGCTTTTCCTGCAGGCTGACGAATCCAGGCTGTACGATAGCTAGTAACTGAATAGGAGACTTTACAGCTGATAGTTAGAGTGGCATCAGGACGGACAGTCAGAGACTCAGGCTGAGTGAGTTCATATGAATCTATACCTGTTGGGAAAATAATAATCATACAAAATGATTATTAACAAGCTTCATCTAAATCGGCAAGAAAATTGTATGTTCAAAAAAACTTACAGTTTACACTTGCCAGAAGCAAAACTAAAACTGCAGAGAACATGGTGACGTTTCAGGACAGATTGAATGAAAAGGAGCAGTTCTTCCCTTCCTCTAGAGATCAGATGAACTGACTCATGTCCACTGGTTATATCTGAAGAAAAAAATTTACATAAACACATGTATTAGTTGTTGCTTTTTTTTTCTTTAGTTAAATTATGTCAAAACTATAATTTAGCCTATTAATACAAATATAGGCTAGAATCATTGTGACGTGAAAAGATTGATTTTTTTTACACGGAATGAAAATGTAAAGTCTATGCAGTAGGCTAATAATCATGTTTTATATCATTTTCAAGATATAATCATTTAAATGGTGTAAAGCTGTCATAAAAACTGTTGTTTTTTTTTTTTTTTTTACAAAATGTCCTCTAAATATTCTACACAAAAAAATGACAGGAGATTTATCAAATTAGTGCATTAAGACATCAATTATAACAGGTATATGTGGCGAGCAGGAAGAGGTCGAGGGCCGTGAGAGAGCGGCGCGAGCCGGCGTGATTGCACCGGTCTATCTCTCATGGAGGAGCGGGAGCATACAAGGAGGGGCAAAGACAGTGGAGATGGAAAGAGGACATGCCTGGACTTGTGTTGTGTTTGTTTTATTATATGTGGCACTGGCAGCAGTCTTCTGTGAGTGGCTGCTGTCTTTTACTTTTGTTTGTTATTTAAATGTTTATTTTATTATTAAATCGTGTGTTGAATGTTCGCCAGTTCCCGCCTCCTCCTTCCCACAACATCTTGCGTTACAGTATAGGCTACATTATGTAACTTTTTGTTTAAAAATTAACAACATTTAAATAATGAATCAATACATCAATCAAGATCAATATAACCATCGTTCCAAAAAGTGTTTTTACAACCCGATCACACTAAATGCGTCTCTATAGCACGCAGTGTGTTTATCGTGCAATTTATATGCGAAAATGAGTTTTTACGTGCATAGGATGCATGGGTTGGTTAGGGTAGGTTTAGTAGTGGTGTGGGGTGCGTGTGTATTATATGTTTGGGTAGAATTAGTGGTGTGGGGTGCGTGTGTATTATATGTTTGGGTAGAATTAGTGGTGTGGGGTAAGTGTGTATTACACGCAAATGAACTGCATATCAAATGCACGCGAAAACTGCGTATCATATGCACTTAAAAACTCATTTTCGTGTATAAATTGCACGATGAAACACAATGCGTGCTATAGAGACGCATTTACGTGAGAACCCTGATTAACCTATTACAAGTGTTTATATTTTTAGGATGTTTTTTGCAGGAAATTCCATCCATACGTCAATTGCGTGTCTCCTTATATTTCGTAAATAGAGAAAAGTTACTCTGGCTACTTTGGTACGTAGCCTATATGGTGTGGGAGTGTCAGGTTAGTTGTCACAAAGATGAAACAGGTTGACATATAGCAGCTAAATCTCAGACCTCCAGAGAATAACCCATTAAAAAAAAACAGAAAAATTGAGAAAACGACAGAGTTCATAATAAAAGGAGAATCAACATTGCGGGATTTGAAATGTTGTCAAATTGATGGCATTTTATTACTCAACAGCTGATAAGGTGATTTTATTGAACAGATAAATTGCCATTCAGTAGGCCTATATAGCTCATCCAAAAGCTCGAAATCCAAACCGCCAAATCCAGAACAACCAGCAAATCCTTCAAAACCACCAAAGTCCATTAAAAGTGAATGACTACTTGTGCTGCTCTGTGATGACCCTCATGTTCTGCAACTGGCTCTGTCTTGGTACGGCTCCATTGATATGCTCTTTAAAGGGAAGGAATTTGCAACAGTTAATAACACATTATAAGCAATGGTTGTTTTATTTATATCCACACATGGTAAAACTGAGGGGGAAAAACTATGTATTTCCCACTGAGAAAGCCATATATTTGTCATCCTCCATCATTATGTCTTGAGTGGACATAACAGCTTAATTTTTTCTCTTACACATTCCCTCGTTTTGTTTTTTATAATCAAATGGCAATTAGTTATTGTGAAAAATGTGTGTTTTTAAATTCACAGGCAGTGAACAGGAAGTATAGGAGATATGTCAACAGAGCCATAAAGTTCAGCCACTGCTCTGGCTGGCTACAACAATCATCACCATAATTGTTGTTTCTGTTATGTATTTGTATAATAGTTCTATAACCGAAGTGAGTGTTACGTCATTAAACATTTCAGATCCATCCATCACAATGAAACCACAGCAAAGCTTGTAGCAGCAGCTTTATGAATGTGATACAATCTGCATTTGTCTACATTTGTTTTGCAGTAAAATGTATTATTTTCTTGTTACTGTTTGCTGCTTATTAATATTAAACATTGTAAAGCAACTCTAAACCTTTGTTTGTGTTTTCATTGGATGTTTGTTAATCAAAAGGATACTGACATTTATCTTTCCACACATATTATTATGTAGTTACAGCTCTGGGAATATACATATATTCATATATATATGTACATTAGACTGTCTCAAAAATTGATTAGGTTGAATAGCTGTCAGCTGTTAAATTTAAGTACACAATTAGATAATACCAATTTAGGTCAACCAATTACCAAGCAATGCTTAATTTAGTTCAGGCTGTGGTGTAAAATTAAAGAAAAAAACACTAAGCAAAACATAGTCAGGTCAAAGTGTCAGAAAAAAAAATTTGGTCCCAATTTTTACTGGTAGTCCACTGTATGAAGAATTGTTGGGTGTAATATGTCACAGTTTACTTTATTTTGCTATCCTCATTTACATAAATGAACTATAGTGTCCTGCACCCACTTGTAAAAAAAAATATCAAAAATTATATTTTTGGTTTGACTGTATATATCATATGAATTCATATATCTAGCTAAGTGCTTAAATTCATATATCATATATATAGCTTGTGCACTTAAAGGAGAAAAACTAATAAAAGAAAAGTGTTTGTGAAGTGTTTATCAGTGAAGAGGAACCATAAGCAATGTATCTTGATAGTTAATAGACTGCCTGATAAAGTTTTGAGAAGTTAAAAAAAAAGAAGCATAAGAGTCACTGTGTAGTGGATGACTTTACTTCTTGTATTTCACTGCAACCTACTGACAAAATTGAGAACTGCAGTTTAAGACTATAATGTGTCATGTTCTAAACCAGTTTTTGTATCATTTTCACATATGTTAGTGTCACGGGGATTGTTTTGCACAGAAATACACAGCTGAGTCCTCTTCTGTCAGTCCGGACAGTTTCAGATACATCATGCTTTTCGAATCATCTCTGCTGATTTCAAGTCTTTCCTTAAAGGATTCTGCCTTGTGTCCACTTCCCGAACTGTAGCCCAGGCCCATCCACATAAGAGGTTTTCCAGCTTGTTGTCTGATCCAGTGCATGCTACAGCAGTCAAAGCTGAATCCAGATCCTCTAGGACAGAGTCAGAGTTTCTCCAGGCTTTTTCTGAACCGTGCTTTCAATGGACTCCATTTTTTGACATTTTATTCCTAAAAGGAAGATTGAAAAGAATGATTTCATTTAAAATATATATGTATTAGAGCTGATAATAGAAATGTGTCTCATGAGAAAACTCACGGTATATGCTGAATGAGAGCAGCAGTAAGCAGAGTACATTCCTCATCTTGAAAGTGGTGATGTAACGCTCCAGATCCAATCAGAAGCACATAAATACTAAGCAAACAGACTGGATTCTTTAGATTTGCATTGGGAGGGTCACAAGGTACAATCATGACTGAAGGGCCAAATTATTTAAGAACAGTATGACGTGAATGTGAACATATCCTTTCCGTTCACCGTTATGTCTAGAATTCTCTGTAAATGGGACACAAATTAGAAATGTATTTTCTTCATTTAATTTTTTGTTTGTTGATTGTGTCACATCCACACATGTGCTCATGCTGCTTGAATTGAACTGAATCAACAGAAAAGAGAATCAAACAATAATTAGTAATCTGATGTGGGAACAGGTGCATGTCAATGTCAAGTCAAGTCAAATATATTTATATAGCGCTTTTCACAATACAGATTGTATCAAAGCTGCTTCACAGTATCAATCAAAACAACTTAACAGTGTTTGTTTATTACTGGAAAAAGACATCCAAGTTTGGTAGACCTGATCAGTGGTATGATGGGTCATTTAATTTGAATATCCCCAACTGAGCAAGCCAATGGCAACAATGTTTAACAAATTGTTTAACAGTGTGTGTTAAACAATGTTGTATCCATATTTTCCCGTTGATGATTTTTTTTTTTATTCACATTCATTATTCATTATATTCATTATTATTATATGCTTATCATTATTATATTATTATTATGTTTTTATAAGGATAGGATTGCTGTAGTGAATTTTAAATATATTAAATGCCTTTGTATTATGATGTTATTTTTGTACAGGGAGGCTGTTGGCGTCTGTCACTGTGATCTTCTGGCACAATAATACACAGCTGTGTCTTGAGCTTTCATATTCTTTCCCTGCAGTGTTATTGTGTTACTGGAGGTGTCTCTGGTGATGCTGAACTGGCTTTTCAGTGAATCCTTGTAGGCTAAGCCTCCACCACTCCAGATCACTCCAATCCATTCCAGAGCTTTTCCTGCAGGCTGACGAATCCAGGCTGTATCATAGCTAGTAACTGAATAGGAGACTTTACAGCTGATAGTTAGAGTGGCATCAGGACGGACAGTCAGAGACTCAGGCTGAGTGAGTTCATATGAATCTATACCTGTTGGGGAAAATAATAATCATACAAAATGAGCTTCATTAAGCTTCATCTAAATCGGCTAGAAAATTGTATGTTCAAAAAAACTTACAGTTTACACTTGCCAGAAGCAAAACTAAAACTGCAGAGAACATGGTGACGTTTCAGGACAGATTGAATGAAAAGGAGCAGTTCTTCCCTTCCTCTAGAGATCAGATGAACTGACTCATGTCCACTGGTTATATCTGAAGAAAAAAATTTACATAAACACATGTATTAGTTGTTGGGGTTTTTTTTTCTTTAGTTAAATTATGTCAAAACTATAATTTAGCCTATTAATACAAATCATAGGCTAGAATCATTGTGGCGTGAAAATATTGATTTTTTTACACGGAATGAAAATGTAAAGTCTATGCTTGCTGTCTAATGACATACAGTAGGCTAATAATCATGTTTTATATCATTGTCAAGATATAATCATTTAAATGGTGCATGGCTGTCATAAAAATTATTATTATTTATTTTTTTAGAGAAAATGTCCTCTAAAAATTCAACAACAAAAAAATGGCAGGAGATTTATCAAATTAGTGCATTAAGACATCAATTATAACAGGTACATGTGGCGAGCAGGAAGAGGTCGAGGGCCGTGAGAGAGCGGCGCGAGCCGGCGTGATTGCTGATGAGCGACACCTGCGCAACGCACCGGTCTATCTCTCATGGAGGAGCGGGAGCATTCAAGGAAGGGCAAAGACTGTGGAAAGAGTATGCCTGGACTTGTGTTGTGTTTGTTTTATTATATGTGGCACTGGCAGCAGTCTTCTGTGAGTGGCTGCTGTATTTTACTTTCGTTTGTTATTTAAATGTTTATTTTATTATTAAATTGTGTGTTGAATGTTCGCCAGTTCCCGCTTCCTTATTCCCACAACATCTTGCGTTACAGTAGGCTACATTATGTAACTTTTTGTTTAAAAATTACAACATTTAAATAATGAATCAATACATCAATCAAGATCAATATAACCATCGTTCCAAAAGGTGTTTTTACAACCCGATCACACTAAATGCGTCTCTATAGCACGCAGTGTGTTTATCGTGCAATTTATATGCGAAAATTATTTTTCACGTGCATAGGATGCATGGGTTGGTTAGGGTAGGTTTAGTAGTGGTGTGGGGTGCGTGTGTATTATACGTTTAGGTAGAATTAGTGGTGTGGGGTGCGTGTGTATTACACGTAAATGAACTGCATATCAAATGCACGCGAAAACTGCGTGTCATATGCACGTAAAAACTCATTTTCGTGTATAAATTGCACGATAAAACACAATGCGTGCTATAGAGACGCATTTACGTGAGAACCCTGATTAAACCTATTACAAGTGTTTGTATTTTTAGGATGTTTTTTGCAGGACATTCCATACACACGTCAATTGCGTGTCTCCTTATATTTCGTAAATAGAGAAAAGTTACTCTGGCTACTGTTGTGAATCATCAGATACAGTCAGATCCATTTGCAACAGTTTATTGAGAAAAAGCAGAGTCAACAGGCAAGGGTCCAGTACCAGCGAGAATCAATGGAATAGAACAGACAGTAGCATAAAGGGAACCAGGCAGGAGATCTGGGCAGGCAGCAGACAGGATGAGATCCAGAGAACAAGCAGTAGGTCAAACACACAGGCAGGATCACAATCGGGGAAAGCGCTTGGAATTGAACACAATGGTGAAACAATTCTTCTTCTTTCTTTTAATGGCGGTTGGCAAACAACTTTTAAGTGTGCATTACCGCCACCTTCTGATATGGAGTGTGGATCACAATAGAGGGTATGCGCATGACGTCACCGTCGGCCGGCGTGAATGCGGTCACACCCACAAGTGGCAAAAAGACTGAGCGGCAGCATTTGTTTTCAGCGTGAACGGCGTGAAAATCACACAAAACACATCTAAAACGGGAAAGAGCTTTGTGATTGACTGTACAACTAGATTTGACCAGAAATCTGAGGTACTGTATATTTTTACAGACTGCAAAAAGCTACAGAACAGACTATATTCTGCATAATTGGATGTTTTTAAATAAACACTGACAAAAAACTATACAAGTTTTAGGGCTGGATGATATGATATACAGTATAACATTAATGTAAGTGATCACTCGGATTTAGACCTATCTATATTGTATTTATATAAAACGTTTACAGGCAAATTGTCTTCATTTATTTCCCCGGCGTCGAAATCAGATATAAATGTCAGGAAACACGATTCCTGGCTGCATGTCAATATCCATGGATCACTGGATCTTTGATAAGTTGTAAGGAACACTATATCGAGTCCAACTTTTAGTTTAAACTGATAATAGTTTGTTTTACTCGCGTTAACGCAGTTTCCCCTATTAACTCCAGTCACGCAGCAGCTCTTCTGCCACTCAGTCCCGCTGAGGGGGGCGTGTTCCGGCGGGGAAGTGACGATAATGCATTCCCTCTATAGCCTTTCCTCCCTACCCTTAAATAAATATATAATTAAATACATAAATCCATAATAAAACCAATAGCCAGCCAGAGCAGTGGCTGAACTTTATGGCTCTGTTGACATATCTCCTATACTTCCTGTTCACTGCCTGTGAATTTAAAAACACACATTTTTCACAATAACTAATTGCCATTTGATTATAAAAAACAAAACGAGGGAATGTGTAAGAGAAAACATTAAGCTGTTATGTCCACTCAAGACATAATGATGGAGAATGACAAATATATGGCTTTCTCAGTGGGAAATACATAGTTTTTCCCCCCTCAGTTTTACCATGTGTGGATATAAATAAAACAACATTGCTTATGTAGTAAACCTTGTTTATTCTTAAAGAGGTTTAACAATTTATGGAGGACAGAGGGCACGTCACCACACAGGACTTTAGGGAAAATATATATTTTTATTAACAATCTGATTTAGAAAAATATTACCATCATATAAATACACATTGAAAGAGGTTCTACCACACATTAACTCAGTACGCGCACACTCAGACAACCGGCGATCCCCAAGTGAACACTCCAAACGTCACTACACTCCAATGGTTACCCCCCAGCCCAACACAGCACACTAGAACTCGTGATCAAACTGCAATCGGTTTATCAAGTGGAAGTATCATCGCGTCCTCGGTCCCGCGCATAAACCCTCTAGCACAACTACAACATACACACTCATGCACACACATAAATGACAGGATTAAAATATAAAACACTTCCCCGTTTTCCTGGAAACAAGACCCCACCCAGAGGTCTCGGGAAGGGAATCAGCCGTGCTGAATGGTCCACAGAGGAAGCACACGCTGTTTGTCAGTCCCAGCCACAGCAATCACGATAATGGCATTAATTAGTCCTCTTCACGCTATCTTCTCTTTAAGGATCACAAGGGCTGCAAGGGTTCTTTTCTTTGTGCGAGACGCAGCTCTTTCAATCGCTCCTGGAACATATGGCCAGCGCTCCTACACCCCCCGTCCCGCTATTACCTAACTACCACGATGAAGTCTCTATCTAGCTATCTTCGTTGCCGGACGAACCCTAATGGTCTCGAGCAACCCAAAGCGTCCCCGTTTCCCTCCGAGCGCGAAAAGCCAATCACGTCCCTCCCTCGAACCTCCCCTCTGCTCTCTTAAATGTCCTCCACTCCAGGTGAGATCGATTATCCCTGCCTCCAGCCCATGCAATAAGAACATACTACAGAACGGTTCAGATGGGCGGGACCGAAGCCAAACAAAACAGAAAGATACACCCCCACACCATTCATCACACTATCCCCTCCCCTTGGGTAACAGGACTCGTCCTCGAGTCACATCAAATAATCCTTGGACCAGGCTGGTGGTCTCCGAGAACGAGCTGGCTGCATTCTTTGTGGACAAGGCTCTGGACGGGAGTCTCCAACTTCTATCCTCTGATCCCCACTCTTCGGCTGCATCTCACCCAGGCCGGCGTCCCCCGGAACAAGATGCAAATTTCCACTGGAAGGGCCACCTCCCACAGCAGACTTTATTAGCGGGTTTCTTTCGATGCTAGAGGCAACAGCCCTCTCCCTTGTCTGGACAGCCTCCGGAGCCGCAGGTGGATGATACCCCCATACGAAATCATGTCCTTCTGCACGGCTTTGGGACTCTGGGTGTCGTTCAGCAGTCTGATCCACAGGGGTCCTCTGGTTATCCTGCCCCATAGGCTCTGAAACAGAACAAGCAACATAAGGCTTCATTCGATTGAAATGGACAACACTCTCAGAACCCCCTTCTGATAGCTGCACTCTATACAGCACATCCGACACCCTTTCTAAGATCTTAAACGGCCCCTTAAATCGTCTTTGCAACTTAGGGCACACACCCCGTTTACGAGCTTTATTTTGAATCCAAACTAATTCACCAACGACATAGTAATGGAAATTTGCTCGAAAATCAGCATGGGTCTTCTGTCGCTGAGAAGCTTGACTCTGATGCCTTTTCACTGCTTCCACTACTGTAGATAAACTTTCTGCTATTCCGGTCACATTCATTTACGGACTGAAATTTCTGCATATTATCTACACCCAACATAATATCCACAGGAAGGACCATCTCCTGCCTGAATAACACTTTATACGGTGTAAACCCGGTGCTCGCCTGCACACTGCTACGATAGGCCATCATCACATATGGTAGCAATCTGTCCCAGTTCATCTGGTTTTCATCCACAAACAGTGAAAGCATTGATAGTAAAGTGCGATTAAACCGCTCTATCAGCCCGTCAGACTGAGGCCGATACGGAGAAGTACGAGACTTGTTTATCTGCAGCAATCTACACAACTCCTTAAACAAACCAGACTCGAAGTTTCTCCCTTGATCCGAATGCAAGCTTCGCGGTACTCCATACCGGCACACCCACTCCTCTACCAACACTCTAGCAATAGACTGAGCTTCTTGATTAGGGAGGGGGAATGCTTCGGTCCATTTGGAAAAATAGTCACCAATAATTAAAATGTACTTATTTTTATTTAGCGTTTCTGGTAATGGGCCCAATACATCTACAGCCACACGTTCATATGGGCGGGATACCACAGACATCTGAAGGGGGGCACAAGGGGCCTTTCCATGAGCCTTTCGGGAGGCACAATCACGACACTCCCTACACCATTTTTTCACATCCCCAAACCACCCAGGCCAATAAAAACGATCCTTCACCTTAGCCTGTAACTTCTGAATCCCTAAATGCCCCCCAGTTGGTGTATTATGCAACATGGACAACACCCCTGGAACCAGACTTTTAGGTAAAACCACCTGTACTGCAGAAGCCGCGTCAGAATTTGCTGGAGGTATCCTCACCAATCGCTGGTTTCGAATATGCAATTGATCCCACACTGGCAAATAATTAACAAGGGCAGGGTTTAGCTCGCCTTCCCTACAATCATCCGCTGACCCATTTTTTAATTGAATAAGCAGCTGAATGTTTGGGTCCTCTTGCTGAGCCTTAATCAACTCATCTTCACTCTCTTGCAGATCTCTTATAGGACCCCCCATTCCATCAGCCTCACACACTGCTCGAACTACGGTTGCTTGTAACTTAGACTGAGGGAAATTACCACCATCCTCCCTATTGCCTCTACTCACAGATCTGGGGAGCCTTGAGAGAGCATCCGCATTGGTATGCTGCTTCCCTGGTCTATGAATAATCTTATATTGGAAGTTGGCCAGTTGCTCTAACCAGCGAGCCAACTGCCCCTCCAACCCACTGAAGTTATGCAACCAACGCAATGAACTATGATCAGTTCTCAACAAAAATTCCCTCCCAAGCAGATAATGTTTGAAATGCTTCGTAAAGGTTACCACACTAAGCAGCTCCTTCTTTGTGGTGGCATATTTCCGTTCTTGTTTAGTCAGGGCTCTACTAGCATATGCCACCACCCGCTCCAAACCCCCATCCTCTTGAGACAACACAGCCCCAACTCCTACATCACTGGCATCAGTGTCTAAAATAAATGGCTTTTTAGGGTCTGGGTAGGCCAAGACAGGAGCACTAATAAGACTTGACTTTAATTGCTGAAAGGCCTCTTGACACTCTTCCCTCCAAACAAATCTTTTTCCCTTTTCGGTGAGCTGATGTAAAGGGCGAGCAATCTCAGCAAACCCTTTAATAAATCTCCTATAATAGGAGGCTAATCCTAAAAAACTTCTCACCTCCGTCTGGGTTTTGGGTGTAGGCCAAGCCTGTACTGCTTCTACCTTAGATGGATCTGCCATTACTCCCTCCGCAGAGATAACATGGCCCAGGTATTGCACTTGGGAGGAAAAAAATGGTACACTTGGAAGGTTTAACCTTAAGTTTGGCATGACGAAGTTTCAAAAGAACCTCCTCCAATCTCTGAAGGTGCTCTTGAAAGGTTCGCCCAAAAACTATTATGTCGTCTAGGTACACTAAACAAGTGGTCCACTGCAGGTCAGCCAAAACAACATCCATGAGACGTTGAAAAGTGCTTGGAGAGTTGCATATCCCAAAACTTAAAACGTTAAATTCAAATAAACCCTGACGAGTAATGAATGCTGTCTTAGGTCTATCCTAAGGGGGCCACCTCCACCTGCCAGTAGCCACTTACTAAGTCCAAAGTGGAGAACCAACAGGCATTTGTCAAGCTATGGAGGGCATCGTCAATCCTAGGGAGAGGATATGCATCCTTCCTGGTAACATCATTTAGTTTGCGATAATCTATGCAAAAACGAAGACTACCATCTTTTTTTTTTACCAAAACCACCGGTGCTGCCCACGGACTACATGATGGACGAATAATGCCATTATCTTGCATCTGCTTTATCTGCTCAACAACCTCCTGCTGGAGGTGCAACGGTACACGCCGAGGAGGCACTTTAACCGGCTGTGCAGAGCCTGTATCTATTTTATGCAAAGCAAGATGAGTTCTCCCCAAATCATTATCCCCCTTACTAAACACAGACGCATTACGATGTAATACCTCCTCAATAGCCCGCATCTGACTAGAATCAAACCCCCGATCCTTCAACCCAAAATGTGACACCAAATAATCCACCGACAAAGGCGGGGAGGATATTGGCTCATGCACTTTGGTAGTAACACCATCCCCTACCTCTATATCGGGGGAAAAAATACCAATCTTCATGTTTTGCTTTAAAACACAGTTATCTTCCGACACATTAATAGCTCGGACTGGCACCACCCCTTCCTCCACCTTACAAACTACTCGGGCGACCAAAACGTCACGTTGGGAGCATGATGGAAAACAAGGCTCCAACATACCCTCATAATGTTGTGGAAGAAGTCCTTCAACTTTACCAGGTAGAATGGCTTCCGAACGAGGAGGAATCATAATGTCTGCCTGCACTCTAACTACCTTAGGTTGGCCACTACCATCTTCACTAAACAGGGGGAGCTTCTTACCCATTAGCCGGCAACATTTTTCACCCAAATCAATAACTGCCCCAAATTTAGAGAGAAAATCTGTACCCAACAGTAATTCTTGCGGTGTAACATCAGCCACCAAAAATTCAGCAATAACAGCCAAGGAATCGAACTGGCATACAGTCTGCCAACGACCCAGGATTGCCATTTCTCCACCATTTGCCACGGCTACTCTACCCCGATATCCATCTAAACACGACCCCCCATTAGTTACATTTAGCCAAAATTGCTTGGGTACGATAGAAACCTGTGCCCCAGTGTCAATCAATAACCGTGTTTCACACCCACCTACTTTACCAGTCAGAAAAACTCCAGTACCGTTTGAAGAAACTGAGGCCAATTTATCCGACACTGACGTGGGGGCAGGCATTTGGCCTGTTGTGCCCGCCCCCTCTAGTTTCCCTGTAAATAAGGGCAGTTTCTACGTAGATGTCTAGTACAACCGCATTCCCAACAGGCTTCAGCTCGAAAACGGTCCTGTGGTTCAGATGAATTTTTCAGAGGAGTGGATGGACTTCACCTGTATCTCCTTTACAGTAACTTGTAAAGCCTTAACCTCCTGACGCAACTCCTCTACAATGCTCAGTAAGACTTCGACCTTATTATCAGATGAATTCTGAGCACTCAGGCCACGTACTTTAGAATCTAACCATTGAGTGTGTTCTAAATTCCGAATAAGCTCCAATTCCGATGCTAAATTAATCGCACCTTCCAAAGTGGCAGGTTTCGCACTGCGCAAATGTATACGCATGTCCCCGCTACCTACATGTGCAACAAAATGGTCACAAGCCAGTAAGTCTTGTGTAGCACCGTCAGCAGAAAGGTAAGCTTTATAAATCAAACGTCTTAATGCATTCCCAAACTCACGAGCCGTCTCGTTATGGAGTCGACGTCGGGAAGAAAAGCTCACCCGGTTCCAGTCTGCACTCTCGCAAGGCTCTAAACACTTACCCATAGCATCTTTTAAAAGAACATAATTATTCTTTGCTTCACCAGGCAGTCCACCATAAATCTCTGGCTCGACCAGAAAATAATAAAGCCATAAACTTTAACTTGAGCTCATTATCCCACCCATTTACTTGCGCCGCCATCTCAAATTGTTCAGACCATTCTCGTCCCACCCCAGTAAATGTTTCCGGCATGAAGAGAGGGGGAGAAACTGGAGTTACATTAGAGTTAGCAGCAGCCCACCATTTGAAGCTAATGAACTTGATCCTGATTGAGACACAGACGTACCCTCTCCCTCCATTATTATTATTTATTTATTTTTTTTTTATTTTTTTTTTCCCACCGCTGCCACCAGTGTAGTAAACCTTGTTTATTCTTAAAGAGGTTTAACAATTTATGGAGGACAGAGGGCACGTCACCACACAGGACTTTAGGGAAAATATATATTTTTATTAACAATCTGATTTAGAAAAATATTACCATCATATAAATACACATTGAAAGAGGTTCTACCACACATTAACTCAGTACGCGCACACTCGGACAACCGGCGATCCCCAAGTGAACACTCCAAACGTCACTACACTCCAATGGTTACCCCCCAGCCCAACACAGCACACTAGAACTCGTGATCAAACTGCAATCGGTTTATCAAGTGGAAGTATCATCGCATCCTCGGTCCCGCGTACACGAAGCAATGCGCATAAACCCTCTAGCACAACTACAACATACACACTCATGCACACACATAAATGACAGGATTAAAATATAAAACACTTCCCCGTTTTCCTGGAAACAAGACCCCACCCAGAGGTCTCGGGAAGGGAATCAGCCGTGCTGAATGGTCCACAGAGGAAGCACGTACGCTGTTTGTCAGTCCCAGCCACAGCAATCACGATAATGGCATTAATTAGTCCTCTTCACGCTATCTTCTCTTTAAGGATCACAAGGGCTGCAAGGGTTCTTTTCTTTGTGCGAGACGCAGCTCTTTCAATCGCTCCTGGAATATATGGCCAGCGCTCCTACACCCCCCGTCCCGCTATTACCTAACTACCACGATGAAGTCTCTATCTAGCTATCTTCGTTGCCGGACGAACCCTAATGGTCTCGAGCAACCCAAAGCGTCCCCGTTTCCCTCCGAGCGCGAAAAGCCAATCACGTCCCTCCCTCGAACCTCCCCTCTGCTCTCTTAAATGTCCTGCACTCCAGGTGAGATCGATTATCCCTGCCTCCAGCCCATGCAATAAGAACATACTACAGAACGGTTCAGATAGGCGGGACCGAAGCCACACAAAACAGAAAGATACACCCCCACACCATTCATCACACTTATAATGTGTTATTAACTGTTGCAAATTCCTTACCTTTAAAGAGCATATCAATGGAGCCGTACCAAGAAAGAGCCAGTTGCAGAACATGAGGGTCATCATCACAGAGCAGCACAAGTAGTCATTCACTTTTAATGGACTTTGGAGGTTTTGAAGGATTTGCTGGTTGTGCTGGATTTGGCGGTTTGGATGAGCTAAATAGGCCTATAGTGGCAATTTATCTGTTCAAGAAAATTACCTTATCAGCTGTTGAGTAATAAAATGCCTTCAATTGACAACATTTAAAATCCCGCAATGTTGAATCTCCTTTTATTATGAACTCTGTCGTTTTCTCAATTTTTCAGTTTTTTTTTATAGGTTATTCTCTGGATGTATGAGATTTAGCTGCTATGTCAACCTGTTTCATCTTTGTGACAACTAACCTGACACTCATACACCATATATGCTAAGGCTACGTACCAAAGTTGCTGTCACGACCGCTAGTTTCCCCGTTCACACACAAAGGTCGAGCAATGGTTGTTTTATTTATATCCACACATGGTAAAACTGAGGGGGAAAAACTATGTATTTCCCACTGAGAAAGCCATATATTTGTCATCCTCCATCATTATGTCTTGAGTGGACATAACAGCTTAATTTTTTCTCTTACACATTCCCTCGTTTTGTTTTTTATAATCAAATGGCAATTAGTTATTGTGAAAAATGTGTGTTTTTAAATTCACAGGCAGTGAACAGGAAGTATAGGAGATATGTCAACAGAGCCATAAAGTTCAGCCACTGCTCTGGCTGGCTACAACAATCATCACCATAATTGTTGTTTCTGTTATGTATTTGTATAATAGTTCTATAACCGAAGTGAGTGTTACGTCATTAAACATTTCAGATCCATCCATCACAATGAAACAACAGCAAAGCTTGTAGCAGCAGCTTTATGAATGTGATACAATCTGCATTTGTCTACATTTGTTTTGCAGTAAAATGTATTATTTTCTTGTTACTGTTTGCTGCTATATATATGTATATATGTATATACATTAGACTGTCTCAAAAATTAATTAGGTTGAATAGCTGTCAGCTGTTAAATTTAAGTACACAATTAGATAATACCAATTTAGGTCAACCAATTACCAAGCAATGCTTAATTTAGTTCAGTCTGTGGTGTAAAATTAAAGAAAAAAACACTAAGCAAAACATAGTCAGGTCAAAGTGTAAGAAAAAATTTGGTGCCAATTTTTACTGGTAGTCCACTGTATGAAGAATTGTTGGGTATAATATGTCACAGTTTACTTTATTTTGCTATCCTCACTTACATAAATGAACCATAGTGTCCTGCACCCACTTGTAAAAAAAAAAATCAAAAATTATATTGTTGGTTTGACTGTATATATGAATTCATATATCTAGCTAAGTGCTTAAATTCATATATCATATATATATATATATATATATATAGCTTAAGTGCACTTAAAGGAGAAAAACTAAGAAAATAAAAGTGTTTGTGAAGTGTTTATCCAGTGAAGAGGAACCATAAGCAATGTATCTTGATAGTTAATAGACTGCCTGATAAAGTTTTGAGAGGTTAAAAAAAAAGAAGCATAAGAGTCACTGTGTAGTGGATGACTTTACTTCTTGTATTTCACTGCAACCTACTGACAAAATTGAGAACTGCAGTTTTAGACTATAAGTGTGTCATGTTCTAAACCAGTTTTTGTATTATTTTCACATATGTTAGTGTCACGGTGATTGTTTTGCACAGAAATACACAGCTGAATCCTCTTCTGTCAGTCCGGACAGTTTCAGATACATCATGCTTTTCGAATCATCTCTGCTGATTTCAAGTCTTTCCTTAAAGGATTCTGCCTTGTGTCCACTTCCCGAACTGTAGCCCAGGCCCATCCACACAAGAGGTTTTCCAGCTTGTTGTCTGATCCAGTGCATGCTACAGCAGTCAAAGCTGAATCCAGATCCTCTACAGGACAGAGTCAGAGTTTCTCCAGGCTTTTTCTGAACCGTGCTTTCAATGGACTCCATTTTTTGACATTGCACGCCTGTAAGGGAAAGTAGGGTTGAATTTTTTTATTAAACAATATATTTATTAAACAATATATATGTATATATATATATATATATATATATATATATATATATATATATATATATATATATATACTTCAATAACTCACAGTTTAGGTTGAACAAAATTAGTATTAGGAGTATATTCTTCATCTTCATCTCTATTTGATGAGACACAGCATCACTCAACTCAGTCAGCAGCATATAAATACTTGTATCATAATGGATTTAGAATTTGCATAATGAGGAAATGATGGAAGATCACTGAGATGACCATTAGCCACGGTTACAAAGATGATAACCAGAATCCAATGTATGAAGGGCAACTTAAGATTGATTAAATTTTTAAAATTGTATTATTTGATTGGTATGAAATTTTTATATCTATATATTTTGTTTTCATGTACTTAAAAGACCAAACCTAATATAATATGAATTAGAATGTTTGTAAACTGAACTTTATCCAGTGAAAAAAAACAAAACATAAAAATGTATCAACATGTTTATAGAATGTCTGCGAAGGTGTTTAAAAAAATATTCTGTGATTGTGTGAGTCCCTTTTCTTGTTGACTTTATTTGGATTCTACTGCAATTAACTGACACAAATGATAATTGCAGTTTTACACCGTATGTGTGTTTTGACAGTTTTAGTATTATTTGCACATGGTCATGACACTGTGCTTCTCTTGCACAGAAATACACAGCTGAGTCCTCTTCTGTCAGTCCAGACAGTTTCAGATACACCATGCTTTTTGAATTGTCTCTAGTAATTGTCTATTAGTCCCTCAAAACGTTTGGCATAGTCACATTCAGAAGAAATGTTCAATTCTTCAATTTAAAAAGCTGTTATTTTTGTTTGCCTACTTAAATCTCAAAAAGTGGAAGCCATTTATTCAAACCAGATTAAGACAACAACAGCCATTTAGGGACTGACAAGTTATCATTGTGTGATTACAATTTATTGGAGATACAATAAGAAAGAAAGAAACCGAAAAATATATTTGGCCTTTAGCGAGAAAACAGCTTCATCCACCCTATGACCATCATTCAAAAGTAACAAGGAGTTTTCCCTTTATGTCAAACCATTCACTGACACAATAAATGACAGTTTCAGGTTGTTTAAGCTAAATTATGTAGATTTACATTACAAACATAATTTCAAAAGATTAAATCATGGTGTTTAAATGTCCAAAAGGTGGTAGATGTTGTGTATAGGAATTTAGATTTTCAACTGATTAACTTTCAAAACTATTAAAGTATAAAAAGATCAGCATTTATAGCTACTTAATATATCATAATATTAAAAGGTTTTTAATGTGAAATTTAACCTGAAAGAGAAGGCATATCATTTCATGAAAATGACACAAACAAAACCATGTGATAATGCAAAAAGAAAGAAACACGTTTCAGCCCACTCGAAGGAGTCAAAATGAAAATTATCTGGGGTAAGTCCCGAAACCATACCCAAGAGAATATATGGCCAAAGCTTAATACAGCTCACTGAAACACCCTTAAACCTACTGAACCTTTCAACCGTTAAACCGACTCATTTTGTTAGTCAAAACATCAACAGCTGTGCCATGCACCTGTGCATTTGCTCTCTTTTTTTTTTTACATGTTATTTGTGTGTGTGTGTGTGTGTGTGTGTGTGTGTGTGTGTGTGTGTGTGTGTGTGTGTGTGTGTGTGTGTGTGTGTGTGTGTGTGTGTGTGCGTGCGTGCGTGCGTGCGTGCGTGCGTGCGTGCGTGCGTGTGTGTGTGTGTGTGGTGGAGGGGTGGGGGGGATACTTGTTTTAGGGGCAGTTTATTATTACATATTGTCATGAATTTTAAAAGAATGTGCATTAAAAGTTAATCTGTAAAAAAAAACAATAAAATCATAAAAATGTGTACATTTAAAAAACAAAACATTAAATAAAATGGTTTAAAATAACAGAAGTACAAGATGCAACAAAAATAAAATCACCATTAATTTCCATAGCAGGGTCTGAATTATCCAAACATACACTGGTCAAATGGTTTTATAAAATGATCCTTAAAAATCATAAAAAGGGGCTTACACTTTAAAATCTATCTTCTTTACCCTTAAATTGTATCCTTATAACAGCCATTCAGCTTGTACACATTTAAAACAAATAAAAAAATAAAATAAAAGTACACTTAAGTTAATAGGCATTCTGAATATCCTTTTTGGTATTTATATGATTTGAAAGATTACCCATGGTCGGATAATTTATAGAGGCTAATAGTGGTCACATTATTCACTTCCTTTCAAGAATTCTGATCACATTCCCACAAGCAATGAATTGGCTACCTTATTGTTACATTTGATTTAATCTTACTTAGCATTGCACAAGCCAGCTTTAACCAAATAAGTCTAATAGGCTTCGAAGCCTGATATGTTCATTATGTGAAAATGTAATATTCATTAATTCACATAGATCATAGATTCACATATATTAGTGCGATCAAAAATAGCTCAACAGTCAGTGCAAGATTAAATTTACCGTCTTCATAAATAGGCTACTGAACAATCGGCCTAGGGGAAAACATAGTTTAGTTTTTCCTTTTTTTCTGTTTTAATAAACTGTTATGTTAAATTTAGTTCAATTTTATATGAGTTCCACTCTCTTTTTATATTACAAAGGCGTCCAAAAGTTTGCCCAACGTGTGTTGAGCACTTCTCGTTCTGCTGCATTTTGTTGATCTTTTTCACGTACGCGACAACAATCTAATCGCTGCTACTGTGTGTGTGTGTGTGTGTGTTTGAAGTAGTATGAATACAAAGTTAAGGCTAAACAGCAGGTTTTTCGGGCTGCAGTATCTGACTAAGATGCCAAACTCGACAAACTTGAATTTTCTGAATGAAACGCGAACACCCGGATATAGTCTTCACGTGTTAGTGAAAACACTGGGTTGTACCAGTAAGAAGAGTTATTTTCTGAGAAAGGTAAGTTAATATGATTATTTATCGTAGGCTATAGTTTGTCACACTTGGACGATCTTGTAAAGTGTTTCCGATCTACATGTTTTGTAGCATGTTGTTATTTAAGGCTCTTCTCTGTTTTCTGTTTTAGGCTAGGCTATAGCCTATTGCATTGTTGTGGCTTTGGTAATGAGCAAAAAGTAATAATAGCGATGTGTAAACATACTGTGCAGAGCTGACAAATTATTATTAAGCGACATATAGAGACCTCTGTCTGCATCTCTCCCATTGTGTTGTGTTGTAGGATTTTGATTACAAATAAGTCCTTTCTATTAAATATGTGAGGAAGCTACCAGCGAAAGAATCTGGAGATAACTATAGAAACAGAAAAGCGGGTGGAATAATCTAAATTAAACGAAATGGGCGAGGCTTCGCGGCCCGGAAGTTGTTTGACATTTGCGAGGAGCGTGTCTAAATAATAATTCGCCTATTTTAAATGGCCACTACGTATTTTAGTTCGAGATATCTCAGTGCCGTTATTCAATTATTGTCCAGACAGACAACCACTTGACGTCACCGGTGTTACTTTGTTCCTGTTACTTTTCTCTGTGCTGGTCAGGATGGACTAATCACAATCGTTTGTGATTGCTGGGTAATGATTTGTAAACAGCTGCTATTGCAGGTTTATATTTGTGTCAGGTAGTAGGGAAATAACACATTTATATGATTTCAGTTTTAAGTAGAAAAAAAATACAAATATGGCTAAATGGAAGATTTGGTTTTTAGAGCCCCTTACATCATCCCATGGAGAGACCCACTGAGCACACGTATAGGCTACAAATCCAAGACATGTTTTGCGCTTTATCTAGAAAGTTTCACATTCTAAATATTGTGTAGGCTACACACAAATTTTGACCTGTAACCCCATTTCCAGCACAGGTGTTCTCACTATGGAGAGCCAGAAACAGGTGCTGGAGAGGCTGCGGGGTGCTTTCCGCTCAGGTGTGACCCGTCCCGTCCAGTTCCGTTTGACTCAACTGGAGGCCATGATGTCACTTTTTGAAGACAATGAAACACAGATTTTGGAGGCAATGCATAAAGACCTTGCTAAGGTATAAAAATGCACTGGTTCACACGCAAGTACTTTTAAATTCGACACACAAATGATGCTTTAATCTTGTCTGTCCTGCAGCCCAAGTTTGAGGCAGTGCTGTCAGAGATTGATATAGTGGTGAATGACCTTTGCTACACCATCAGCAACCTGCAAACCTGGATGCAGGACTCTTATGTGGGCACAAACTTGGTAAGATAATAATACAATTCCACATACACTGATATTTGAGGTATAACACTGACTAAATAATAAAATGCTCCAACAAATATTGTTTAATGGAAACCTTCCAAAAGTCTAGTCAATGCAGATGTGAGGTTGATCTCCCTGAAAATACTTTAATTTGTTGCCTCTCCCTATTTCATTTGTGTTTCAGCCAACAAAGCTGGATGACTGTTTTGTGCGCAGGGAGCCATTAGGTGTCGTTTTGATTATTGGAGCATGGAACTATCCCCTTCAGCTAATTTTGTCACCTTTGATTGGTGCAATCGCTGCAGGTACCATCTATATCTTTTTCTGTTATGGCCATGGTCATGGTAGTCTAGTGGTGTAATTTTATAGTATGTATTGATGTCGGGTTCAAATCCAATTATACTATAAATTCAATTGTATAATGAACCAAGCAAAATTGCAACTGATCTCGACTGCCAGTCATCGCCCTGCACTTTAATGTATGGAAAACGACCGAATTTACTTTTTGATAACACCGTTTGAGATGTATGGATAAACCCAACCCCTAATAAAAAGAAAGATTATTATTTCTTCTAAACGCATTGGACACAACGCAAGGCTAACTGCATCTTATCTCTGTGTTTGGAAGCGGATTTTGAGATCCCCTAACATGTTTCGTTTTCTCAAAAGGCTGATATTAAAATGGATATATTTAACACAAATCTCATTAAATGCTAAAAAATCTTCAGTTGTGTTGTGTTGATGGATTAATATTTTGTGCAATTTTCTTAACCACCCATAAGCAAAAACCCTGTGATTCTGCATGAATCACGTTAGCAAAATGACATATCTTGGCTTCAAAATGGTGAAAAAAAGACTTTGGGTCATTATTATTATACGTTAACCTATAACTGTGAAGCTTAATTATCAAATACAATTTTTTTTTTTTTTTTTTTTTTTTTTTTGAAAGTTGTATTAAAGTGGTCATGAAACATTCTTCCCTACTGTGACATATATCTTGAAATGAGTATGGAGTTAATTGTATGGTTGTTGTGGTTTTGCTATTCCTGTGATGTCATGTGAGTGACACATTGTCCTGCCCTCACGCCAGTAAACATGTCATCAGAGAAGAGATGTCACTGCAAAAGGGAGAGGAAGTTATATTGATTAAAGATTACAAGGGCTCATTAATAAAAATGAATTATTTGTAATAAACACTGCAATATTTCATAAAAAAAAATAAGAAATACCCATTTTGATTTCATGCTGACTTCCATTGAAAAAAATCACAAACAATGCCTTATATCACATCTGCAATATGTTTAATGGTAATATTTTTTTTATTAGGTAACTGTGCGATTCTGAAGCCATCAGAAATAAGTCAAGCAACCGAAAAACTTATTGCTGAACTCATTCCTAAGTACCTGTCCCAGGTAATCTTTGGGAAAGAACCATATGATCTAACTTCACACTTCTTGGTCTCATGGTGCTACTGTGTTCATGATAATGTCTGTAATGTGTGCCATGTGTGTTTTGTCTTGTAGGAGTGTTATGCAGTCATTTGTGGTGGAGCAGAAGAGACCAAGACATTGCTGGAGAATAGATTTGATCATATCTTCTATACAGGTTAGAGTTTTCATTGTTATCAATGACAGATACAAGAAATGCTGTCACCTTTCCATATTTGCTTCAACATCTCATGTCTTTTTTTCCTCCAGGCTCGCAGTCAGTGGCTCGTTGCATCCTGCAGGCCGCAGTGGTTCACCTCACCCCAGTTACTCTGGAGCTGGGTGGCAAGTGCCCTTGTTTAATATATGGCCGGCTAGACATGAAAGCTGCTGCTAAGAGGCTGGTGTGGGCCAAGTTTTTCAATGCTGGACAGAGCTGTGTGGCTCCAGACTATGTTTTATGCACCGCTGAGACGAGAGAAATGTTGTTACCTTTTATAAAAGAGGCTCTGGAGAGCTTTTACGGATCTGAGCCCCAGCAAAGCCCAGACATGGGACGTATTGTGACAGATAGACACTGGAACCGACTGGTTGAGCTGCTGAAAAAGTCTGAGGGAAAGGTAGTGATTGGAGGAGAGAGTGTCAAAGAGACCAAGTACTTTGGTAAGTAAAGTAATTTGGTGGTCATTGGGTCTGTGAAAGCGCTATATAAATGCAGTCCATTTACCATTTAAAGTATATAGACAAAAAGTTTGGGTTCAGTGAGATTTATTTTTAAGAAACTAATACTTTTATTCAGCAAGGATGCAATTGATCAAAAGGGACAGAGGCATTTATTATATTACATATGATTTTGATTAAAAAAATATATTAAAAAGCTGTTGTTGTTTTTTACTTTCAATCATTCAAAGAATATAGAAAAATATATATACCACCGTTTCCACAAAAGATAGGAATATAAGAAATGATCTTAAGTGCCAACTCACTTATTCCATTACAGGAATAAATAAATTACATTTTAATATATAGGCTATATATATATCGGCTATATATATATATATATATATATATATATATATATATATATATATATATATAGCTATATATAAATCATGATTAATTGCATCTAACATAAAAGTTTTTGTATATATAATATATGTGCGCATATATATATATATATATATATATATATATATATGTGTGTGTGTGTGTGTGTGTGTGTCTGTGTGTGTATATATTATTGTAAAATCTCAATATTATTCTCAAGATTACTGTTTTTACTGTATTTTTTATCAAATAAATGCAGCCTGGGTAAGACTTCTTTATACAAAAAATGTAATCCTTTTGAAGTTGTCCAACAGTGTATTGTATCATACTTGTATACTACTCTTACTACCTCTGCAGTGTGTAGTGTGCATTTTCTCTGATGACCTACTGAATTTCCTAAAATGTGCAGTATACATTTACATAAAAAAGCAGCTAAGCTAGTCATACATTTTGAATTCTCTCTCTTTTGCTTTTCCGTGGACTATCTCAGCCCCTACTGTGGTCGTAGATGTGAAGGAGTCGGATGCTTTAATGCAGGAGGAGATTTTTGGCCCCATTCTCCCCATTCTGACCATCAAGTCTCTCGATGAAGGAATCAATTTCATGAATGAGAGGGAAAAGCCCCTGGCACTTTACGCCTTCTCTGATGATTCTCAAGTAAGGAAGGAAAGAACAAAAGTCATTAACTAGATTAACACAGTAAAGTGTGAAGTAAGCTATGAATTTATGCATATCTCTATTTTTGTTAAGGTTGTTACTACAGTTCTGGAGAGGACCAGCAGTGGAGGCTTCTGTTCCAATGATGGAATAGCTCACATGACCCTTCCTGGTTTACCCTTTGGCGGGGTGGGTAAGTCGGAATCCATTTCTTTAATGTAACAACAACTGCAATGCATTTCTTCAGGTGAGTGAAGGCAAAATCTGACTTTTTGTTTGTGTTTGGCCCAGGTGCCAGTGGGATGGGCAACTACCACGGTCGCTGGAGCTTTGAGACATTCAGTCACAAGCGTGGCTGCATGCTGAGGGGCTGGGTGCTGGAGCGCGTCAATGTGCTGCGCTACCCCCCCTATACTGAAAGCAATCTCAGCTGGCTACGCTGGGCCACCACTGCCAAGAAGAAGGGGTGGGCTTCATGCTCTGTTATGTGAGGGCTGTTATGTGTCTGATGCTGACAGATTGCAACCAGGGAACCAAAAAAATATGCTTTGGCTTTCACCAATGTTTGGTTACAGTGAGTCTGGTCACCGTGCGTTTGGCCTGCATCACAAACCTTGTCTTTCGCTTTTTAATTGTGATGTCATTCAAAACAACACCAGAGGTCAGCATTGAGACAAGTTGCTTCTTCAGGATACTTCTGTGGTGAGAAAGATGCCATTTACTTGATAATAATTGTTACTTCCATTGTTCTAATACACTACTTTTATGTGTTTATTCACAACTGTTGATTAAAAAAAATCCAGTCTATGTAAATTTAATGAAATGGATCATCCATATTTGTATTTAAATACTGTAGTAAAAAAGGGACATGGATAGCATTATGTATGGATACTTAATGAGGTAATTTAGTATCATATACTGCTACATATTTTGCTATAAAGTTTAGGGTTTTCTATTGGTGAATATATAGAAGGAGCATTTATAGTTTGAGTTCTATACTTGATGTGTCATTTTCATCTGTAAGGTTGAGTACAAAAATAAAGTCTGACAAACATGTTTACCCTCAGGAAACATGATGGGGATTTATACTAGTGTGATTGCATTTGTTCATGTTTCTTGGTTTTGTTTTACTTTTTTTAATTTGGATTATGTTGCAACCATGAATTCATTAGAAAATTACATCACACACATCATGTTTCATTGACAATGAGTACGTTGAAAGGTTTGCTAAGAATTGTTTTTATGTTTTTGATTTTAAGTCTCTTATTCTTACCAAGGTTGTAATTCATTTGATAAAAAATACAGTAAAAATGTGAAATATTATAACAACTTAAAATGACTGTTTTCTATTTTCAATTTATTCCTGTGATGTCAAAGCTGAATTTTCAGCATCATTACTCCAGTCTTCAGTGTCACATGATCCTTCAGAAATCATTCTAATATGATGATTTGATGCTCAAGAAACATTTCTCATTATTATCAATGTTAAGATGTGTACTTTCTGTAGAAACCGTGACACTTTTTTAGGATTCTTTGATGAATAGTAAGTTCAAAAGAACAGCATTTGAAATAGTTTGAAACAATGTAAAATTCTTTGCTCACTTAAAACATTTTAATGCATACTTGTATTAATTTCTTTAATATATATATATATATATATGTATATATATACACAACCCCAAGTTTTGAATGAGTGTCCCTCTTAATATTCAGCAATATTATTGATCTGACGCTGTTGTATGAGAACTTAATTGAGTTGGACGATGACAACACTATTTTCTTCAGAACTGCTTTATACAGTAGATTAAATAAACTAAATTAATCATTCATGATCTTCACAACAGAACTGAATCAACACTGAACTGACTTCAGCTGAAGAATGACACTACTTTCTTTAGAGCTTCTTTACAGCAGAAATGAACTGTTTGCATCCATGAATCATTTTCCTGTAATCACTGTAAAGCAGCTTTGAAACTATATCTGTATTATTGTATAAAGTGCTATATAAATAAAGGTGACTTGACTCTGGTAAACTATTCTGATTTCATGAGCCTTAAATTAGCCATTTGTACTTTTTCAAGTTTAGTAATATTACAAAGTTAAAAAGACAGGAAAACCATCCTAATTTACCCAACATTTTATTTGAATAAAATGTACAAACACTCTTGCTTCAAATCATTTTGACAGGGATTATATTAAACCGAGGGCCACATTTACAATCCAAAGTATTTTATTGTGTGACATGGTAATACTCTGGCCAAATAATATACAGACATCAAGCCATGTATTGTAATCTTGTGTTCTTCTCATCTAGTTTGTTTGCAACAAACCTCATTTTTGCAAAGATATCTATATTTGCAGCATACAAATATAAGGGCAGACCGAGCGTCATTACACTTGTATCTGTAATGTCCAGATTCCAGTACTGTGTCTCAGGACTAGACTTAGTGAGACTTAATAAAATGAAAGATACAAAAGGCAGGTCACAGGGTTCAGATATGATGTGTGAGCTGGTGACTGTCCCCTCAAACATCTGCCAGACGAAACGCTGAACCAGCGATGCAGTAGTTGACTCGCTCCTGCTGGGAGTCTATTTCAGGGTTCAGGTTTGTATGAGGAGGGAGGGTTGCTGCCGGACTGGCCCGGCTCAGAGGCTTGAGGCTGAGGGGAGGTGGAGGCGGTTGCAGGGCTAGTGGGTTCTTTTTGAACAAGTTCTGGCTCGTCTTGCCCAGCCTGTGGTGGATGAACCAGGACCTTGTCGATAATCCCGAAATCCTGTGCTTCCATCGGGCTCATGTACCGGTCTCTCTCCATCACGCTCTCTAAGCGAGGACAACAAAACTTGACGATGTCAGGAAGTAAAACAATTTATGCTTAATTACCCAATATAAAATAAAGTTATTATTATAATATTAATGAAAGGTTTGTAACAGCAACATTACCTATAATCTCCAATTTCTGCCCTGTGTGTTTGGAATAGATGTAGTTGATCTGTCTTTTCAGTTTGAGAATCTCCTCTGCCTGGATGGCAATATCAGTTGCTTGCCCCTGAAATTATAAATAGTGGCGTTAAAGTTTCGGCAAAGTTATGAAAGCAGCCCCCTCTTTTTTCTTCTTTTATCCCTCATTCTTACCCTTGCCCCTCCAGAGGGTTGGTGCACCATGATTCGGGCATTGGGCAGGGAATGTCTCATGCCTGCGGTTCCTGCGGCCAGAAGGAGACTGCCCATACTGGCAGCCTGGCCCACACACCAGGTAGAGATGGGATTTAAGATGTACTGCATGGTGTCATAGATCGCAAGTCCAGCCGTAACCACACCACCTGCAAGATGGAGACAAAACATGCTGCTTCAAAACACTAAAAAAAAAATGTATTCACTTTTTTTATATTACTTATTCTGTCTATTTCAGAATTGTTTTTTGTGTGCTCATTATGACACTATAAATATGTCACACTATAGTGAATGAATGAAAATTGAGATACACATTTTTCACAAGTGCTGTCTACATATACAGCACATAGCAGTGCATAAATAAAAATCTAATTTTTGATCCACAATTTGCCATCTCATTTACAGTACTATTGTTGTGACTGTGAATTCCCAAACAGGAATCAAGCAATCTCATCAGAAAATTGTAAACTGGACAGATTTAGACCATGCCAATGAATAAACCTGATAATCAGAGTACGAAGCTGCCAATGCAAGGTTTTTCTGTCTATGCACTTATGTGTCTCTCACCAGGACTGTTGATGTACATGTGAATAGGCTTATTGTTGCTCTCTGACTGAAGAAAGAGCAGTTGAGCGATAACCAGAGAAGCTACAGTGTCATCGATCTAGATAAAGAAAAGGACAGAAAAACAGGTAGGAAAAAACTGGAAAAGGCTTTTTGGAATTCATTTTAGATCATTGTGTGTTTATCCTTGCATTTGAACATACTGGACCCATAACACATATGATCCTCTCTCTAAGCAGCCTTGAGTAGATGTCATAGGCTCGTTCTCCTCGTCCCTGAAACAGACAAAAGACTAGCTGTCAAGTTCCTGCAACACTGAAAGCTGCATCTTTAATAAGTTAACCGTTCGATTACAGAGAGTGGCTCTAAAGGTAACGTCTTGATACTATATGATCAGCATAAGGCAAGTAATTAACGTGCTTCTAATGTGCTCTTACCGTCTGCTCCACAACTATAGGTATAAGTGGACTTCTCCATGGCGCACTCAGATGAATGGACCGGTTGACTTTGAGTGCAGAAACACCACATTGTAAGACCCTCTAGAAAGACAACGGTTATTGTGGTGATGATCAGTGGCCGAAAAGAGTCAACATCACGTATCCAAGGTCGTTGGACATTTTAGTGTCGAACTTGACATCATTGTGACGCTCACCAGAGCACAAATCAGCTTAATGACATTACTTTACGTGTCAATTAAAAAAGCAAATTTTGTGAAACCGAGCGAAACATTTAAGTCATAAACTTACAGACATATAGTAGTTTTACATAAAGCAATCCTGCTGGCAAAATAATATTTGTACAATAGCGTGTTTATCATACATGTCATTGCTACTATAGTAAGGTACGAGTTGTTTCACATACTGAGACACATTTTTTAAATTAATTCTTAATTTACAGAAGGCGGTTTAATACTCACACGTAACAACATGTTTTTGTTGAGCAACCCTCACACGACCCCTATTGACCCGGATGTGATATATTCAGCAGCTTGATAGTGAAGCCAGAGACTCTCTTATTGAAGAGAGGTATGGCGAAGTCGAGAAAGTTTAACTATAAAGTCTGCTGATGATGCCTTGTCTATCTTTGTTTTGTAATTGTGTATACAAAGATTATTTAGGTGGATATGGAAATTTTTAAGTAAAACAGATAGCGAAAATAATCCATTTGTTAGGCTATATGACAAGCTTTTCCCACACAAACACAGTATCACGGTATATAGTATAGAATAATTTAAAATTAGGCACATTTATATATAGGTGAATGTAAGGCATAATAAGTGCGAAGGAGGCATGAAACTTTTTCCTGAGAAATTAGGTTTTAATTTGGTGGATTTTATATCATGGTGTATATGTTATATGTTTTAATCTTGTTAGTTTGTCTCTGATACCATGACTAAGTTACATCTCTTGTCTTAATCTCAATGGGACTGGTAGATATATGCAAATAAAATAAAATAAACTGAGACATCTTCATTCAAACAGAACAGGAAATATATTTAGCTGACTTTGGAGGCTCCTCTTGGAAAAGGGCTCTGGTGAAGCGGATCCACATGGTGAAACGGTGAAACCTTTTTTTACAGTCTGTGGGTGAAACTAGACGCGAACGCAAGATGGCGCAATTCACTGTAGAGAGACTTTATTCATAATCTTTCCGTTTGAGTAAAGTAACTTTAAAGTGAAAAATGAATTGTCTTATTAACATCAATATAAAGTTATAGTATTAATAATGCATTTACTCACTTAACTCATGTTTGCATTCGTTTGTCTTTGCCAGTGAAACCTAAAATGCAGACGTCCCCACGAGAGAAAAATTGTGTAATATAAACATACAAATAAATGAAAAGTAGAAAAAGTGGGTTGTGGGTAGAAAATAGGACGAGCTCATAAAACAACACAAGTCAACGGGGTTTATTCGGGTTAATTATTTAACCCATGTCTTGATAGTTTGTTATAGCTGTCCTCATGCGCAGTCGCTGAATAAAACGCCGCGTCGGTTTCGAAGATAGAGGCGCAGTTGAGCCAGTTGTTGCCAAAGTCAGTCTCGTCTTGACATTTGTTGCAAACTTTCCCCGATCTATCAGGAGAGATGTCGAATAACAGCGCAAGCGGTGTGATGAGCCTTCAGAAAACCGTCAAGCAGCTGCGATTCGAAGCCGGAATCCGCAGAATTAAGGTGAGTGAGAATAAAAAAATAATAAGCCCAAAAGATTGGGAATCTTTGCTAACAGGGTGTGACTTGACAGACCTGTCGATCCTGTCCGAACATCCTGCTACTTTGTGTAATTATCGTTGTTTTTAAACATTTCTTAATCCTTGTGAGAGCTTTTACAACAAATCTAATACAAATGAAGCATGATACCAAAAAGTATTTGATAATACATTATAATGTTTTAACTGTTTGCCAGCTTCTACCGGCTGGTTGTGCAATTACCTTCGTTTTCTTACTTGCTTTGAATCGGATGTAATCAAACGTTGTCACCTAACAGTATGTCTAAACGTTTGTAAAGTGTATAATAATCACAGTTCAACTTAAAAGGCTCCAACCTATTTCTCGTGCACAGTCGTGTTTGATTTAATACTGTCTCTCCACTCACTTCAGGCTGTAGCGCGCGCGCACGACACTGCTGTGTGTTGTGTGTCGCGCGCAGCGCACAGTGGAGCTCTTTGTTGATTGTGAGTGTGACACAATCTCACATTTGTTGGCCGGAATAATCCAAATCTATATTAGTTACCACTGGCCCCAAAGCACACTATTCTAAAAACAACACAAGGCTTTGTGTTATTAAATTTATCATGAATCAAATAAACTCTGTTAACTCCTGACCGCGTGATTTAGGAAAATGTGATGGCCAATAAAGCCTTTATTGCTCCACACAAACCACTTTTATCTGTATATATTCATCCAGTACCAGCCAAAATTTTGGACACCTTCTCCTTCAGTGTTTTTTCTTGATTTTATATTATTTTTGACATTGTACATTAACACTGAAGGCAAGGCAAGTTTATTTATATAGCACATTTCATACACCATGGTAATCATGAAGACATCCAAACTTTGAAAGAACACATATGGAACCAGTAAACAAAAAAAAGTGTTTAACAACCCAGAGTGTTTTATATTTTAGATTGTCCAAAGTAGAAAGTAGCTTCATTTAGTTTTGATGACAGCTTGGCACACTCATGGCATTCTCTCATCAGATTCACAAGGTAGTTTGGAAGTCTTTAATATTAATGTTGAAAATAATAAAAAATAAAATAAATCCACTGACAGAGTCTGTCTGTCTGTCTATATTTTATTTAATCTCTCTTTCCTCCTAGGTTTCTCAAGCTGCGGCAGATCTGAAGACTTTCTGCTTGCAAAATGCCCAGAAGGACCCTCTCCTCATGGGGGTACCATCCAGTGACAACCCCTTCCGACCCCCCAAATCATGTGCACTCTTCTGAGGTACCAACAAACAGCTCAGTGTTACTTTTTTTCTTTTCTGTACATTTCCTGTTTAACCGGAATTTGAGCAGGAATATGAACCTCTATCTCTCTCTTCCCTCTAAAGGAGTCATGAAGAATCTGGAGAAACTGAACATTCCTCTTTCACACAAACGTTTTTCACTACACTACACTCAGTTCCCCTTTACCCTACAGCAGAGCTGGATCAGCACTATTACACTAATTTTTTTAATTTGTAAGCTGCATTGTGACTTGAAGTCTTGCACGTTCAATAATGTGATTTATGAAGAAAACCCCTGAAAGGTGTTTTAAAAGTGTTGATTTGTATACTGTTAATTAAGGACATACTAGTGCAAAACTTACATTAGTAGGTGGTTTCAGGAGGAAATTAAAGTGCTCAGTTGGTCAAACAGTCCATTGGAGAAGTGATGGCACGTATGTAAAAATATGCAATACATTTCTTACGGTGTAGCCAAGTCAATTTGAATACCAGCCATAAACAAACAAAAAAGAGAAAAATTCTTTCTTGTTGTAATGTGTTCGGTCTATGATGAAATACTGAATCTCTTTATTTGTTTATTGATACGATTAGGCTTATACATGGGCAGTTATTGCCAATAAACTTGTGTATTTAAGGTATTGTATTAATCATTGAAGGAGAGAGATGTCTTGAATCTCAGGTTCGTTTTGATCAAGATTGATGCTGTTTCTGATATATATTCACTTTTCTTAATAATTTCTGAATGAGGTACTACTTTTTGGTCAAATGTATTTTCTGGTGGGTAATTGTTTCTGCATCATTTTGAAGTTTCATAAAATTTAACATAATTAACATTTAATGTTAAACAGTGTTTACACAAGAGACTCAAGTGGAGAATTATCTTTTTTCCCCTCTATTTTTTACTGATATTTGCTCATGAAAGAGTGCTGTCTGGCTGTTGCACCTTTAGTCTATTAATTGAACACCACTGACTGTGAGCAGCATATCAGCTGGCCTGTTTTTGCATATACTTTCTGCCCTTGCATGCAAATGTATCTGTGCTGTGTCTTTATCAGTCAACCACTGGACATTCATGCAAATGTCATTTTTACATGGGTTTTTCTGCTGCCCTGAACTTTTTCAGTCTGTTTACCTCATGTATGTCTTGCCTTTTAAGTGTGATCGTGCCTAAATGAACAACATCCGATTTGTGTGCACTAAGACATACTTAACTATATACTATACGTTTCTTTATAAAAACTGAATCAAGATGTTGTTCAAAAAATAAAATAAAAATGTGTCTGAACTGTTTGAACAAGATCACATTTGAATTTTCTATGGTTTTAAAAGCAACAACAGGGTTATTGTTAACTAATAATAAAACAACTTAAAATATTGGTTAATTGAAATAAAGCTGACAAAATATAAATATTAGACTAAATGCAGCGAATATTAGAGATGCCGCCTTGAATTTGAAGCACTAAACTGGAATTGAATAAAAATGTAAATAAAAAAGAAACCTTAATAGAAATATTTAAACAAATAAGTCAAAAGCACATAACAAAATTACTAAAAACTAAATTAGTAAATTATAGTAACATTTAAAATGAAAAGAGAAAATATAAAAACAAAAGATTATTTAAAATATGAATACAACCTATAACAGTACATCTCCAATTCAGAAGCATACATAAAACAAACTTTATATTACGAAGAGAGGGGTGTGTACATATCCTCCTGATTTATAGCATTTTATTCGTAAAAACATGATTTCTTTTCTGGCTTTTGACAAATCTTTTGATTTCTGGTGTGATTAAAAAAGGAGATTTCCAAAATCCCCTCTGTAGAAACATTTATCACTAATATGTTAACAAAATGAAACAATATTTTTTTATCCTGGCTTTATTCACTGTTCAGATTTCTGTGGAAAGGTATGCAAATTACATAGTCTTGCATTTTGAAACATAAAGAAATCATGTAATACAAAACAGCTGTCTGACTATGGACTGATTCATCCTTGTTTTTTCCATTCACCTATGGTGTCCTACTTTAAAAGAGATAACATCGTTTTCACGTACTGTACAATAAAGCAGGTTTCCAAGCCACACATTTCCTGTATCATGTTTATTAGTAATACTCCTGCTTTTTTTCTTAGTAATACATATCATGTCTTAAATTGAACTACAGAAAAAAAGAAGATGTGGCCATGTGGAGGCAGTAGTAAGTCAGGCCTAGTATCTTGACCATTGACTCCTCCAGGGGAGATCTGAGCCGCTGCGAGCTGCCTGCATGACTCTCCCCAGATCGAAGATGGCGGTGTCCGTGTTCCCAGGCGTGCGCCTCCTCTCCATCGGAGACGCCAATGGAGACATACAGCGACATTCAGAGCAGCAGCCTCTGCGACTAGAGATCAAAACCAACCAGGACGCGGCTCTCATAAGCCTCTCGAACAGTGAGTAGATGCTGGCTTTAAACTCTTTGCATCCGGCCTCAGCTGAGCGGTGTATCCTAGCTTAGCTTAATGAGAGTGATGTGCGTGCGGCATGTGCGTGTGTTGCAACCCCTGATCACAGGGACAGGCTGCTTTTGAGTTGTGACCTCAGATGCGGCTCTCGTGCCCGTGTATGCTCTCTAAAACATGTAAAGTAGCTGGAGCCAGGGCTTCGGTTGTAACATGTATGCCACAAACCACGTTGATCGTAGCATGTTAGCATCCGTAAACACTTCGTATTGTGTTAAGCTGCTTATAGTTAGCAGCTACCCAGCTAATACGCACGAGATTCAGGAATTCAGCACTGAGTGTGTTTCTACAGTATACAATATAAATGCATGTCCTGTGCATGAGGTTTCCCCCCAGATGTATGTCCTGTGCATTCAGGCTTTCTTCCAGACATTTATTAACTGGTAGTAAGGAAAGATTTGGATAATGTGGATTGGCGCCTACAAAGTTAGCCGCAGTCTGAGTTAAACCTTGAGTCATACTATCACTCTTCAGAAACCTCTTTGGTTATGATTTGCGTTGGTTTTATTTATGTAAACATTGATGTGTTTATTGAAATTGCTTTAACCTGGTTGGATGCTGGGCTGAATGGATGCTGTGAGTTTACTTGATTGATTGCGCATTTCTGCGCCACCTCTCTACTTTTACTATACTGTACCATGAAACACAGTCCGGTTTCTCTTTCTCAAAGTGCACAAAACATTGCGAAAGTAATGTAAAATTACGCGGAGGTTTCTTACGGCAGCACCGTTTGGCCATTCATCTTTGTTCTGCGGGGAACAATAGCGGGTCCCCCGCCTCCTTTTCTCCAGTGTCCCGCCTGTTCATTCAGTTCTCAGGGCTTTTGTTTGGAGCCTCATGCTGCCGATGTCCCGTGGATGAGATGAATGTCTTACTGAAGCAGATGCGTGACCCACAACCCATAGATTTCCTATTTAAAAGTTTTGATTCCTCGAGCCCCAAATGCATGCCTCTAATCCCCAAATTCAACCCTCAGCATTTTTTTCGTCGAAAGCCCAAGTTTATTCGGAGAATTAAATATGAGAGAGGGATATTTTGCGCGTTGTATGCATACACGTGAGATATAGCCTACGCTCTTAAATATTCATTTTTGTGTATAATGAGATGGTAATCTGCTGAAGGTTTTCTTTTTGCATTTCACAAAGAAATTAACATTTTGTGGAAATATAAAAATGATTTACACTGGTGTGAGATGAATTAATAAAGTTGACGTCACATGGGCGATCTTGTTGTGCAATTGACAGGGTTAATAATGATGATACTAAGAATGTATTTGTTTTGTACTTTTAGCCAGTGCTCAAGGTGCTTTACAAAGCTTAAACAAAACAAATTGTGTGAAATTCATCGTTCCAGACGGAATAAGTATGGGTTGGGAAAATAAAATGGCCAAATAAATTGATACTATATACTGTATGTTAGCAAATAAAAACATGTTGAGTGCAACTTTAAGGAACTAATTCCTCTCTTCCACACTCTTGTTAATTCATGTTTGTATAGCACTTTGTTTCTTTCACTTTCACTGTTTCACCTGTTGTCTCTTTAGCTTGTTGTAAACAGTCTTTTAGGCCATTCGTTATGAACAGTAGATGCCAAGAACCACTCCTGTTCTAATGCTTGGATTTTCATGGCTTCAGTGCCCTGCCCCTGTTTCAGAGTTATTTTCTTAAATTACTGTAGAGAGAGTGACTGTACTTGTTTTCAACTCCATTATATAAATTAATACTAGCCTAATCTGTCTATGGACAGCCTGACCTAATCCTACAACAGCTGGGGTAATAAATGACAAAATCCCTCACCCTGGCATTACCGATTACTGTTGCAGTGATTAGAAGGCCAGGGTGTCTTTAAACAGGACTAATTTGGTTTGCTTGGCTTCATTTTTGTTTAGGTTGTAGTAGTAACCTTTAAGGAGCTAGCCTAATGTAGTTTTTAAATAAAGCTAAAATATATTTTGTTTTGTTTTTATTGTTAAATTGAACTTTCTACTGACCCATCTTAAAGCGATGGTTCACCCAAAAAGCGAACATTCTGTCATTTACTCTCCTTCATGTTGTTCCAAACCTGTTAACCTGTATGACTTTTTTTTTCCTGTGGAACACAATTGTTTATTTATGAAGAATGTCTATCTCTCTCACTATATATATAATCTCATTTGTCAACTCATTTATTCTGTTTTTCTTCAATGAATATCAAACATTGATCTTTTTTGGGCAGGACTGTCTGTTTGTTTTAATATGAATTAGTATAAATTGATTATCATACATGAATATTAATATTGTGTAATTGCTTTGCTTTTCTCCACAGACGAGGAGACCTGCGTCTTTAAGTGTTCAGTATCAAGGGAGACAGAATGCAGTCGTGTTGGGAAGCAGTCCTTCATCATTACTCTGGGCTGTAACAGTGTCCTCCTGCAGTTTGCATCTCCAGCAGGTAAAGTTCACCTCCTTTTACAAGCGCATCACCCTTTACGGTGATTTATCAGTTCGCTGAGACATTCAGACAAGCACAGCTGCAGTCACTCATAGTGTACAAACTCATTTAAATGATTACAGGCAACCCTGAATAAAGAGATGGTGCTATGAAGCATGTCATCTCCTAATGTGTCCACTGTTGTTGTGTTTGCCAGATTTCTCGTCATTCTATAACCTCCTGAAGAATTGCCGTGGACACAGGGGCGAACGTTCGGTCTTCAGTGAGAGGACGGAGGAGTCCTCAGCTGTACAGTATTTTCAGGTTTGTTTTGCCACAAATCGACATGCATATGCAAAGGCGACATTTGATGAACCTGTTCTTACTCATCTTAAAACCTTAAGAGATCATTTTAAATGAGTTAAAACAGGAATCCAGACTACCATTTAATCTCTAAAGTTCTTTTTTATTCTAATGGTCCAGCATCAACAGAAGAGACATGTTCTGAATGTCTTTCATTTTTATTCTCTCTCAGTTTTATGGCTACCTCTCTCAGCAACAAAACATGATGCAGGATTACGTGCGAACTGGAACATATCAACGAGCCATCCTCCAGAATCATACAGACTTCAAGGATAAAGTACTGTTATTTCTCTCTTTGTACTGTTAAAGGGAGGGGTCATGAACTTCATTTTTTTTTTTATGTATAATGTGTCCTGGGGTGCAGTTATAATGTTAGTATATATAGATAGAGCTAATAGGACTTGATGTTTCAATCCCTGTGGAAAGTTGACATACCTAATGTCAGCAGTGAGATTTGAGTGGTACAAGGGAGGGTAGGCATATCTTTGGAGTCATCATATGGGCATGGGTACTCTCCTAATATTATTTTTTTAGACCAAATATTGTCATAATTTAGAAATAAAAGCCCATTTTATACTTTAGCACTTCTGATTTGACCATCCTGTTGGAAAGGGGGGTGTCTGCTGTGAGACTTTAGTGTAAATGCCCACTCATGATTGGTTAACATCTTTGCATATGAAATAAATATTACATGTGGAACCCTCTCGAAATCTTTTTACTAAACTAAAGGTTTAACTAATTGTGAAAAGTGTAGTTTACAGCATTATATTTAGATCTACTCCCGTCGCATGAAAGACAGCGCCATTGATTAAAACGGGAGTTTTGGCGAGAGTCCAGAACCAGAATCCATCACTGATAAACTTGCGCTGTGATTGAGTGTTCTTTGATCACTTTCTGTATATAATTTAAATAACAGATTGTTTTCATGCTACTAAGAGAAATAATGTGAAGTTGATCGTTTAGTCACTGGCTTGATTTACTGACGCATAAACGGCAATAAGCGATTTTAAGAAAATAAAGAACGTCTGACTGTACATTAATCATTACATAATTAGAGATCACTGGTCACAGATCAGGCATTGGAATTTAACAGTTAGTTACTTGTCGCATTTCTGTTGGGTTCATATCTTACAGTAAAAGTCATCACTGAAATTGCGACTGATTTACTAAAGAATCCACAATAAAATGTTCCGAACAAACAAATAATGCTCTACTGAGACGGTCACATTCACATAATAAATAACCACTTTCCTACTATTAGGATCCTTTGGAAGGTGATGTTATTTTTAGTCCGGTGATCCTGTATCTCTCTTCTCTCCTTCTAATCTCACTAACGCACCTGTGAGCTGGGTCAAAGATGTGATGTAGACGTAGGCATTGATTTTCTTCTGCAGAGGCGGTCTTTAGTCGCACTCTTATGTCACTCTGTGACAAAATCTGGAACAAGAGCTTGGTTTCAATAAAAGCTATTTTTGGGCTAACAAGGAAATTTTTATAGTATAATGACCTCTTACATGTCAAAAGATCATGGAAAATGTGATTTTCTCAATTCATTACTACTTTAAAAGGACTTGGCATGGAGTTCAGTAGTTTCAGAACTGCTTTCTCTGAGCTTACCGTAGCATTTCTTGTTCTCTTTAAAAAAAAAATGTTGGCTATTGAACATTTTGGCTGTCATGACCTTGACTTTTAGATGTAATGTTATCCAGACCTAAATATCTAAAACTGGAACAGTTGACTTATTACAATTAAGTAAAACACTTGAGTCCATTTAATAAAGGTTATTCCTTTGTGAATGCTTCTCTGAATGCATTATTATCTGAATGCATTGATTCTTGTTCTCATTCCTCCGTCTTGTGTCCTGCTTGTCTCAGGTGGTGCTGGATGTAGGTTGTGGCTCTGGAATTCTATCATTTTTCGCAGCTCAGGCTGGTGCCCGTAAAGTTTATGCTGTGGAGGCCAGCACCATGGCTCAACATGCAGAGGTATGACATACAGATTTCTCTATCACTAACAAACACTACCATTCAAAAGTTTAAGGTCGGTGATGTTTTTTACGGAAATAAGTCTCTTGACAAAGCTGAATTCTTATCAATGCTGAAACCAGTTAATACCCGATTAATATTTTTGTGGAAACCATGATACATTTAAGGATGTTTTGATAAATAGCAAATGATTTATTTTTTATTTATTTTTATTTGAAAGAAAAAATATTTTGTAACATGTCTTTACTGTCACTTTTATTATTTAATTATTTTTATTATTAATTTCTTTCCAAAAATTCCTACAATTTCGATATCGATACAAGTTACAACCCTAGGAGGTTGTAAGATTGCCTTTGACCTTGACTTATCGAAAGTCATTCTAAGTAGTAATAGTAGTGCTAATAATTGTGCGTCCACAGGTTCTTGTGAACAGCAACAGGTTGTCAGAGCGTGTTGTGGTGATTCCTGGGAAAGTGGAGGAAGTGTCCCTACCCGAGCAGGTTGACATTATTATCTCTGAACCCATGGGCTACATGTTGTTCAACGAAAGGATGCTGGAGAGCTATCTACATGCCAAGAAATTCCTCAAGCCTAGCGGTAAGAGGAAAAGGTTTATTCAGTAAAAAGAACCAATCAACAAAAGATTAACATGTGCTTAGGTCATAACGGTGTGTAACGGTACACAAAAATGATGGTTAGATATGCTTTCGGTACAACAGGTGGAAAAATAACATGTTTTTTAAATTTATTAATCAGTGGTTTACTGAACAAATGGCAGCAACACACAATGCAGTTTATGGTGCTGTTGTAATTCGGTGGGTTTGAAGTGCTGACACTTTTGGATCCAAAATATTTTAGAATAAGGTTAGAATTATTGCACTCCGATTTTAATCGGGTCCTTCTATTTGACACGCATACGTGCGCTAGCATGTACAAGTAAGTATACTACCGTAAGATTCAATTTGTGGACTGAGGACTACGCATCAAAATCGTATTAAACGCATGCATCTGACAGTAGGGCAAACCATGCAGGTTTATGATTTAGTTTGAAGCGCTTAATATAAAGTATGTCTCATGTTTAAGACAGCTTGCACTTAACTGGCAGCAGCTCTCTGTGTCCTTCGTTATTTTTCAGATGTGTTCGCAACATCACTGTATATCGAAAATAAACTATATTTTCCCGTTTTGGGGGTAAACTCAACATTTTTAAACGCCCACACAGAGAACTTCTGCATGTGCAGTGGTTAAAACAACACTGTATTTGTTTGGTACACATATATGCGGCACCATAAGACCCTTACTGGGAAATTTTCGGTATGAATGCATATACCGTTAGACCCCCCTACTATTTCATCAATATTTGTACATATCACACCTCTGTTCTCAATACAGGCAAAATGTTTCCAACCCTTGGAGACGTTCACCTCGCTCCTTTCACAGATGAGCAGCTTTACATGGAGCAGTTTACGAAGGCCAATTTCTGGTGAGTTTTTTAAAAAGAGGATAAGGACATAGGAGGATAAGGGAGGGACAAAAGATGCACAATGAACAATGAGTGTTAGTAAATAAGCAGGCAGTCATGTAACGGGTAGCAGATGTCAAATGATAAACTCAAAGTGTAAATAAACAGAGATAGTAGCAGATGACTAAGACATAACTGGAAGATTTCTTTTGTTTATACTTGAAAAACTGAAATTTCCTGTCTTTCAGGTACCAGCCATCTTTCCATGGGGTGGATTTGTCTGCGCTGAGAGGAGCTGCGGTTGATGAATACTTCAGACAGCCCATTGTGGTGAGAACTGGGAGGGAATGACTTGCAGATTGGGTGTATGCTAGTTAATTCGTAAGTACATGCTAGCTTTTTAGAGTTAGCCACGGTTTGGAAAGTTCATAAAGCAGAAAGCCATAAAAACACATTAGCTTGTGTTTGTGCCTTCAGGGGAAAGAGTATACTGATAAATAGTGTGTGAGGTATGAAGGTAACTGGAGATTTGTCTCATTGCTGGCTATAGAGGGCTTGAGGGTAAATACGGACAGGATTGAGTTACGTACTTGAGCCCAAATGAGAACAGTGAGGATGTTTCTAGGAAATGGAGAAAGGCAAGGCAGCATGCTTCATGGATTAGGAAAATGTATCCATGGTAGTTTCATGTAGGACACGGGGAAGTATGCATGCTTGCCTTTGTGCCCGTGATGAAAGGCTGGTCGAGGATTCTGAGCTCACTGTTTGTCTGTGGTCAGGGGGTATGCAATACATTTATATCCATCAAGGAAGGTTTATGAAGCATGTCTTTGTGAACAAAAACGCATGTAATTCTAGTTGTTGATTTTCATCTAGGATCCTCAGTGTTTTGAAATCCATCAAAGCTACTTTTTCCACTTTCGTGCCCTTGTGAGGCCAATTTAACTTGTCGATTGTGTGCTCGGTTTTCAGTCGTCTTTGTGTATGGTTTATATCCAGCAGTAGTCAGCTGTTCAGGCATTTGTTGTGTCTGTAATGGTGTTACACTGCTGGGACAGTGACCTGCTGTGGTCTGGCTCTAGGGGGTGCTGTTTTAGCATCCTCCAGAGTTCAGGCTGTGGCGGGAGAGCCCTCTGAGCTAGGACTGAGACTGATTTACTGTGGCTCAGTCCTTGACAAGAGGCCTCACAGCATGTCGTCCCGTTTGATTTGACCCGTGTCTTCGTCCTCCGCATGCAAAAATGAGTGTTATATTGGGATGTCTTGCCACCTCTCATTTATTCTCTCATTTCTTTCAGGACACTTTTGATATCAGGATCCTTATGGCCAAATCAGTGAAATATACGGTCAACTTTTTAGAAGCTAAAGAAGACGATCTTTACAAGTATGGGTCCACCAAATGCATAATTATATTGCATTTAAATGCAGCCTTTTTATTTTAAAATATGGTATAAAAGAAGCGTGTTGGCCTGTCAAATGTTTTAATATATTCATTTCTTGCTCTTCCCAGGATAGAAATCCCCTTCAAATTCCACATGATGCATTCAGGGCTTGTACATGGGCTGGCTTTTTGGTTTGATGTTGCATTCATTGGATCAGCGTATGTTCCGAAACATTCTCTTTACAGTGATTTCACACTTGAGTCACCCCTCTTTCCATTAAATATTTTATTGGACTGTCCCACTTTTAATGCACATAGACAACATGTTTTATGTAGTAAGCTTAAAGACTTGTTTAGTGAGATCTTACCAGAAAAGTTTTTAGAATTGTTATGTTAATGTAAAACATCTTGTATAATATTAACTGCTGTTTTGTTTTTATTTTATTTATGCAACACTTATCTTTAAAAAGCTATAGTACTCCTTCTATAGTACTGATCATGTTTGTGAAATTGAAATTTGTATGTGAGGGGGATTTTTTATTTATTTTTATGTTTTGTAATCCGAGTATTGAGTAACCGGGTATGAACTTGTGCTGTCTCTCTGTACAGGATGACTGTGTGGCTCTCTACGGCCCCCACCGAACCCCTCACTCACTGGTACCAGGTGCGCTGTCTGCTGCAGTCACCTCTCTTTGCCAAGGCAGGGGACACAATGTCAGGCACTGCACTTTTAATCGCCAACAAGAGGTGAGCACACATAATTCTTTGTGTTACCCCTTAGGTGGTTAACGTTAGGTGGTTAACTCTCTCATTTGTTTCCAATTCCTCCCAGACAAAGCTATGACATTAGTATTGTTGCTCAAGTGGACCAGACAGGCTCCAAGTCCAGTAATCTACTTGATCTCAAGAACCCCTTCTTCCGGTGAGAGGACGCATCGCTTTGGAAACCGATAAGAGGATGTCTGAAATGTGTGTTGCTTACGCTTTGCTGTGTTCTGCAGGTACACGGGCACAACACCCACCCCACCTCCAGGCTCACACTATTCCTCCCCCTCAGAGAACATGTGGAACACTGGGGGGACCTATAGCATGAGCCAAGGCATGGCTGTGTCAGGTAGCTCTTACACAATCATTGACTTCTTTTCACATTTACAGTAGTTGGCCACAATTCCTCCCATCCAACTGCTTTTGCATAACTGGAGTAATGTCACTCAAATTTTGCTGTTTCTGTCAGGGATGCCTACAGCTTATGATCTCAGCACTGTCATCGGTGGCAGTGGGACAACAGTGTCCCACAACAATCTCATCCCCCTTGGTACAGACACGCATGCACGTATGGATATTTACAGACACACACTCACACATACACACATATGTGGAGTGAAATGTTCTCTGGTGTGGTTCAATTAAAGATACCATTCACCCAAAAATGAAAATTCTGTCTCTCAAAATCCTTAACTTTAGTTCATCTTTGAAACACAAATAAAGATATTTGTAATATTCTCTCATCATCAAATCCATGCAACCAAAATTTCCACACTACAGAAAGACATGGTAAAAGTAATCCAGAAGCTCAGACCGCATTGGTTCTCACGCATCTAGCAAGTTTGAGCTTCTGTGTTTACCATATTTGATGCTCTCTATGCGTGTTGATCAATCAATGTTTATATATGATTAAAACCTAAATTTAATCTGTTCATTATATAAAGCAGGGGTTTCCAAACCTGCTCATGGAGGGCCACTGTCCTGCAGAGTTTAGCTTACCTCAACACACCTACAAGTTTCTAGTATGCCTGGTAAGAGCTTGATTAGCTGGTTCCAGGTGTCTTTTTGCACTACCAAAAACTTAAATACTTCAGTGGATGGACAAAAATGATGAGTGAATATTAAAAAATATTTAGCTATATTATGAGGACGAAAAGAATGGTTTGGAACAATATGAGGTTGAGTAAATGACAGATTTTTAATTTTTGGTTGAACGATCCCTTTATGAACCAAAGGCTGAAAAAAACATTTGTGATATTAAAGGGGCCACATTATGAAGGATCATATTTTGATATTTAACGTGATCATTTGAGACGAGATTATTATGTAATGTATAGCTTATTATATAATTAAGGTTGGGAGAGGGTTGAATATGGCCATTAAAACATCTTTGGTGCAGAAAACAGATTGGACATCAGGGAAAAAAATAAATATATGATATGACCCCTTTAATGCATTACATGTTTATATTATGTATCTCTTCTAAAACCCTTTACATGACAATAAATTTAATTGTTATTGAAAGGTTTTCTACACAACAGTACTAAAGTTTGATTAAGATTTGCTATACTACATTACAGCCAGACTCCTTCAGCTTCATGTCAAGTGTTCATGTGTTTCTTGTTAATCACATTTTCAGTGTGTGTAAATTGAAGAGAGGTGTCTTGTCTTTTTCCCCATCAGTGAACACGGGGATTGTGAACCACACTCACTCCAGAATGGGCTCTATAATGAGCACCGGAATTGTCCAGGGTGAGTGTCGCTTCTCTTAATGTCCTCACAGAGTTAAACAAGACCTGCACTTTTACAGATTAAAGTGATAGTTCATCCAGAAAGGATAATTCTTTAATTTACTCACCATGTTGTATCAAACAAAACAAAAAAAGACTTTTGTTCATTTTCTGAACACAAATGAAGATATTTTTGTCCATTCATTGAAAGTCCATGCAACTTAAAAATTTCACAGTTAATTACATAGACATTGTAAAAGTAATCTATATGAATTGAGTGGTTTAATCAAAGTCTTCTAAAGAGACATGACACGCTTTATATAATGAACCGATTTCATTTGTGTTATTAACATTGATCATCGCTTGATGTGCGAGATGTTGATGTTTCATGCATGAGAAGAAACCTCATTGGTTTGATCTCCTGTGATGATGAAAGAATATTAAAAATATCTTCATTTGTGTTCGACTAAAGATTAACATTTGTTGTGTGGGTTTGGAACGACTGATGAGTGAATGATGACAGAATTTTTATTTTGGAATTTTTTTCCCCCTCACGAAGTGAACCAAAAAAATTCAAATGGTTTCATTTTAATATTATGTTGCACTGAACATTTGTTCTTGGTGTGATCAGACTAGGCTTTTACAGTATAAAAAGTGTGTTGTGTGCTGGGTGCCTGCAGATGGATATACACTCACCTAAAGGATTATTAGGAACACCATACTAATACTGTGTTTGACCCCCTTTCGCCTTCAGAACTGCCTTAATTCTACGTGGCATTGATTAAACAAGGTGCTGAAAGCATTCTTTAGAAATGTTGGTATTGATAGGATAGCATCTTGCAGTTGATGGAGATTTGTGGGATGCATCCAGGGCACGAAGCTCCCGTTCCACCACATCCCAAAGATGCTCTATTGGGTTGAGATCTGGTGACTGTGGGGGCCATTTTAGTACAGTGAACTCATTGTCATGTTCAAGAAACCAATTTGAAATGATTCGAGCTTTGTGACATGGTGGAAGTAGCCATCAGAGGATGGGTACATGGTGGCCATAAAGGGATGTACATGATCAGAAACAATGCTCAGGTAGGCCGTGGCATTTAAACGATGCCCAATTGGCACTAAGGGGCCTAAAGTGTGCCAAGAAAACATCTCCCACACCATTACACCACCACCACCAGCCTGCACAGTGGTAACAAGGCATGATGGATCCATGTTCTCATTCTGTTAACTCCAAATTCTGACTCTACCATCTGAATGCCTCAACAGAAATCGAGACTCACCAGACCAGCCAACATTTTTCCAGTCTTCAACTGTCCAATTTTGGTGAGCTCTTGCAAATTGTAGCCTCTTTTTCCTATTTGTAGTGGAGATGAGTGGTACCCGGTGGGGTCTTCTGCTGTTGTAGCCCATCCGCTTCAAGGTTGTGCGTGTTGTGGCTTCACAAATGCTTTGCTGCATACCTCGGTTGTAACGAGTGGTTATTTCAGTCAAAGTTGCTCTTCTATCAGCTTGAATCAGTCGGCCCATTCTCCTCTGACCTCTAGCATCAACAAGGCATTTTCTCCCACAGGACTGCCGCATACTGGATGTTTTTCCTTTTTCACACCATTCTTTGTAAACCCTAGAAATGGTTGTGCGTGAAAATACCAGTAACTGAGCAGATTGAGAAATACTCAGACCGGCCCGTCTGGCACCAACAACCATGCCACGCTCAAAATTGCTTAAATCACCTTTCTTTCCCATTCTGACATTCAGTTTGGAGTTCAGGAGATTGTCTTGACCAGGACCACACCCCTAAATGCATTGAAGCAACTGCCATGTGATTGATTGATTGATTGATTGATTAGATAATTGCATTAATGAGAAATTGAACAGGTGTTCCTTATAATCCTTTAGGTGAGTGTATTGTATCCATTCTCAAACCATGAGGGTTGTTTTTTCGAGATGCCATGTTAAAGTCCCTGTAAAGTCAAAAGTAAGTATGTGTTCTGAGTTTGTCACACCACAGAAAAAATGTGTTATTAGCCACCCAGCCAAATTTGAATGGCTGCGCTGCGCTGAAACCACTGGAGGGTGAAGGCTGAGGCGGGAGATAGTCGGTTCGGCCCCATTCACCAGTAACGGCGGATTATCAGTGAATCCCAGTTGTCTCCGACGAAAGTTTACAAAACTATCCTGTGTAAAATGATCACTACAGAGGCGGGTGCTGGTGGTGATCCTCAGCTCTCCATCAAGGTGGCTCTTCACAAAATTAATCCACCTCTTCTTGATATGATCGTTTTTTCGGAAATTTAAATAAGGACACTGATCTGTTTTTTAAGTGATGGCATCCAGTTAATACGCATTTCCGTGATGAAGGCATAGCTAGCTAGCAAACTGTAGGCTGTATTAACTAATAGTACTGACAGTAACTCGCGATTGAGCGGCGCACTTATGCGAATGTGCTCTAGGAGGGGCCAGCCTCAGGGGCTCCAGTACGTCATCGAGAGTTGGGGTGGACAGTAGTAGGCAAAAAATCCTAAACACAGCAATGGTGAAAAACTGTTTAACGGTCTAACTCCACAATTCAGTACTTCACAGTCTTTGAAGCCAAAAGTGGGCGGAGCCGGCCGCCACCATCTTGGCTGTGCGTCACTCCTGGATAACAGAAAATGGGCAAAAAGAGGCGGAACGTGGTGGAGCTGAGGTGCCTGGTTGCTGAAACCACCATGCCACCCAGCTCAATGTGATCAAGTTAGCTCAGGTTAAGGAGCTAATGCTATATGCTACTGGCAGGACCGACGCAAGGGCTGTGCGACCGCACAGGGCCTCACGTTAAAGTGTTTTAGCAATACATTTCTAACATTTAGAATGTGTTTAGAATTTTTTTTTTAGAATTGCCTTTACAGAGACTTTAAGTTAAAAAGCAACTATCTACTTCATTCTATTCCAGTCCGCTGTTCCAATTAGGTTTTCTTTTGGGTTTTTTTGTGTGTTTTTAAAGTCCCTGTAAAGGCAATTTAAAAAAAAAATTCTAAACACATTATAAATATTAGAAATGTATTGCTAAAACACATTACAAAGACTGAACTGTGAAGTACTGAATTGTGGAGTTAGACCGTTAAACAGTTTTTCACCATTGATATTTTACGGATTTTTTGGGCGGGGCTAAAAGGGTACCCGATGACACACTGGAGTGCCTGAGCTCCTGGCCCCGCCCCTACCTGATGACGCACTGGAGCCCCTGAGGCTGGCCGCTCCCCTAACAATATAAATAGAGCACATTCGCATCAGTTTTCCGCTCAATCGCGAGTTACTGTCAGTATTATTAGTTACAGCTTACAGTTTGCTAGTTAGCTATGTCTTCGTCACGGAAATGCGTACTACCTGGATGCGATCACGTGCAAAACAGATCGGTGTCCTTATTTAAATTTCCTAAATACGATCACATCAAGAAGAGGTGGATTAATTTTGTGAAGAGCCACCTTGATGGAGAGCTGAGGATCACCACCAAAACCCGCCTCTGTAAGTGATCATTTTACATGGGATAGTTGTATAAACTTTCGTTGGAGACAACTGGGATTCACTGATAATCCGCTGTTACTGGTGAATGGGGCAGAAACGACTATCTCCCGCCTCAGCCTTCATCGTCCCGTCGCGCCGACAACTGGTGACATCATCGGCAGTGCGTGCCCACCAATGAGTGTAAGTTGCCTTGTGCGCTTATGTTATAATTAACCTAATAAGCTGCTAGGAGCATCCATTCCGTCTGTAGCGGGTGACAGTTGATTGTGGTGACGGCAGCTTTACCACGAGTGGGCGTGGTTTCAGCGCAGCCAACGGACACGCCCCCAGCGTTTGAGAGCAGAGACTACTGCTCATTTGTTCAAGATTTTGATAGCTTATTTTATGTACTTGCCGGATTTTTTTATCATTCAAATTTGGCTGGGTGTCTAATAACACATTTTTCTGTGATATGACAAACTCAGAACACATACTTCATTTTGACTTTAAGGATCTTACATAATTCAAAAAAAGCCTTTGCAGGTTCCCTATTAGCATTGGGTTTAAATCCAAAATATTGCCAAATAGGCGATTTTACATTTCTCTTTGAAACCAAATATATTCTGCCATCGTCTTGTCAGTCAGCTCCTTACTCGTGATAAATCAAATCCGTCTCCTGCCGCGGCTCTCGTTCGGTTCAGGCTGCATTGAGCAGACACGTTCAGTTTTTAAATGTAGTGTCTGTTCTCTAACTGAACTGAATGATTTTTATTACTATAAAAAATCAGAACGAATGCCGCCCACCGGTAACACCGACTATCGCAGCAGGCCTACTTTGGACTTTCTTGGATGCCAAGTCTTCATAAATGCAAAGGATGCAATGTTGCTTATTGCTTTTATCTTTTCTCAGGGGCCACAACTGCCCAGCAGGGTCCCAGCAGCAGCAGTCCTCATTACCCCGTTACCAACCAGTTCACCATGGGCGGCCCAGCTATCTCCATGGCATCTCCTATGGCCATCCCCAGCAACACCATGCACTACGGGAGCTAAGGCCAAGGGATGGCTTCTGCATGTCCAATTCCCCCAACCCTCTACCCCTGAAGATCAACCACAGCCAAATTCAGAATACCAAAACCAGTGCACCAGTTTCTGACCATCACTTTATATTCTCTCTGTCTCTCTCTCTCGCTATCTCTATATATAGATATACATGTATACGTATATATATATTCTAAACTCTTTCTTTATCTCACTGGTGTTTTATTCTTACATATCCGTCCCACGACCCTATAACGCTAGTGTGCACAGGCATTCGGCCAGTTCAACACGTCTGAGGTGTGTCATTGTTACTCTTCCCCTCCCCAGCCGCAAGCAGCGCCTGCTCCACACCAGCCACTAGGAGGCAGCACTTGTCTGTAAGCATGCTGAAAAAGCACAAACCAGAGACTCAAGACTCAACAGAAAGGACTCGGTCTGAGAAACGCTGTCGATGGGACACGTTTTTTTTTTTTTAAATATATAAATGCTTTACAAATCTGCACATGTTCCCCCTTACTTCATGAACTCCCACTTTTTTTTAGCCGCACATACATCGACTGACTATTGATATGAATTGGAGATCTATTACAGGATCTTGCTACTGTTCATGACAACCCCAGCTACGTTGAACCTACTCTTCACTGTTGGCTTTTTTACGTTTCCAGCGACATCGACTGGCCATCGCATCTCGATTCTCTCAGCATGGGCTTTTAACAGCCACATTGACTCACCTAAAATGTTCACAACCTCTCATCGCTCACATGAAGAGATGGACACGTGCTGTAGGCTCGCAGAGTTCATTACGACTACTACCACAGTACCGCTGGATCCTGCCTGTAGACAAACATAGCGTAGATAGAGATCGTCTTACTTTTCATTCCATTTCTGACTGTTTTAACGTAGTGCAGTCCCAGATTATGTATTTTGCTTGGTGTTCCCTGAGGTGAATTCTGAGCGTGGTTTATCGAGACCGCTTCTGTCGACCCCGGACTCCAACGTGAAGCAAATCTGACTTTTAATTGACAGATTCATTCTCAGTCAATTTTAAGGACATAAAAGGTTTCAGGAATAAAAGGACCAGCATCAAACCCTCCACTACCAGCCAAGGAGGACGGCGGAGTGCTGGGACGGACAGTCGGCAACTAGGGGGAAGAAGACAGAAGGATGAATGATATAAACCGTGAGGTCCATGGACACACACTGACCGCTGCAGCAGGACAACTGTTTGGAATGGCAGTATCCTAGTTTACATCTCTTGAACCTTTATTTTGTCAACTTATGTGTGTTGTGAGACTCGTTGAGGAAAGGAGGAGATCAAGTGACGCCTGACTAGCTATAACTTTCCTCCTCATTTCCTCCTCTCTCTCCCTCCTTCCCCTCCCACACCGGGGATATGACGAAAACCCCATCAAAGACTTTGAAGTCGTATGCACCGCTTCCAGTCAAAAAAAAAAATCTCTTCTTTTGGTTTGAAATAGCAACTTTCATGAGATGAAAACAACCATGTCTGTTAGTTTGTAGAATTAAAGTTTTGTTTTGGTTTTCTTTCACAAAAAAGCAACAGACAAAAAAAGGAGCAAATTAAATGTTGATGGAGAAGTCCCTACGTGTGGCTGCTTACAGTAGCGTTTATGTTTTATGGATGAGTGCAAAAAGAAAAGTATAAAATCAGACTTGATGGTTTGAGGAATCACGTGATCTGGATAGGTTGTAGATGGCTAAATATACATTTTCTGCTTTCCAGTGAATCAGATCTTAAACTGATTAAAAAATGAATAAATTCAGTACATTTTACATTGATGTTCAGTTTGTTAATATACATTTGGTATTATGAACTAACAATTTTTACAGTATTTATTAATCAAGGTTAATGTCAGTTTATAAATATACTATTGTTCATTGTCAATTCATTTGTTTGTGGTAATATATTGTTAATTTATAGCCTACAACTTGAAATGTTGTAGAAATTAACATTCTAAAATTCAAATTCTAAATGTAGAAATTAATATTAACCAAGATAAAAGCTTCAAAAGAGTTAATTGTTAGTTCATGCTAGCTATTGTATTAACACACAAAGCATTATTGTAAAGTGTTATTTAATATCTCATGTTGTTCAACACCCATGACTTTCTAGCTGTTTTTCATGAAACGCAAAAAAAAAAGACAAATTTTGCTGCCTGTTTAAGCTGCTCTTTTCTATATAATTAAAACAGCCGGTACATTAATTTATCTGTCACGTAAAGCTATTGTATTTTTTTCAGAATACTGATTTTAAGGTGCTTTTATGCCCTTTCTGCTCGTCAGCCATTGGTCTCTGTCCATATTTGTTGTATGAAAAAGAGCAGATTAGATTAGTTTGTTGGAAAAAAGAAAGTCATACCGGTTTGGAGCAACATGAGGGTTTGGGAATTATCTGAACTATTTCTGGGTGAAATATTCCTTTAACTTCTTTCTGAAAAGGATAGTTCTGTCTTTGGCTCATCCTTTTGTCATTTCAAAACTACGAGTTTCTTCTGTGGAGCATAAAAGATATCTTGAGAAATGTCTTGGGGGTTTTTTCATACAGTGTAAGTAAATGGGCTTTCTTCAAAATATTATCTATGTTCCACAGAAGAAAGTCATATGTGTTTGGAAAGTCATGAAGTGAGTTAATGACATAATTCATTTTCTTTTCTGGTTGAACTACCCTTTAAGAGCATGACTTTATATAGCACGAAGCATACCTTTTCATATCCATTCATACCAAACAAGCTCAAAATGAAAAGGTCCACCCTGACAAAAATTATTTTAATCCACAGTGTCATCAAACCAAAAACTGCCCAGGAAAGCAAAATTAAATACTTAATACATGCATTTCCTCTCTCAATTTACAGAAAAATTAGACAAAGTAGCCTTGAAAGGAAAGAAAGCAGTCAGGGGTTAACCTCAAATCAGTTCACAGTAATGCAAGATCACACTTTTAAATTACTTCATTTTGAATAAAAGAAACACAAAAATGGACATAAGTGACCATAACACTCGAGGAAAATAATATCAGGCAGGTCACTATGCATTCAAGAAAAATAGTACAAACTAAAGTCATCAGTAAATCATTACTGAGATTTTACTTGTGATCTGATGGAGGTTATTTGATCTGCTGGGTTAGTTACAGACTAGAAACACTTTCAATGTTTGCTGGGAATGCATGTGTGCACTTATCAGAACTCATACTTCATTGCATTTTCCATGTCCTTTGAATCGAAAGACCCTTGAGTTCAGTTGGTCATTGAGGTTTTCCTGAGGTAAGTGATGTGTGATTTGAAGCTGGGGTAATCTGTTGTCCGGAGTGTGATGGTCCTGTGTACATTGCCACTTGGAAAAAGTAGAGCTAAAACGAGAGAAGAAAATGTATTAAATACTAAAGCTGAGCGTTTGTCATAATGGATGGTGTAATTGTACCAGAAGAAATCATAAATGCTACTTAATGTACAATTGAAAGGGGAGTTTATGTTATATGTATTTCAGTCATTCTTAAAGGATACACAACCGTTCAAAAGCTTGGGGTCGGTTAGATATTTTAATGTTTTTAACAGAAGAACTCATGTTCACCAAGGCTACATTTATTTGACCAATTTTATATTGAAATGTATTCCTGTGATGCAAAGCTGAATTTTCAGCATCATTACTCCAGTCTTAAGTGTCACATGATCCTTCAGAAATCATTCTAATATGAATCACAAGAAATATTTCTTATTGATATTAATTTTGAAACCATGGTCATTTTTATGTATCTTTTTTTTTTTTTTTTTTTTTTTTTATATCTTTTGTAACATTGAATGTGTCCATTTAATGTGTCCTTGCTAAATAAAATAATTTATACTAATTTCTTTAAAAAAAATAAAAATAATACTGACCCCAAACTTTTGAACAGTAGTGTATGCCAGATTATAAATCACTTGACCTTCTATTAACACCATCTGTTGTCAAATATCACAGAAAATAATATGGACTCAATCCTTTGATTTGTAAAAAGTAACAGACTTGAAAGAAAGCACAAAGCATACATTAAAATGTTTATTCCCTGTGCTATCAAACTGTTTCAAATAATATGCAATCTTTCAACAAATAGATAACAGGAATTATGGTAATGAATAACCTGTAGTTGCACCTAAACAAATTGTCCCACCTTGAAAGGCCAACTTAAGGAATTTTACAGCTCAAAGAAGAGTAAAAATGTTTTTCTGTGATGTAGCTAAACACTTTTAAGGTGTATTTAACCTGGAATATTAATTTGATGAGTTTCTCTCACCTTGCAGCCAACAGCCAGAAGAGCATGAAGGGACACTATAACTGCCATGGTAGCGAAAGCCGTTAGTTTTGTATCATCGCGAACAGCCGGCCAGAATGTCATGACCAACACGGAGCCAGAGATCACCATGGCAATGACAATCAACAGCCACTGGAGCCAGTTGAAGGGAATGGTCCATAATATCTAAAAACAGAGATCATGACTTATTGGGTCTAACATGATGAAGTTTGATCGTGTGTTTTTGAACAAGATCTCAAACTTACCGAGGTAGGGATATAAATGAAGAGAGAGTAACCGTAGACACACACGGTCTCTAAAAACGTGTAACCGCTGATCTGTCTCTCAACACTTTGACGCCACGTAAGGAAGCCCCAAACTCCTAGAGGCACCAGCCATGCATAGAGGAACACAGTAACTGCTGCAATCGAGACTAAAACAGAACAAAACCTTCTTTAGTATATTCATAAGCGAATGACATGAAAAGACTCAAAAAATTGGTTGTGGGTTCACTGAACCCAAAATCTGATTGGAGGTTCATATAATTAGTATGTAGTTGATGTATATGAATGTTACAAACAAATGTTAAGTTCTATTCTTTTTGTTTAATATATTTGTATAGTGTTAGGTCAAATCAGAAGCAGAATCGTTCTCTACAAATTCCCATCCCTACTGCCCTCTCTCTCACCTCTGTGGAATTCAGGTCTGTAGTGATAATCTGTGTTTCCCATCTTACTCAGAAATGTGGAGAGATTTCCACTGATGACCACCGAGAAAACTAGAGTCACACAGATCCAGAAAGGACCTGACAGAGCAAGGGAAACAAAAAAATCAACTGTCTGAGAATCCAGCAAAGCAAAAATGCAATCAAATATAAATTGTTTGGGAGTGTTGTAAAGTGGTTTAAAATAATATGGTACGTTACCATATAGGTCAGGGTTACTTCGAATGTGGTGTTTGACGAAATTCCGTCCTGGTAAAGGCATAACTGAGCCCTTTATCCTATCCAGCACCTACAATAATAAGGATAACAGATACAATTACTAGGGCACTCGAGTTGTTGATGTTCACACTTGAATGTGGTAGCTCCAATTAAGTAAATGACCAAGCAACCAGGATCTCCCTTAGTTTAAAATATTAGTAATTTATCAAGATATGAGATATCAAGACTAAAATTTATAGTTACTAGTAATACTGTATTATGTTGCAGGTTATTTTGGAATGTTTGTGGTACATTTTTTTGTATTTTGTTATGTCAGTTTCTCAACTCCCCTTATATTTACATTCGCGTATTTGGTAAATGCTTTTATCTGTAGGAACTTGCACTGCTTGATGGCATACTTTTATCAGTTCATGCATATTAGTTTTTCTGGGAATTGAACCCATGATCTTGGCGTTGCTAGTGCCATTCTTCTACTGTTAGCAGCACAGAAAGTCCTTTTCCACATTTTAAAATGTTTGTTAAATAGTTTTAAAAATAGTTACTAAATATATATATATATATATATATATATACACAGGTTGTGGGAATTTTTCTTCTTTTTTTTTTTAATCAAATGTTTATTTTTTTGTAATGTGTGGTTAATGTTAAAGGTTTACTGTTTTTACCCCATAGTCTGATTTTTGGTAAATCATACTGAATCCAGGTATGGTCCATTTCAATTTGACCCACATATAATGATCATACCCAGATTTTTTATATAATACAAGGGTTATAAAGAAAGCCAGATGTAAGAAAACAACGTACGTACCTGCAATGTATCTACGTTGAAGAACGACTGATAGTATTCAAACGTCCAAAAACCACCAGTTTGTTTTTCACCTCCAAGCAACTGTGGGAATAATGAACAAACTGGCTTATACCATTGACCCTAACTAAGAGGCATGTGAAACAAGCAGCTACTTATGCCCTTATTTGCCGGTTTTGTTCTGCAGCTCACCTCTGAACTCTCTTGCTGATTGTCTTCATCGTCTGACAGGTTAACTTTCACCTCTTCAGCAGCTGGACTAGAGATGCTGAGGGTTGAGGCTCCAGGATTTGAAGACAGGAGATCTGCGGCTTCATCAAACTCTGGAAACGTGCAGAACGAAGATTAAAGCAGAGAGACAGAGACAAGAACAAGGTGGCACATATCAGAGGCAGAATTAACTTACCCTGAAACTTTAAATCATCTGGGCTAGTCATGACTGGAGATTATAAGTCTCTCAGGGGGTTTTCATAAGAATACTATCTGCGAGAGAACAAGAGAATAAACATAACAAAATCATTCGACAGTCGTCAGTACTAAAATCAGATCAGATTTAGACTAATTCACTCACCTGGCTGCTACAATATGGTAACGTAACGTTAATCCTGCAGTATGCCAACTTCAACAATTTAGATTGTTTCAAGCTAGCAGGTAAAAAAACAATTGTTTCGTCAGGACGGATGCTATTTAACAGTATACTTTGATCAACTGATATTTAAAAAAAATCATTGACCGATTCGATTGAAGCCAGAATAGATTTGATACCGTCTTAAAAAGCAGGGATTTAACGTTATCGTCCCCATATTCCACGTCACCTGCAGGGTTCCGGTGCGTCAAAACACGACCACGTGACCGGAACAAAGCCGGAATTAAAACTGTTTTTTTTTTTACCTGTACATAATTATTCCAGTATATTGATGGCTCAAAATGAGGGATCGTCAAAGGCACGTTGTATTATATCTTAGACCAAAAGGGTTTTGAATAAATAAAACCTCTGTGTCATATTTTTTGTTGTCGCTGTTGACTATTTTGATCAAATACATTAAAGTTTCTGACTGTTATGTAATAATTAAATACTTTTGACAAACATATTTATTAATAAATAAAGATTATTAATTTGAATAAAGCCAAATATTCAAAATCGCAGACCTCTTTATTTCGTTTTTATGAAAGAAACTGTGCAATACCTCAGTTTAAATAAGGACAAAATATAAGGACAAAAACGCTTTAAAAACATTAGTTAAACAAAACACACTGACCCCTTCCCCTCTTTTTGTTTTATTGTTTTTAGTTTTTTTTATGGTGGAACGGAAAATGACATTTTGTGTTTTCCCACCGGACTAATAACATTTCACGTACCGTGCGTCTCGCCATTTTGGCTCTTCAGTTTCACCTTCGCCACCGTTGCTACGTCGAGACAGTCTTGGAAACTGACTTCTGAAAGCTCTTCCTGTGCTATATCCACCGTGAACTGTCACAGTTCGTGAGTTCATTTGCTAACATGGCCGCCTCGTGGCTGCTGAAGAGATGGTGCTCCACAGCAGCCACAGTGACAGCCAAGGGCACACGATGGCAAAGACTGATAAACAGTCGCGCAGGTAGGACTAAGCCACGCTTATTCTTTTTGCTTCGTACATAAGTTGAAATATAGTTAATGCTCATATTGGCTTTAGGTGGTCAGTCACGTGAGTCAATTGTAGGCTACATTTCTTTTAGTTATCTGAAATTGTTGCAGTGCGGGCGTGTTAATTGTATCTAACGTTACAGAAATACAACTGGATTTGTATTAAACATATATTCCATTTTAATAATTGTTGGAATCAAGTCATTTACACACGATGACGGATAGGACACTCAAGACTCGCACATAAATCCTCTTAACTATGAAGAAAAAATTCACCAGTGGTCATTCTGTCAGAATCCAATGTCCTTGTCCATTTAACATATTTTGCTGGGCTGTAATACTTCTGGGGAATCTTGATACTTTCGAAAAGGTTTTTAACCAAGTAAATCCAAATGTAGTCTTAAGGTTTTAGAAGAAAAAAAGACTTAAATATCTTTTATTTTGAATAACTAAACTTGGCTCTCGCCATGAACAACCATTGGAGGTGGAATGGAATTAAAAAGCAGAGAAAAAAATCTGTATTTATTTTGCTAACTATTTTTCTAACTCTGTCTGTGTTATAATGGCATTTAAGAAGATGTTTCCATATTGCATGTAAAGCATTTTTTTAGTGCATTATTTTATGTATAATGTGTCAATGGGAAAATGTTATTAATTGAAAGTTTATCAAGATCTGCTATTTTCTTCACTGTTTTCAGGTGTATGGTGCCGTAGTCTTTTAAGTGATTATAAGGAAGCTTGTCGCGAGGCAGTTGTGGGGGCTCGGGATCGACCCCTCAAAGCTTCAGTATACCTGGGTCTTTTAGGAGGAATGTACGCCTGCTATTACACCAACCCTGATGATGGTTCCTTTGAAACCAGCCTGCTAGAAACCTCCAACCGTCTTGCTCTCTTGTCACCATGGATACGCAGTGGCACCTCAGATGGACACGTCCAGACCCTCGTGAAACTGCAAAACGAGGGCAAGCTGCGCTATGCCAGTCTGGGCATTGCCTCTTTGACTTATCACACAGACTACAACTCTGAGTCAAGCCTGTATGAGGCGCATTGTTCAGCAATCTCTGTGCCCTGGACAGAGCTGCCCAAACGTGTGCTGGATGTGGGCTTTGTGGGACGCTGGTGGGTGCTTGATCATAAAATGAAGGATTTTGATATAAATGAGGAGGAGTTCAAACATCTTCCTCCTGCTCTGGTGGCAACAGCCCCCCCGTCTCCCCAGATAACTGAAAGGAATGAAAAGCTTCATCAGGAATCGTGGAAAGCTGTGGTGATGGAGGATGAGAGCAGTGAACTAGATGGTATACAAAAAGACCTGGACATTTCTGTTAAAGGAAAGGAAAGCAACACAACATAGACAGCACAGACTTCTTGATGAACGTTAAATTTAATGCTGTATCTCACAAATGACCCCAGTGATCATGCTTGCAAGAATCAGCTGTTGATAAGAATTGAAAAGTAAAAGATGTTAGTGGGAATCATTATTATAATTTGTTTACTGTTTATGGAAGTAAGCAACATTATATTGTAGTCTGTTACTTTACTGCTAAAGTTGTGCAAATAAGTGTGACTGGTTGACTGCAAATACATTAAAACATCTGCAATGTATGCTGACCTTGTTATATATGACAGAATAGCACAACACTAAATAAACTGATCAAAAATATATCTCTTTGTCTAATTTATTTTAATAAAGTAACAATATTTTCCAATAATCCATCAAACACATATACTGTTGTATATATATACACTCACCTAAAGGATTATTAGGAACACCTGTTCAATTTCTCATTAATGCAATTATCTAATCAACCAATCACATGGCAGTTGCTTCAATGCATTTAGGGGTGTGGTCCTGGTCAAGACAATCTCCTGAACTCCAAACTGAATGTCAGAATGGGAAAGAAATGTGATTTAAGCAATTTTGAGCGTGGCATGGTTGTTGTTGCCAGACGGGCCGGTCTGAGTATTTTACAATCTGCTCAGTTACTGGGATTTTCACGCACAACCATTTCTAGGGTTTACAAAGAATGGTGTGAAAAGGGAAAAACATCCAGTATGCGGCAGTCCTGTGGGAGAAAATGCCTTGTTGATGCTAGAGGTCAGAGGAGAATGGGTCGACTGATTCAAGCTGATAGAAGAGCAACTTTGACTGAAATAACCACTCGTTACAACCGAGGTATGCAGCAAAGCATTTGTGAAGCCACAACACGCACAACCTTGAGGCGGATGGGCTACAACAGCAGAAGACCCCACCGGGTACCACTCATCTCCACTACAAATAGGAAAAAGAGGCTACAATTTGCAAGAGCTCACCAAAATTGGACAGTTGAAGACTGGAAAAATGTTGCCTGGTCTGATGAGTCTCGATTTCTGTTGAGGCATTCAGATGGTAGAGTCAGAATTTGGCGTAAACAGAATGAGAACATGGATCCATCATGCCTTGTTACCACTGTGCAGGCTGGTGGTGGTGGTGTAATGGTGTGGGGGATGTTTTCTTGGCACACTTTAGGCCCCTTAGTGCCAATTAGGCATCGTTTAAATGCCACGGCCTACCTGAGCATTGTTTCTGACCATGTCCATCCCTTTATGGCCACCATGTACCCATCCTCTGATGGCTACTTCCAGCAGGATAATGCACCATGTCACAAAGCTCGAATCATTTCAAATTGGCTTCTTGAACATGACAATGAGTTCACTGTACTAAAATGGCCCCCACAGTCACCAGATCTCAACCCAATAGAGCATCTTTGGCATGTGGTGGAACGGGAGCTTCGTGCCCTGGATGTGCATCCCACAAATCTCCATCAACTGCAAGATGCTATCCAATCAATACCAACATTTCTAAAGAATGCTTTCAGCACCTTGTTGAATCAATGCCACGTAGAATTAAATGTTTCTTGAGCACCAAATCATCATATTAGACTGATTTCTGAAGGATCATGTGACTGAAGACTGGAGTAATGATGCTGAAAATTCAGTTTTACTATTACTGGAATAGATTACATTTTAAAATATATTAAAGTAGAAAACAGTTCTTTTGAATTATAATAATATTTCACAATATTACTGGTTTTACTGTTGAGCATAGTTTCTTCGTAACTAACAAATAATATCTTTGCTGCCTTTTAAAAGGAGTTAATTATCTCCATTAATCCCATTACCTTTGACCTTCTGTTTCAATGGCTGACTTTGATTCATTTTCAAGGGAAATCCTCTTTTACATTAATCACTTTACTCTTCCTCTCTCAGGCTTGTCCTCCTCCATTAGTCTTTCGCTCGCTCCCCCATGCAGTCCTTTCTAAGATGGTTGGTATTGATTCACTGGCTCACGGAGCAGCATTCGCCTCTTTTTTTCTGATTGGTATCTCAGCTCCTGGAGAGGATTGTTCATTCTGATCGTGCAGTTCTCCTGCAATAAAGCATGTGAATGCAGAGCTGACCCGTTCATGTCAAACTAGACAAGATCATATTTTCAGTAAAAGGCCAAATAATGAAAGTAAGGGATAGTACACACTTAATGATGAAAAGCACTTAAGAAACGCTAATGAAAGTGTAGGAGCCCATTTGAAGACGTTTCTAATAATGTAACAGTGGCAGACTGCAGGGGCTTATCTGTGTGTAACTTAACCCCACTACAGTCAATGTTGAAATAATAATGTCATTAGGGTGCATTTACAAAATGCCTAACAGAAATATTGCATGTCACTAGAGACGAGTATTAATGAGAGAAGACCTATGGCTTGCTTCAGGCAGAGGCTGAACCATCCGAAATCCTAACGATCCCCTTTTAACTTCACCACTGTTATAAATGACTCTTACTGTTGTATATTGAAATGGTCACTTAGCATTATCACACTGCTGTTATCCAATCACTAAAGATTTTCAGCGGGTAGGAGGATGTTGCTTTAGCCTCGGGCAGCGGTATCTGATGTGCCTCAATCCTCATAATGTACTGAAGCACTCTGTCTGTCCATCAGGGTGTCCACAGGGACCCAGACATTGTCTGATTGCTAAAATGGAGGAGCTTTTCTAACAGTGTTGCACTTTCTGCAAGACACTCTCAGCTCAGACACACCACTGCTGCGTCCCAGTGCTTTTAAAGTGCTGTCCCTGGCCTGCCTTATTGCCTTCAAGCTCACTGAACTGAGATAACTAGGCAGTGGAAAGCAATGGAGTGGAAGGCCACCATATTTTTTCAGGTAGTGTCACTGCTGTCTTGTTTGCTTTTTTTTTTCTAGGCTAAATGATGATGGAGATGGAAAACTGTTTCTCATTCATTTTTGCTTTTGTTTTGTCTTTATATTTCATGGATCATTGGGTCTCAGTTGTCAAAAGCAATGTTCGCATTATCCCATGACACTAAAATAGCTAATACAATATTTAAAGGATAGTTCAGCCAAAAATTAAAAGTCTGTCATCATTTACTTACACTCATGTTGTTCCAAACCTAAGTGACTTTCTTTCTTCTATCTAGGGAACTCAAAAGGAGATATTCTGAATATCCCAAACTATTGACGTATATTGTGTGGACACAAAAATTGTAGCTTGTTCAAGTTACTTTGTAAAATGAGCTAAAGCAACAATTCTGTAAGCAACATTTTTATCACAACATAATTTTTTTATGTTCAGTCTGGTTAAATATGTCAATCTTTTTTTATAACTACATTAATCGTTTTTATTGACATTTAACTGGGCAGTTGAGACTGCATTAGGAGAGTATTAAGTATAATTTGATGTATTTTTCAGTAAAGAGAAAGGCTTGTTAATGTTTAATCCTCACTTACGATGGATATTTTGAAGAGTTTCTATTGTTTTAAGGTTTTGTGGTTACCATTGTGCTGAAGGAGGTTACATGATCATGGAGTCTGTTGCTTCACTCAATGAACAATAACAAGTAGTAGTAAGAAGTACCTGTAATGAGATCAGGCGCTACATACTTGCTCATCTCATGTTACATATAACAATAAATGCAATTGTCTTTTTCATGCTAACATGCTATTGCTAGTTATCATCACGGGAACTTAAATCGATTCATTTGGTTCAGCAAAACATTATTTGTTTAAATGAACTTGGTTTAGTCTTAAACAGCCCTAAACTAATTTCATGGCGTTTTCCTTTCTTTAATTAAGTTCATTGAACAAGCTTAAATGATTTTTTTTTTCTGAGTGCACCAAAGCATTTTTCTGATTATTTTATTTTATGTTCCACAGAAGAAAAAAAGTCAAACAGATTTAACACAACATGAAGGTAAGTAAATTATGACAGAATTTTCATCCCTTGTACTATGTTACAGTCTTCCTCATTCATCCTTCGATCGACTTGGATCCTCCCCCACCCTCAACAACCTGTCCTGTATTGACTATTGACTGTCACTCTATCCATACTCGGCTGCCAATGTCAGATGGATATGGTGGCTGAGGCCGATCAGTGGTCAGTGTGGAAAGGGGGAGCTTGGGTTCAGTGAGGACATGTTGGGAGGGGGCCGGGGGTCATGTGTAGGGGTGAGGGAGTCTAGCCATGGCGCTGACCTCAGTAACCACAACTCCACCACCCCCTCCCATAATGTCTGATCAATATGTCACTACAAAGGAAGAGAGTATGGAGAGCACGAGAGGGAGGAAAATGTTAGAGGCATGGCGACACAACCAGACACTGGATCCGTTAATGCTGCATCTGAAAGTAGTGTGAGTTTAGCAGTGTGTCTGTCGGGAAAATATACTTATATATATATATATACAAATAAGTGTATATGTAAATGAGTTAAAATGAGCACTTACAAAACTGGTTACTAAAGCTAAAAAAAAAAAAAAAAATATGGATAATATGTGAGAATAATCAAAACACAAATGTGAAAATTCATTAAAAAATAAATTAATAAATAAGATTGTCTGACAACAAGCGGTATACACTATTTTTAGGGTAGTGGCTCACAGAACACAAATGGTTAAGTGTCTGGCGCACAGTGAGGAAAGCATGAATGTGTGTGCATTTGTTTAAATGAGGAGAGAGAGAGAAAGAGTGATGAAAGAGAAACACGGGGGAAGGGGGGGAAGTATAAAAATATAAATGTCTGTCTGGAGTGTGAAAATGTTTGAAGATGTGAGGAAATACAGATGGAGCAGGCACCCAAAAGAGAGTGAGAAAAAAAAGAGTGCGCAAGAGAGTAGGGTGGGGATGAAGGGGGAGGGAAGGAAATGAAGAGTGAGGGAGAGAGAGAGGCAGAGGGAGAGGGGGAGGAGAAGGAAGCAGAGCGCATTCACAATTTTCATTCAAACTGACTTAGCCTATGTGTCCCGATTTGCACTCCCTCTCTCTCTACACGCATACACACACACACACACACACACACAGCAAGAGAAACACCAGACCGACTGCAGTTAAGTTAACAGCGGCTAAAGGATGGCTTCAAGAAGAGTGAGAGACCGGGACGAGAAAACCAGAGGAGGCTGGTGGAAGGGGTGAGAATAGAAAGACGTGGTATGGAATTCACAAAGAGATGTCAGGGTGGAAGGTGAGTAGAAAGAGGACGAAGAGTTTTAAAATAGAAGAGAGAAAAAGGGAGGTGAAGGAATGCAGGGGTGGAACGGCCGATCTCGACGTATGGAGGGGGGCAGAGATCGACTGGAGCCAGACTGGGTGTATGCATCTGAGAGAGTCACTGTGGTAAGTGTGTTTTTCTTCTCGAACCTCTGCCACCTCCCTAAATAAAGAGCCTGTGATCTACTGTGACTGTTTGAGCGCATGCGAGAGGACTTTTTCATTAGGATGCACTGTCATGCTGTTAGAATGTGATACAAATTTGATTTGACAAATGTGACAAGTGTTGCTTATGCGGTCAGACATCACTGCAGGACATTTTAATGTGATGTTATCCACCAAGACATGCATGAGTGTTGTGTTTGCATGTGTTTGCATGCTAGTTAAAGCTTTGGGACATGTTCGGGGCTTGTATTTTTGATTTTTTTAAGAAACATAAATGTCTTTTATTTCATTTTCACCTGCTAACTTTGACTAATAGTTGGTTGTAAACATTAGTATGGAGAGTGTAATGGTCTCCTAATGGTGGGTGTGTGTGAGCGCGTATGTTTGTGTATGCATGTGAGGTGATATCAATCCCTATGGAAGTGAATGGCAATTGGATTAAACTATTGATTTAGTCTGGAGCAGGTAGACATACACCCAGTTGGCCAGACGAGGGGGAAGGGCCATCCACATTACTGCAGACATCTTCATCAATAATCCTCTTGCACCCAAAACTAAACTAACAGCAGTGACCGGCAAAATAATGACATGTGAAGTGTTTGGTTGCTATGAATGATCAGCTTTTGCACAGATACAAACATACAGACTACCATGTGAACTTCACAAGCATGTTACAATGTGCTACTACTCAACTTTTTTCATCAAAGAAAATGTGCGGTCTGTCTTTGTGTTATGATTTTTTTTGTATTGGTTTTATGCCTGATGTCAACGTGATGTCATTTTTATTTTAAGACAACTTTTAAATTGTTGTAAAAGCCTGGATTCTTTTAATAAGTTTGTCAGATGTGCTAAAGTTTCCTAATTATGCGTTTCACACCCTAAAATCCAGTTTTAAAAGTTTCCCAGCGAACTTGTCCGGTTCACAAAACTGGCTGTGATGCCTATGAACTCATTCACCAAAGGGTCATGAGTTCAAGTCCCAAGTGGGGAGGGGGGCAGCCATGGTAGCCTTATTTTTTCTTCCAGACCCTTCCCCCTTTCTTTTCCGCATCTCACTCGGCCGTCATTTCAACGGCTGGACAAACATGAACATCAGGCCTGTTACTTTTGCCTGCTCATATAGTCAAAGATCGACCTTCACCTCATAGGCCAACAGCTGGTCCCGTTTTTTGCATATGTGGGTCTTGAGAACAGTTTCTTTGCCATTTTTGATGGCAAATAGTTATGTAACCTTCCAAAAGTCCTTTAAAACTTGCTTTCATGTTTGAGATTGCATACACACCGCACCGTCTGTTTACACGTGCATACGTGAGCGTGTTCCAAATGCATCAAGCCAAAAAACGGACGAGGCGCATTTCAGACAGCCCCTCTTTCATAGGAAATGAGACCCTTTGACCTTTGCCATTCAGTCTGTCTGGAAATTCATAGCCTGGAATCGATCAACACCCCCTTGCCCAGACATGCACTCACCACCTCCACTCTGCCCGCTCTCTCGATTCCTCCTTCCCCCTTACATTTTTCTCTTTCTCTCCAATCGGCAAACCCCTCTGTTCCCGCTCACTCTCAGCTCCTGGTCCCTTCCCCCCACGATCAGATAATAGACCCCACAGAGCTCATGCTATACTTCATGCAGCGCTGTACACCCGCTTCCCTGTGCATATAACCAGATCGCCAAAGCCTCCGATGCTCACACACAACTTCCCCTCAGCGACTGTGAGTGCACAATCTCATATGGCCCAAAAATGGATTTGTCCTGGCCAAAATATATGCTAAATATAGGCTGGGTTGGTTGCAATTTCATTGCCATATGTATTTTAAGGGCCAAGAAAACATATTCAATCTTAAAATGTACGCTGAGTAAATGAAAGATTTGTGTGTGTACGTATCTAAATGTAAATATATATATATATGTCTGCCATTTTTTTACAGTAGGGATGGGTCGTAGATTTGTAAATGTGTATTAAAGTGGTTAACATAGAGTATATGAAACTACTTGGGGTGGGAATGTAAGCAGTATCATGTGAGGTACATAACTGTGTTTATGTAAATTATTTGGTGTGCATATCTAAAAATCACACAATTCCAGGATTTCCAAAGTATATATTTCAGTCCTAGGCGAGTCTCAATGAACATTCAACGCTGTCGGTGAGTTTGCAAGTCAAAGAAACCATCGAGTGTTGAGTGTACCCTGCCTCTCGAACACACTCCGACCACACGGACCTTCTGAGTGCCAGCAACTACATGTGCGAGTCCATTTTGTTGCTGAGTTGGCCAAGATGGCTGCTGTAGTGTCTCTAAAGCTGTCCCAGCTGATCAGTGAACCGAGAGACTGTATTCTGCATCTACTGTCACAGCTCTGGGTCCTGATTCACATTCATTGCTGTCGGTGGGTTTTTATCTCTTCGACTCGCCGGACAATGAATGAGAACTATGGCTCTTCCTGCACTAATGTACACAAAAGCAGCAGTGGGTTGAAAAAATAAGTAGCCTACTGTTAATCTTTTTCACTATTCGTCATGTCACTCAACACATGTACATCATAGAAGGTCAATAAACAGGGTGTGAAATAAGAATTGGAAATCTGTTGTTGTTTTTTACTGCATGTTGTGTGAGTTAAAGGGAAAGTTCGACCAAATATGAAAATTCTGTCTTCATGTCATTCCAAACTTCTATTGAGCTTTTATTCCGTATTATGTAAAATAATTTCTCTAAATTCCAGAGAAGAAAGTCATATGGTTTGGAATGACACAAGGGTGAAAAACGTGACAGAATTATTATTTTTTGGTGAACTATCCCTACATGTTTTCTTTTCAAAAATGAATTGTATATTCCTGTTGCCAGTGGTTTGGAAGCCACAGTGTCTAAGGAAAACCCTAGAGCCAGCAAATTGGCTCACTGACCAATGTGACCCACACAGACATAGACAGTCAACATTACCCACAGCGCAGTGTTCTTCCTCGGGCAAAGTGTGCATGTAGCTAAAAATGGTCTGGTGAATCTAAAAGGTGGATCACCAGGGAAACTCTCATGACTATACAGAAGGTATAATGGTCTATTGAACTCCCCACAAGACAAAGCTTTGAATTTTCAGAATAAATAAAGGAGCTCTTGAAGAACTGTGTGCTATTATTGGGTTCTGTGCGCACAGAGAGCACAGGCTTTAATGAATGAACCCATATGTTTTGGGGTTCTGTGACATAGCTGTTCCCACACTGTGAATAAGAGCTTCACTTTACCTCCCAGCAGCAAGTCATTAGAGAACTACAGCTATGAGCAAGAGGGAATCGCAATCTTCAATCAATTACTATCACAATGGTCCTATAATCAAACAATAATACGTGTATGCTGCATGCTGTGTCACATCAGAATATAACTTATTGCTGTGTGTCTTTGACCCAGTTCATTGTGCTGGGGGTTTAATGGGGTCGGCAGCCAATTAGAGTGTGACTCCAGTAATTGGGTTTGACCGGATTGGTCCAAACTAGGCAGGGAAAGGGAGGCTGGATGGAGCAGTCAGCTGTCTGATCTGATTGAAGACTTCACTGTAATCAGCAGCACAAGACTCTCTGCTGGCCAGACTCTCCACTACCCTCACAAGACTGTTCACTACCGGTCAGAAAAATATCAAACTTACACTACTTGGTTTAATATCTGGATCTATGTATTGTTGTTCCGGTCCCTCTCTGAGTGTTTGTCTGGGTTACCAAACAGCTTTAACTCACAAGCTCAAAATGCAGCTGCAGAAACCATTCAATACGTCACTCCAAAGTTACAGAGCACTGACATTTTTGCTCCTTTGAAATTTGCCGAAATGCACTGGTAAAAAACTGATTAAAACCAGCCTCTAAAAAGCCTACAAAAGAGATTTTGTTTGTAATTGTATTTCACCCCTAATGTGCTTGAATGGTATTACAATTTTTTTTTTAAATATTATTTTTATATATTATATTATATATTATTTATATTTATTTATAAAAAATGATCTTTATATTTTTTATATTATGCTATTTTATTATGTCTAAATGTCATTATAAATATACTGTATTATATGTTTTGCTTAATTAAAAAAAAATCAGCAGAAGCATATTTCACAAAGACTTTGTTATAACAGCTATAACCAATATGAATGATGATATATAGCAATCTTTTGATTCCTTGCTAGTGCCCAAATTCATGTTAAATGTATGCTCATTCCTTATAGAGGGAATAGAATGAGACACACGCATCAATATAAAATACTTTCACATGTTAATATCTCTCCCCGCCACATACAAACATAGCACTCTTTGTCTTTTTTCATATCTCCGTGTTGTGTACAATCTGCACTAGTTATTATTATATCATTTCTGTCCTCTCTGCCAGTCTCCAGGCCATGGGTTACCTCTGCTTTCACCCACACACTGCTCCATTTCCTGGGTCAATGCCGCTATCAACCTGAGAGCATTAGACACTTGAAAGAGAGGTGAAGAGAGGTCAGAGACACTTTGTCTTGTCATCACACACATCCATATCTCAGATAATGTCAAAAAGTACTTGGACTGTACTCCTTTTCTGGTGTTCCACTTATTAGTAAGAGCTAACACAGTAGGGAGTACACAAAGACTATCAGAGCTTATTGTGATTAAAAAAGTTTACATTTAGAGGACACGTCGCAAAGTCTGTGAACTTTTCTGAACAAAGATAATACTATGTATTATCTTTAAACTGTAGTTTTTGGACTACAGTCCAAAAACATTGAGAGCACACAGTCTATGGCTGTGACTTGGTTTCAACCACTGAGAGGGGCAATGACAGTACGGGGCTCGAGGAATTTGAGCCTCCTGTGAATTCTAGCTGCAAATCCTCTCGGCCACCCCATATAGAAACATGTCAACAACAAGAGACTGTCTAAAATTGGAGCCATCATTTCAACTTAGCACACGGTGAGAGTAAAGCCAGAAAACAATAAACATTCATGACATGGTTTCATGGTGACTGAGCAGCACATGAAAGCGTAAGAGAGACTGAGAGAAAGCACAAAAAGCGGGTCACTCTTTAAACTATGCGAACACAAAAAAACAGTTTTTGAAAAGGCGATTGGAAACATTTCAAGAGACTGTGCTGCTCTGACACAAAGCTTCTGCAATTTTGAGCAATACACTGAGGCACAATCGCACACAGTCGGATGATAGATTTGTATTCATTATCATGGCAACAAGAGTCCTGGCGAAGAGAGAAAGAAATTGAGAGCGCGATCTGGGCAGGCCTGCAGGGCTGTTACTTCTGTCTGCGCTGATGATGAACAGTCACTCGGTCATCCCCAGTCTGCACACGCACCAGAGACCTGCATCACAACACGGTGCGGGCATCCATCGCAGGCACGCAGTCATAATTCATCCCGCTGGCAGCTTGCAGGGGTCAATGCAACATAAAGTGCCGCACATGAGAGGAACACAAAGGAAACATTCTGTGATGGCTGGAAGATGTGCAATAGAAATAAACTCTCTCTTCACTTCTCAGGGAACACCCAATTTTGTCTTGCGGTTGAAAGATGAGAACTGTTCACTGCTTTAAAATGCAGATGTATGGGCAGAGCAAGTAGAAATATAGAAGGTATTTAATCACAGAGATAAGACGGGGACCTTCCCATAAACAAACAAATAGCTTTTATGAAAATCATGATCTTAATTAATCATTACAATCCTCTGAATCAATCTAAAGCAGATTTATTATTTCTATACAGTGGCACTTCAGCTAAAGTAAAGAAGTTACAAAAGCAATGACCAAAAATTCAAACGATTCTGTTTGTAATATAACTTAACACTAGTATTTTTGACTGGTGTTTTAGTTTAGTTATATATGAAACGTTTCAATTTTACTTTCTAAACGTTCTAGTTTCTACATTACTAAAGAAAACCCTGAACATAAAAGGAGAAAATGCTCTGAGAGGATGAAACAGTTAGCGCTACACCCAACCTGATCTCATGAGAAAACATAAATACAATGTTCTGTCAGGAAACTAGATGGCGCAGGCTGAAAGGTCCTTAACTCAATCTGCTGGCAATCACATTGTTCTCTAAAGGGTACAGCTGATGTATCAGTAGCCAATGAGCTCGCTGCTCAACCTTCAAATACTCGGTCAGCATTTGCTGTAGCAGTTGCAACGCTTTCAGAAACCCCTCACCTTCCCCAGCTCCACCTGTATAGATCTGCTACGGGTAATTCATGTACGGTATATTGTACAGAAGCAGCATGTCTTACTTGCTCACAGCAGCGTGTCGTGTATGTATTGGCAGTAGCAAGTCCTGTACTTGCTCTGCAGCATGCAGCAATAACCAGCAGCAGCGTAGCAGATCTATTCCACCAAGACCAAACATATCATATCCATTATCATGTCAAACACTCCGAGAGTTGTCATGACAGAACTACATTTTCGTGATTTGCACGAAAACATAGAAAAAAGTTAAAAAACACTTTAAAATACGGGTGCACTAATATCCATTAATTCATGCTTAACTAATAAACAGATAATTGAAATCCATGGTTTAGTGTGGATGTCAAAACCAAAATGACATTAACAATTAGTTAAGAGCCATGTTAAGTAATAACATAATGATACATTTGCAAATCATTAGCTAGTGATGAATTAAAGGAGACAACTGGAAGTTGAAGTTCAATATTCGTTCAATAGTTTTTGCTGTGGTGTACCTTCCTTGGTGTCAATTGAATGAAAAATGTTCGAAATTTGTCAAGCCACCAAGATTTTCATTAAAAAAATTATAATTTGAATGAAACATTGCAGTATTTAATGTATTTAAATTGAATAAGCCAAGAAACTGGGATTTGCCTTTTGATAACTGTACATGCTATGATTAGGCTCATTATAGGTTACATTACCTTAGTCCTTCTTTATCTCAGTTTCAGTAGAGTGTAGTATCATTAACCAGCCTTGAAGCGCACCTGCAGGTGTTTACCTGTAGACAATTAGTCTCAAACTGAATGTCTTCACAAAGCTTCTGTCAGGAGCTTCACTGTTTATGTGTCACCTTTCCCTATCATTACAGGGGAAATTAAAGCCCCTGTGGCATGCATAGTGGGGGAGAGGGACCCTTCATGCTGAAAAGCAAGTACTTATCTCCTTGAGAGAAAATTACATGTTTGCCGCTTTCCCTATTGTTGGGAAAAGCCTGAGTATTTAGGGTTTAGATCTCAATACATTTTTATTTCAAGTCTCTATTGTGATAAGGTGCAGTGTGATCATAATAAGAATGTGTCAGGTTTTCCTATAAAGAGGCTCAAAGGGGTAAAAAGAGAGAGAGAGAGAGAGAGAGAGAGAGAGAGAGAGAGAGAGAGAGAGAGAGAGAGAGAGAGAGAGAGAGAGAGAGAGAGAGAGAGAGAGAGAGAGAGAGAGAGAGAGAGAGAGAGAGAGAGAGAGAGATAGAGAGAATAAAAGACTTGGGGCTTGAACACAATACTGATTTTATGGTTGTTACAAACCTTAAATCTTAAAGTTATGGATTTTGCATAAAGTGCATATTGAACCATGCCATTCCAGCTCATTATAATAAATGTTTCTACTGTAGTCTAATTATGTATAGTAGGCCTATGTCCTCAAGCAGGATTAAATAAAAAGAGAGAGAGGGCAAGACTTCATACACTAAACCGATCTAAACCCGCTATATCAGCCACACACTATAAATATAATGGGGCTGCAGTTTTGCCTGATTCACGGTAAGCTCTCTTATTAGTCTTGATTGATTGTGCTATTACTTTGATAATGCTGTATTATGGGCCTGAGAAACATCTCTGCAATTATATATGAATATATTATGCAAGGATATGGTCACGATTGCAAAATAAACCCCAACCTGGGTGGCGATCAGGACTTCCGCAAGTAGTCCACAGTGTTTCAACTGGTAAGTCGCAAGACCGCGGAGTGTGCAGTGAAAGAAACAACAACAATGTAATTCTGTTTTTCTTATGCCAGACTTTAATTTTGAAAGCCGTGCGTAAAAGCCGTTGACACTTTTGTCAGACAAAGTTTAAGTAAAGAGTGCCTGAGAAAAACGTGTAGTTGATTCATCCTAATTTGCGGTCGGATGAGATGTTGTCAGGCTTTATGTCAGTTTCATTGGCCTATTTTATTCTTAAGTTTTTTTCGTAACTTACGAAATAAAACTTTTCTCACCTCTGAAAAAAAGCGAACTTTCCTGTCCTCTCAGCCGTATATTGTGTTCGCGGCGCGCACTCTTCCATGCGGAAATGCGGTGTCCTGACATTTCATCCTACCCGTCAGATTGTCATACCAGGCCTCACTGCGCATGCGCACTTCAATATTTATTTATTTTACAAAATATTGGCATTGTTTTAAGGGTAGGGGTAGGTATGATATCAATAAAGCCTCAAACCTCATGGATATGATGGTAGAACAATCTGATAGCATTTTTCGCTGTCAAATTGTGCTGCTACCTACTGTTTTAATGGAGGGAGCAAAAATCTGGTAGCTGCACGGTATCACTTCATTATAAATAAAGCAAAAAAGATATTATGAGCATGCAACATGTTGTTAATTAGTAAGTCATGAAATTACCAAAAAGTGTCAATAAATTACGTAACTTGTACTTTGTGTGATAGATGGAAAGGATTTGCATGCTGGTGATGTTTATTCTATTCATCAGGAGCAGTTTCGATAATGTATGCATGTGTGTGTGTGTGTGTGTGTGTGTATGTGGCCTGGTAAAAAATGCATAATCCCTCTGTATTTTAATTGAACAGTCCTTATTCAATTCTTCAATTAAAATATGTAAGGATTAGGCCTATTCAATTAAATTTGATTATTATTTCAATTGCGTAAATCTTAAAAAGGCCTACATTGTTTTTTGAGTGTAATTCACTTTCTGTGCATTTGTGAATTGTAGCACTGTGTATTTGTACATCTTCTACAAAATTATAAATAAAGAATGTGCATTGGGTGTGTTTTACTTTTTCATGTTTGTATAGCTACAATTTATCGGTGCTTTAAACTAATCGTTATAGGCCTATGCCATTCCATCGATGTTGGACAATACTTTCGTGTTTTGTAGGCTGCATGCAACTTGGCTATTTTTATAACTCAAACAAAATCTCGTAATTACAACTTTGTGAATGCAATCTTTTTCCGACATTACTTGAATGCACTTATACCAGCGTCATCACTGGATGATGGTGAATAGGGCAATATTAAATATATGATGGGCTATATACGTTTTTGTGACTTAGGACAAAACAAGTTGCTAAAAGCTCAATCTAAACCCTCAAGGCAATCAATTGTAATCGATTATACTCGATGAACACACTGTTAGACCTTTCAAGGGGTTTTACAGTAACTTACTGTAATTAAGATTTACAGTACCATTACTGTATTTCACAGTAACTACATGGTACTGTAATTGTGTAACACAGTGCATTACTGTAAAAACCAAGCTAATCAGTACACTACTGTAATTATTTTTATTTGTACTAAATATAAATTAGATTTCATAATTTTGATATATAATTTAATTTTTAACCTACATAAGTACTACTGACATACAAATCAATTAGACAAAATTACCATTTTTTAATTTATTTAAAACATTTCATATATATCACAAAATAAAGTCTGCCAATGCTGGAAATGTGTTACATTTTTACACATTAAAGGATTAGTTCACCTCAAAATGAAAATGTCCTAATAATTTACTCACCCCAATGCCATCCAAGATATCCATGTCTTTCTTTCCTCAGTGGAAGAGAAAATAAGTTTTTTGAGGAAAACATTTCTGGATTTTTCTTCGAATAATGGACTTCAATGGCAACCAATGTTTTAAAGTCCAAATCAATGCAGTTTCAAAGGTCTTTGAAGTGCTTCAACGGGCTGTGCACGATCGCAGCTGAGGAAGAGGGTCTTATCTAGCGAAACGATAGGTCATTTGAAAAAATATATATGTATAATTGCATTGTAAGAAAAGTATAATTACATTGTAATAAACGTATAATTACAGTGTATTAAATGTATAATTACATTGTAAGAAATGTATAATAAGACTGTAACAAATGTAGGCTATAATTACATTTTTTACACTACTTTTTTCAAAAAGAATCGCTACTTTTTCGAAAGTGAATTGATACTTTTTCAAAGGTGAATCGCTACTTTTTCAAAAATGAATCAGTACTTTTTCAAAAATAATCGCTACTTTTTAAAAAAGAATCACTACTTTTTCCAAAAAGAATCGCTACTTTTTCACAAATAATCGCTACTTTTTCCAAAAAGAATAATGTAACAAAATAATAATGTAACAAATGTATAATAATAATGTAAAAAAAAATTATAATAACACTGTAATAAATGTATAATTATATTGTAATAAACGTATAATAACACTAATGTATAATTACATTGTAATAAACCTATAATTACATTGTAATAAATGTTTAATAACACTAATGTATAAATACATTGTAATAAATGTATGATAACACTGTAATGACTGTATAATTAGATTGTAATAAACGTATAATTACGTTGTAATAAATGTATAATAAGACTGTAACAAATGTATAATTACTTTTTTACACTACTTTTTTCAAAAATCGCTACTTTTTTCAAAAAGATAATGTATAATAATAATAATATAACAAATGTATAATAACACTGTAATAAATGTTTAAATAAATGTAAAAAAACACCGTAATGTATAATTACATTGTAATAAATGCATAACACTGTAATAACCTATAATTACATCGTAATAAATGTATATAAAGACTGTAACAAATGTATAATAAAAAAAATGTACACTACTTTTTCAAAAAGAATCGCTACTTTTTAAAAAAAATAATGTAACAAAATAATTTAACAAATTTGTAATAATAATAATGTAACAAATGTATAATAACACTGTAATAAATGTATAACTACATTGTAATAAACGTATAATTACAGTGTAATAAACGTTAAACAACACTAATGTATAATTACATTGTAATAAACGTATGATTACATTGTAATAAATGTATAATAACACTGTATAAAATTTATAATTACATTTTTTACACTACTTTTAAAAAAAGATTCACTACTTTTTTCAAAAAGAATAATGTAACAAAATAATAATGTAACAAATGTATAAAAATAATAATGTAACAAATGTATAATAACACTGTAATGTATAATTACATTGTAATAAATATATAATAACACTGTAATTTATAATTACATTGTAATTAACGTATAATTACAGTGTAATAAACGTGTAATAACACTAATGTATAATTACATTGTAATAAACTTATAATTACGTTGTAATAAATGTATAAAAACACTGTAAACAATGTATAATTACATTGTAATAAACGTATAATTACATTGTAAAAAATGTATAATAACAACCTTGAAAAGAATCGCTACATTTCTCGAAAAGAATCGCTACTTTTTTACTTCAGAAGTAAACAGTGTAGCTGACTTAATGTTGAGCTGACAGAATATTATATTTTCATACATTATGACGTTAATGTAAACTAAGCGTTGCTCTTTGATGTATTTTAACTGGACAATTCAATAATCTAACAAAGTCTGTAAAATAAAACGTTAGCGCAGTTTATCGTGGTAAAGTTCGTTACCGCCATGGTGACGAGTAAGTTAGGCCTAAACTGGGGTGCACAAACCTGTCAACACACACAGAATGTTTTTGTTTTTTTACCTTGCTTGCTGGTCTCTCTCTCGGTGAAGTGAATGCCGTCTCTACCCCGGGCCAGACACGAACGGCGCAATCCAACAAAAGAAAGTCAGAACCCCGTGATATTACACTGGATGCTCCGGCGAGACACGACAAATCCCAGACAGTAGTGATGCCCCGTTATATTTCTAACGTATGGTACTCCGAGTCCAAGCGCTCGCGCTATTTCTGACAAGGGACAAACAGGTTTGCATTTTGCATTAATGGTCCGTTTACTTCAATGTGTCCAATATAGAAAGCCTCTGACTGTTATAGTGTTGTAGACAAGCGGTGTAAGCCACAAATTAGGAAATAAAAAGCACGATGGAATGGTGCCAGAGAGGCCATTAAGTCAAATACAGTAGTATACTGCAAATTTAAAAAATACAGTAAGTCTCTTTGACGTCACAGAAAATTCCCATGATACAATGAGAATCACAGTTATAAAGAGAAATAGCAGTATAATACTGGGTGATTTAAAGTAAATAACTGTAGAAATTACAGAAAAGTCTAACAGCATGGCGTTGACGATTCAGTGAATGCCTTGGAAATCTCTTATCTGGCACAGGAATCACAGATCCGATCGGAAAGGAAATATAATTGTTGTGGTTGTATATTGCGTTCCCCCCCTTTGTAACCCATTTCTTAAAAGAGAAAATAATAAGACGGTGAAGAGGATATTCATCTTCTTGACACTGAATGAGCCATAGCGTTAAACAACAAATCCACCAGGCAGAAGAGGCCCATCTGATCGTGAGTTTAGTCAACCCTGACAACACCCCGCCAACCACAGTCTGTTTGTGTTGGTTCTGCTGTCACAAAGATTCAGTTTCCAATTCTAAGAAATGTCAAAAACATTCAGAGTCACCACTCATTCACATATAGCTCAATATGATCTATTACATTAACACAATGCCATTCATGATGAAAAGCTCTTAGACACAAATGTGATCTCTCCAGGTCAACTGTGATTTATAGTTGGCTATAGATTAAACATTTCCATAGACTGGAAGTGAATTAGCTATTGATCCTTTATTGGTCTGGGTCACGTAGTGCAGAATGTGATTTGCGAAGTGTGGAGTTTTGGCTGGTTAAAGAAATTAAATTGTTGTATCTTATTAAGGTTAATAAGGGACTGATGTAGATGACTTTGCTCAGATTCCGACCAACATGTGCTTTTGCTAGCTTTCATAATATGCAGCCTATGACAGGCGTTTTGTTCTTCCTGGGTTTTTTTTTTGTACGTAATAAACTTGTGAACCTCGCATTTGAATGCCACACTAGGAGAATTTAAACTGGCTGCTGTCCAAACTAAACAGACGGGAGACATGGCATTATACCTGACAGCCAAGGTACCACCTGTTTGTCACGGCCAGCACAAATACTCCCACCCATTTCATCCTCCCGTTCTCTCTCTTTTCCTCTCTGTCTCTCCCCTGTAGCTTTTGGCTTTCGTTCTGGATGGGCATCTTGGAGCATCTGTGCCTGCCTGAGGCACTGGACTGTGGTAGATGTGGGTCAGAGCTGTAAATCCTGTGTGGTCTTGTACCAAACAGCCATTGTAACTTCAGGAGACACAGCAAAGTCATGCCAAGTGTTGCTGATGGATTGGAAAAGCAGCATGCAAAATAATAAAGTCAATAATGAAGGTGATAAGTCAACATAATGGTTTGCCTGGAACTTAGCCCTCCCTTTTCTAAATGAAATCCAAAGCGGAGGCATCCAAGTGAGGAAATTCCAGTTCATTGCCGCCACCTCCTGGTCAGAGTCTAAAAATACATTTTTAGACACTTCACTGATATTATAATACAAAATGTCTTAGATGTGTACTTTTTCCTGATGAAAAAAAAAAAATCAAGATCAAGTAGCTTCCTTAAATGCTGCTGGACAGCCAATCTTGTAATTCAGAAGCACTGGATCTCTATTTGAGCTTCTTAAAAGAGCACTTGGCATTGTAAAAAGGGAGGGCTGTGGGAACAGAGTGTGTGAAGAGCCTGCAGTTGAAACAGTCTCTCACCCACTCATGCTGAGGAGCTTTGAGGGCCGAGGGCTGTTAAATGAGGAGGGAGATAATGAGAGAGAGGCAGCAGCATGGTAATCAGCAGGCCTCGATTTCCTCACTGATGCTCCAGATTAGCCCAGCCTCACAGGCTCCCTTAGGCATGTTTCATCTCCTCTCTCCCCTCAGAGAACACTTTGGATGAAAGGCAGAACTTCTCCATCCAGTCTGCTTACGAAAACCCTGCTGAGGCTACTGTGCAAAACTCTGTTGATAATCAAGGGGGATTTTTTTTCTTCTCAATTCATTATCTTTTCCATTGCTCTCGGGTCCATTAGCTACAATTTAGGCTCTATTTTTTTATGTAGCATTTTCCCTGTGTTGTATGTATTCAAATACACACCATTGATTTTTACGTCTATTTTCCACAGTCTTACAGAATTCAGAAGAAAATCAGGTTTTTTTATTACTATTTACTGGAGTTTTGGTGTATAGGATCAGCCACAAGTTGGCATTGAAAAATACTGCAATAAAAACAGAAATATTGTGAAATATTATTGCAATTTAAAATAATATTATTTAAAAACTTTTTAAAGATTAATATATTTTAAATTGTAATTGTAATATAATTGTTGCAATATATGTTCAATTATAATTTATTCCTGTGATGTCAACGCTGAATTTTCAGCATCATTACTCCAGTCTTCAGTGTCACATGACCCTTCAGAAATCATTATAATATGCTGAATCGTTGCTCAAGAAACATTTCTTATTATTATCAATGTTGAAAACAGTTGTGCAGCTAAATATTTTTTTTGTGGAAACCATGATAGAACAGCATTTATTTGAAACAGAAATTTGTAACAATGTGAAAGTCTGCTGACTAAAAGTATTAATTTCTTCCCCCGTAAAAAAATAATGACCCCCAACTTTTTTTTTAAGCTGTGACATTACACTTGAGGTTTGTTGATATAAAATTGCTTGAAATTGTTAATGCCATTAATTCAGCTAAAGCTCCCCCACAAAATTGTCTCAAAATAATTAGTCACAAACTGAGGATAAGATTTTACAGAAAATCCAGAAATTTTGAACTGTTAGATCCACCTTGTGGCCAATTATGTAATAGCTATTACCATCCCAGTGCAGTTCTTCATTTCTTTGTAAATATGTACTGATTGTGGACAATTATCACTTTTGGTTTGTTTTTGAACAATTTGGCTAATTTAGAGGCAGTAAACAGCAAACAGACCAATTTTACGCTCTGAGAGGAGGATGAGATACATGCAAAGTAGCTATTATTTTAATCTTTGAATGTGGTCAGGGATCACCTGATTTGTGCATAAGTGAGTGACATCATTTTGACCACATTAAACAGCTTCAGTTTGTCTCTGCCATAAGGCTCAGGCAATTTTTGAGCTCCACAGCACTGTCTCTTAATTTGTGTTTTACTGTATATTTCAGACTGTAAAGTATGATTGTAAATATATATATCTTAGTCTCTCCTTTTTTATGGATACTAGGAGAATGTTGTCCAGATCCCTGAAATGAAGAAGTTCACTAAAGTCCTGCATATCAGTATAGCCAACTCATTGAGCCCAGGGGAGAGAGGAAGCCCACCCATACATTTTTAAAAAATATAAATATTATGGCCCCAGACTGTTTGTTCAGTCTGCGTGTGTCTCCGCTCACATATCCAGTGCCAGTGGAGGTTGCCCTGGATACACGCTAAAGGGAACAGACAAAATCATCTCTGCCTGCAAAGCACTATGGGACACATTATATTTAATGTCCCTTTGTCTTTTGATGTGACTGAGTGTTCTATCTGGACGACAGTGGTGATGATGTAACCATGACACATTAAAAAATAACTGGAGTGTAGTATGAAGTCCCTCAAATGGTTTTGTGGGAGTCTGGAGTGTGATTGAGAGAAATCATTTTTCATGGCCAGAAAACCTTCCAGTGCACTGTAAACAATTATGATCAATAAGTTATGACAACATATGTTTTTACAATTCTTTAAGTCATCAAAATAAGATAACATTAAGTCAGTTTAATGTGATTAAGTTGAAATTACTTAAATATCCAAGTTGATAATACTTAAAAATGTAAGGCAGAAACTGTTTTTTTTTACAGTGCAGGGGATTATACTTGAAGTCTACCTTTGTACTTTCTCCTTTCAACAGCACAATAAACTAATCGTTTGTAAACGAGAGCTTAGTATGGCTCAGAAATACACAGCACAAAACACCCCCTCCCTATTGTTTAGTTTTAAAGCATTGCTGTTTGTGACAGGTTCATGAGGTGGCTGGATGGTCGATTGTTGTCTATAGTGAACTAGACTGTAAATGACCAAATTTAAAAGCAGAGCTATTGACTCCTTGCCATTCACACTGCACAATCAATTATGACAGAAGTTTAAGCGGCCTGTAAGGACCATTAGTCCATTATACGTTTTACATGATAATAATTGAATCCAGTACATCATGTCTAACCTTATTGTTGCTATTTGACATGAAATATAATAGTAATAAAAATATTAGTATTATAAACACAAATTACATAACATCAATAAAATGGTCAATTATATTTCTAACAGTCACTCTTTGATTGAGGTTGACATCCTCATCGTCATGACAAAATCCTCCACAGGGTACTTCCTTCTAATCTTGAACTATCCTTCAAGTGTTGACTCAGCAGTTTCCATTTATCTCATAGCATCACTAAAGAGGATGTACGCCGTCATGCACCCTAAGCACACTATTCAGCAAAGCATGTTGTGCGTTTAAACTGTTCAAAAACAGCTTGCCTGATACAAGACAAAAAAAGTTGTAATTGTTCATTGTATAAAAATGCAGATCAATGCCATTAGATTGTACTTTTGTTCTGTTTTGTTAGATGATTGCTCTGACACAGAATTAGGACAGTTCCAGGGTTTTCAATCAAAGGATGGATGGAACCTTTTCATATTTCTGGGGTTCTCAGAAGCGGAAGTCATTATAGCTGGTTAAACTTCTATAGTGAAATCAAATAGGTATAGGTATTTATGCGTTCCCATTTACCCCAACAGCCCAAAAAACACCATATAGCATTTCTAGGTGAACGTGATTTCATCAAATATATGTTCCTGGATCAACATCTTGGGACAGTGGGGACAGTTGCAATATGGCTTATTTCTCCAATCAGGACCTGGAACCCCTGGAAGAAAGCAGCCACATGTGATCATTCCTTCTGCAAAAAAGAAATTTTGTGTTAAAAAAGACATTTTTTATGATCAGATATTTTTTCATGTCTAAACTGTTTGCGTGAAGCATTATAAAGACTTATCATTTTAGTAAGTGTTTTCTAAGCTTCTAAAAGGCATAGCATGTGTCAAAGCTATTGTGTCAAGCTAACATAGCAAGTTTGATCAGTGTACAGTTGCAACATGCACTTCAAATGTATTGTAATAATTTACCAAAACCTGGTTGTTACTTGGATTTCTTTTTATTTTCTTAACAAGTCTTTGGGCCCTATTTTAACGATCTGAAGCGCAAGTAACTTTGTGGGCGGGTCTTGGGCGCTGTTGCTATATTACCGGCGGGATAAATGACTCTTGCGCCCGACGCAAGTTTAAAAGGGGTTGGTCTGAAATAGCTTCATTATTCATAGGTGTGGTTTGGGCGTAACGTGAAATAAACCAATCAGAGCGTCATCTCACATTCCCTTTAAGAGCAGGTGCGCATGTTGCATGGCGGATTTACCAGGCGCGCGCCAGGAGACCGACGTTCTTGTCAGGGCAGTGAAAGACAGAGAAGTGACGTTGTATAGGGATGGGAGATTTTTTTTTTCCTGGTTCTTGACCGACAAACTAATTTGTCAGATGTCCTTATATAGCCTACATATGTGTCTTGCCACTATTGGGCAAACAGGTCCGATCAGTCATTACTACAATTAGCCTGAAAATTTTGGGTAAATGTGTAAGCTATTAGGCCTAGGCTACAATTTTTTACATCTTCATGGACACCACAATGATTTCCCTCATGTGTTAATATTTTTCCTAGTTATAATGTATGATTTGCAAAAATAAAAACTGCTGCATCTGTGTTGATGAGAGAATCAAAGTGTATGCGCGTTGTGCACCCGATACATTAGGGCCAAGCATGCGCGCTTAAAATAGCATTATGAACAACGCGCAACGCGCCACTGACTTTAGGTTTTCTCTAGTCAGAGGCGGAATTGTTTTCTGGAACTGCAAAACAGCACTAGGAAATGTTTGCAGGGAACTACACTAACATTTTCCACTGGTGGCACATGCGCTACTTACTTTTTCAGTTACTAGCGCAAAACATGATTTGGTCGCACAAATTATTTATAGTAAGCTACTCTGGATAATAATGACCAATAATGAAACTGTATTGCATACAGATGTGCTTTTTATTTTACTTGCCATCTTTTAAACCAAATGCCTTCTTGTTTTCTTTAAAATTGGTTGGGATAGATTTACTGCAATAGAAAATACAGTAGGCCTACACAATAAAGTGCTAAATGAATTTCTTTTGGATTTCAACATGCTATTGCAGGCACAGATGGGTAGACTTCTGAACTCTTAAGGAAAAATAAAATAAATATAATCCACTTCGCGTGCTTCATATTGTCATAGTGAAGCTTCAATGATTTGTGTTTGAATTGTTTTGACGCAGTTACAAATTTGGACAGTCCTGAAGGCCCACAGAATTTACAGTAGGGCTGCACGATATTGGTAAAAAATGACATTGCGATATTTGATTTTTCTGTGATATATATTGCGATATAAAAACAATTTCAAACAAAAAGCTCTATTTGGAAAGAATGAATCATTCTAGAATGACTGGGGTGGTTTTGTCATGGAGTAAATCCACATAGAAACTAATATTAATAGAATGTTTTAATGTAGTTAACTAGACTTTAATAAATGGAACCTTATTGTAAAGTGTTTCTGATTTATGTCTCTTGAGTTCAGTGTTGGCCAGATCAGTTGTTTTAACCATTCATTAAAGTGAATCGGTTCAAAGGAGTCATATTAGTTCGCGAATCGGACGTGTCATTAACGGACCACGGAACACGTTGTGTGATTATCCAGGCAGTTTAGGACATCGCACAAGATTTGTCTCACTCTCAACACAGAAAACATTTCATCACTAGATAGATTTTTTTGTTTTGTTTATTGAAAGTGTGGTTTATGTCATATTTGTGTGGAAAGCTTTTCAGAGAAGATGAGGCAAAGTTATTTTAGCACAATTCACAACCAGTGGTAGTTCAGGAAAAAAATACCATCGTGTATTCTCAAAGATATTCAGTCAACTCATTAATATGAGCGAGGGCGGGAGAGAGAGCAAGACAGTGTGAAGACGGCGAGAGAGTGCGCGCGCGCGGCTTTCACTCTCTCTCGTTCTCTCAGTTAAACAAGCGCGAAGCCAACTTGATGTGTTGAATGCTCAGAGAACGTTATAAAACGTATTCTTAAAATACACATTTCTGTTTTAATAAATGCTCATAGTAAATCATAGCATATTGCCTAAAACATATAGGTACAAAAATAATCAAACGGTGTACGCTGATACATTTACGACCCATTAAAAATTAGGGTCGCAATGGCATTTCAAAAGGTCGCATATGCGACCATTTTGGTCGCAGTGTAGTTCCCTGGTTTGCGTCGAAACACGCCTCCCTTTTGCGCCGACCCGCCCAGGGAGCGGAAGTTCATTTCCTAGTTTACCGACGTGTGTCTGTGGAGGGAAAAGCCCGCTTTGCGCGGGTGCAAAATAGGAATGATACATGCGTCAGTGTACAAAGTCATTTGTGCCGGGTGCAAGATAGGGCCCTTTGTCTTTATATAGACCCTGTCTGTACACAAGTAAAATAAATACATTTGAAAATGATGTTAAAGAATTATTTTATTAGGATAGGCCTATGTTAATGAATGTTGTAGCCGTCCCCTATGAGGTCAGTTGCAACATCTGACTTTATCTATTCAAGTATAATTGTACATGTATTATCATATCGTTAGCATAATTGCCTAAGTCATTTTGTGTTTTTTCTTGTTTTTCAAAGACATTGAAATATGACTTAGGCAATTATGCTATGATGGCTGAGGCTAAGGATATGCACACATGTAGTAGCTGACAGATGTGGGTAGCAGAGCCGGCGCCAGCCGAGCGCTGATGAGGGGGCGTCTGAAATACCGAGAGGGGGCGTTCACATTAACGCACGTCACCACTTTTTGCCAGGGTCGATATTCTCCCCACCACTTTTTAAAACATCTTCGCGGCACGGATGTACCAATACAAATTAATAAAACATCTCCAGTTAACTAGCAGAGGATTCATTTTGTTCGTTTGTCAAATTAGAGTCGTTCAAGCGCTGAAATGTGTTGCTTTTTAAATCAAGTGATCAAAGTGCTCGTTGCCGCTGCGATCAGTGAAGCGGAGTGTTGTCTTGTGGCTCGCGCAGTTTTCACACTGACGCACGCGCGCTTCAATCTATCGCTGTTGCGGGGAGACTCTATTCGTTATAGTGAAATCACAAAATAAAATGCACACGAACTGTCCCTGCTTGATATAGACTGTTATAGACGATTGATAAGACGTTTTGATGAGAGAGAAAAAAAATATTTTGCTAAAAAGGCTTAGCCTTCCCCTGGCCATGGACTTGATATGCAATTCGAGTGAAATTTTCTCCCTCAAAAGCAGCCTGACTGCGTCTACTAGTTGCTTTTATAAAGAAATGCTGCACATAATTGCTGGTCTAGGATCAGTTTCCTCCACTCCATAACCAAATGATAAGCGCGACTGGGCTGGCTCAGCTGTGGTCTGTGGAAAACGATGTAAACTGCATGCCGTGCGCACGCGCAGAGATAATTCATGCGCGTGCAATTCATTTTATGCAGGAGTTATGCACGTTTTTTTCGATAAACAATTTTTAAATGAATGAAAGCAATATATTTTTTAAATTGCAGGATTTATGCATTTTTTTCGATAAACAATTTTTAAATAAGTGAAAGCAATATAATTTATAAATGGCAATGTTTTTATTAAATTGTGATCACTTTAAATACAAATTCATTCATTTGCACGTTGTGTCCGAGCCCGGCCCGACACATTAACTGTAATTATGAGCCCGAGCCCGATTTAAACCCGACGATTTTTTAATACGTGGGTCGTTATAACTGACGTTCTCAACTACTTTCTATGTTACTTTCCCTCGCCCGCAACATTAATGTTTTGTCCCGCTCCTGCCCACAAATAGACTTTTTTTCTGTACCTCCAAAATACAAATAGGCCTACTACGTGTCGCCATCATACACATCAGCATAAATGCTCCTGATAAATTTGTTACTAAAGCATTAACTTTAAAGATTGTTATTGCTTGTTATTAAAGCACATAGCCTAGTTGTTCTTGTGGCTTTTCTGCAACAGATGAATAAAATGTATTAGTTTTTATATGTTTTAATCATAAATATTTATAGTTTGCGGGAGTCCCGCGATTCGCACACATAGTGATGTGAATTACCGCCCGCGCCCACGCTCGGCCATCAAATCTAGTCCCGCGCCGCACTCGTTGGGAGTGCACGTCTTTAGATCAAGGGCCCGGCCCGGCGTCGAGGATAGTGACGGGAAATATCGTCGGTTCGGGTCAAGTTCGGGCTTGGGCAGAGAATCTAAGCTCTATCAGTGACATAACAACAAGGGAATCATCAACGCATGATGCCATGTCTAAACGCAGGATTTTGCTGCATTAGGTAAGGCAATGTGTATTTATATTGGCTGCCAGGCATACAGTAGCCTACTGCTTGCTTTTTTTGCTCAAATTAACAGTTTGTAAACGTATAGTTGCGGCTTGCGCTAATAACAAATTAGTTAACGGGAGCGTTTATGGACGTTTAAGTTGTTGCTAGGCGACGTTGGTTAAAACTACATGGTTAGGAAATCTATTTAAATGCAGGGGAAGCGCACATCTTAGCCTTACCCTGGAGTTGGTTCGCCCTCCGCCTATGCCGAATCTCCCGATTGCCCCCGATATGCAATATTCAACCTTGAAATTATGGAATATCCGTTCTACAGTCCGTAGCCGTCGTGTGATCTTTCCTGTATGAGAAATTTAACGTAATGCTAGGGTGAGCGAGCACGAAAAATCAAACGACCAATCAAAATTCGACTTTGTCTAACAGACTGTCCTTCATTAAAATATTATTAATTTAGCTTAAGATTCACAAAAACAAGAACATGTGAAAATGTAATTGGCAAATGTAATTTTTAAATAGCATATTTTATCAGTAAAATCCCGTTTACATTCATGGTGATCTGAGGGGGCGGGAGAGTCCAGTTGAGGGGGCGTCGCCCCCTCACGCCCCCCCGTGGCGCCGGCCCTGGTGGGTAGGCCTATTATTGTATAACATTTTGGCGTTGAGTCTCTGAGAAACTCAAGTAAAAAATAAAAGTGTAGCAACCCCACTCTCCCCTAAATAGACTATACATTATAGGCTATGTTATGATAATATATTGCATAGGTAGGCCTATACTACTTTAGCGTTTTAACAGTGTTTACGAGACAAGGTTTTAAAACCACAAAAGTAAGAAATATTATGTTCAATACGTTTCACCTGAAGAGGTCACTATAGCAACACGCTGCCGACACACCGTCAGTAGATCAGTAACCTGACGGTATGTACAAAAAAAGTAGCCTATTATAAGGACTTTATTAAAGGTTTGTAATAAACCTGCAATCTAACTAAAATGACTGGTAGCGAAATGTGCCACACGACTTCCGCGACGCACGAGACGAACAAACCCATGATCAGAAACAGACCGACGTGAAGGAATAGTGAATAATTTGAACACTGCACGTAATCAATGACATGCTATCGCTCCTCGAGGCGCTAATAGAGTTGGGACACCCAGGACCAGGCGACCAGCCCTTCCCATACGATTTGTGCACCCAGCGGCGACGGCGCTCATTCTGCACACCACAGAGAGAGAGGAGCGATAAAATGAGCAAAAGACGTTAACTGTAAGAGCATGTGTGATCAATAATTAAGCGTTTATTATGCGGGTCTCTCCGTCGCACTGAGATGCGGTATAGCTATAACCGGTGCGGGCGGCGCGCTTGCTCTTGATGTCAGCTGTGCTCAGGCCAGAACAGGTTGGTGGACCTGGTTTGGATGAAACAGTCACGGTCACGGGGATTATTATTATTCTAGCCAGAGGGGCAGAGGTTTAATACTTCCTGGATTATAACTCTGTCGTAATCGGAACGGGCTAGTAGAGCAACGCGCTGCTGATATTGTGCACCCGTTTAAACGCTTCATTTAAATATAACCTACACTGTTGCGGAACTTTTGACAGCTGAACTAGGCTATATTAGAGTTTTTGATTTACCTTAATCCACACATCCTCAAAGTGGTCTTTTCTGAAGAAGCATGTGTGTTCTATGATGCAGTGCCTAACACAGCTCTGATTCTCGAGAACAAATTTGGCCCGTTTTCACCGCTGTTTCATATGGGCGAAGCGAGAACTCGGTTCCCTTCATGTTGGACATGGGCTCGCTGTCAAGATAACGGGGTGTCCGATCCAGAGCGGGAGAAACGATGGGCAGAACTGTTCGATCAGCTGGATCTGAATAAAGATGGGAGGATCGACGTGAATGAACTGCGCACCGGATTAACCGCACGGGGGATCCTTCGCGGTGAGGTGGTGGACGAGGTGGGTCCGGGACGTTAGTTGTTCACCCTAAACATGCTGTAGCCAAGTTATGATGAATGGCAAACATCTGAAACCTCAGCACATCATTTATTTTTTTATTTTTGATAAGACCAAACGAGAATTTAAGCTTATTTCAGCAGGAGGAAATCCAGCATAGGCTACTTGTGTAAGGACCAAGGACAAATGATCCCGTGTAATTTATTTAAGAGTTAGACTTTCCACGCTGCAATATTGACAAACCTCCAGACTAATTGTGTTGCTTGTGTAGGGCAGACCTGAAAATGTTGAAAAACAGGGCGAGATGTGACGTCATAAATTTAACCTTGTGGTTCTCAATCAGGGGGCCTGGGAATAGATAGATAGATAGATAGATAGATAGATAGATAGATAGATAGATAGATAGATAGATAGATAGATAGGGGCCAGGGCAAAAATACTTTTTTAAAGTATTTAAATTAATAATTAATATAGGCTACATAAATAAGCTTGTAAACTGCATCATATTTATTTTTATTTTTCCTCAGTAACTTGTTTTAAATTAAGAATGTAAGTTCTGAAATACAGAACATAACTTCTGTGATCACAAAATGGATTGTGGTTAATTCATTTTCAAGTAGCCTACCTTTATCATAATTATCTCAGCGTAGATAATTGAATATTGTGTTGGACAACAGGGGGCCTTCGAGTCAAAAATGTTGAGAACTACATGTTCAAAAATAAGAAGTGTAGCTGACCAGATCCAGTAGCACCTCATTGCAGTACACGAGATCCAGGGGGCGGAGTTGGATCCAGATCTAAGGGGTGGAGTTGGGTAGGATTAGGGGTGGGGTTAGGGATCAGGGGGTGGAGATGGGTAGGTTTAGGTATACGTAAGGTGGGAGGAGTTGGATCTGGATCCAACTCCTCCCCCTGGATTTCGTGTTCTGCAGTGAGGACCATCTCACCAGATGGGGAATGTTGAATAACGCCTCTAGATCAACTTGGCAGCATAAAAGATTGCACAAAATAAAACATGCACAATGTTATAATTTTTTTTAGAGTTTAATAGCATATAGTAAATGAGATTATTAAAATTGATGCACTGATGCAATTTAAATTAATGTTTAAATATTAGTCTTGCATCCCCACTATTGGTTTTGTGGTCCAATTCTGCACTTTTGTTTTAACATTAATTTACACAGTTTAGGCAGAGGTTGTACATTTAAAATAAATATATTTTAACACATAGAAGGCAAATATGAGATAGTTTTATTAAAAAAATAGGCACAATTAGTGCAAAATATCAGATCTACAGATGTTGAAACAAAATGTGTGGCGCTGCTATTTTAGAAAGTGATGTCAGGTGATCCAATCATATACCATAAACAGCATAAATCTACACCACTGGGTTAGGATGCCTGAGTTCAGGGAATGTAAGTGTACTTGATCAACACACTGGCAAGGGAAATTGTTTGAAATATTGACAATTTATTCACTGATAATCTTTTGTATGGTCTGTATACTTATTGGTTCCACTGAAACCATCTTTTACAAGACTATTGGATATTTGTTGACTTGATACAAGCACAATAATCACTGGTTGGCATTTCAACTTGAGTTGAGATAAGTGCAAAATTTAAATTGATGCCCAAATTAAACAGTGCTCATATTGAGATCTTAATGCCATTTAGGCTACCTGAAATTTAAATTTTTCTTAAACTTACAACAAAAAATATTGAGCACCAACATTTACATTTTCACTCCTGTTATAAACAGCTTCCTTCTTGCCAAAGCGACTTGAAAAACAGTGCATATGTTGTGTTGTGATGATTACTTCAGAAGGTAGTTAAGAATCGAGTCCTAAGATGAAACCATGAAAGTGCCATTAAGAAAGTAACTTGGAGCAACACTATATGCCAGTGGTACGTCTGTGCTGTTGGGTTGTGTGACTGTGTTAGTCATGTGCTGTGATGTAAGAGGAGAGATTAGCTCTTGTTCACAATGTGTTTGCGATTTGAGCCGCCAGACTACTGGCAGGGCTTTGCACACAAATAGAAACCTTGCATCTATAAGCTCAGAGCAATGCCTCTTTCTCTCTCTCCTTTTGCTTTCTGTTAGTTTCTCTTTGTTCCTCATTCTACACAGGTATGACCACAGATGCAGACAGTGTTAAATCAAGTTCACATATAACTCCTCCATCAAACCCTCACAATCTTGCTCTTAACTGCACTTCCCACCCCCTCCACCCCTCAGATTGTACGTGTGAGTGACACCAATCATGACGGCCAGCTGGACATTGAGGAGTTCACACGGTATCTGCGCACACACGAGAAAGAGCTCCGACTAATGTTCCACAGCCTGGACCGCAACAACGATGGTCTGCATTATCCTTTCACACATTATAATATTAACACACACGACATCACTGTAACTGCTACCTCATAATACTTCAATGCACATTTTCTTTTTGCACTATTGCTTTTAAAGTGTTGATATAACTTTTGTGTTTCTTTGTCTAGTATATGTTGTCATAGTATCATTCAAAAGTTTGGGGTCAGGAATTTTATTTTTTTGAGAAAAAGATAAATTAAGGTTGTCCGATTCATTTTGATTGTCCACTTTAGACATTCTAACTATAAATAACTTTGCAACTACATGTCAACCTACTCTCATTAGAGTATTAGTAGACTGTCTGCTTAATATCGGCTAACACCTTATTTTGATGATCCCTCAACAGACATTCTACTGACAATAAGTTAATTTTCAAGTGAATGTGTCAACTTGTTCAACCCCAAACGCTAACCTAAATATCTATTAATACTCTAAGAGTTAGTTGACATGTAGTTTCAAATTAATTAGAGTTAATTGACATATTATTATATCTAAAGTGAACTATCAAAATAAAGTGTAACCAAGATGTCTATTTTAAACAACTGCTGTTCTTTTGAACTGTTTGTCAAACAATTCAAAAATGTATCACGTTTTTTTCGAAAAAATATTAGGAAGCACAACTGTTTTAAACATTGATAATGATAAGAAAATTGTTTCTTGAGCACCAAATCATCATATTAGAATGATTTCTGAAGGATCATGTGACACTGAAGACTGGAGTAATGATGCTGAAAATTCAGCTTTGACATCACTGGAATAAATTACATTTTAAAATATATAAAAATAAAAGTTATTTTGAATTGTAATAATATTTCACAGTTTTACTGTATTTTTTTTTTTTTTCTGATGAAATAGGTAGCCTTGGTTAGCCTTGGTGAGCCTTGGGGGCAGTTGTGGCCCAATGGTTAGAGAGTTGGACCTGTAACCTGAAGGTTGCGGGTTTGATTCTCAATACTGGCAGGAAATAGCTGAGGTACCCTTGAGCAAGGCACCTAACCCCCAATCGCTCCCCGGTTCCACAGTGAATGGCTGCCCACTGCTCTGAGTGTGTGCACTAACTTAATGCAGAGGACACATTCTGAGTATGGGTTAACATACTTGGCTTTCACATGTCACTTCATAAGAGATCTGTTTTGAAAAATCTTACTGACCCCAAATTTTGAACAATAGTATATCATCTGCGGTATATATATATAGAATAACCATTAAAGTATTTTATACCTCAGGTCACATAGATGTTGCAGAAATTCAACTCTCCTTGCACAGCCTTGGGGTGAATGTGTCCACAGAGCAGGCCTCCAGAATCCTGCAAAGGTTAGAGCACTTCAGCTTTTCAGTTTTTATTTTTTTAGTGCTTGATCAATGTCGTGTACACAACTACTTCCCACTCTGGCTGTGTTTTCAGAAGACTTTGAGATGTTTCTGCGAAGCCCACGTGTTGAGTCACACAGCTTCAATAGGCATAGAAAAGCTTGTTTTAACTACTCTATATTCCTTTTTGTGTCTCAGCATAGACAGAGATGGCACGATGACCATTGACTGGAATGAGTGGCGAGACCACTTCCTGTTTAACCCCTTGCACAACATGGAGGACATTGCCCACTACTGGAAACACTCTCTGGTTTACTTACAGCTCTTTTCAGAAATTAGACTGTAGGCTTGATATTCATTATATATTTTAGAATGTAAACTTCATCTGTCTTTTGAATTTGTAATGTTTGTGTGTCAGATGTTGGACATTGGAGAACAACTGACTGTGCCAGATGAGTTTTCGGAGAAGGAGCGACGTTCAGGTGTGGTGTGGAGACAGTTGGTGGCCGGGGCAATGGCAGGAGCCGTTTCGCGAACAGGAACTGCTCCTCTGGATCGTCTTAAAGTTTTCCTTCAGGTTCAGTCAGTTCTTAAAGAGGCCTTATTATGCCCCTTTACAAAGTCTTGATTTTATTTTTGGGGTCTACTAAAATAGGTTTTCATGCTTGAATGTTCAAAAAACATTATTACCTTGTTGCAGCACCTCTCCTCCCAGTCTCTCAGTAATGCTCTGTTTAGTTCCTGTCTTTATGAAGCCCCTCCGCTCTGATTGGTCAGCTGGTCAACAAACGCTTTAAGTGGGTTTTGAAAATGTCACGCCCCTTACCATAACCGTGAATTTCAACACACCATTAACTCAACTCAACCAGGCCTTGCTCCTTTTTTTGCGATTGCCTTGGGCGGGAATTATTTAAATGAGCGATATTGTGACGTGTTAACAGCAACATTACACACTAAAGAAAGTTGAAAATGTAAAAAATCATAATAGGTTCATAATAGGTCCTCTTTAAAAGTGTTAGAATGAAGTTTTTTCTCTATGAATTATTGTTGTATCAAAGAAACTCTACAAATAAATCCTTTGTTGGCACTGGCAGTTGTGAAAAGTACATTACTCGTAATGAAAGGAGTGTGAACTGAGTGGGTTTTCAACAGGTCCATGGCTCAAGTGGTGTGAGTTTGTTGGGTGGCTTGCGTGGAATGGTGCAGGAGGGAGGACTGAAGTCCCTTTGGAGAGGCAATGGCATCAACGTCCTCAAAATTGCCCCGGAGTCAGCTATCAAATTCATGGCTTATGAGCAGGTAAACAAACCAGACTACAGTAGCTACACATTTTAAACCACTCTGTTTTTAGCAGCATATTGTCTAATATTAGTTAACAATTTCAAATGTCTTGTGTAGATCAAATGGCTGATCAGGGGCAGTAGGGAAGGTGGCTCTCTAAGGGTTCAGGAACGTTTCATTGCTGGCTCACTGGCTGGAGCTACTGCTCAAACCATCATCTACCCCATGGAGGTAAGAGGAGGGAGTGAGAGACATGAAGAGACTTTCAATTTTCAACTATATAAGTAATGTAACCACAGACCTTTTTTCAAAACCCATTAGGAATTCCTGAATCCTTGGTGAATTAGCCTTCTGGGTTGGCCTACAAATTGACATCAAGACTAAATGGCTATAAGACCTGAATAATTAATTTGCTTTACTTCTAAATGTTGTCTTTTTTTATCATAAGCACTTCTACAGAAATTGTATAAAGTAGATAGATATAAACAAAAAAAGATCTGTCCCAGTTTTAGACTATGGACAAAATAGGACTGAAAAACTTCAGTATAAGCTGTCAAACTGATATTATAATTATAGATAGATAGACACTAGTACAGTAAAATATACATTTATAATGTTAAAAAAGATTTATATTTCAAATAAGTGCTGTTCTTTTGAAATTGAATTTCTATTCATCAAAGAATCCTGAAAAAATGTGTCCTAGTTTCTACAAAAAATATTAAGCAGCACAACTGTTTTCAACATTGATAACCAGAAATGTTTATTGAGTATTAAATCATCACATTAGAATGATGATGATGATTATCATGTGACAAGGAGTAGTGATGCTAAAAATTCAGCTTTGACATCACAGAAATAAATTACTTTTTAAAATATATTCAAATAGAAAACAGTTATTTTACTACAGAAAAGGAAACTCAACTCATATTTTGGATTTTCATAACAAAACAGTTACACTTACAATGGAAGTACAGGGGAGAGGCAGTAAATATTGAAATGCACACTGTTTTAAAAAGTATATGTGTACTATGCTATTATTGATACCTGGATGATTTGGATTATCAAATTAAATCTTGTATTTGACCTGGAACATTACTTTAATGGTCTTACTCATATAATGTCTGGCAGTAAAGGTATCCTATTGTCTTAAGTAGTTTTTTCAGCTGCTAATGTAAAGGACAAACACTAGAGAATCATTTAACAGGGGAAGCTGTTTAACAAAGCTGTTCCAAATTGTTGGTTGCCTGTTTACTCGTGTTGTTCTAAATGTTCAAAGAGTCGAAAATGAGCTGGGCCTAGTTAACAAATACAGATTGTCTTTCATATTCCTGGTGTGCTTAAATGCAGAAAGTTTCTTTTTTTAGGTTCTGATATTTATTTAATGAGGCAGATCAGTTCACATTTTGGAAGCCAAATCCTCTAATTATTTATTTATTTATTTAGAGATCTTGGAAGGAGTTTCTGCAGCTTAAAGTTAAAGTTACCTCAAACTTATATTTCTCAATATTCTCTTTAATTTTTTTTTTTTTTTAACTTTCTATATGTTTACTCTGTTCCTTCCCAGGTGTTGAAGACACGTCTAACCCTCCGAAAGACAGGACAATATTCTGGCATGGCAGACTGTGCCAAACAGATACTGCGTAAAGAAGGAGTGCGAGCGTTCTACAAAGGCTATGTGCCAAACACACTTGGCATCATCCCTTATGCTGGCATTGATCTGGCTGTCTATGAGGTATGGCTGTGTGTGTGTATTTTAACACATTTAAGTGTTTGCGAATGCCTGCTGCCACTGACAGGCTGTGGGAATTTATCATTCTCAGTTGCAATGGTTGGTAAAATAAAATGTTTTGTATTTTACGTTGCTGTGCAATTTTCTATTTCTAACAACTCACAGGTCTTTTTTCAGGTGATTGTATTATTAATCCCATGTCATTGTTTGCCATGTGACAAAAACGTTTTATTTGGCCAAGGACAAACGTTTTTGTCACACGTTTTTGTTTGTATTTAGTTCCCTTCTGTTCAGTCAGTCTTTGTCCGTTCTCCGTTGTATTTAGTGTGTGTGTGTACCTTCTGCCTGTCTGTACCAGTTTAAGTTATATTATTGTAAGTAAAACGCTTTGCTTTGGAACTTTGGACTCCGCATCTTCTTCTGCCTGCACCACACCGTGACACATTTAAAATAACTGATTACAATTTATTTATTTTTAAAAACGTAAGGGATAATCTGGGTTTGTTTCTGTTTTTGGTGGGTTTGTCGTGTGTTTTAGTTCTTTGTCGTAATTTTCAGTTAGTTTCTATGGTTTTTCATTGTTTGATTATTAGTTACACCTGTCGTTCATTTCATTGATTTGTTTGTCTGATTATTTAAGCCCAGTGTTTCTTTCAGTTCATTGTCTGTTCTCATCACATTATTCTGGTTGTTTCGTTCATGTTTGGAGTAGATGTGTTCTGAGTATTTTGTTTTGAGTTTGAATTTAATAAATCTACAGTTGCAGCGAATAGATCCATATATGTATAGATAATGACATATATCAACAGTATCGTTTTTGTATAATATTATATTTAGAAATGTATTAAAAAAATATATCCGAAACATATTTATATCCCTCTTCTCTGTTATTTTGACAGACTCTAAAGAATGCTTGGCTACAGCGGTACTGCATGGGCTCGGCTGATCCTGGGGTTTTGGTGCTGCTCGCTTGCGGCACTGTGTCCAGCACATGTGGGCAACTGGCTAGTTACCCGCTGGCTTTAATCCGCACACGCATGCAGGCTCAGGGTGAGCGAGAGGAAATGCAATGTTATTCTGATTATGTTGTGATTTTTATTTTTTTATTTTATATGAAACCCATAAAAAATGTTCACAAGAATGAAAATATTTTAAATGAAAATACAACCTCAACCCTTTCTTCTGGATAGCCTCAGCAGATGGTGTTCCACAGCTGTCAATGGTTGGCCAGTTCAAGCACATTGTGTCCCACGAAGGCGTTTCTGGACTTTACCGTGGCATTGCCCCCAATTTCCTCAAAGTCATTCCTGCTGTTAGCATCTCTTATGTGGTTTATGAGCATATGAAGAGAGCACTGGGAGTGGGATCCTAAGGCAGAATCAGAGTGAAGAAGAAAGAGAGAACCTGTATTTAAAAAATGGAGCATTAGTGGGGCACAGAGGACCCTTAGAGAACAGGATAAGGAAGCTATAGTCAATGAATGACCTAAAAACCTACTCTACATCATACACAATTACATTCCCATTGCAATTCATACTTCAATAGGATGAAAAGACAGTTTTGGGCTGATGCAATCATTAAGAACAATGGTTGTGTTTAGAGTATGTTTCTCTTTGACTGGCAGCTTGTAGATCTCAGGTTTATTGTGCACTATAAACAGCTTCTTATCTTCAAAGGTGAACACCATACATAGTTCTTCATTTTACATGGAATGTAATGTCATTGGCGTAATTATAAATGTGGGGTAAGAAACTAATAGGTAATGAAAGACATCTAATGACAGAGAATGATGGTGAAATAGTAGGCCTATTGCAGTATTATATTTTTATAAATGACAACCAAAGTTTCCCTCCTAAAATTGACCAAAATATTGAAGATATTGATCACTTTCCTGACTGATCTTTCATAACATTTACGATTGAGTGATAAATTGTAAAGCATGTTTCTGCAGGGATTTACTTTATTGTATGACTTTTTGTATTTTTGTAAAGGTCAGCGAGAGTTAAGCATGTCATATGCTACAATTGAATGATCAAGAATTTGCACTCTTCAAATGATTGTGGAATAATTTATATCTTAAACTGGACCATGATGTTCTTTTATGACATTCTGCTGCTTTGCTTTTTACAACTTTTTTTTTTTGTACAAAATTTTCTGATATTTCAGACCTCGTTGTATAGAGTAAAATACAGTAAAATTTAGTGTTGCCTTGAACAACTTGCAAATGGCGCAACAACAAGGGCATTAGATAAGATGGGGACAGGGCTGTTTCTAGAGGGGAGAAAGGTGGTGACTACAACAACCTGCACTGGGGCCCCGAAGATCCTAGCTGCGGCCTTGGAGGGGGAGTTTACCAGTAAAGTTGTGCATTAGATTGGGATGCTTTGTGTTTATTAAGGAATGTGCTATGGTGAATGATAAAAAATGTGGCTCAAAGTAGTATTAATCTGTTCACAAAGGGCTTTTGGTAGTGCATGATGTCAGTGTCACAAGTTGCATGTTTTACGTGTTTTAAGAGCTCTGATTGTCCATATCAAAACATGCAACAAAGCACTGTTAGGCCTATATTTAAACCTGACAAGAAATGCATGTTTATTTAACATAAAACATGACTGCTGTTACCAGACTCTAAATCAGAAACACATTAACTACTGGATGCTACTAGATTATACAGGACTAGACAACAAAAAACAAAGTCATTTGTTTGGTTCTGTAAAGAATGAACTAATTACAATTTTTGTATCACATGTCATTTTATAGACTATAGTGGGTATTCAATCCTACTCCTGAAGGTCCTTGGGCCAGTTGCATAAACTGCTAAGACTAGTCTTACAAGTTAGTCATCAGTTTTTTTTCTTAAAGACCGTTCATAACTTTTTTAAGTCAGTTACATGAAAATGTACATTTGATACTCAAGAGTACAACTGACTGTCCCTTGATTAACTGCAAGTGGTTCATACTAGATCTTAAGACACTGTTTTAACTGGTTTAGCTGCATCTAAGCTGAATCACAATATTCCAATGCCTGCCTTTTTACTTTTTTAATATGACATAAGGGTTTAGGGATAAATACTGTTTGAATGTAGTATTTTGAGAAATACATTTATAACTTATCTTAGAAAATAATTACCTCTGGAAACTTTTTTTTTTTTTTTGCTTTTATGCATTGCATTGAGAGTAGTGTGCCTTGATATGCTGTGTTCACTTTAAAATATGTGCATGCTGTGTAGCCAGTCTGGCAACGATTCCCTGCTTTTTTTCATGTATAAGTGAGAATAAATAAATTTGAGAGGTTATTAAATATATACAGTACAAAATAAAACGTTTTACGCAAATACCTGTCTCAGAATAAAAATTTCCTTTCAAATGTTGTCATTCAAATCAAAAGGCCATTAAAAAAAGATAATACTGACTGAATTATGGGTGGAGACAAGGGAGTGTTGTAACGCAGGGTCAGTTGTAACACTGTTGGAAAAGAGCTATAGAGATGTCATCAATATCAGACACAATCACCAATTTGAGCTCAAAGGAGAAGTGGCATGTGACTGAGCAACATTGTAGATTTTATGATAAAAAACAACTGATTTTCAGGAAGGAAAATCTAAATTATTTTTTGCCTAGCAATTGTATTATAAGATAGCCTACAATTATTTGACTTGCATTAGGCTACCTAAAATTGCTGTTTCTCTAGTTTAATTTGATGCTTTGCATTCTAACTTCAAACCCACATGCTAAAACAGTATTTATGCTTGGGGTGGGGAAAGTTGTAATAGTTCATTAAAAATTTAACCGACCCCTTATACTGATTCCAATGAGTCCAGTTACCAATTGCATCCTTTCCTAAGGCAAAGTCACTTGAGTTTTTTGTTCCACATCAATGGATTATGATTTATGCATGTCTTCTTATCAGGTAAAAAATATTAACCGCCTCATTAGAGCGCATAGTTTTTTTGTGCACATCTTTAGAATGTATGCGCATCTTGGCGTTTCCATATAGTTTTTATGTGATATTGCAAAATTCACATACAAATAGGCGCATGGCAACATAGCTAGTGACTGAATGTGACAGGAATACATACACAGTCTAACACAAAGTCTAAAAAAGTAAAAATAAATACAATAGGCATATATATATATATATATATATTTTTTCATTTTAATGGTTGACTATTCAAAAGTGATTAGTCTTTGTTCTTCAATAAAGTTCTTGCATAAATTAGATAGTGTAGATCTTATTTCCGCAAACTACCTCTCATTGTTATCTATCCCCATCTATTACAACTCATGGGGTAGGTTGTAACAACAAAACTCTTTGTATTTGACACTAACTCACATAATCTGTGATTGTGCATGTCCAATTGAGCTGTGTTTGTAGTAGACAAACGTGGCTACCATTTTTGTTTGAGAGATCTATACAAACAACCACTGAGTTACTGATGCTCAAACCGTTATTACCGTCCCTGGTGGTCTCCCTACCATTAAACACCGGTGAGGTCAACTATTTAACACTTACTGACAGGTCAGTAAATAATTAATTGGGCGAACTATTTATTACATTGTTTCCCCCTGCTATTCCTGTAAAATTATACTAAGCAATAGATTGTGAAGGAAATTGAAAAAAACTTGTATGTATGTATTGTATGGAAAATGAAAAAAACTTAATGTTCAGCCATAAATACATAAATGATATAAACTGAATTCAGTTAATTATTTTTAAAAACTATTTTACTTTTGCTGTCATTTGAGCACCAACCAGAAGGTGAAGGGTTTCAAAGGTAAATGTAGAAGAGATGAAGTGATATTTTCAAGATTAAGGTTTGGGCATACTGGGTTAAAATCAACGCTGTTTTTAATGGCAAAATGTATGTCTGATAAATGTGAGGTTTGTAATGTGCCTGAAAATGTCTAGCATGTCATCAAGAAGTGTAGCAAATATGATGCTGAGAGTAACATGTTACGTGACAAGATATATGAATTAGGACGGGGATGGAATTTAGAAGGGATTTTAGGGATGAGTGAAGAAACAAGGGAGTGCTGCAGAGCTGTATTTAAATTTCTTAAATATACACGATTAGATCATATCATATATAGGTAAAAAAAAAAAAAAAAAAAAACTAACTAAAACCTTGAAATTACACACTCCGGTACAGTGGGTGGTGGTATGCACCTGAACAAAGCTGGTTGCGACCCGCCATAATCCTAGAGAAGAAGAAAAAGAAGAAGAAGAAGAAGAAGAAGAAGAGCACCAACCAGTTTCCAAAGCTGTGCACCTCCTGGCCAGTTCGTGGCGGCATTACTTCTGATGAGTTGTCAGTGCATGGAAAATGCCGTCGTCATATCCTGTTTACTCCATTTTGTTTCTGCTAATAATTTGGTAGGTGTCAGTGTGCTGATTGCGGAAAAGGCTGCTAAATAAATCATGGGGAGAAAAAAGAAGAAGCAGATGAAGCCCTGGTGTTGGTATCCTTTTTTAAAAGCTAGCGTACTGTTGTTCTAAAAATGTTCCCTTGGTTTATTAGTAGGGATTGGCTCACTTCCTGTTTACGGATGGCTAATGCATTGTTCGCATGTTTCTCTGATATCAAGGCTGTGTCTCAAAAACATACTGAGCTATGTGCTTTACTCCCAAGACATCATAGCCGCTTTCGAGTTCTATTTGAACGCACGTCTAATCGCTAAGTCACAGTCCAGACTCCAGTCTTTGTCCTTATCCTTCAGCTGGGGATGATGGATTAAACGCGTTATTATTATGTACAGTCAGTCGGTCATTATCACAAAATAAACCTGGTCATGATGACCAGGACCTCGGTGTGAAACGAAGACCTACCAATTAACACACTGACTTGATACATCATATCTAACGATATAGATTGAAATGATTTTTTGTTTATATGTCTGTTTATTTGTTAACATTACTTGTAGATTAGTGCAACGTTTCCGCTAACAAAAAATACCATTATGTTAATAACGTGGATAACAGTCAACAAGGAAATAAACCGTTTTGTGGTTATATTCTACCACAATATGTGACTGCTAAATTCCTCAATTGATCATTCACAAGGTTACGTTGAGAGTTATATAGTAAATGTATGCTTTCATAGCTATTTTAGTGTCTAAACTTCACACCATCTTGCTATCATCATACTATGGCTGTGATTCTCAACCAAGGGACCAGGGCCCAGCTCAAGATTATTTAAAATAAGATAAAACAAGCTGTTAAATAAGAAATTCCTTTATTTTTAATTGTCTGGCTGTTTTTTTTAACAACCATGTGTAGAATATATGTGGAAGCATACTTTTAAAAGTGTGATTTCTAGAACTGCAAAAGTCCTCTGAATGAATAACATATTTATTTAGTGGAAGTGTAATTAAACTCTATGGGCATTCTTATAATGATATTCATTTTCCTCTAAAATGTTTTATCAGGTAGAAAAATCCTTATCCTCAATCCGTATTCAGTAAATCACAAAGAACTGGAGAATGTCACAGGACCTTTGCTTATTATTGTGGAAAATGGGGGGAACTTGTAGATGAAAAGGTTGAGAACCACTGGTGTTTATGAAAAAAGTGTGCCAAAAGATTTAAGCATCCTTATGCTAATGTTGCCTTAATGACTTTTCTGGCTTTCTGTTATGATTTTTTTCTTCTTTATATGACTTTAACTGCAAACCCAGGTACTGTAACAGGGATTTTGATGATGAAAAGATTCTCATTCAACACCAGAAGGCCAAGCACTTTAAGTGTCACATATGTCACAAGAAGTTATACACAGGTCCTGGTCTGGCCATCCACTGTATGCAGGTACATATGTATGTCATTGGGATTTTGTGTATATATGTAATATGTTTACTGTATGTCTTAAACTTTTTGTTTGTTTATTGAAGGTTCACAAAGAAACTATTGATGGTGTACCTAATGCAATACCTGGAAGGACTGACATAGAACTGGAGATCTATGGAATGGAGGGTATTCCAGAGAAAGACATGGAGGAGAGACGACGTGTACTTGAACAAAAAACACAGGGTAGCATATTTAACTTCATAATACTTATGCTCTTTTTGTAACCCAAGTAAACCCATAACAACAATATTCCCCTGCTTTGTGTAAACAGAAAATCAGAAGAAAAGACAGAATCAAGATGACTCTGATGAAGATGATGAGGACGAAGAGGCTGGACCCTCCTTCCAACAGCCAGCATCAACCGTACAGCCTCAGGCAGCCTACGCCCCCATGACTCAGCCAGGAATGGCCCCTGTCCCTGCTCCAGGAATGCCACACGGAAGCTACTCGGGTGTGCTTTGTAATGATACAAAACAACCAGTTCAAGCTTTTATGCATAGTATATTTATTATGTGTCTCCTAAATTACTTATCTCAAAGGAATGCCCCCAATGATGCCTGGTATTCCCCCAATGATGCCAGGGATGCCCCCTGTCATGCCAGGGATGCCTCCAGGGTAAGCGTTAATATAGTCTGAATATTGCTCATCCATGTTGTAAACATGTTTCTTTCAATAACATTCCCTTCCTGTTACATGTAATCAATAGCATGATGCCAATGAGTGGCATGATGCCACCTACACATGGAATGCCCCCAATGATGCCAGGCATGCCACCAGGTACAGGAACCTTCAAATTTAAGGCTCAGTATGTATATAAGAGAAATATTTTTTTCAGTTGTTCAGAATTATTTTATTATTGTGGTAAAATGATTTGATTATTGTGGTATTACAGGAATTCCTCCTCCCATGGGCCATCACCCTGGCATACCCCACATGGCTCAGGCTCCTCCTACTACCACTCGGCCAGCTATGCCTGCCACCACAGTGTCCACGCCACAGCCAAGTGTATCCAAGCCACTGTTTCCCAGTGCAGGACAGGTATGCTGCCCTTCCTTGCTAGTTGCAAAACCGAAAGGCATCTTAAGTAAAATTAAATGTCTTTATTTCAGGGACTGATTAGACTCATACCAAGGAAGATACTGTACGGTCAGTTTTTGGTTAGAAAGAGAGACCAGGATTATTAACACTTTTGCATCACTTCATGCTACTGACAGTGATGTTTCCAGGTTTCCAATGGTTCTGAACCAGGGGTCTCACACTCAAAGTATTTAGTAATCAAAGTTTACACCTGTTATTAAGATGCATTTTGTTCGATCGGATCACGAGTGTAGGACGCTAGTTACAGGTGTAAATGGGGTCTAAAACGTTTTGAGCTTGTCCACTTTCGACCACTTCCAGAGGTAGTCGAAAACTCATTTGACTGGATTGTTTTCGTAGTGTAGACGCTCATGTGGTCGAATGCGTGCAAACAGCCACAAAAGATCTGATAAAGCCCATACATTTACCCGCCTATTGACCCTCCCCTCAAAAAAATCAGGACAGAAGTGGTTGAAAGTGGACAATAAAATTGAAAGTGTTTTCGAATAAAAGTGTATGAATTCATAGTTACATGCAAAGTTTTTAGGCTATTATTGGTTGAATTGTTATTAAATGAAAAAATGTATGATAATTATTAGTTTTATTAAAAACAAATCATAAATAAATTCTGGTGCATATATGAAATATATTGCTTTTTTTTTTTTTTTTTTTTTTTTTTTAAGTAAAAGTGATCCCTTTTTCCTTAATCCTTTTTTTTGCTGTTATGGAAATTCTCAAGAGACCAAAATGTGATATGGATAAACCTAAGAGGGGGTAATAAAAATAAAATAAAAAACCCTCAGTGCTGGTCGTTTTAGAGCGCAGTTTTAAATGACCAGAGGTTCAGTGTTAAGTGTGTTCATGATTGTTTTTGTGAGCAGCAGTCATGTCCAGAATTAAACGGGGTCTTTACTGTGTGCTCTTTCTCCATGCTGCAGATGGGCACTCGAGCTCCAAGCACAAGCTCAGCCTCCTCCAGTCTGGACACTTTGTCAGCATCCTCTAAACCGCTGTCCCAAGTATGCAGTAGCTTGCTGACTCGGTGAAAGAGCTGCTTCTTAAAACTATTAATGGCATGTGATGGCAGACAGACCTCAGACTGCCTCTTAGAATAATTGCCTTTGCTCTTGAGGACATCTGTAGTGCTTCAGAAGAATCAAAAGAGATTTTTAATCGAGGCTGATAAGTGATAGACAGCTTGATTTTCTCTTTTAAACTCAGTGTTTCTCTTTCTTTAAAATACACCTTCATAGTCACATTTTAACTCTATATATATATTCAGTGGCCCCAAAAAGTATTTGGACTCATTGGGGCACTTGATCATGATCCACTTTTTACAACCAGAAAGTGTCCAAATACTTTATTTTGTGTTTTTATAATTTAAAACCAGTCTCTCATTCAGTGACCTTAGCTGGCAGGAGGGACAGTACACTTACAGGAGTGGGGCTGAGGTAGTCAGCCCACAATGCCAGCATCAAAACTTTAAATTTAATTCTGTCTGCAACTGGGAGCCAGTGGAGTGAGATCAGGAGGGGTATGACATGGGTTTTGGCAACCGTGTTCAGGATCATCTACAGAGGTTAGTTGCACTGGCTGGAAGGCCTGTCAGTAGAGCGTTGCATTAGTCCAGTTTTGAAATGACAAGAGCTTGGCCAAGAGGTTGCACCACATACTTTGACAGGAAGGGTCTGATTTTCTTAATGTTTCAAAGCCCAAACCTGCACGACCGGGTTGTTGCTGAAATATGGGTGGATAATGTCATGCATGATATTAACTCTATAATATTTTATCGAAATAAAAAATAATACACTTAAACTAAAATCAGTTTAGACATAACACCATTATAATGTACAGTATGATTTTTTTTATTTTACATTTAACTTATTAAATTAGCATTTCTAAATATTGACTTTAAGTGAGCGTTAGATGGCGGCATTTTGCTTGAAATGTGAATGTAAATAACACTTGATTTGGTATTCTGTTATGTCTTGTATTGTATATTAAGTGTGACTTAAATACTTTGTGGGGCCACTGTATTCAGGCTTTTAAGAATCCGTTTTGCTTCTGTAACTGTAGTACCTAAGTGCAGCACTGAGTTGAATCCCTGAATGTATCTAATCTGCACTTTTGTCTCACTTCAGGTCCAGCAGGCTGGTTCTGGTGTAGCAGTGAGCGCTTCTGCACCTCCTTCTGCTGCGCCTAAACCCACATTCCCAGCCTACACCCAGTCCTCCACCACTGCTGCTGCCAACACGAGCAGCACTGTGGCCAAACCGGGCACCCCAGTCACAAGTAAGCCCGCCACCCTCACCACTACCAGTGCAACCAGTAAGTTGATCCACCCTGATGAAGACATATCACTGGTAAGTGAACTTGTTTCTTTGCTTTGCCTTTTAAGCTTTGCAGAAATAACTGGTCTGCTATCAATAGTGCATGCTTGCATTTGATAAAACACCTGGTTCATTATTCCAGACGGTCTCGTTCCAAACCTGTGACTTTCTTTCTTCTGCGGAACATACATTTGAAGAACGTTTTTTGTTCAGACAGTGAAAGTCAAAAAGTTACAAAACAACACTGGACCCCAGTGACTTTAATTTTTCACAATATCTTCTTTTGTGTTCCACAGAAGAAAGAAAGGAAACAAAAAAGTCCATATTTATGTCTTACCGCCCTGCATGTTTTGCTTTATGTGTTTGACAGGAGGAGTTGCGAGCACAGCTGCCTCGCTACCAGTGTAAAATCCCTAGTGCGGGACAGGCCCACATATCTTCCCCACCAGTCGCAGCAATGGGAGGCGTGTTGCCCGCTCAGCAGGGCATTCCTGCGCAGCAGCCGGGTGTTAGGCATCCCATGCAAGGTAGGGTGCATATAAGTGCTCTCAGACTTTTGGATGCCCACTGAATATCAAAATAAGAGTGAAAATGTCTTGTTACACTACTCTTTAATAGTTGTTATTCAGGAAGAATGCAGTAATCAAAAGTGACAGTCAAGTCATTTATAATGGTACAAAATATTGTTACTACTGTTAATACTGTTATTTTGAACTTTCTTTATTAAAGAATCCTGAAAAAATGCATTAATGTTTCCACTAAAATATTTCAAACATTAATGATAATAAATGTTTCCTGAGCTTCAAATCAGCATATTAGTTGGACTACTAGCACAGTCGGAATAAGTCACATGTAACCACGTCAATTTGTATGAATTGGCCAAATCATTTTAAAATTTCATTTGGATTCCAAGGGGTGGTTTAAACCTTTTGTAATCCGATCGAGAGGACATGTAAACACTTGATCAGATTGAAAACAGAATCTGGAAAGTACTGGGTATGTGTAATGACGCGTGGAACGAGCTGTTCTTCGTGTCATATAAATGAGTGTCCCGTCAGTCATTCTAAAATTCTCCTTTTACTCCGCTTCTGTGAAGTGACAACGTGCCACCAATCCTTGTTTCGGATTCTCGTCCAAAGACACCTTGTTTTGGGCGCAGAAAGGACTGTTTTTACAGCTCGATTTAATGTAAGCAGGGAGGCACAACGGTTCATGTGCTCGTCGTCTCCTTATTAGGACCCAAAATGAAAAAGAAGCAATGTAGGAGAGTAGAATGCGCAAACAGCCGGAAACTGTGCGCATGTCATAAAAATCCATTCCGGTTTGAAGCTTGCAACATATTGACACGCACATCAACCTAATCACTTTTTTTAGTGTTCATGTAAACACTACGTTCGGATTCATCAATTGGAATGATATCTTTCCTATTGAAACAAAAAGTGTCCATATAAACGTAGTTATGGACTACTTGCACAACTACTTCCGCGTTCTAGTTAGTACATATCGGGAGTTTCCTGTTAAAGCGTTCAGCGCACCTACATACATGAGAATGCAGATTATCACTGTTTTATGGCTGCCAATTGATTAAAACAATGAATAATGATCTCTGTTATTAATTATCTTGAGCCTGCTGAAATGTTCCTATAAATATATTTTCTTTCTAACTGTGCATTCTGAATGTATTTATCCACTAATCTGCAGCAGTCCTATGAAAATGATATATGCATATATGCTCATCTTCTCATTAAGAGTTTATTTTTTCTTCTCTTTCTGACATTTCATACCTGTTGGGTTTACATTTTTAAATGAAATTGATTGCTTTTGTGCGCTGGTGTTTATTCCAATCTTTTAAAATAGTTGAATGAATCAATGCTCGCAAGGTGCCTGTAACGATGTTAAATAGGCTAGGCTATTTAATCAATAATGTTCACAGCATAGAGGAGAATGACAGTCAACTACTTTGAATATTATAGCATTTTGGGCATAAACATAGTGAAAAGATTGACATTGAAAAAACATAATAAAAGTCTTGCCAACCACAAACTTTAGAACGGTATTATTGTGTATGAGTGTGGAATCGCAGTGTAAAATAAAAGCAGATTTGTGTTATAAATGCAACTAATCAGTTTCTTCTCATGTAGGGCCATATGGTGCTCCACCTCAAGCAGTGCCTGGGTACGTCCCGGGTGGGATGCCACCGTATGGGCAAGCCCCACCCATGGTTCCTCCTTACCAGGCCGCTCCCCCTCGGCCTGCCATTGGCATGAGACCTCCAGTAATGTCTCCTGGAGGCCGATATTGAAGCGTCTTCACTGGTCTTCATTAGGTTTGGTGATTCAACCATTTTACCATCTAGTGGCGTTCTTTACAATCCAGATCAGTAACCGTAACCCTTCTTGCAATGAGGGGATGGAGTAATCAAACTGTGTAACGCATGGGACATTTGATTTTACCAAGTCTTTTATTTGGACCTTCCCTTTGTTGCAGATCATACAGTTTGGCTTTTTTTCTCATGTTTTGTTTAGGTTTTTAGAAGTGAAGTGTAGTAAATATGGTTCGTAATAATTTGAAGCGGCTGGAGTTTCGTACAGCACCTTTATCAAGGCAAGTCACTGTAAATATACTACTGTACTAAAAGTGTGAAGCCTTCACAGCACCAAAAGGTGCTGTTGGACGTCCTGTCCCCAGCGTTGCTTGGTGAGGGCTTCAGATAGCTGTCACTGTTGAGTTTATTTTTCTGTGTCTGCTTGTCTACATTTACAGTGTTCTCTCTGTAGGGCCAATAACAAAAGGACTCCTGTGAATGATATCTGTACTGTTCCACTATGAATTGTAATAAACTATTGAAATCTAACGGCTGTTTTTTCATGAGCGAGTAAAGGACAACTCCGTAAGGTTTGTACTTCAAATGATCCACATGATGGCTGTTATTTGTATGAAAGCAGTGTGTTTAGCGTATGCTGGAATGCATTTATGAGTGCGAGGAAAGCCGAAGCGTTTGCATCCACGTTTGATGTTCTTTCATATGGAAGTTCGAGTTTAAAGGGGTCAAATCATAAGGAATTACATTTCTCTGATCTTTTGAAAGAAAGTAGTTTTGTACCATGTACACGTGATGTCACTCAAAACATCTCACAATGTCTGACATTTAAACATCAGTGATGCCTATTTGGTGTTCGGAAGCTTTCAAAAACCAGTCAGGATAGGATATATTCCATTATTCCTGCACAACATACAACCAACAATATAAAACTAACAAGGTCCCTGATCTTAACATTTGAGGGTGCTTAAAAGATGCTACAACAGAAAGTCAATTCAATTGTAATGTTCAGAGACAAAGTGGAAAACGAGCATGGAAAAGCTCAATTTTGACTATTTGATGTGGGAAAAACAGTGGACCTAAATGTTTAAGACCCCTTTAAATGTTCAACTCCTTATGCAAGAACATATGGCTCTCAAAGAGATAAACAACCATTCAGATGGCAGTCTTCCTGAAGATCACCGTCTTGTGAAAGACTGAAATAAGCCAAATGAACCGGCTAAAGCTCATTATTTGACTGTGATTTTCAGGAAGATGCAGGCAAGGCTGTGACTGTAGTTCCTGTGGTTGTTGTCCTAAACTGAGGATTTCTCTTCTCCTTGTAGCAATGCCATGGGACTGGCTGAGGCAGAGTCTCAGTGTTGCCCTGCACAGGCTGAGGCAAGTCTCACATTTTCTCTCTTTACTCTGTGTATTCAGGGGGCCTCACAGTCATTTGGCTGTTGGATGCAAACGTCCCCAAACTTAGAACAAGTTTGGTGATGGCCCCCAGTTTTATTAATATCAGGGGAATTTTCATAACTAACTCCGTTTTAGTTAACATGTTAAATGTACACAAATATGCTTCAAAGGTTTGGGGTCAGTAAGATTTTTTGGGGGGTGGGGAAAGAAAGTAGTATTTTTATTTAGCAGGGATGCATTAATTTGGTTTAAAGTGGCAGTAAAGACATTTGTACAAAAGTTATAAAACATTTCTATTTCAACGTTCTATTTGTCAAAGAATCCTGAAAAAAATATTAAGCACAACTGTTTTAAACAGTGAGAAGAATCATTCTTGAACATTAAATCAGCATATTAGAATGATACTTGAAGGATCATGTGACAAATGAACTGAAAATTCAGCTTTGCATCACAGAACATATATTTTAAAATATATTCAAATAGAAAAGGTATTACTGTATTTTTTATCAAATACATGCTGTCGTCTTGTGAACGAGATTTCTCTCAAATTCAAAAACATTGAAAAGTCTTGCTGACCCCAAACTTTTGAATGGTAGTGTGTTAATAGAATATGTTATTTTCAACTACATCTATGGCATTCTGTCGATTAGCACAGACAATGACTCGTCTCGCAGTTTGTACTAAACAAATGGGAAGGATATGCAATTAATGAAAGTTTAGCAGTTATGCTAGCTAATAAGTCCTTAGAAAATCCAACTTGCATATAAACATTACGGTACATGTGTGTAATGTAGTTCCCATTTTTACAAACAGAAGGATGAGTTGAAATTTTTCAGGATGCCACAGATTCTGTCGACAAGCATTGTTGAAAATCCGGAATATTAATTGAAATCCTTTCACTGGTTTTGGAGATGTTTGGCATGACACTAATGGTATCAATCCACAGAACTACTACTTCAAGGAATTATTTAGCATCTAGCCAACCATATGAATCCGATGGTTTTGTGTTTAAGTACTGTCTGAGTTTTTTGTTTTGTTTTTTGTGGTTCTTTGTTTCTTTTAACTGTCCGTTTGCTACTGATCAGTTCCCCTTGATTTTTAAGGAAAACGTAATCCAGGACCCCCTTTACAGAGTTGAGATTTGGTTAAAAGCAAAAGACACTGCTTTCCAGTTCACTGTCAACTAATTTTTTGCCTGGTAAGTTTGGTTAGGTTTAGTTCCCAATTTTCTAAATCTGTACTCATTTTCCTTTTTACAGGGAAAACTGAGATTTGTTTCAGAGTTTTGAGTTTATCTTTCCAGTAAAGTGCAGCACAAAGTGAGTTGCCTTTTCCATTTGTCCCATTTGAAAATAATAAAAACTAAAATAAAAACAAATGAGCTGTGTATTCTTTGTATATTTGGTCATATATTTGATATATAGGCCTGGTTTCACAGACAGGGCTTCGTTCAATTAGGACATTTAAGTAGCTTTTATAAATGTGCCTTAAAAAAACAAAACAATGGCACCGACATATTTTATATGTCAGTGGAAGTTGCTTTAAGTTAAAACAGCTCAAACATGTATTTTAGTCCGGGACTAGCTTAAGCCTTGTCTGTGAAACCGCAAATCTGAGCTTTAAATTACTTAAAATAAAATGTGCTTTAAAGGAACGATGAACAATGTCAGTGCTGGAATAAACTGCCAGAAAAGAAAATATTTTGGTACAAATGTGGAAACATTTACTCTACGAGTCATATTTCTATAACGCTGTACTTTCAGTCGTAACACACTACACTAAAACAAATAATGTGTGTCTGCTGAACTTCCTGTGCTTGGGTGGAGCTCTGCCGAGATGAAAAGAGAACAGTCCTACAAGCAGAATCAACGCTTTGAGGAGAGATGCTTGTGAAACTTGTCATGAATATTTAAAACATTTAATAAGTTAAACTATGAGAGCCTGCTTATTTCTCTGGATTTTATTGGAGCAAACTTTAGGTACGTAACTCTGAATGGGATACCATAGTAATGTTTATTGTAAGCTGTTAAATTTCAGTCTAGGGTACTTGAAAAACATTTCAGAAATTAAGCATTCAATCTCAAACATTAATTTTTTTTAAGAAATATTTTTGTTGTAGCAATAACACTGAGCTCTTAACCTCAGATGTATGCTAATATAGTACAGGTGTCTCATTAGACTTTTTGAACATACAGCATAACAACAGGTGACACTTTTAAACATACTTATACATTTTATGTAGAATTTATTATACATGACCATTTTAAGTTATTGATTGGCCTACTCTGTAATAGGGGTACACCAGTAAACCAATCTATTTTATGTGTATAGAGCTTGATAAAAAAAGCGTGCCTAAATTATACATATGGCCAACAATACAAAGATATGCAATTTCATGAGTTTAATCCTTTCATTAACACTTTTCAGCATTTCAAGATTTTCATTACATCCAAAGGCTTGAGGGTGAATCAGTGGACATATTTTGTGTTACACAAGCAAGTAAATCACACCCATCGCTTCTGTACCTGCGGCAAAGGTTTGCCCATTCAGAAAGTGTGCTGAACATCTCTGAAGATGAAGGCGTGAGAGCAGATCCAGGAATTGAGGGACGTATCAAGATCTCCGGACAGCCGAATTTTCTCCAGACAGGCAAAATTACTGTGACTCTTTCTGATTTAAGACTAACAGACACAGGGCTTTATGTCTGTGATTTCTCGGAAAATCCATCAGATCAACATTTGGTGAACACAGCCCTTTTTCTGCTTGTGAATGTGGCAGGTTGGAAAATGTTTCTTTATATTTAATTAAAAAAATTATATATATATACACGTATATATATTGGTGCAGTTCTGCACTGCATCTCTGTTGATGTTTAATTGCGCAAGGGTGGGCCAACCTGTCAATTAAATATAATTGCAAAAAATATAAAAAATATGTGACCCTGGACCACAAAACCAGTCACAGGTAACACGGGTATATTTGTGGCAATAGCCAACAATAGGCCTACATTGTATGGGTCAAAATGATCGATTTTTCTTTTATGCCAAAAATCATTAGGATATTAAATAAAGATTATGTTTCATTAAGATATTTTGTAAATTTCCTACCGTAAATATATAAAAGGTTTATTTTTGTGAGTGGATGCAGCAAAATCGTGAACATAAATGGACAACTCTAAAGGCGATTTTCTCAATGTTTAGATTTTTTTGCAACCTTTAGATTCCAGATTTTCAAATAGCTGTATCTCAGCCAAATATTGTCCTATCCTAACAAACCATACATCAATGGAAAGCTTATTTATTCAGATGATGTATAAATCTCAATTGCAAAAAATTGACCCTTGTGACTGGTTTTGTGGTCAAGGGTCACATATTAATATTGAATTAAAACTATCACCAAGAGTCAGAAAGAGGGTGGAAATTTGGAAAAACAAAACATGAGGTAAGACCCCACCTCTAGCCCAAATATATTTAGCTGTAGTGATGGAAAAGTAAGCTCATATCTGACCTCGTACTCTCATCGTTTGCTTTAGGTGAGCAGTGCTCCTGTAGGAGGTATTCTCTGCTCATCTATACCATCTCTGTAGGAGTGAGTCTGCTCCTACTCACAGTTATCGCTCTCTTTTTGACACAAGTAAGGTCACCCAGCCACACAGCTGAACACTTCATTTAGCATATAATAAGCAATAGGGTGTCATTCTTAAAGTTAAAATGCCCCTCTTTCTTGTCCTCAGAAAAAGCCAAATGCTCAGCAAGAGCATCAAACTGCAGTTCCGATTTATGAAGACATGTCAAGTGTGCAAGGAAGCAGTTCAAACCATTATCGGATCTGTCCACCAGAGCCTGAAAGATCTGCTCCAGGCTGGACCAAATCCAATAGAAAGACTATGCTGGGAAAACTATAGATCCCCCAAAAGGACAGATCATGTTTTCTTACATGCATCAGCATCAGAAAAAAAAAAAAGACGAAGAAAAATTGCAGCTTGTATGTGATATTTGGATCCATTTACAGCTACACAGTTTTAATGTAGTGGCCTATTTTAGACATAAGTTCAAATGTATATATTTCACTGTCCTGTGATATGACAAATAAATAAAAAAAGTACAAATATTCTTTTTTATTTATAAATCACATTTATTTATAAATGTGATTTTTAAATAAATCACACATTATCTTAGTAATTTTAATGAGTTTGGAACAACCAACCAAGGTTACCAATGGTTACCAACGGACTTCGAAGCTGCTCATCATTTTCTGTGGTAAGTGACATTGACTTTAGTGAATACCGGTAGGTTTCCCCCAGCGTTTTGGGAAAAGAATGGTAATATGGATATTGTAATGTAATTAACTGAAAGGACCACGCCAGTCTTCAAACAAGTATATTTCTGATGATTCCTCATCCCAAACGTATCCCTGTAGCAGCAGCATTCATTCTCTACTAGTTTACTAGCTAGCTTTAGCCGTTTTAGCTAATTTCGGTGGTTTCTTTAAACGGCCATAACGCCTCACAAATGGGGTAGAGACTTTTTTTTTTTTAAATGCTCAGAATCTTATGCTCTAAGAGAGGTATGGTATGTGTCCTACATGTCCATTTTGCTTCGACCGGAAGTTGAGAAATTGCGAAAATTTCAACTGGACTTGTTAGGTAAAGAAATAGATATGAGAATAAATGCTGCTACAGGGATACGTTTGGAGCAAGGAATCATTGGAAATACACTTGTATGAAGGGTGGTGTGGTCCTTGAAGTGTTTTTCATGTCAGACAGATAGTAGGCTAGTAAGGATAACAAGGCTCTAAACGTTAGCTGCCGTTAGCAATTAGCTACATGGCTAGTTGTTAGGTTCAGGTTTAGAAAAGTTTTAGCTAGTTAGCTTGGGGCATGAATGGCCACACACACAAAAAAAAACGATATATAACTATATTGGATATCAGACTATACACAATACTGAACAATACAAATGTTCTGTAATATGTAAACATACTATACATTATGCATAGTTTGTTTTTGTATGTACAGTATATAGAGTGAGTAATTTGTCAAAAGTTAGTTAGCTAGTAGTAATAATAATAATTCATTTCATTTGTGGGTGCCTTTCAAGACACTCAAGGACACCTTACAATAATAAAATACATAATTATACAGAGGAAAACAACAACACAGTAAACAATACAAACAAAAAAAGTAAAAGTGATTTGTAAAATCAATTACCCAATAACATAACTAAAATCAATCAGGATAGGCTAATCTAAAAAAAGGAGTTTTAAGACGTGATTTAAAAATTGAAAGACTAAGACTATTACGTACATCTTGAGGTAAAATATTCCAAATTGCCGGAGCAATAAAACTAAAGGCTCTACTTCCCATGGTAGTCAAACGCACAGATGGTACAACAAGAGTCACAGAAACAGAAGACCTGAGGGATCGGGTAGGTACATACACATGAAGAAGTTCACTCAGATATGAAGGTGCTAGACTATGAAGAGCCTTATAAGTAAAAAGTAACATTTTGAATTGTATACGATATCTGATTGGAAGCAAATGAAGGTGCCCTAAAACTGGAGTAATATGCTCATTCAACAGTGTTCGTGTAATGATCCGAGCTGCTGAATTCTGAACCATCTGAAGTTTATGAATAAGTTTCTGTGAAACACCACTGAGCAGAGTTACAGTAGTCAATTCGAGAGGTAACTAATGCATGCATGAGGACAGCAGTACCATTAGCAGAAAGAGATGGTCGAAGACGATTACTATTTCGCAGATTGTAGTATGCGGACCGTGTAATATTATTTACATGAGCCTTGAAAGACAGAGTACTATCAAGGATGACACCCAGACTCTTGACCTGAGAAGGAAAAATAACAGAGTTGGCGATAGTAAGTGTAAAACTTCCACAATTACGCAGTTTTGATTTAGTACTAATAAAATTTCAGTTCCCTTTCAGTCGCTCACTTGCGACATAACAACGTAATTGGGATCACTAAAATCAATCAGAATAGGCTAATCTAAAAAAAATGAGATTTAAGACGTGATTTAAAAATTGAAAGACTAAGACTATTATGTATATCTTGAGGTAAAGTATTCCAAATTGCTGGATGAATTGCCCTATCAACTTCGAGTGTCTACAGAACGAGCCAATGAACGTTGGCGTGCGTGAAACACGTCACGCGCCCCCGCCCCGCGCAGTGGTGATAAGTAATGAAGTAATAATACTTTGTTACTTTACTTAAGTATTTTTTTCGGGGATCTGTACTTTACTTGAGTATGTTTTATTTGCATCTACTTTCACTTTTACTCCACTACAATTTTAAAGACAAAGTTTACTTTTTACTCCGATACATTTCCCCATGCCCGCTCCAAGTATTTATTACACTGGCTTTCCAAACCAATGAAAAACTTGTTTTTCTTTTGAAAAAAGGAACGTGCAAGCTCTTTGCCAGCATACGCTCACATAGCAGTCAGTTCATCATTGACTGCAGAAACCGGTGAAGGTGCAGCTCTCGCTGCCAGCAATGATCCCGAGATTCCCGACAGGGATCACCCATGGCCATATCTCAATGATATGTTCGAATTCACTGAAGTCAAGGGAGACTCTTATCGGCTGAAATGTCTTCTTTGCCGGCCACGGGTGAATTGAAATTTCAGCATTCAAAACTTCACCCTCAAATCTGAGAAAACATATTGAGGTGAGTTGACTTTAAAGCAACAGTAAAGAAGACTTTTTACCTTAAAATAATGTTTCCAAAATCATTTCAGTGGTTCATCAAGTCGTAACAGGGTGAAAGGCACTTCTGTCTTCGCTTTGTGGTCCTATATTTGCTAGAACCACACTATATAAGTTTGCCAGATCGGGTTGCGTTTCTTTAGTTCGAATGAGACATAAGAAAACTACAAATTTGACTGCTTTACGGCAAGCGTTACATTTGGACATCATTCACTCTAAAGCCGGTGCTGGATAAACAGTGGATAAACAGCACAGTATAAGAAGTGGACAGAGCCATCTCATTGGAACTCAGTTGAGACAGTTGAAGCCCATTTTTAGCGATTTCTGAGCACTTCCGTTCCTGACGCGCAGACTCAAACCGACTCAAACTAAGCTTGATGACGTGAGCAACCTGTCTGACAGACGTTAATCTTCTAGTAGCTGTGCGTGAAAATTGCCAACGTTAATCTTGTAGAGACGGGGAACTTGAGCAAAGAGTTATTTGGCGTAAGTGAGCAGAAGTAAGTATTCCGTTGCTTTTATGGACTCATTATCTATGGGCTTCTCCCTTGACGGGACGTCCCCCCGATTGCCTGCGAGCTTCTCCTCCTGTCTGTACGGTAATTTCTGTACAGTGCGACAGAGAGTCGAGTGGTTATGATGCAATCGTTAGCCTATTTTTACAAAATCTGTTTCTACGGGGCCATAATGTAACATAGAAGGTAAGGAGCCCTTTATACATTGTCGTGTTTCTTTAGAAATAAATAATGGTCAAATGAAGTCTTTAAACGCCTCAGATGTAAAGTTATTCGCTGTCAAAGTGACGCCAAAATGAATGGGAGTCAATGGAAATGCTAACGCAAGTGAAGTTCTGCTACAAGATGGCGGCACCCGGCCGGCTTCAACTTCCGGTCGATGGATTACCCCCTTGATAAACAGCAAGCATGCGTGCGACAGTAGGCTGCGATAGGCTAAATTATTTACTACAGCGGTAACGGACAATGCCGCTTCTAACCTGTAGGGGGACTGCAGAGGAAAAGTTATTTAATGTTGCTTTAATGTTACTATTGTTAGCCAAGGGATTTCATATTGAAACGTGCCTTGTAACAGCTAGCTAACACATTCTTAATTGCAGTATCTAATCTTATCATTTGTTCAAATAAAACATTGCATATCACTCCCAAAACAATTGATCTGCTTAATTATTGATATTTACAGTTAATTTGAATATTTACTTTTTACTTTCGGTACTTAAGTACGTTTTAAATCGATACTTTTGTACTTTTACTCAAGTGATGTTTGAATGGAGGACTTTCTACTTTTACTGGAGTAATTTTTTATTTAGGTATATATACTTTTACTCGAGTATAACTTTTGAGTACTTTTACCACCCCTGCCCCACGGGTATAAACATGAAGCGGGCGCACGCACACATTGTCTTTCACTTCGGAGTTCTGCAGACTGTTGCAACGTTGAAGACTCCAGAAAAGCAAGACTCTGTATCCAGTGCTGGTGTGACTGCGCGATCAGCGGTGGCCTCAAGCATTTTACAGCTCACAACTGCTGTTTTCACAGCATTGCTTGTGTCTGTGTGTGTCGGTCATTCCTCTTTGAGTCTGTACCCCGATTACACCGCGGCTATCCCTGGGTGCTTCAGCACTGAAAGAGTTTCTATTTCTTTTTTTTGTTTTCACTAAAAGAGCAACACAAGCGTGACCCTGCGTCCTTTTCAGGATGTCTTTCCGCTCGTACGTTTCTGGATGCGGCCATTCCCTGGCGCCAGCAGGCGGCCACAATAGTTGCTTCTCGTGTTTGGGCATTCAGCACGCTGAGGCAGCTTTTGTGAATAGTTCATTTTCCCATTGCGGGAACCATACCTGTGAGGAATTATGGCCATTTAAAGAAACCACCGAAATTAGCTAAAACGGCTAAAGGTAGCTAAGAGTAAACTAGTAGAGAATGAATGCTGCTGCTACAGGGATACGTTTGGGATGAGGAATCATCAGAAATATACTTGTTTGAAGACTGGCGTGGTCCTTTCAGTTAATTACATTACAATATCCATATTACCATTCTTTTCCCAAAACACTGGGGCAAACCTACTGGTATTCACTAAAGTCAATGTCACTTACCACAGAAAATGATGAGCAGCTTCGAAGTCCGTTGGTAACCATTGGTAACCTTTGGTTGGTTGTTCCGAACTCATTAAAATTACTAAGATCAATTGAGTGTGTATGTTTGTAAGTGTGCCATGATGCTAAATATCCAGCATGTTTTTAAGAATTTTGAGAGTAGTCTAAAATTCTATTGAAGTTCTGGGCCTGTTGATCGCCAACTAGTAGTGAAATCATTACAGATCCATTGATTTTGGTTGGATTTTTATAATTTTTTCTGTGGAATGAGAATAGTGTTTGGTGAAAAGAATGGCATATTGACTGATGTCATAACTTAGGAGAATAGTTTATTGCCAATTAAGTAAAGATGAAAATATTGGAAAAAAAGTGAGAAAACGCCTATTTTTTTTGCATTAAATTGGTCCACACACACAAAAAGCTTGAAAACCCCTGATCTAAACTGTCCAATCACAGCATCAGATTTTTTTTATACATAGTATGGTTTATTAATATGATGTGTACTGAGTTTGGTCTTTTAATATCACTGTCTTAGTACAGTAAAGCCACATTAAGCGTTTTAGAATGTCCCTTTGTAGGCCGCTCCGACTGGGAGAGAGGCGGGGCGGCAAGTTCAGCTCACCTTCCGTTTACACTGAAATGACTTCCAATTATATGCGTCATGTTCTGTGTGAGCATGCGTCTTATGAGTGTGTGTGTGGAGAGTTTGTGTGCGCGCGCGCGCTTCTCATATGAGTAGGCCTATGTGCGTGGAGAGTTCCGCGCATCTCGTGTGTGTAGAGTTTGCATGTACACTCACCTAAAGGATTATTAGGAACACATGTTCAATTTCTCATTAATGCAATTATCTAATCAACCAATCACATGGCAGTTGCTTCAATGCATTTAGGATATATAATGCATATCTCCTGAACTCCAAACTGAATGTCAGAATGGGAAAGAAAGGTGATTTAAGCAATTTTGAGCATGGCATGGTTGTTGGTGCCAGACGGGCCGGTCTGAGTATTTCACAATCTGTTCAGTTACTGGTATTTTCACGCACAACCATTTCTAGGGTTTACCAAGAATGGTGTGAAAAGGGAAAAACTTCCAGTATGCGGCAGTCCTGTGGGCGAAAATGCCTTGTTGATGCTAGAGGTCAGAGGAGAATGGGCCGACTGATTCAAGCTGATAGAAGAGCAACTTTGACTGAAATAACCATTCGTTACAACCGAGGTATGCAGCAAAGCATTTGTGAAGCCACAACACGCACAACCTTGAGGCGGATGGGCTACAACAGCAGAAGACCCCACCGGGTACCACTCATCTCCACTACAAATAGGAAAAAGAGGCTACAATTTGCAAGAGCTCACCAAAATTGGACAGTTGAAGACTGGAAAAATGTTGCCTGGTCTGATGAGTCTCGATTTCTGTTGAGACATTCAGATGGTAGAGTCAGAGTTTGGCGTAAACAGAATGAGAACATGGGTCCATCATGCCTTGTTACCACTGTGCAGGCTGGTGGTGGTGGTGTAATGGTGTGGGGGATGTTTTCTTGGCACACTTTAGGCCCCTTAGTGCCAATTGGGCATCGTTTAAATGCCACGGCCTACCTGAGCATTGTTTCTGACCATGTCCATCCCTTTATGGCCACCATGTACCCATCCTCTGATGGCTACTTCCAGCAGGATAATGCACCATGTCACAAAGCTCGAATCATTTCAAATTGGTTTCTTGAACATGACAATGAGTTCACTGTACTAAAATGGCCCCCACAGTTACCAGATCTCAACCCAATAGAGCATCTTTTGGATGTGGTGGAACGGGAGCTTCGTGCCCTGGATGTGCATCCCACAAATCTCCATCAACTGCAAGATGCTATCCTATCAATATGGGCCAACATTTCTAAAGAATGCTTTCAGCACCTTGTTGAATCAATGCCACGTAGAATTAAGGCAGTTCTGAAGGCGAAAGGGGGTCAAACACAGTATTAGTATGGTGTCCCTAATAATCCTTTAGGTGAGTGTATGTGCGTGAGTGACTTTAGGTGTGTCGTTGTTCATTTCATATGTATTTGTTTGGGCATTCAACAGTATACATGCATGTTTGACCCTAAGTGTATGTGTATGCACGTGTTTCATATATGTGTGCGTGAATGAAGTTGACTTAAGCCCTGGACGGCGCCTCATACATTAACCTGGTTGTTTAAATGACTAAAGAAGAAATATAAAATATTCTTCTTTTAAGGGTGAATACAGGTTGGATACTTTACTTTCTGATAATTTGTCATGGGCATCTTTATTTGTATTCAATCCAAATCACCAAATAAATGTCATCCCACACAATTACCAAAGCATTTTTCATCCTATTGGAAGAGTACAATGACAGGTTATTAAGCTTAAGCATCCCACTTTACCTGTAGGCCTATTCCTCACAACACTGCAGGACACGTGATGTCCACTAATATGCAATGACCAATCCAAATTCATTACAGCCAAGAACAAAAATGCAATTTATTAATTGTTTGAAAGAAGCTCCATAGTTGAAAACATTTTTTTTCGGTGCATGTCAACAATCACATTCTATGAGGAGAGAGAAAAAGAGGAAAAGAGAGGGGAAAAAACCCATCAAAAGCCATTGACTTGTTAAAATCTCAGTACAGACATATTCCTTAACAAAAGGCAAAAGCAAACCAGTATCTCCACCAACACTCATCCCAGTAACACACTCACTCACTCAGTCACACAAAGAACACAGACAACCTTGAAAGTCATGGGCTACAAAAAACCCCCACAGTGCTTCAGAATGAGACGTTCATTGGTTTAGGAATACACAGCATGGCGATGTACTGCATGTAAGAAACATAAAAAATGGGAAGTAAGATGGGGTTGGTGGGGAGGGAGACAACAGAGCAAATGAGCACAAAAAAAGACACAAAAAAGATTCCCTCTAATCCCAGTGAGAGATGGGTCACAGAGGCTTTAAGAACCCCATCCCCCTTGTGCATAGATCATGATCCATATAAACCAGCTTTTTTTTCCTCTTTAAATTGATCAAATAGATACAGAAACCCTGCCCCCAACCCCTCGTTTTTAGTTCTCATCATGTAATACCCGCCACAGGAGACAGTATGACAAAGAGGAAAGAAATAGTAATGCACAATGGTCCTGATTTCAACAGGAAGGGACCTCATGTTAAGAAAATACAATAAAGAATCACACATACAGCATTTGTATGTTCTTTCACCGTCTTTTGAACAATCAAAATCATTGATCATTTTGTTTAAAATGTAAAGCAATTTCAATATAGAGATTTATATATAAAGCACTCCATTTTTTAAAGTTCATTAAGAGTTCATTATTTGGTAAATATGTAACTGCTACGGATTTAGAAACAAAGGTATTTTCTTCTTCTGAAATCCATAACCTTCAGTGCTTATGTTTTTTTTTTTCTGTTATCCTCTTTCTCTAAAAACAAACATTAAATGGCGTGGAGTTGGTACTCTGGAACCCTTGCCTTCCTGAGACATGATCCACTTTTTTTGTGTGTGCAAGATAGTGAACAACTATGTCTTCTTTTCTCTTTAAACAAAAAGAAAAAGATTTTTTTTTTGCTTTCCAAAAAAAATAATAAAAAATACAGGCTTTGATAATCTATGAAAGTAACATTGCCAACATAAATAAAAACAAAAACATGACAACACTGATCAATCCCAGAGTTCTGCAAGTAGCACAATAATCTTCATTCTGTAAAGTGTTTTTTGTTATTCATTTGATGGAAGTATATGTCCTTTAGGATTTTCTTTCTTTTCTCTTCTCATGACAATCCCATCGTAACATTCCTTTTCCTTGAACTTCAGAAAAACATGAAATGTTTGTAAACTGTTGGTGGCCTTGCACAAAGAAAACTAGAACAGAAATGAACATTGACAATAAAAAAAGCAAACCAGAAAGGTAGGCACCTCTGAAATGAGTCTTGTAAGAAACTCTTCTCCAGATGTCTATCCAGCTCATCATGGTGTAACATGGGGAGTTACAAGTCCCTCTACATCGATCTATGGCCACAGTTCTTCAAAAAGATCCCCCACCCACCCCCACACATTTCATTTTCATATACTTTTTTTTTTTGTATTTTGCATTTTTTTTTTCTGTTTATAATCTGAAAACAAAAATGGTGCAATACTCAAAATAATCCATTTCTTTATCATGGATTATTCCACAATAAAAGCCACTATAAGGTAGATAATCGTATTACAGATAAAAAACACACTTGTTATTTTTCTCAATAAGTCCTTGAGTAAACATTAACACATGAATTGTCACCTTGTCCCCTTAGTACTTTAATATCATGTTGTACGATTAGCTGAATGAGGGGAAGCAGACACTCAGTGCAACTCTAATAACAAAGCTAATAACAAATACAATAACAATACACATCCGAATATATTTTTGACTAGCCAACAAAAGAAAGACAAAAAAAAACCTCTAAGATGAAACAAAGGCGCAAACAAATCCACTGTAATCACTAGCATCCATTGGTTTGAACTCACTCACACAGGCAAACGAACGCATTCATCCGTCATACAGTACACGCAATCTTGTGCAAACACTCACATACAACCGATGTCATTTTGCATTTTTTTTTATCTTTTTTTTTTTTTTTTTTTTTTACTACATTTTTTTTTTCATTCAGTTTGAACTGATGTTATCAAAAAGCTTGGAAGTGTATGAATGACAAAATTATTACAAAAAATTTCACATTACATTATTGGCGCTTCTTTTGATTCAAGTATTTGAGTTTTTATCATTTGTATAATTTTGATATGTTTATGCCTTTATCATCTAGTTAAATTCATGGAGAGAAGGAAACAGGGGGTTACTCAGGCCTGAGAAAAAAAAGTAAAAGTAAATGAAAAAAATATATATATAACCAGTTCTATACATACACAGGATTTCAGATGTACATGTATATCAACCAGCATGTGCATATTCTAGCCAAAGGATTTGATTTTCTTAGAGGTTATCTCCACCCAGGCGATGCCCCTGTTATTTTGTACGATCGAAGCGGACTTCTTACCTACAAAAAGTTGCATCTGAGCCATTCTCGTGGAGCTGGGGTACATTAGTCCTATAGATAAGACCCAGAGTGCCCACTTTTTAGCTAGCTAGTCAGTCTGCCAGGCAATCCTCTTGATTTTAAGTTTTGGATGTTCGTTTTTTTTTCTTTCAATCTGTGGTCTCGAGTACAGCTTAGAGAAAGGCAGTTAAATATATATATATATATATATCTTCAAAAACAGGCAATAGTGATTGTTGCTAGTGTCACTCGAGTGTGAAGTAAAAAAAAAAAGAAAAAAAGAAGAAAAGAATTCTTCCAGAAAGGGATTTCCCCCTTTTAAGACTTGGTATCAACTGGCATTTGCCCCAGGCCTCCTGATACAATAGGTCCATGTGGACCTGGACCTGTTTAAAAAAAATAAAAAAACAAATTAGAAAATAATCTGTACCGTTCCCCTAGTATTGGGTCGGGACAGAGTATAATACCATCAATACAGCAAACCCCAGAGTCATCTGTCCGCCACATCAGGGCGTCAAAGGCTTGCAGAGAGAAGCACTTCAGTCAAAGAGTGTACTACAGATTTAAAGTTTCCTTTTTCAACAATAACATTAATAATAATAATAATAATGAGACAAAAACCTTTTTTGGTTTTAAAAAAAGATGTACCCAAATGTGAACCATCTACAGTGCACCTAAACATTCTGGATTCCCTGTTTAATTCTCAGCAGTCCTCCCAGGCGTAATTTGATACCCGGGACAAGGTGCTATTCGTCTGTCTTGGTGCCAACCTGCATTCTACCTCTCCACCTCCATGTGCTCTTTACAAAACCAAACATCAAAACACATTTCAAGAAGTAACGAGTCCCACTCTGATAGATTCATGTCTAGGTTAAGTCTACGATCGAGAAAAGGTACATTAGGATCTAAAAAACAGAGGGACTTCCTGCGAATCCTTCTCCGAGTCCATTCAGCATCTTTAAAGCCACATCGGATAATGCAAGAACGCACGACTACGCCCTCCTCGGAACGATAAAACAGTTTGGGGTTCTCTGAGGCTGCCCTGAGACTGCATGTACATAATGTAAGAGATCATTCAGAGAGTAAACAGTGAGGGCCTGGTCATTAGTTCAAATGAAGCGGGCCGGTTTCTTTCTTTAGGCTACACCGTAAGGAAGCTGCCTTCTCACAATGAACTGGTAAGCTGAAGAGTGGGCTTGGAGAGAACTACAGATTGAAGCTGAAGGCCGTGAACTGCACCTCTCGGCCGGTCTTTGCATAGAAGTGGAGAGCTGAGTCTCCGTTATCATTTGCTTTTATTACTGTGAGATGAGGCGACCAGGTAAAGTAGTGTACTCCGTCTGCCCTTTGTCATAAGCACCAGTGTGTGGCCTGGCAGGGCTCTGACGCCGAAGCGGAGGAAAGTGCAGAGGAGAGGCAGAAGACAAACTGAGCACCATCAACCTACTCTTCGTTACGCCAACTACGTGCGTGACCGAATCCATATTCCGTATTTCAAAAGCCATGGCGACATTAGCGGCCGCCGTTTACGCTGAGGTGTGCCTCTTAATCAGAGTGTTTTCTGCATATGCGCAGCAAGAGGGGCTGGTGAGAGCAGCTACCATAGAGACCACTGCATTGACACACACACACACACACACAGAGACCAAAAAAGCGCAAAATAACGATATAACATCAACAACAGCAATGACGATAACAACAGCAATGTTGACAAAAAAAAAAAAAAAACAACACTGGCAATTCCAGAAGGGAAATACCCAATTGATCATACAAAGTACATGAAACGAACCTGTCCACTTCCAGCTAAAGTGATCTTTGCATGAGAGGGAGAAAGAGAGTCTATGAGAGTGAAGTTGAGACGAGGTCGAGTGCTGGCGCAGTAGTAGTACGTACTGATTGGCCAGGTCTGAAGGAGCCACTGCTCCGGCCCAGGCAGGTCTGTTCTGGCATCTGGTGCGCCGGCCTGGCACAGCGGGTCAAAAGTCAGAGCGTGGGCACCTGAGGCGCCACAGCAGATAGGCACTCAACGGCCACACTTATCATACAGGTAGGCAGGGCCACCAGGCCAGGGGGCCCCACAGAATCCATTAGAAACATTACAACACGTCTAGCATCTCCAGACAAAAAGGCTAATGATTTTGGAGTACTTTAACAGTGATATTTACTTTGATATATATCATCTGAAAAAACAAAAACAAAAAAAAACAACGCGAGAACACTTCAGTCTTGTTGTGGTGTTTTTTCCCCCTCATCAGACATCCCTTCGTTTTGCTACCATTTTCGAAATGTCTGATTTCAAAGTCGAAAGGCTGTGGAAAGACGAAGAAGAAATGAAACGGCAAAATCCGTTTAGAGTTCAAAAAGGAGCATGGAGGAGAAGTTCGGTAGATTGCTTTTCATCGTTGCTTTTTGTCAGTTTCACACGTACACGTGTAATTTGTTGGCATTAAAGTCGGAGCTTGATGCTCTTGCTAAGTGCTATGAAGAAACCACGCCGCCTTTGTTCCATACTTTTGTACCAAATACAACAACAACGAAAAAAAAAAAAAAAGCACTTTGTCTACTGGGTTACAAGAAACACCTCTTATTTGGTTTGAAGCCCCTGTTGCCCCTGTAGTCACACTTGTCCTTGAGTGTGTAGAGGAAGTGCTAGTGAATGTTTCATCACCATGGGCTTACACACTGACAGAGTCCTCTTCTGTCCAGTCCCATGCTTGGTGGTGGAGCTGGAGACGAGTCTTTGATCCCTCCCGTCTCCAGATGAGCTCCGACCGTTTCACGGCAAAAAAGCACTGCGTAAAGGACGGAAGAGTCTGTGGCATATATTGCACGTCAGACGAACGACAATGAGGACTAGTGTTTTTCGAGAGGCCGAGAGGTCATTTAGGAAAATTAAAGGAAAAAAAGAAAGTAGTCCATCTGAAAAAGTGTTTCCTGTACAGTTTTTTTTTTTTAGATAAGTGGTTAATATATTCCTCAGCTGTCCACATGTCCTCTCAGTTTAAGAATAAATGCCTCAAATGTGCAGAGGGGTCATATACATGTCGGTCCTTTTGAGAGTAATGAGGACTGGATGGCAACCGAGGGAAACGAGGAGGACGAATGCGCGTATGCTGCGGCTGACATACAACCCCTGGCTCAGAAATGAGAAAATGTGCAATTCTCAAGATGTTTCTTCAGAGTACAAGTGGAGTGGGACTGATCAGCAGTTAAGGCTAAAGTTTAGTGCTGTTAATTAATCCGAACAATCCAAAAGGACAACTGAAAAAAAAAAAAAGCCAGTCCAAAACACAGGGAGTGGGGAGAGTTGGTTTGGAATGATGCATATTTCTTCGGGGAGAGGGCAATATGCTGTGTTTGGGCTGACAGGATGTGCTCGAGCCAGAGGAATTGAAAACAAACGGCAGCTTGTCTCATCGGTTTGTAGTAAAATACACTTTCACACTGGTATCAGTTAATAAAGAAAAGTTTCTGTAAAGGTTCACTTCTCTTTTAGTCACGGTTCTTCGTAAGAAGTCTATAGAATACTGTAACCCAAGCCTAATGATCAAAATAACACAGATGAAAAGACGCAAAACCAAACCAAAAAGTAGATGAAGAAGGTCAGCAGCCTCTATGCAAGTGTGGCCTCAGCCTCCTGTCTCTTGGTTTTTCACAGTTCCACTGACGCTGATTATCGCCAAATGATTAGCTTGGTTTTTGCTCTTGAAGTTTCATATTTCGCTGCGGTAGGGGGTCGAGCGCTTGGCACTCTCACATGGACTCTCCACTCAGTAGGTCTCCAGGAAGCAGCGTATTGATTGGGGTGGGGCTCCCTACCACTCGACCGTCCTCGCCGCTGGGCGGCCCCCACAGGCTGGAGTACTGCGGTACACCCCCCCACAGCAGCTCGTTGCTTGCCTTACCGCCGGACCCCGTCCCACCTGCTCCGCCTCCCAGACTGCTGCTGTTCCAGTGGCCGATGGGGTGTGTGGCCGTCGTCCCTCCGCCTCCCAGCCGAGTTTGATTGGTGCCGGGGTTGGCCTGCCAGCTGGTGGTGTGCGTGAGGGACTGACCCTGTGCAAAGAAGCGGTTCACCTCCTCTTCTCCAGCAAACTCTGCCAGTATAGTGGTGTTTCCCAGAACACACCTGAAACGCAAGTATTTAGAGAAAGAGAACAGACGAATGTGATCATTTAGTTGAGGTTGATTCCTCAAAAAAAAGAGAGAGAGAAAAAAAAAGAAAGGTGAAAGATTTATGTACATGTGTAGGGACTTCTGGGCCTTGGCAGCCTCCTCTTTAGAACTGTAGCGCACCACGGCATTGCCCTGCGTCAGGTTGAGATGGAATGTGATAAGCGGGCCGTGCTGCATGCACAGTGTCCGCAGTGTTGAACCATCAATCTAAATATCACATAACAGAAAGAGCCGATTTATAACACTGCAGACAATTCACCAAGAAATTATAAGTCAATGAACATAACAGTAGCCACAAGAATACCTGTGGTGTGAGGTTTCTCAAAACCAACCAGCTAGTGCTCCTGCTGGAGCTGTCTGTACTCCATGTGGTACCTACTAAGAGAGAAATTAATACTTTAACGCCGAACATTTAACAATAGTCCATTAATATAACCATTACAACATAGTCTAAGAATTAAAGTAACAAATTATAGTTTGGGGCAAGCAAGATAAAAAAAGAAAAAAAGAAGAAACAAATATTTTTATTTAAAGCAAGGATGCATTAAATTGATGAAAAAGTGACAGTAAAGACATTTATAATGTTACAAAATATTTCTTTCAAATAAATCCAGTTATTTTGAACTTTCTATTCATTAAAGAATCCTGAAAATATATATATATTTTTTTAAATCACAGTTTCCACTAAAATAATATATAAGGTCACCTCTGTAAACATTTGCTTTTATTAAAAATGTATTCTGATCAAATATTATTTATATATTATAAAACATGGCTATGACCGCTTTACCCAACGGTTCTATTTATCACTGCGCAACACCCTTAGCAACCACCCGTATCTAAGGAAACACTGCTGAGCCCCAACTAAAGACAAGCGCATCGAATACCAGCACAGTGGAGCCGATTGAAATGAGACAAATATTTAATGCATGCACAATAAACGGAGATGTTCAAATAAATTTAAATAAACAACAATGAAAAAAATTTACCTCTTGTTAGGCAGCATTCTAGCAACTAAATTAATAACATTAATAAAATAGATAAAATAGGCTACCTATCAAAATATGTGCCCTTGTGTTTTTATTTATGTAAATATTTAGTAAGGTTTATTTATGAGCAGAGAGAAATTAAAGGAATAAACGGAAAATTAACGTTAACTGTCTCATGCTGAGAGATAACGTGAGCTTAGAATTATAAGGTTCTATCTCCACTTTTGGTCGAAATTGAGTTTTTGACATAATCTTATCCATTAGGTGTTTATTAATGCCTGTGTGGTGTTATTTTTGTAAAAAAAAATATTTTGTTAGTAGTTATTAATAAAATAAAAAGGTTCCATCTCACAAAACAGCAGGGATGGAAAAACTTTGATGCTCAATATCTCAGAACTACCCTAAACGGAGATAGAACCTTATAATTCTAAGCTCACGATAAGCTATATTTGTGTGAGGAAATATTACATTCTGTGTTGTAAAAAAAAAAAAGAAACAAAGTTTGAGAACGGTTCCTATGTTGTTTTTATTTGAGCTTTCATGCATATTACACATTGGAACGTTGTTGCTGTTCACGGTCAGGGACTTTTTTTTCTAGCGGAAGGAAGGCTTTTAGCGATTTTACTTCATGAAAGTTGCACTATGCATATTTTTTTTACTTTAATATTTTTATTGTGTGGTAAATGTTTTATAAAAGCAATAAGGTACTTGAGGCTAGTGCTGTATCGTGAATAACTCATTTACGATACAGCACAGCCTCTCGAACCTTATTGATTAATTATAATAGACATATTATTTCTATTTTTTATTACTAAATTTTATTGCCATCATCTAACGTACACTAATTTTTAATAACATTGTTAAATGTAATCCTTAGCAAATCTCAAAATGAATATACATTGTTAATGCTGTATATTAATGTAATGCCTTAATCCACTTGTAAAATTTAAACTGGTTTCATGGTTTTAATTTTATTTAGACAAAATAGTATTGATTTTATCATTGGCCATAACCTGAAAACAATTAGCAGATTATCGGTATTGACCAAAACATTAATATCGGTTCATCCCTATGTCATGATTCACAACCCGTGGTCAACCCTTAACTTTCATTGTACAAAAAGAGAGTGTGAACATTATGCTGAACATCATAATATGAAAGCCATATGGGTTTAGAATGATATGAGAGTGAGTAATTGATAAATATTTTATTTTTGGTTGAACTGCCCCTTTTTAATGTTTCGACATCACATTTTTCTACAGCATAAAACGTATTGTAAACAACTGCTTCAGTTATAAGTCAAGGAAGTGTGATCAAGCAACAGCGTGTGAATGTTGACTTAACACACGACATATGCGAGACCACAAAAAAAAAATAGTTAGCTCCGCCCACCAGAACCTGTAGTTGCAAACGCTTCAACCGTTCCAAACCTCATCTCATTTAACACTCAACGTTTTGACTAGCGTTCACAACCACATAAAACAGTTAACTGACAAAATTCAACTGCTGTTTCAATATGCCTACACCTTCGCCTACGAATAGCTGTGCAAACACATATCCGCCTGGGATTAAACTGCGCCTTTCACACACACACACACACACACACACACACACACACACACACACACACACACACACACACACACACACACACACACACACACACACACACACACACACACACACACACACACACACACACACACACCTGAGGAGTAGGAGCCGCTCCAGCCAGCCACGAGGCCCAGGGTGTTTCCGCCCCACATGGACGAGGACTTGGTGTTGGTCAGCCCTGGAGGTGGCCGTGTGGGAGCCGTTGTGTTCCGGGGTCCTTGTGGGACTTTCCAAAGCTCGTGAGAGAGAGAAGGCTGGGTGTGTGAGATGGGCCCTGGGGACCAAGTGGACTTCATGTCAGACAGCTTGCCTGTAGATCAGAGGTGTGAATGTGTAAAAAGGTCAGAAGAGGAAACGGAGAGTATGCTGACAGACATCTTATTTACTGTTCCTAATTCTGTGCACCCCAGAATTAGACATACTGTGGTGAAATGTGTTCTCACAGCAGTCATAGTCATTGAGGCACCACCGCAAACAGGAAAGAGAGGGTCCAGGCCCATGTGTGACATCATAAGTGTAGATGCCTCAAAAAAAAAAAAAAAAAGTGCCCTCTCACCACTTCCACCTCACAAAAATCACAGACAGCAGGTGACCATGCTGCACAAAGACTAACACCACTGAGGGGATATACGGATGAATGTAGGCGGGACAGAGCTCTCTAAGGGGTACAGGGCCATTCTTGAGTCGGATGCACTAGATATACAGGAATGCGGCCACCGTTTTGAGGCCCCATGCTAGGTTGAACGGTAAGAAAAGGCTGTGATGGGGAGGATTGAGGGCAGGAAGGGGATTCTGGGAGTTGTACCTGTGCTGTCTGCCTCGGGGGAGGACAAACTGAAAGAGCTAGTGACTGGCCAATCGCTGGAGGGAGGCAGAGCCTCACCCTGTGAGGAAGTTGGGGTGGAACCTACAATGTGTCCCGAACAAATCAGGCAAGAATTCAAAGTGGAAATCAGAAAAATAATACATGTGAAGAAAAAAAACAAAACTTAGTGGTTGCTTTATGTGAAAAAAAAAAGTAATTCGAAACATAATACTGCAATCCCTTTTATTCAAAATATATATATGATTTTTACTAGAAATGGTAAGATAATGGGATTTGTTCAGGCTTTGTGCTTCCAGTGTCATCTGAAAATAAGTTCACTGAAAGATCATGTCTTTGAAGAGAAAAGGTGATCGGTCCTCTTACCTCCACTCCTGTCTCTCAGCAGGTAGCGGTTAACATCCTGAATGTTGGTGTTGATGGTGGGCCCACTGGGAACACTCCCTGGGGTCATATTTGGGTCAGTCTCAGGGTCAATATTCTGCAGTCCTTTCCAGGGTACTCCTGGACAAAACTCTGAGGGAATTCATACAAATCAGATCATGACAGATATGACACATTGTCTGATACATATAGTATTTGAACACACTCAAAAATGTGGGATTATCTTTGCATTATATAAATATTTCTCATCAGCTGAATCAACCTTTATGATTTAATTAATTTTTAGCTCATTATTAACTCACAAACCCCCAGGGTTTTGAAAACTTAGCATTTATTAAAAGAAATATAGCACAAACACAAAAACAAAGTAAAGTTTGTTAATCTTCAAATGATAAAATAATAGATATATTGTTCAACAAAGAATTTCAATATTTTACGACATTAGTGGATTATGTTAATGTGGAGACCTACACCTAGTTATTCTGCTGGACACCTAGGCAAAAGTCAGTTGAAAAATGGCTAATTATTCATGTATTTATTTTTTTGCAGAGGCTACATGATTTGATATTTGATATTAAGGTTTGATATTTTTTCATCCAGTGTAATGCCATTCAATTATTTTAAGTGTGACCTAAATGTCCAAAAGTACTCAAACATTTTTGAGTCCTTTCATAATACTAGAACTAGTCCAAAGAGATTTTAGAGATGTCAGTCACCTGGAGGCCAGTTGATATTGGTCCCATTGGAGATCTTGTCATTGGTGTTCTTTCCCTGGCCCCAGCTATCATGAGGTGCCAGAGGGCTGGCAGGAGACTCAGAGCTGGGAATCAGATTGTAGGGACTGTAGGAGTCATCCAGCTGGGGCTTACTAGGGTGACCCAGACTGGGGCCAGCAGAGTGCCCTGTATAAAATAGGTGGTATGGAATATCATCAGTATCAGGCCTGAAATTAACCACTATGCCACATATTTACAATACTGATAAATGTAACAGTGATGCGTACCATGCTTGCTGTAGTTGGGCTCCATTGGAGAGGAGTTCCCAGATAGGTTCTCCATGGAGTTAGGGTGTGTCCACTGTGACAGGCGTGACTGAGGCTGAGGAGAGTCCTTAATGGACAGGCCACCCACCTCCATGCAGTTTACATTCATGTTGGGATTTAATCCAGCTATAGAGAAGCACATTTGCAAGGATCAGCGGGGGTGCGTTTAAAGAGAAAATAAGTTCCCAAAAATTCCCATGACTTTTTGATATAATTTCTAGTCATTTGTTACTGAATAGGAGATTTTAAAAATCTTTTTTTGGACCTATTGGCCAATTAATCATTCAGGTCAATCATTGTGAACCGGTGTGACTGACTCATTGAAAAGAATGGATAATAAAAAAAAGATTTGCTCACAGGTTGAACATCAATATGGCTTGCAAAAAACAAATTGATCTGTACCAAATAGCACTATCTAGCTAATGAACCATTTTAAAGCAGAGAAAAACTTGAAATATATATTCTCTACAGAAATTCCCATGACGTTTCCAGGACTTTAAAAATCTCATGGCAATTCCAGGTTTTCTAGGACTGTGGGAACCTTGCATAGAAGAACATTTTGATCTCTACTTGTCTAAACACAAAGAATTCAATAGCAGACAGTGTTGGCAACTCACAAATAGGGTAGGGTGAGAAGGAATTTGGAGAAGACTGTGGCTCTTTGGTCTGAAGGTCGGAAACAGAGAGGCTGGAGATCTGGGGATGGGATGGAAATGTGTCCAGAGCTGATTTGCCTGCGCTGGGATGCAGTCCCGGGTGTGAGGGGGGTGGCTGCTGCTGCTGTTGTTTCATCAGCAGAGCCTGAGCCAGCTGCCGCTGGTGCTGCTGGATCTGTTGCTGCATGTTATTGATTGTACGTGCAACCTACAAGAGGACATTGTGAACACAGAGCAGGCTGAACTTTAAAGGCGGCTGAGATTTAAAATAGAAACAAACAAGCAAATCAGTATTGAGAATCATGAGATTTTAATGGTATCATGATGGCACTTGTTGGAAGAGAACTGCTCACTTGCTGCTCTTGCTGTCGGATGGGGCCAGAAACACTGCGCTGTGCCTGCAACATCTGCTGCTGAATTTGTAAACGCTGGTACGCCTGCAAAATCATTGAGACAAATTTACATTACGATGAGACATTAGGAGTGAAATTTAAGATTATGCTGACAAATAAAAATACATTCTTTAAACTAGATGAAAGTATCAACAAGTTGTCAAAAAAATGGCACTTACCAGTTGCAGCTGATAAAGTTGGTTCAACAGGGTCATATGCTGAGGGTTTATTGGTGAGGTTAAAAGTGCAGGGTTGAGACCAATGTTTTTTGCTGCAAACTGTAAAAGCTGTGCTTGAACCTTTCAGTGAAAAAACAATCAGAGTTCAGCATGATTTCATCACTCCTACACAATACTCAAGTGGTGAAAAACTGTGTCACCAAATTAAATCAGTGTAACAGTAAGGTGCTAAATAGGGGTGGGACAAAATATTGATAGGGCAATATATTGTTGTCCTTATCCGTGTGATACGAGAATCAATACAATGGCACCAAATATTGATATTTTAATTAATAAAATAAGGTGCTCTAAATTGATTTCCCTGTTCCTAGCGTCGCTACTTCATGGCTCCTCGAGGTGGCGCTCAACACATGAATGAAGAAAACGTGAACATAAGTTAACTAGCCTAAGAAAAAGAGGTTTTTAACGGGATGGCGGACAGCAGTGTGAGTAAAATAATAGATGCATATATGCACAGACATGTGTTGAGTGCGTGAACACAATGGCCAATCAGAGGAGTTTAAGAATCTGCTCAACAGCGCTCAAAATGCAAGGGGGAAATGCTAGTGTCAATGCTTTGTAAAAAGTCGTTTCCTTTGACAACACTATTCCTTCCCAGGTTTATTTTAAGGAAGCTGGTAAACACTTTAGAAGTAGGTCAATTTTGAAATGTACCAGGTTTATATAAAACAAGTTGATGAGCAGTTAAATGTGTCAGTTTACACAAAGAAAAGTTTAAGCTTTTAAAAAGTATAAGCATAAAATGCTTCATTTACTTAAAATGTTAAATTTAATTTACAGACTGAAAAACTTTTTGTGCTGTTTTCTAACAGTTTGGAAATCTGCACAACCTTTTCACAGGCATTTTGTTTTCATAATTAGACAAATATCGTGATGTATCATTATAGGATTTGTCTAGCAATATACTGATTATCGCAGAATTGCTGTATCGTGATGATATCGGTATCGTGAGCCATGTATTGTGTATCGTATCGTGAGGTACCCTGTGATTCCCACCCCTAGTGCAAAACCAATTGTGTCCATGTCTGTGCACACCTGAGGGCTGAGAAACTGAGGCACTTGAGCGCGAAGACTAGGCTGGGACGAGTTGTGAGGTGGCACTGACGGCTGGGGAGGAGGCTGCTGCTGCAGGGCCCGGGCTTGTGCTGCTCCGCTACTACCAAACACTCCACTCTGCATCTACAAAAACGCACACAAAACTACTCATTTGGAATCTGACTTCATGACGATATGCTCATAGCTGTTATGCTGCAGGTTTAATGTGGGCAATATACCAATATCTACACAGAAATGTGGACGATGACTAATGCCCCGTTTACACAAAGGGAAGACGCAGATATTTCCCTGCGGTTTGGCCTCTCATTCACACAAAAACCCAGTTTTTATCACAGAAAACGATTATTTTAACATGGGGGGGGGGGGGGGGGTTTCTCTAAATACCCGGCTATGTGTAAATGTGGCCTAATATAATGCTGAAAAACAGTGACCCCAAAAAGTATCTGAGCACTTAAGCCACACTTACGAAATTAATATTTGTTTGTAAGAATGTCACTGTATTATATAAAGCTAAATACAGACATAAAACATAAAAGACAGACAGACTTTTAAAAAAAGTTAAATAGATATACAAAAACAATAGATATGGTTTAATATCTAAGACAAATATACATAGATCCTCATAGACCCACCTGTCTGTTGTTCAAGTTTTGCATTGCAACTCCAAGGCTCTGGCCAGGGAGTGAAGCACTACCCAATGGGAGCTTCAGGCTCGGAGAAGGCATAAACGGTGAGGTTTGGGCATCATCTGCTAGCCCAGCATCCTAAGAAACAAAAAAAAACAAAAGTCAAACAATATCCACCACAATGTAAAGTCTTCTAGATGGAATAACCAGAATGTGCTGATTTTTAATTGTGAGAAGCACAAACCTTGTCCAAGAAGGGGGGGCGATCTGAAGAGGATTCTTTGGAGATGACTGAAGGCCTGCAGCCCATTGGTTTATTGACTAGGCCGTTGTTATAGTCAGAGATTGCCATCCCCCGTTTATCTAGTTCGGTCTTCTTCTCCAAAAGGGCGCCTACAACACAACAAATATTTAAATACAATATTCTAGCCAAAGAAACTCTGAAGGAATTGAAGATTTTGCAGGTATGACACCTACTCATGGCCTGATCCAAGTTCATGTTGTTGCTCTTGAGAGCCTCTTCTGCAGGGTCTCTCTGCAAAGGCAAACACAGTAAAAACCCATATATTAACCATTTGCATTAATAAATATTCATTTTAAAAAGCCAATACATTTGTAACTAAACATTTATAGCAATATTTAAGGGATAACGTACAACTAGCCAGTCAGTATCACAAAATAAACCCCAGGCACAACAGTCAAATATACAGACGGATATTCGGGATATTTACAGAGATAAGCAGCACTTACAGGGAAGCCCATATCAGTCAGCTGCTTAATGAGACGACTCATTATCCAGGTATCATCCTGTTTGTTTGGGACTTTTCCCTTTAAACAAAAACAGAGATCAATGAGCTCAATCTGCAGCATGTAATGTGACTAACAATTTTTTTTTATTTTTTATTTTTTTTTTTTACCTTTGGTAGACTCTTTTTGGGTGGGTTGCCCCAGGAGTTGCAGGAGGAGTTGCTCTCCTGAGATGCAGTGCTGTTCCACATGTCGCCGTCATCCTGTTCCCATTGCCCTGCAGACATGCCCATGTCCTCACCACCTCCCCAGCCATCTTGCATAGATTTGGGGGCTGGAGGATGAAAAGATAGACTTTTGGAAGCGTCCATAGTACAGATCAATATTTGCAAATGGTTATGTTTACAATTAAAAGAAACAAAGAAATTTTTCCTTGCTCAAATAGCAAAACATGTACAATCCTACAATGCATTATTTACAACAACAGGGGGCCCTGTTGTTGCACATTTCAAAGCTCTGATAACTAGCATCTGAACAACATTGATTTCCAACACTGTTAATTTGCAACTGGATAATTGCATTTTTTTTTTTAAATCACGCAAAAATCATTTAAAGCACTTTTTTTTTTTATATTCAAATAAATGTAAATGAATAAAACTAACCAGGTTTGCAGGGGGCAGATCCAGGGGGTCCGTTGCCTCGACCATAAACCTCAGGGCCATTATCACCCCAGCCACCTTGGGGTTTGCCCCATGCAGAAGTGCCATTGTCCACACTTGCTGCAGGGGCGGCTGGCTCCCCCCATGAGGGCTCAGGTTTTGAATGGACATTTGACATCTCACCCCATCCTGCAGAGAAATATTGCAAACTTCAGAACAAGTGCACCTTAAGTTAAGTTTTCACTGCATATTAAGTAATGTACTAAATGCTTTAAAGGTTGGCACCATGTAGTACAGACAGTGGGGTCCAAAAGTTAGATATCTTCTATTTTGCATTTTCCCCCTCTAAAAATTATATTACCAGCATAACAATTCTATTTTGCATTTTCCCCCTCTACAAATTATATTACCAGCATAACACATGGAGTGCAAAGTTGACTTAAAAAAATGAACACGAATTTAAGAATTTATTCATTTTAAAACATATACTGTAATTAAAGCTTTGCTTTATTTAAAAAACAAATGTAACTTGGTAAGCTCCACTGTCTTAAAATGGAATAATAAGCTACAATATTAAATGTCTGTTTAGTTCTTGGCACATGGGAGAACTGAGGATGCCATGTTAAATACAGCTTTGGCACAGGGAGTGTAAAGCTACACACAAACAGCAGAGGGCGTCGGGTCTGTTCCAAGTATCCTGCTGAGGAATAATGATACTCCCCACAGATGGCGACCCAACTCTAATTACACACTTCCTCCTGGCTCAAACACTATGTTGAACTTCACTCATAGACTGAATGTAAACACTATTCTGTTAACATGAACTGTTACTTTTTTTGTTTCTTGATTTGTATGGCATTATAATCAAAAGTATAGTGATACGTTTTAACTAATTAAAGGTCATTGACAATAAATGCCAAAGTAAAGAGTCTTGTTTCTTACCTGGATTCATGTGGGTTGTTCTACTGTGAGGCGGTCCAGTTTGATGTGGGCCAGCATTATCAGGGGAAATGTTATTATTGTTTGAGTTTGGACCTCCATGGCTGTGAGCCTGCATGGGAGGTTGGTTATGGTGGGGATGATGATGATGGTTGTTGGGTACATTGTTGGCATTGCCAGGTCCTGGTTTGCCTTGGATACCAGGGTTATTCCTGTCCCAGAGATTGACTGTCTTGTTGTAAGTGCTTGGGTCCCCCCAAGCTGAGGTACCGTCATCGATCTCCATCTTACGGCGGATGGAGGGTGGAGAGGGCTCTTCCCATCCAGTGGGGTCTCCAGTATGGTCAGGTTTAGAACCTCCACCATTTCCTCCACTCCATCCAGAGCCACTCTGCTTTACAGAGCTAGGACCTCCCCAAGAACCCATGCTTCCACTGCCACTATTGCCATTGGTGCCCTCTTGAGGCTTGTTATTCCATCCTTGTGGTGGCGCACTGGGGCGTTGTGCATCTCCCCAGTTTCCCCCTACTCCCGGGGCAGGCTTTCCCCATCCCCTGGAGCCCTCGTTCCAGCTGGTACCCTCTCCCTCCCAGGTAGAGCTGGAGGGACCATTTTTCTTTCCATCTCCAGGTTCACCCCATTCTCCTCCAGACCCACTTTCTCCACCAGGTCCATTGCGCCATCCGTGAGATTGTTTGTGCCCCTCAGCCCAGCCCTGTGGTTTGGCTTTAGAGTGACTGTCTTCCCAGGTAGGAGACTTATCCCCTGAACCCCAAGTCTGACCACTTTTTTGCAGGTTGCCGCCTGGGCCTCCGGCTGGGGTACTGCTCCAACTTCCAGGACCACTGGAAGGTTTCTTGTTGCTGGTTGGATCAGCCCAACCAGAGCTAGCCTGGGGGGATGGCATGGCTGTGGCCCATCCAGATGCAGCTCCAGTACTAGGACAGGGGCCTTCATTCTTGCCTCCAGAGTCAGGTCTGGATGTAGTGCCAGAGTTTGGGTTGGCACTGCCAGAAATTGGTGTTGGTCCTACTTTGACTGCATTTGATGATGAGCACCAGGCTTCAGTTCCAATGTCATTCTTGCGGTTGGAGCGTGCAGCTTCTTCAATCTCCCAAGCTGTGTGCTGCCGCACTGGTGTTTGTCCCCAGCCGGTGTTGCACAGAACCCGAGGGTCCATATCCTGGGCTGGCAGAATAGGGGGAGCCTCATCTCTTGATGAGTGGTCCCTCATGCGAGGATGGCATTCCATGCTGTCACTGCTTCCCTCACTAGCTGTAGCATTGGCCCCACGGACCCAAGAATTGAGCTGCTGCTCTTGGGTGGGAGAGCATGAAGAATCCCATCCTTTGGCCTCACTGTTGGAATGCTTACCCCAGTCCCCAGTTGAGGCAGCTTGTCCCCAGCCAGAAGTGCCTGAGGCCCCTCCTTGTCCCCAGCTGCTCCCTGAGTCCCAACCAGAGTCTTTTGAGCCACCACCAGATTTGGCATCTCCATTACCCCAAACAGATTCCCCGTCTCCATTGACTTGCGATGCTCCTCCTGGAGTTTGAATAAACGAGCCCATGCCTGCAGGGCCAACGCCCCAGTTAGACAGGCTGTGGCCTGGGCTTCTGGGCTCCTGCTTAGTGTGATTTGGTCCATCAGTGTTAAGGTTCGGAGGTTCGGAGATGAAAGACACATTCGTGGATGGGGTGGAGTGTGGCTCTGAGGAGTCAATGGGCACAATGCTACCCCATGTGGTGCTGCCATTGCCACTGCCACCATTACCTGCAGAATTTCCATTGGCACCACCCATACTGCCACTGCTGCTAGAGCCCTGGCTGGGCAAAGTGCCCGGTGGGCTACAGAGATTAGGAGGAGGAGGGTTGCTTCCTCCTGAGCTGCCGCCACCCATGCCGGTCCCTTCATGTCCCAGAACTGGCCAGGCAGAGGGGTTGGCGTTGGGGTTTAAGTTCAAGTTAAAGTTGGAGGAGCCCCAACCCCTGGCTCCCACTGATGTGCTGGAGACTTCATTCTTCCCTTCTCCTCCACTGGCAGGAGAAGGGCCAGAGCCCCAGCCTCTGCTGGCCCCACCCTGACTAGAGAGCAGACCTCCTGAGTGGCTGGCATTGGCTTTGCTGGGGTGATTGGTGGAGAAATGGCCTTGCTGGCCAGCTCCTGTGGCCATGCTCATGCTGCTGATGTCACTGATACTTTCAGTATCCAAGGGGCATCCTGCAGGTGCGTGGCTTTCTTTGCATGAAATGGAAGGCCACGCCTCCGTATCGCGCTCGTCAATAATCAGTGGATCCCAGCTGCTGCAGCTGTTGGTAGAGGCTGTAGTGGCACTGCGACTGAGGGATATATTCTCATACTGGGCTGCCAGGCCACTCTGTGGGGGCAGCTCTAGAAAAAGAATTGGAGAGAAAGAAACAAACTATTAAGATACTCTGACTGTAATATATATTAATTTAATTAATTCATGAGATTATCACAACAACATTATTTTCTTTATAGACTACATGTTATTACGAAATACATTATATGTATAAAAAGTAATTATCAATACTGCATTAGATTATAATTAGATTTTGGAAAATATTTTTATAAAAAAATAAAATATGAAAACACTTTCTATACAAATACAAAGTTTTCAGATAATGTATTTTATTATTTGCATAACAAAAATAAAAACATCTAAAATTACCATTTAATGCAAGATCTGCTTAGACTGATCAAAACATTTTTTTTTTCTTTAAGACAAATTAGGTTTTACATCAGCATGGTAGCCTTGGTCATAACCTATAAAAAAATATAATAAAAATGCACCTTCAAAAATGCAGGTTCACATGTATGTGCTAGCCTGGAGTCATTATTCTTCACTGCTGTCACCACAAAACCTACCAACCACAACCATCTCCCTCTGCTGGACTGACAGGTTACAACCACAGACTTTGGTTTCAAAGATGGTCATTCTAAATCTGATCTGACACATTGAGCTCAACATTGAAAGCAGTGCAAATGCCCACATATGGATAATAGGATCCTGTTGTGTTCATTTGTTGGCAAATTCTGCCCAGCCTCCTGGCACTCACTCAACTCTGTTGTTGTTTTTGTGTGGCTTTGCATGCGCAGACAGCTCAGTTTGTGTCAGATCTGAGCAAAGCAGCAGTAGCAGCGTTCGTGCACACAAAGCTTTGTGTCACCAATCACGCAAAAAACCCTTTCAACTAAAGATAAAGAAGAGGGAGTGTATAAAAGAGAGAATAGTGCATTTCCAACACAAACGCTGTCCTTCTAAAGAGTCACTGCGTATTAAAGGACGCCATTTTATCAAATCTGAACTGAAGCCAAAAAAGCTTAGAGCTGCCGTCAACATCTTACAGTGTCTCGCTACAGAAAGCTTATCAGATGAGCACAGCAAACCTCTGCCCTGCATTAATCTCTAACAAGCAATGCAGTAGCTTTAAGGATTCGCGTTTTATTTGCAGTTATTTGAATGATACGCTTCCAAATCAAACAACAGCAGCAGTACAGCAGCGAGCAAAGGAAATGCCTGTTATCAGCGCGTGGAGGATCGTACTATGAGGTTGGAGGGGGTGGGGTCAAGAGAAGTGGAAAAGTACCTGAAGAGAGATGTCGCCCAACCATCCTGAGAGAAGCGCTAGGCTGCGTGCAGAGCACTGGCCATCCCTGTTACAATATGTCTGCTGCTCGAGAGGCTTCTGAGGCTCATATTTGAAATGCTGCCAAGGAGCTGCAGCTCAGTACACGAGCGACCGCCCCGTTCGTCCCTCACAGCTTCGGCAGGATCCGATCTCTGTTCCCTCACCCAGGCTTTATTTATATCTACCTCTATTCCTGATTCGGAGAGGAGACTCTCGTGAGGGAGGGGAAAGGGGTTGCATGGGAGTTGAAGGTTAAAGCCAAAAGCATTCCGTTGTGCCATTAGGAGGGAGGAAAAACAAAACAAAAAAAGAGAGATTCCTTTTTTTGTGCACCCTTCTCTTCTTTCATGCTTTCAAACTGTCACAAAACATTTAGCTGAGACCATTCAGACTGCAATTAGCACCGCTGCTCACAATAGAGCGAGCTGAATAGATGCACAAAAGCAAGCCAGCCTCAGAGCATAGGCTGCACTGCAAGGACTGCAAACACAGAAGCACACACAGCTCCCTGTCATAATGGCTAATTTTTAGTATAGTCTTCTTGTAATATTAAAAGTACAGTGGGTGTGTGAAGTTGTAGCTCTGCATACTAGAGGCGCAGTCCTAAGTTTAGAGGAAAACAACACTTCAATGGCTGAATGGGAAACAGGATAAACACACCAAATGAGGCTCACATGTAGGCGGGCCGGTGGCCAAGGGCTAAATGTCTGTGCAGAGTGTGCCCGCGCTTTAATGATGCAGAGGAGACAAAAAGACAACCGGAAAGCATGCATGCTGGGAGAAAAGAAGGGATGCCTCCAGTACAGGAGAGATAGAAACACAGAAAATGAGATGAACACTTACAAAAGCACACTAGCTCTTGGCATCAAGGAGGGCATTGTTTACAAATGATCCCAGCGCCTCCTATATACACAAAACACCAAAGTCCGAAGAGAACAGACTCGTATTATACTCCAACTCAGAGCCAGCTTTTTCTAGCCAAATATGCAATGATGTAATCAAAGCCTCATTATTGATTATTCCCTTTTCTCCAAATGACCCTTTTATGAAAACCCTCAAACAAGTAGATCTAAATGCTAGATTTTATTTAGGTTTTACTACCTAAATAGTTATTGGTTGGTTTTGTTTGTGTCTTTCTGTGGTAACTAATACAGTAAGAGTGCCAGAGTACTATCCAGGCAGCACGATGCAGCCGAGGAAGGGGAAAGGAGTGAGTTTACCATCCTGTGTTGGAGACAAACTAGTCCAGTCAAACACTAGACAAACAGAGGCACATGTGCACACTTTCTGAACTCTAAATAGAATTACCTAAAATTGTATGAACACTTGAAACAAAGAGGATGTAATTTGTTACTATTAGAGGTCAACCATTGTTATTTTTACATTTTGTGAATAATATACAATAAAAAAAAGTCTAACCTTTGCCATTTCCTCAAATTGGAAGGAAGATTCCAGTGTATTAGCAATGTTAATCTTAAATTAAACACATCAGGAGTGTAAATGTGTAATTTACCCATTACTATATTCATACCATGCTTAAAATGGCATCTTCGCTATAATTAAATGGCCTATATAAAAACGCACTAAATGTGTTTAAACCAGTGCTGTTTTAGGATTTTTTTCTTTATTGTAGCTTATTAATTTTTGAGTTCGCTTTTATTTGTATACTTTACACAGGTTTCATTTTAATTTTAGTTTAACCTTTAGTAACTATGTAATGAGCTTGCCATTTTCTTTTACTTTTTAAAATATTTCTAAATAGTTTAAATTTTTTTATTTTAGTTTTAGTTAAGTATTAATACTTCAACTTATTTCAGCAAGTTGCCAAGGCATCAATTCTAATTTGTTTCTTATTTTTTCAATGTATTTGTTTGTTAGTTTTTAGTTACGATAAATACACTGGTTTTTAATAACTACACACGTTGCAACACATCTCGCTGGTTTTTCAGGGATAAATATCAAGTCTCAGGACCTCTGCATTCGATTCCTTTCCAATGCAATCCATCTCACTGTTTTAACTAAAACAAATGTATCCAGTGCGAATGGAAGCATAAACTATGTCATGCAGAACAGCACCATATGCATCCTTAACATTTTTTGCCCTGTGTTTGTATATGCATTCATGTACAAATCAATAGCAGCGATACTGTGGGCGAAGAACAGAGGGCTTTATTGATGTTGCCATTTGTCAGTTGGTGCAAAGATGCATAGTGGGAGAGGCCAGCAATGCATATGCAACAACCATCCGTCTTGTTCTACTATACCACACTCCCGCTCATCCACGGCAGGATGTGACATCAGGAATAGGCAGAAACTAGGCGACCACCACCATTGGGCAGCAGGGGGCGACTAGAACAGATGTTAGCAGAATAACACAGGCATGACAATAAGAACTCAACCAACTAATCAAGACCAGGCAATAAAATTGTACAGAGCCGAGTATTGGCATAGATTGCTGACAAATCCTTTTTTCTGGATCTCAATGCCTGTATGTGCATGTGTTCTCTGTAAACCAAAGAAACGGAAAGCTTGCTGTACTGGCTTGAAGCAAACTACTCTACCAGAATATTTTCTCAGCTCTTGATTACATTACTTTGGGGAAGAAGAGAGGCTTCACTCCATTTTACATGGGAAAGCTCTATTTATCATTTCCTAAGCTGGGCCTCATCCCGGTCAACTTCACTTCCAGGTCACAACAGTGTTGGTAGGATGCATGCAAGTTGTATGAGTGTGACAGGAAAAAAGAGAAAGAGAGACAGTTTGTATGGCCAGGAGCAGTGCCAGCGCTCAGGTCTGTTTGGTGGTTGGGGGAAGAGAACACAGGACTCACTGAGGCAAACAGGCCCATAATGAGCTGATAATTCCTCTGCAATAGCAGGCCTGTAAGTTGTAATACACTCCACAGAGCAGCCGGCCACACTGTGCAACATAAACCTCAAATCTACATCCAGAAACAAATACACTAGGCCTTAAAGGTGAAGTGTGTAATTTATGTGCCTCTAACAACAACAAACCCTACTGCTAAATAATGACCCAAGACGGTTTTATTCAGTTGTGCTCTGATTAGCTGTTACCCATTCACACCATTACAAGCTGTATACCTAATCACACTATTACAGGCGTGATTGTGTAAATACACACAGACACATGAAAATGGGGCATGAGGACACAAAAGTAAAAATGCATCAACTTCTACAATTTCTGAGGATAGAAGGCAAAGCGTTTCTGACCCTTGGGCTGTTTTACATTAGATATCCATGTGACGACTGTAGGAAAGCAAAAGAGACAAGCTAAATGAATACAGCCTCTGTGCTGCTGCTGCTTCTGGCTTAAAGCAGAGCTGTGGGCCATTCGGCTGCATTCCAGCGGCTTCCTGTAAAAACACACACACACACACACACACACACAGAGAGAAAGCTGGGAGCTCTTATTACTTGCTAGGCTCCCAATGACCGTTAAGTAACATTCAGCGGAACCACAGCTCAGTGCACGTGTCGACTCAAAACATAACCAAAAGCAAACTCAACAAATAGGGACAGAAGCAAGCAAGAAAAGAAATGCAAGTGTAGGTAGGTTTTTAAAAACCATCACAATGCATTCTGGGACTGCCATACAGGCAATGCACAGTCATGTTTGTTGATCTCTTGAACACAATGGCCAATCAGAGGTGTTTAATTTAGTCAGAATCCACTCACCGCTTAAAACGTCAGAGCCCTGCATGCTTACGAATGAATCATGTAGTGTAGATGTCTATTGATTTTAATGGAACTTTGTAACATCGCCAACAGAGATGAATGACAGCTTTTTAGTGGTTGTAAATGGAGCGGCCTTTATGTGCTTTCGAGGCTATATATAATTAATTGAATAAAAGTTGTGTTTTTCATGCTGCTAAGAGGACCGACGGCTAAGTACATGCTGCTAAATTTCGGATGTGACATCTACATACAAATGCGGGATTCACTCTCGAAAATGCAATTGACATTGATAACTAGCACAGGAAAAAAAAAAAAACATACCATGTCAAAATAGATATGTGCAATATAAATGCAGGCTAATAGATTAATAGAAAAATATTCATATCAATATATTTTTAATATTGCATTTCAATTATTTGTAAAAAATAAAGACTTCTTGTAAATAATCTTAAATGTCTCACTGTACATCGTTGTTCTTGTTATGGTGGAGCCGTTGCTTACAAATTACATCCGCACTTTACTGGAGAACCCTTACTAATTTCAGATGCACAAGTTTTAGTGAACTTGAATCTAAAGTTCAGGTAAATGTATAATGGTCCATCTGACTAGTAAGATTAAAATGCTCTGCAAATCCATTAAAATAATTTACAATGATTGTGACCAAATAATGATTTTTTTTTTTATCGCAACATGAATGCTTGTTATGATGCATAAATCTCAATTTGAACAAAAAAAGTAATATTTAGACAATGATGCATGTGCAACAACAACACACAGTTTTAATCTACTGTCTTAGCATAATATAACTTGTATATCATAATATGGTTGGTCTCTATTAATATCGAAGTCTACATGCTAAATATGTAGGCCTAGCTCTGTTTGACATTTTGTATCAGGGTCCCTGCTCCATATCTCTATCGCCAAAGGGGTCCTTGCCCTGAAAAGCGTTGAAGACCCCTGCTTCAGACCAGAGCCAATCAATACTCTGGCATGGGACATATATGGGCCGGCACATGGACAGTTCTTCTCTCCTCCCAATCAAAGGAGACTCCCTTAAAATCACGCACATTTACTGTAAGCTGTGAATCACCCTGCCCACAGAGCTGATCGTCTGCCATCTCTCCTTTCTCCTCTCAAACTCATTCTTTCACTCCGCCACAGCAATCGAGAAGCCACAGAAACAGCTGAAGACTGCCAAGTCCACGTACAAACTACAACACTCTTGGCACACCCACACGCCTCCAAACACAGGAAGTAGCAAAGAACAGCTCAGCATGACTGTTTCTCTCCACATAACTTTCTTTGCCTGCAAAACAGAGATGGCGAAAAAAACAGCATCCACTACTGCCTACTGCACATGCACACATGAATGAGTTCAAACAACACTATATAACAAAAAGACCATGCTTAAATGTCAACAGGAGATTTTAACAAGACCGTCTGTGTGATGAATAAATTAGTCCATTTTACTGCCTATTGAACCACATCGTTTGTGCCTCATTAGGGGCTGCTCACACATAATGTACTTTTTCATTCCACAGTGCTACTTAAACATTGTTTGTCTACGTAAACATGCGCTACACCAGCATTTCTGACAGTTGTGCTCCGCATCTCGCTTCTCTTGCGGTGTCTTGCACAACACGGCATTGTAAAAATGCTGCACTCAAAATAAGTTACACTTAAAAAAACATCTCATTTCTACTGCACCCGTCTTACATTCATTAAAGCAAAAATGTGTTATGTGAATGGCACCTTAGATTTAAAAAATAGCTTGACACAACACGGTGGAATGGAAGAAGAGGCCTTTTTTTTTAGCCCGTTATAACTTAACTTACAATATGAAAATATGAAATCTAATATTATGCCTGAATATAGTTACAGATTTCCCAATTTGTCTCAGTTCCAAATCACAATTTCAATTCAATTCCAATTTGATTCTTGGGTATATTGTTGGGTACATTAAGAGTGCAATCAATCATTAAATCCTTTTTTACCCAGCCCTATTCATTATACCATAAAATTCCCAAAAAATTATTCCAAAAAAAATAAGAATGGTCAATTTTAGTTTCTTGATGACTTTTCTTTTCAGCTTAGAGTATGCAGTGCGAAACTTGGCAGCTGCTTCTCATCGTCTACTTTTTCTTTTCTCTGCCTATTTGTAAATTGTTCTGTTGTCAAGTCTCCATTTATCACCTCGCTGGTAGAACGTTTATTAAGAACACAGTTTTATATTATAGTTTTACACTATGTGCTATATGACCAAGGGTTCACCACAGCCTGTACAAACCAGGATCCAAACGACCTCCGCCACAACCAGCTCTTCCACTTTCCTTCAACATTTTATAAAACGACCAAAAAAAGACCACATGGTCACCAACTTTGGCCGACACAAAGGCCGTGAGATTTTTCTGGGCTGCGCCCTGGTCCCTTAATCAGCATGCTGTCCCGTGTGCATCATGGAGGAGAGGCTGACCTGGGTGGGTCTGGCAGGAGAAGGGCTGAGGTGTAAGGCTGGCGGACACTGGCTGCGCAAGAGCCGTGCTCCCGGCGGGCAGAGGTTGGCCCCGCTTCAGTAGCTGCTTGTGTTCGTGTTGACGGAAACGAGGGGGCACCTCTCTGGGCGGGTAGCGAGGGGCTGCCGGCTGCTGCTGTTGGTTGCTGGAGGGTGCGCGCTTGCCATTGCCACCAGTGCTGCTGCTGGCTGAGGGCACGGACGGGTTGATGGCGGTGCTGGGGTTGGTGGGGGGAGGAGGAGGAGTGGGGCTGGGCTTGGCAGAGTCTGGCACTGTGGACACAGAGATGAAAGAGCGAGAGAAAGACAGACAGAGAGAGAGAAGGGGGAGAGGGAAGCATAAAGTTAATTTTAGCACATGCCATAACGAAAGCAAACAGGAAGTGTCTTTAGAGGGATGACACTATGAGAGGATTCGGGAGGGATGAGCGGGTGCGAGATCATTGAGGATGTCGGTTCGTCTGTCTCTACCGATCACAGACGCAGAAGAGCGCTTGGGGAGGGAGACGAAAAGAAACGAAAGTGCCGTTTATCTTAATACCTCAGTGTTGTGGAGGAGGTAGAAACAGTTACACAATTAGCCATCAGAGAGACTGATCCAGGCAGATCTCCGCCTGAGGCAGAGGCAAAGATGAAGCAGTGGGAGCACAAACATCTGTGTGAATGAGTGCCGGACTTACGTAACGCACTCCTATCTCACAGAGGGGGGTGATGCATATACTGCTGGGGGATAAACCACTGTCTGGTGGAGGAGCAGAAGCTTGGAGGGAAAAAAAATACCAAAAACTATTTGATAACTCTACTTAGTGGGTTTTTGGGCTTTTATTGATTTTAGGATCTTCTGAATTTTTAGGCAGAGTGACAGAAGGGAAAATATCAAAATGCATTCAAAGATAGGTCTACACTGATGCACTGCAATCATTCACACAAAGACCTTGTCGAACAGACCGCAAAACTTCAAAAAACAGCTCCGCAACTAAGTATTAAGTATGCATTTTAAAGAGTACGTATATAAATATCAGGAAAAAGGCAAAGGTACAAGACTGCATACTTTATGAGGGAATTAGCTAGTCATCTGATAAACAAGGACGGCTAATTACATAACTGAATGTTAAATGACTACTGAAGCTGTTTGAGAGTGTAGGGAGAATTCTCGATGACATGATTAACTAGTAGTCTGTTCAATGGTCGATCAACACATAGAAAATACACCCCCAAAAAAAGGATTTTGCTGCTTGTTGAAAATCTTTTGAGATGTTGTCATTTTAATTTCATCATGTTCAACCACATAATCCATTAGAGCTGGGACTACATGGATGATTTTATTGTTTAAGTAGCATTGCATAAACTGTTAACAGGATTTCCACAACCCATCATGCTTTGCATGAGACTGGATAGGGAGAGTAAATGTTTACAAAGTGTTATTCTATGCATTTTTTACCAAGCTGAGAAAAGGGAGGGCCTCATTCATGTTTAGTGTTCTATTACTGTATTTTGGTGTTTTTGGAGTGTTGCCATTGCGTTGATGTGTAGAAGACCTGCTAACAAGAATTCAAGGTGCTTTAATAAAAAAGCAAATACTTGGACTACACTTGGGAATGCAATGGATGTAACCAGTTTCATATTTTGGCTGCCAACATCTAACATCAAATGTGTAAAGGTATATTTTAGCTTGATAATATGTGTAATTGTTAGCTAATGGTTTACTTCAAAATAACTTGATTCAATCGTTATTTTAGCACATCTAAGTTTAGTTGGGTTTACTTACTTCAGTTCAGTTTCTTTAAGAATTTGATGAGATAACAAAATTGAGGGTTTTTTCTTAAAGTATGCAATAAAGAGTGAAACTGGACTTGACATAAGAACTCATCTCTCCCTCACAGCCTCTTTCACATTTGAGTAAGTATAAATACGGCGTTTTCTGTCAGGTAAAAAGTCACTCATTAAAGAAGGTTTGTGTTAATCAGGTGAACTACACTCTCCAGCATCCACTGCTTCTTTCCAATAGGCTGGAAAGAGGCTCGCAATCACATACACTATAGATTATGCACTGGAGAGGCCCAGTGTGACAGCCTGAATGCTACATGAAAACATGAATCCTGAGCTAGTGTGAACATGTCCTTTCAATTTCTCCCTTTCTCTCTCCCTCACATGCAAGTCCCTCCCCCAGTCGTGGCCCCTTGCACTCTTTCATGACATGTTAGCAGCACAGACGCTCTCCAGTGGCGCAGTCGCAGTGCTAAGCTGGAATCGGTGACGCCAATCCCCGATTAAGTCCAGCTCAGCCTGCCTGCCAAGAGCTGGCCGACCAATCGCTACAGATTCCTCCACTCCTCTCACATACATGTCTGAGTTGGCGCACTGTTACAGCCGATTATGAACGTGTTACGGGAAGCATACGGACTGCCAAACGCATGGCTAATTTCTCTTGATTATTCTGGGAGTACCTGCACATTCACACTTTTACCCCAGGGCACTGAAAAATTGCTGCAGTCAGGGCCCTTTGATGAAGGGTATTCTAGAAGCTTCTGTGGAAACTGTCAGCACTAGTCCAATCACAACGCAGCACTGGCGAGGGGTGGTTTGAGAGTGGAAGGGGGAGGGAGATGCAATGAGTCCTCGAATGGGAGACGAGGGGGAAAAATAGGAGTCTCTGTATGCATCTAAATCCAGCTCTCTGAACACTGGACACATGGACACACAACAAAAATCCTCAAACAATTACACCGTTGGGAGATTCATGTGAACTGAAATGCTTTAACTGCTAACCAGTTTACTGAGACTTATTTTAAAGCTTTGTTGCTCTGATACACTCTCACGTGTAAAACATGAAGGCAACTCGCAAGACCATTGACACAGATCTGGCAAGGATCTGTTTTATGTTATATTATGGGTTAATAATATCAGTAATAATAATAATAAATTAATAAAGTAAATAACAATATAATAATGACAACAATAATACAATTATATAATATAATAATATAACATTTACTTTGCTAAAACAATTATCTATGGTTTGTGTTGTTGTTGTTTTGAAGTAAGCATGTACACAAACAAAAACTCTCACATGATTTGCCAGTGGATACTAGGCAACATTTTATATGCATTACAGTGATGAATAACTTGTTCATCGGCCCTGAATAGTAGATCCACTACGAGAATGACGATTTAGACAACGTTTTAACTATATACAAAAAGTATTTAATGATTGAATAATTCATGTTAATGTTTTAACAAATATAAGCTTCACATTTCTGCTTTGAAACCCACGTTTTGCAAGTGCACGACCCCGTGTCTTTCCATTGTAAGTGCCTTACTGTTACTTAAAATAGAAAGATAGAAAGAAAGAAATGATTGTCTATGGTAATGGATATTATGCCATTAATGCTGTTGATATACATGAACTTATTGATCTAAGAAAATTATTTTAATTACCATTGTTCCATCTACTGTATGGGACAGAAACACTGAACAAACACTGCTTGTGCAGAAATGCAAAAGCTTTTTCATATATTATTTTTATCAAACAAACAAACAAAAAAGGCGCTCAGAAAAATCATAGAAGAAAATTGCTCTAAAGGGAAAAGAAAAGACTGACAGAGGAAAAGCAGACATCAGCTTTTGGTGAGGCCGCATTAGATATTAAAGATGTCTGTTTGCAAAATAGCTCAAATGCATTCAGCATTTCATATCAAAGAGAGAAAAAAAAAGCATATTAATATTGGCCCAAGGGGGTATTTTCCATCTTACGGCGTGCTACAGATCTCTCTCGCTTTCACGTAGACGGCTTCATTTACTGTCTGACGAGAAATTAAATCCTGCATTAAACGTTCAATTCTTCGACTTCACAGGACAGATGAAAGCACTAAAGGTACGAGAATGGTGTAACATGTCTTGGTATGATGAAATTACAGGACCTGAGCCCAGTATAAATACAGAGGAGACATCTTAAATGTAAATACAGCACACTGACTCCTACTACAGACACACACTCCGCACATGCATCTAAAGCGTAATGACAGGCTTTCCAATATGAGCAGTCACTTCAAACGGAGGCCAAAAAGCGCTGAGTGGGTTTATTTTGATCAAAAGCGCTTTCCAGCACCGATTTCAGACTGTAATTGAGTTATGAAACAAGACAAAGGCATTGGGATGTGGAAATGTGAATCAGACCTCACAGAGTGAACAGGTTTTTGAGGTCAATATAATTGAACGTCACTCTCTCTCAATGGCACGTTAGTGGCCGTCTGTGGAGGAGAGAACCGGCAGATATTGTGCTACCAAATCATTATCTGTCACTTTGACAGACTCTGTTGTAAATGTTTTGCCATGCTCTATTTTAAACCATCCTTGTTTTCCTAAACATTATATAGAGTTTGTAAAACATAGGCTACAATGATAGTTAAGGAACTAATATCATGTACAACTGACAAGAAAGTTCGGAGAAAACAATAATAATAAAAATATATATATTTTTTTATTTTTTGGAAACACCTAAATGATTTGCATCTATTCAAAAACTCAAGTTTCCGTGAAATTGTTTGAGAAAATGCTTGGTATTGTTAATGTGATGTTAATATCACAAGCCTGTCATAGCTCCCACACTTTCTGACCAGGGAATTTCCATGTTTTTTTCATGACTTTCAGGGTTTAAAAAAACATTTAAGCACTTCACGAATAGACATTTCTTCTCAAACGTTTTGCCTCAGAGGACCCGCATTGCTAGCCTGGATGCCAGCCCGAACCCCGCCCACAACATTTTTTGATCGGGAAGTTCGGTCTGGACTCGCTCCATTGAGGAGTAATTATGATCGGTTCAGAAATCGTCGGGCCAATCAAATTGCCAAGGCGGGCTTTATACGATGATGGACAGATGATCTGCAGGGACGTAATCCTCACGTTATCAAAGAGCGCTTGGGTTGAACTGGTTTCCCTCGCAGATGACTGCCGCTGGAGAACTGAGATGTAGAGATTCCGCTATCGCGTCCGTTGTAAAAGAAATCGACAGCGCATTCATTTTAAAAGACGAACATAAAACTGCAATTAAGGCATTTGTCGATCGGAAAGATGTGTTTGCCGTCCTTCCTATGGGATTCGGCAAAAGTTTAATTTATCAGCTGGCTCCGATGGTAACTAAGAAGATGGGACGCAATGAAAACCCTGTGGTCGTTGTAGTTTCTCCTTTGGTCGCACTCATAGAGGACCAAGTAAAAGAAGCAACACTCGTTATTTTTCTTCTTCCAGCGTGCGTGCATTTGAGTTCTGTAGTTGACAACTGTGCTATGCAAAGTAGTTGACTTACTGCGTTGCTCTCATTGGTTGTAGGTCTATCCAATTGAGTGCAGAGTTTTTTTTTTTCTGGTTCGGTTAAGACACGCCTCATAATCAAAGCCCTATGAAGCAGTATCAGACTCACATTCTGACTAGAATATGAGTATGACGAAGTCAGGCTACCGCATTGCAATAAGGATTAGGAACTTTAAAAATTGTTATCACTCAATTTCTACCTGATAAAGTATTTTAGAGCTTAGCATAACTAGAAAAATGTATATTCATAAAATGTATTACAAGATTTGATTCATTTACATGATTTTTTTTTAGGTCTACAGTTAGGTATACAGTCCCTTATACATACAGGTTTTCCTGTTCTTAAAAACAACAAAAACAAACGCTGAGAGGGTGAATTAAAAAAAGAAACACCTTGATCTTTTAATAGCTTTTTTTAAGCTTATTTTAATGCTCGTTTTGCCTTATTTTTAATCCTTTTAAGTATTGAGGCCCCTTGGTTGAGAACCACTAATTTCTAACACCTATAGAAATTTATATGACTTTTACAGGCCTGAAAAAAAAACACACTTTTAAAATCGCCTGATAGCTCTAGGTTTTGCAGGACTGTGGAAACCCCATTCTGTGGCAAGAGCTCTAACCTTTTTATTTATTTTTTTACTTGCTCTCAAAATGTAAAAGACAACAGAAACTTGTCATTGGTCAATCATTTTCTCTCACCAAATTCATCGCATCCTTTCATGTTAACTTTCATTAGAGTAATTTTTTTCATAATTTCTAACCCCTATTTACATTCCTTACTGAGAGAATATTTCTGAAGCAGTGAAACATCTGATATCTTATTTTGTTTTATCTGTAAAAAAAAATTGGATTGTCCATGGACATTTTTTAATTCAGTAAATGAGAGCTCATTTTCAGCCTCAGAGTGCAGAGGGTATCCTCTGTTTGTGCACGTCCTCAGGAGCATTTCTCCTTAGGGTGGCACTTCCACAGACACCTTGTGATGCCTTGTGCATCCCCGGGTCCCAGACTTAGCTTGTTGCTATGGAGATACACACCTTGCAGTTGTTTTTTCTCTCCGCCTCTCCCAGATCTCATCACAGCAGAGCATCTGTCACTTCCTCACAACACAAACAAACCTCACACAGGCTGCTGCAGGACGCACAAAATGTAATAAACCGACAGGTCAAAATGAGTGAGCAGATGTTAACAGATAATATTGTTTTAGGCGTGGCAGCTTTATGTGCAGTTAACTAAGCAGCTGGCTCAGGAAATGATGGGTAATACTTTTCATTATAACTGCTATGTAAGGAACCATGCTATTTGAATGGCTATGGGGAGGACACTGCATTTTTGTGCTTTGTCAGCAAGAGCAGATGCAATAACATAAAATAAATTTAAAAATGTATTAACATAAAAAACAGTTATTTTAAACTAATAATATTTCCTCAATTTTACAATTTTACTGTCTTTTTGATCAAATAAATGCAGCATTGTGAGTAGTATACTTTATCTCAGTTTTTTTTTTATTTTTATTTTTTTTTTATTGGAAATTGACTGGCATGGTGGCTCAGTGGGTAGCACTGTCGCTTCACAGCAAGAACGTTTGCATGTTCTCCCCGTGATACAGTCCAAAGACATGCAGGTTAGGTGGATTGGACAAGCCAAATTGGCCATTGGTGTGAATGAGTGTGACTGAGAATTAATAGGGAGGGTTGGGGAAAGACCTGGCAACCTACCCTGGAAAATACATTGCCATGAAAATTCATGAACGGCCTCTTGCCCATAGAAATCACCAAGAGTCGGATACGACTGAAATGGTAATATAGATAGATAGTAGTTAAAATATAGTTCAAATCAAAAGACTCAAAACGATAATAAACTAGAAGTATGACTAGCCATCGTAAAATAGCCTATAAGAGCAAAACGATTTTGCTGTTTGGGTGTCAGATATACCAGAATAAATGTAACAGAATCTCAGGATTAAGCATCATAAAAAATGGCTTGATATCGGTGTGCTTTGTCAACGTTGACTAGCGCTGCATTAGCTCAAGCAAATAATCTTTTGTTTTTACAGTATCAAACTCTAGATGTCAAACAAAATAGCCAGCTCTTGGCCAGAGAGTTCAATACCCTGCAGCAGTGAGATTAGCTCTAATACGATCTACACAGCCGAGACTGACGTGTGACTCGACCCTGCCAATGGACACGTTTCAAAAGCTTCAAACATAAGATCATTAATCAGTGGAAGACATTGCAGGGAAATAATCACAACGCTCGCCTATCATGCTAATCTCATCGCTTTCCATGTTTAACCTAGCACGAATGAGTCTGGAGATCTTAATTAGCAGCGTTTAAATATGTAGCTGTATTTAAGGCCTGCGGTTTCTCGCAGAGAGATGAAAAGAGGAGACTGGGAGCTGCTCTACATGAAAACTGGAGCGACTGGGGAAGTGTCTCATGGGACGAGCACAGAGCAGAGAGAGATCCTTACCATACTCACCCTCAATTAACCGCACTTCAAATGAACACCCTCTCCTCCTCTCTGGCACATGCACTAACAAAGAGTAATAAAATGATTGGATCGTCATAACACGGACACTGTATTGTAATTGTACAATTAAACTATTCACTTCAAAAATTATTTGTTTCAATAACAATAAGGTTCAATTCCTTATGTTATGCAACTTTATTTTACTAGCGTGACAGCAGATCAGCTGATTTCAAAATGTTGTAGTTCCAGTAAAAAGTAGCAGTATAGCGTAACAATGTCACAAATCACTTTGTATTACACACCAGCAAACTGAATCAATACTCAAAGGGACTTTCCTACAGTGGCCTTCATCATCTCTCTAAAGAAATTTTGGGAAGTCCAAATCATTTTAGTGAAATGGTTAATGCAGATGGTTGTTTTTTAAGAAACTGGTTCATAAAAAGCTTGGCTCATTTAAATGATCACACTGGACAGGAACTTCTGAAAGGAGAATATTAATATTTAGTTCAATACTGCTGTTTATCAACATACACTACAGCTCAAAGGTTTGGGAAATAACTTTTTTAAAAGAAATGCATATTTTTATTCAGCAAGCAAGCATGCATTAAACTGATCAAAAGTGACAGTTACCATTTATAATGTTACAAACCATTTCTATTTCAAATAAATGCCATTCGTTTGAAATTTCTATTCATCAAATAAGCATATTAGGATGATTTTTGAAGGATCATGTGACACTGGAATAATGGCTGCTCAGTTTTGCATCACCATTACACTTTAAATATTTATTAAAATAGAAAACATTAATTTCTTTCATTTTACTAGATGTATTTAAAGGTGACATATTATGCCCATTTTCACAAAATGTAATATAAATCTATGGTGTCCACAGAATGTGTCAAGCTCAAAATACCCCCCAGATCATTTATTGCAGCTTGTGTCAAATTTGTCCCTTTTTGGGTGTGAAGTGAACAAAAATGTACCGTTTTTGTGTGTGTCCCTTTAAATATCCTTTACACCGAACACTCCGGCAATAACAAAACACGCGATTTCTCACTCATCCAAAATCTCAGAAATAACCATTAGCGGAGTGCAGACTTAACGGAGACTCAGGAAGAGGTTGCAACTTTTAGATGCACCTCGTGACCTGGACGTTTCTGAATGGTCAGTGGACCATACATTTATGTAGTTGTTGTGGAGTTACATTGATCATCTCATTGTCTTGCATGTACCGTCATGTTTAACTTTAACACAAGTTGAGTTGACACAGTTCCCTGAGGTCTTTATAAGACAGCTGTGATATTTTTGGGTCAAATGCATGTAGCCCGAGTGAGAGATTGCATGCTTTTCTTGAACTTTTGCCATTGGGTTTGAACTGGTTACACTGTTGTCGCTTGCGATCACACCGGTGTGATGAGAACGGTCAGTGCATCACGTGATCAACTGCTAAATTCAAACGTGCTTTCGAGCTTTGGCTGGCGCTGAGCCAGAGACAGACGCGATTCAGTGCTGTATTTATATCACAACTATTCAGTGTTTTCAACCACATAATGTTTATTTTAGGTTTCAGACATTTAATCACATAAGTACTAGCAAAAAAAATATTTTGAGTTTGTAAAATACACACTGATGTCTATGAAAGCGGCAATAATAATCCTTTCCATTATAATAAGACGACACGTTTTATTCATATCAGATACACAATATGTACGTAGCTTTACATTTGACCCTATTCTTCTCCCAGTTCACCGGCCACTAACTTTCATGTATTTCGTCAGAAGTTGAGGAATTGACGTGTTGTAAACTAACATGGCCCCGCCCATCGCACATACAGCTCAACTAACGCGATCGTTATAAAGGTGTTTAAACAACAGAACACATCCACTTGCACATATTTGACAATCGGAATATCAGTGTTTCATGTTATAGCTAATACATTTGTGAATATTTTGAATAAAACAGGGAAAATGACATAAAAGCAGATCACCATTCATTCAGGGCTGTGTTGTGGTTGTGCTGTGTCATGTGACAAGCAATGACGCGTCACCACGGAAACATTAAAGTGACAGGTTCTAAATAACGGTCGCCTAGAAAAACTCACGCTGGGGGATCAGTTAGAATATTACGTGTGAAAGGGTTAAACATGGAAAAAGTCAGATTTTCATGATATGTTCCCTTTAAGTTGCTCATTGCTTTCGTACCAGATAAATTGATTGCTCTCTTAAATAGCTTAAATGTAGTTAGCAAAAAGCAAAAAGCAGTTAGAAGATTGAAGTGTAGCTAGCTCCTTCATAAAGAGGTAGACTAGTTCAAATACTTTAAATTATGATTGCTTAGCCTCAAAGTAACTTTCCCAACATTGTGTCATAATGAAGCCACAAATTTCACTGGGGAATCTGCTATCTTTGGACTCAGGCCCCTTTTTAAACCAAAGCAATTTGCACAAGCCTCTAATCTGGGATGAAGCACCGCTAACTGCTAAACACTGAGGAACCACACAGTAACCTGCCGTGTCTGACACCCTCGGCTGGAATTAGTCCAGGCCGGGTCTTATGAGCGAGAGCTTTATGATCAAAGGAACGTGCGTGAAGACGAGCAGATTCCAGAGCTTGGCTCACCTGACCTGTGCTACCGGTACGCATCTGCCTACATTCTTTCGCTCCACATTCTTCCAAATTGTATGACATTCAGACAAAAATGTTATGAAGACTGACAGCTCTATTATAAGCCATTATGTGCGTCTCCCACTATCACTTTATTCTACTATAACTACTATGGTGGGCCTTTTACGCAGAAAGTGATGTACCACAAATCAAAACAAACACTCACTCAAGCACAGCACTTGTATAAAACAGAGTCGTTTTTAAAGGGAGATTTAGCGAGTGTGAATACACACCGACACACAGCTGGCAAAAAGACAAGATGGCGGTAGGCTGCACTGCCTAAGGGAGGCTATAAATACTGACCCAGTCAGAGAATGTTTCTGTCTCCCCACAAACACGCACACCACCATCTTCAGCGGTTCAAACACACACTCGCTCCAAATCAGCAAAACCACCAAAGCCTTTTTCGACCATTTGAGAATTCAACAGCAGCAGCATGTCTCTCACACAGTGTCCTCAACAGGCAAAACACGATAAAACAACAGCAACATGCGATAAAATGTTCTATCCTGTGTTGACCTGTGTGCGACAAGCGTTTTGTCAAACGCATCCTTTCCATTTCTGTGTTGTTACACTGCCCCCACTGTGCCTGCCATTACAAAGAAGAGACTTTGACGGTGACAAAAGTTGACACAGCACATATTTTACAGGACTTCATCATTTATCATGATCTGAATTCACAAGAAAGCAAACATCTTCACAATCTCTCTATAGGAAGCCAAACGTGAAGGAGTCAACGCAACCCACAGAAAACTACATGTCATGAAGGTGAAGTTCAAATATACACTAATATTTGACAGAATTTAAAGGAGAATATTAGATTTACTCATGAAAATACATAATTCATTTATATATACAGGATTCCTACATACTTCAAAATTCCATACTTTTCCAGACTCAAGTTTGGTGTCTGTGTCACTGCCAAGAGATGTTTTAGTAACAACAAAAGTGAATTTCTAAAAAGCAAGTTCAGAGCTTAAAACAATGAAACATCCAAAAAAGCATGCTCCACTAAGCCATGAGTCATCCTTCTGCTCGCTGCCCTGCATGCTCACAGTGGGTAGCGGCTGCCCTCTCAGATAGGCTGTCTGGGTAAGGACTCATGGAGCAGCAGCATGTACTCTGCTCATACAGCGAATGCCAAGGTCTCAGGGGATCAAACTCCTTACGAACTGAGGAACTCAAGGACAAACAGCCAGACTGAGTCATTACCAGTAATTAACGATGCCCTAACTCTGCAAATATGGCATAGGAAGGAGCTGTAATGAGCAGGTTCTTTAAGTAGAGCAGGTGTTAACCGACAAACAACCTGAGTGAGCTATTCAGCCTGACATAGACCCCTCTACAACTGCCCCTGACCACCATTTCAAACAGACTTAAGGATTGTTTACACCAAGAATGATAACAATAACAATACATATCTTGGCATCCACACCAACAGACGATAACGTTCTGTTCATTATAAGTGTGTGCTGTGGTTACATCATCTGCCGCTTTAAATGCCCTCGCTCTTTAAAGTCAGGTGGATTCTGATTGACTGTTAATGTTTTTATCGTTCATAAGCTGGAAAATAAATCATTCTGACAGCAATTCTAACAATATTGTTCCTCTGTGTCATTATCAATATTTAAAACTTTACAGTTACAGTAATCGTAACAGTCCTTGGTACGAAAGGGCCTTAAGATAAGCAGGGCTGTCTGAACAACTGTTTCAGATCAAGCTTTCCTGATGTTTAGAAACAAGAATCTAAAATCAATAACACTTCAATAAAATACAGCAGCAGTCTCAGTGAAATATAATAAAAAATATTTGACAAAATGACATTTATTTGGCAACTCTCAACTACAGGATATATTTTATACCTATTTTAGACCCATGATCTATGTGTTTCTCTACAAGATGAGGTACAATTTGAAGAAAATATGCTTATAATGGATCAACCAAAAGTATATATTTTTTTACGGATATTACTCCACAGAAAAAGTATAATATACACTTGTGATTGAGAATATGTTGTTTAGTATATTTTAAGATTTGATGACCTGAACCGTGCAAACCTTCGCAAAATACAGCATCTAGTTCTTACAAAACTTTATTTCTCAAATAACTGATCGAAACTCTTAGAAATTGAACAGGACCCACTCAATCACATTGGCGTGCCACACAGTTACTGAAAAGTGAAGCCAAAGAATTTCGATCCCCCCTGGTGGCTGGCAATTTGCAGTATAAGTCATAAACCCCACCCTCTCCATGTCATTGAATGGGACAAACTAAAAAAATCCAATTACACGTCAAATAATTCCCCTCCCAAAGATTGTAGGTAGGTAGGTTTATTAGGCTGCTGTCACTTTAGGACCAAACACACGGAACCATTATACTGATACACATCCGGTTTACACCCAACTGTTTACTTTTACTTGAGACATAACCGGCTGTGCTTACATAAATACTCCACTGCCTGAGTATTTTGACATAGTTGTGTATGTATTCGACCATTCAAGTGTAATAAGATGTGAGAGAGAACTGAATTTGCGATCACATGCTGAGAGAAGCGGCTTTCTGTTCTCGCACTTACGCTGCGTGTCAGTCAGTGCGTGCACCACATTGAGTTCTTTTTCACTGCTTAAAGCTGCAGAAGGGAGTTTTGAGAAAACGTTGACTTGGCCTGAAAATTTGAACAAGCACAACTTACAGGTCCCACCCCCTTGCTCTCTGCTGCGCTACAGCCCTCCCTCCACAGCTCCTCCCCCACAGCGGAGCCTGCCGTGAACGCGCAGGCTAGTAAAACAGGGCCACCGATGACGGCGGATAAACTTTTATGGCACATTCACTAGTAGGGACGAAACATCAACAATATGCTTTACATTGACTATGGCCTGCCCATACTTTGACTACAAACTTGGTCCTCAAATCATTATGTATTTTGCAATACATGTAACTTTATAACGTTGCACTCTTTCTATAAGTTATAAACAGCTAGTAAGATAATGTTAATATAACGGTAACTAACGTTACAGTATGTAAGTAATTATTCTAGCGATATATAATGCCAGATTAGGTGTGCTAGTACATTATTTCAGCAAAATGACAAGCCAGTGAATTAGCAGGTTTCAATTGTTGCTTAGCAGAGTGCGTGACATTTTATCTACATGTTATGCGGCTAGAGTTTTGACACCGAATCAATGGGCTCTGTGTAATTCTTTCTTTTTCGCTTGTTTATCGTCATCGGTATTTTTCCTTTTACCTTTTTGTTTTATGAGCAGGTGTCACTCGAGAAATTGGCAGTTTAGGTTGTTTCTCCGTCATAAGCACAGCTGCGGCACACCGGCAATCTTGAGTTTGAACAACGGTACGCGCTCGCGCTGTGCAAGAGAGGGGTGTAATCGGCGCGTACACGAGAGTGATTGACACCGCTAAGACATTCCTCCAGGCTCTGATTGGTTGTTTCTGACCGGGAGCGTGTATTTCTGCAAATGGCAATAGGACCACTGGGAGGAGCCAGAGGAGCTTGATTTTTTCACAGATTATCTGTCTCATATTCTACTGTCAGGACATAATGACAGTTTTAACAAATATGTAAAAAATATTTTTTACAAAAGTTACCTACAGCAGCTTTAATGTGCTTAACACTTTTTAACACAGAGCACGTCCCAAATTCGCAAGTCTCCTTCTGAAAGAGGCAGCTTTCTGTGCACGCACTTTGACAATGTGCCAGTCAGCAGGAGCACCGCACCAAGATCCTTTTCAGGATATATTGTACTTATAACTAGGGAAGCACCGAAATATTGGCCGAAAGACAAAAAGGCCAAAAATATGCTGCCCTGCCCCTCAGTGTTCAACGACCAGGTTTCACTCTCACGCAGCATGTGTAACTTTGCACATGGCTCTGCTTCCGAAGATTAAACAACTTTGAAGCGACTGCTCAGTGTTCCACTCCGTGTGTGCGCTGCGCAAGAGTGAAAAGCAAAGTCCGCTCAAATAACATGCCGCCATGAAATTTCTCTGTAGTAGACTTGTTTCTGTTTGCTGGGCAACGCTAGTAAAATGATAAACTTCATTAAAAAGTCTACAATTATACAAAACTTATTTAAATAAGAAATGAATAATTATATAAAAGTCAAAAAAGTCATTTTCGGTTGTCAGCCAAGCGCATCCAGAATTTTCGGTTTAGGACCAGAATTTTCGGTTTCGGTACATCCCTACTTATAACTTTTTAACATCAAGCACGTCCCACTCTTTATATTCTCGTTCATGCATTTCATCACTCTGAAGTGTCAATAGTGCTATATATTTACATACCACGATATACACAATATAGCAAAACCTCTTACGAGAGACATTTTATACCGTGGTAATGATATATATAATCATACCGCCCAACTCTAATTGCAATGCATCTCAATTATTAATTTTGAATTTAAACTGAAACTGACCTATGAAGCGGGCCAGACCACATTAAAAATGGAAACCTCAGAGTTTATGCACAGATAAATAAACAAAAATATTGACACCAGGATCAAAATAATCCATGCAATACAATGGGGAAAAGTGATTGTTTTGGCAGAATTTGGCACAGTTCTAACTGGAACTATTGATTGCAATAACTGGTCATTATTTTTACATGCAATATGCAATACAAAGTTAAATGGGTCATAGACGTTCTTTCTGGGGTTTAAACTATCTTAAGGGCAACTGGACCAAAAGTATATGATAAGTGAGCAAAACAGAAAGTTCCTGTGGCTGAAGGGGAAAAAAGGTGCGTGAACTGAAACAAGAGCAGAAACAACAGGAATCTGGTTTAGCACATTAACAATCAGCAGCAAATCTGATTCATCCTTGAGGTATGTGTGCGCATATGGAAATTAAGTTTAAGAGAATGAGTTAGAAAGTGAAAGAAAGATTTGGAGGGGGAAAAAGGGGATGGTTGTTTTTTCAGTTGTCTAAAAATCTTCAGAGGCCTTTGAACTTCTCTGCGGCCAAAACCAAAAGACTTGAGCTGACAGGAAACTTAAGCAGGTTCTCACACTTTCTTTCACATCCCTTCCTCCATTGACACAGACACCTACAGCGTTTTCCAACTTTTTTTCTGTACTTCTTTTTCTCTCTCTCTCTTTCCTCATTCCACATAAATACTCTGTCGGTTTGGGAAAAGCACTTCCCTGTGAATCTCTCCAGGTTGTGTGCATGTGTGTTTAGGCCCCTCCTGGGCCTCTCTTGAAAAGAGAAAGATGGTCTTGAAGTCATCACTGCTCACTCAGTAGCAGAGCACAGCGCTGCTTCCTCCACGAGTCTCTTTGGAGATTCATGCCTCAGAGCTCACCTTCACCTTTCTCTAATGATGCAAATAATCTTTAGGTGGCATTATGCTGAATTTAATATGTCCTTTCAGAATTCAGAGAACATATTGTTGGCATAGGAACATATTCAAAATACTTGTTACTAGGACAAGGCACGGCAAGCTCAAATCAATTTAAGTGAATTTTTGTGGTCAGAGTGGTCAAATAGTTGGCGATAAGTGGGGTTTTCTTTTTATCTAGCTTTAATATTTATAGTGGCAGGGCTTTAAAGGGGACACGGAGAACACTTCTTAGAGAGCATTTTAGCATGCTGAAAGAATAACAGAAGTTATGTCGAGCCATCAAACTTCAGAACTCAAGACAATAATTGTCAGTCTTCAAATCGCTTGCTGTTATTTATGCGTAGGTCTTTGTTTTTATAATGACTGACAATGTTGTGCACTAAAGGTTACATAATTTAGTCATTTTGTTGGATGAATACCTGTCAGTTACCACTAAGAACAACTGCGATTAGCATCTACACATCGCTAAAAACACATCTGGCATTTGATGGACATGCCCTTAAACAGCCTAGTTATAAATGGCTTCCTTAAAGTGACAGTGCACTCCCCAAAAAATACAATTCTGTCATCATCATTCACTCACTCTCATGTCGTTACAAACCTGTATGACTTTCTTTCTTCTGTGGAACATAAGGGAAAATATTGTGAAGAATGTTGGGAACCAAACAGTTTGGGTGACCATTGACTTCCATTGTATGGACAGAAAAAACACCAAGACATTTTTTTTAAAATACTTCTTTTAAGTTCCACAGAAATAGGTTTGTCATACAGTTTTTCGAACAGCATAAGTGGCTAAATGATGACAAATTTCATTTTTGGGTGAAATATCCCTTTAAGACCAACTAGTTGTTCAAACAACTCACTAAATTGTGCACATCCTTACCATAAACATAACTTTATCAACAAAAGCCAAATTACAAGGAAAATATGTTGGGGTGGTTCAAAAACATCACTTGATCTACTTTGTTTGTATCAGATTTGTCAGACTATAAAAAAGATCAGTCACGCAGACAGTAACTTGGGTAAAGCATTTAGATGGCATTGGCAAAAAAAACGTCCACATCGATCCAGGAGGGTTAAACTACACTCACCTTCGACAAGCTTTTTTCCACAAACAATCACTTTGATCCATCTTACTTTAGTTTACACAGAGAAATCTAACACACATGTCGAGCCACCCAGAAACAGATCAGCCAAATTCAAGAAGATCTAACAGGCGGAAGGAACAGACATTATCGGCTGCAGATAATGTGTGTCCTTAGGTACCATGGCCCAAGAGGGGATAAAGAAAGATGTGAAACAAAGCAAAATCAGATTAGATCTAATTAGTAAAGCTCCATGAATGCCCCTAGTGTACTCCGATTAAAGAAACAAGAGATTCTAAACACTGACTCACGCAGTGGTACAGAAATTCAGGGGATGAAAGTGGAGAATAAATAGCTTTGCAACTCAAATCTCCAGAATATTTTGCAACGGAAGTTTCCTGTGTGCACTAAACCAGCATTCCCTCCTGCGTTAAGTCTGATGTTTGAGAGTTCCAGCATTAGCAGATGCTCTAATGAGATTTATGACTGTCTATCCCTTACATGACATTAGCACCTCTCCCATCTGCCCCAAGACAACCCTGAAAAAAGCCCTTTCTGCTGTCTAAAATTTACTGCCTCATACCTCACCCCTCTCAATGAAGGCGGCGTGACCTGGCCTATGGGGTGAGGAGACCAGAACCAAACATGTCAGCACATAACCTCCTCTCCTGCTCCCACTGTCTCTCTTGCAGTGCTGTCCCTCTCACTTCTCCTGTCAATCTAAGATCTGCTGCTTAACACGGATTTAACAAGGACCTACTAACAACCAGACTAACTTAGAACAGATACCTTTGAATGAATGAGTGTTTCTTCAACTACAAGCACTTTTCAGCTTGTTTCTTTTTGTAAAATTGTTAGGGGTGTAAATCGGACAGTTCATCACGATACGATATCAATTCTCTTAGCCAGCGATACGATTTTTGACGATACTTCAAAAAATTCTTCGATACGATTCGATTCATGGCTATATCGATCGATTAATCGATAATTAGATATTTTGTGTCACAAATACAACCAAAAGATATATAACATTAATGTTTAATTAAACACTTTGAAAATTGCACCCTCTTTCCCAATTTTGGGAAATTTACAACAACACAACAAAAATTGAAAAAAGAAAGAAAGAAAGAAAGAAAAGTAAATAATGGATGGGGGATTGATAAAATCAATCAAGCTTATGGCAACAGTCAAAGTCTTTTCCAGTCTTCCAGTCTTTTGTGCAAACATGTGCAATAGTGCAAATAACTGAGGTACTCTAGTTGTAAAAAAAATAATAATAATTCAACGTAATGCTAGTTGCTCTTTTGGAGTTGTCTGAGCTCTTTTGTTTTTCGTCAGCCAAATTACTCTCCTCAATTCCATGTTTCTTTTTTAGATGATGACAAGTTTGTATTATTTCCCGAGTATTTTAGCTGGCACTGGCAATGTGTACACATAAGATGGGTTTTATTTACCTGACCATCGGTTTTGGAAAATAGTACAAAATGTTTCCAAACCCACGATTTGCGTCCGACAGCAGTCACACAGTCACAATTTTCTACGTCTGTCTTTTCGCTGCTACAGCTGCTTTGTTGCTCCATCTCATTCGCAATCCAATCCGACAACAAGTGACAGCCAGTAACGTTATGGTGAGAAAAAGAAAATTACATTTTTCATTTCATTGCGCTTTGGCGGAAATGATGGATATTACGTGAGGACGTGGAGAGACTGTTAAAATAAAGGTACCTCATAATCGATATTTTGCGTGATATTCATCGATGTAAGACGTTTGATCGATCCATATCGATGTATCGTTACACCCCTAAAAAGTGTTAGGCTTTTCTCCATATCTCCATTTATTTGGCTACTTTGCAACCACCCTTTATGCACATATTCTATTGCTTTATACTGGTCCCAGACACAGATATAAAACAAGATTTGATCTAAAAGGAATAAACAAAATAAACAGTAAAGATTTTAATATTTACTATGTGAAAACTATTTAAATCTTTACACAAACTACAACAGTCCTTCAGTTGTCATGTACATAAATACTAAAATTAATAATATGAAGTTTTAAAACATAAAACAGTATAAAAATATAATTCAATGATGTGTATTTAGAACTAATCTAATGTTAGCTATGAAATTAGTCTTAGCAAGATAAAGTCAGCCATTTTAAATTGTGATTTTCATTTAAAAAACTTTAAATGTCATTTCCATCACAGAATTCAATCAAACAGAATACATTATTTGAGGAATGCATACATACGTATGATGCCGCCTGTTTACAATCTTGCCAGATTTCCATGATAAATAAAAAACTGTGAACAATGTATGTAAAATATTTTATGCTCAGCCCCTTGTTTGTGAATAATTCATTAGATATTACATTAAGGAAAACAATCCTGATTTACTAACGTGCATGTTGTTTAAAGTGTAAACGTCTGAATCTCTCAGCAGTCACCAGTCGTGGTTGATTTGTCTCTACCAACTGTTGTGCCGTCTTGTGCCAGTCATTCAATTCCCCCACATAAATAACTGTGCAGATTCTGATCAAATGTACTGCAGTCCCACATGAAACTACCGTTATAGCGAATGGTATTATGTTTGTGTTAATTCTTCTGACAATAGCATTAAAACATTTCTGCAGCACATGCAACGTAGGTTTTGCCACTCTAGAAGTGTTTGACAAGATGCATGTGGTATGGACATATCTGAATGGAGAAGATCCTCCTAAAAGAAACACTTTTAACTTAATGCTTTAGTGCAGCACTGCAAAGAGAATCATAACTGACCTTTGGTTTTCTGTTCAGCAGCCTGTAAAGAAAGAACAAAAGTAGACTGAGAGATGAACACTTTCACAGGTCTAGTGTACAAAAGCGTTATAACAAAAAACGTGTCGCTTCTGGAACAAAAAAACAAAAACGGTACAAATGAATAGTGGACCATAAATCTTGGAACATGTCAGATGGATTATAATGGATATCTGCTTCAGTATTATGCTAAATAGAGATCAAGCTGGATGTGCTAAATCAATCCAAAGAGCAGCAGGATGTGAATGATACATTAGTAAATGTACACATACTTTGTAACTCCATGATGTCTAAGAAGTGAGCACCATAATATCTATCTGTGTTTGAATAGAGTTTCACAGGCAGACATTAAACAGGTTGTTGTGAGCTCTAGGACTTCAGTTTGGTACCTGTGCTTTACGTTGGTAAAGATGTCTCAGAAGCTTATGACAGACCCATTAAGGTGTCCGCTAAGCAGCTTTCATAAGGAGGACGCAAGCAAAAGATTCTAGGTGAAAGCTTGTAGGTCATAGGAAAGAAGCCCTCACCTTTTTCTGAGCAGCTTCCTTCTTTTTCTTTTCCTCTTGCTTTTTCTTTTTCTTTTCTTCCATCAAATGGTTCTCCTTTTGTGTGACGTGTTTTGTCCCAAGGCTGTGAAAAGGATCAGTTGTGAGTTATTTTAGTCCTAATCTTTAAAACAAATAGAGACAATTGACAAAGTAACTCCAAAACATATTAGAAACAACTAATAGATTAGTTTCTAATAGATCGTTTTAAGATAAAAATTTTAGCAAATATGATATTTTTCTAATTTATTACTATAATATTACTACCCACAAAACCAAGGGCAGTACTAATTGGAATATGATCTAAAATCTAAAAGAACCTAAGTATGCATTTTTTTTAACTTCATACAGTAGCTGATTTAAAAAAGAAAAAGAAAAGAACAAACAAAATATTCCATGTCTGTTAATGAAGAAAGTGAACCTACATACGTAATAAACTTAGTGTGGCTTTTCAGACTAAAACAAAGTCTGGTTTACCACCAATAATTACTCTGAGCCACCAAAGATAAAACACTTAAACAAAAGACATGATCAGTACAACGCCAAACAGTACATTCATTAGATAATACAGACCAGCCTGCCTGAAGATAAAATAAAGCAGAAATCACTGATTTAAATTAGATTTGCAAAAAATAAATAAAAGCAGCTGCATCAAGTAAAAAAAATGATAGAAAAAAAATCCATCTGTGAACAAAGCTCAAAGGTATTAGAGCTGGTCTGAATGTTTGCGCTTATGTTAACAATAGTCAGAAAAGAATGTTAACAAGAAATTCACAGGAAAAAGGATGTGCTTGGGATTTAGAGGAACATTTCTTTTAGGAATAAAAACATTGACTTCGAACTTTCTTAGTTATACCACCTGTTTTCAGTAAACTCTGCCTGAGTGGATGAATCAGAGATAAACAAATGTGACATGAACCAGATGCACCAAAACAAGAATGATGGAAGCCTATGAATGGCTCTTCTTCTTTAATAATTACTAAATAAATATTTGAAACGAGAGATGCACGGTATATTGGCACCATACCGGCGGTGGTCGTCATATATCAACTGATACACTACTGTTCAAACGTCATAATCTTCTAACATATTTTTAAAAGAAGTCTCTTATGTTTAACTAGGCAGCATTTATTTGATCAAAATACAGTAAAAGAGCGACATATTGCAATTTAACATAGATAACAGACTTGTATTTGAATATATTTTAAAATGGCATTTATTTCTGTGACGGCAGAGGTGAATTTTCAGCATCATTACTCCAGTCTTCAGTGTCACATGATCAGAGTCATTTTGCTGTGGTAGTTAGTGTTAGCGGAGTTAAACCGTGTTCGGCCGTACATCGATACCATTTTGCTTTTTTTATGGAAATAAAAATAATTTAGATCAGTTGGACAATGGACACTACAGTTAAACTGAAAGTGTCTTCCATCGGAGTCAGCTTTCACTTGTGATGAGAATAGGGAAAGATGACTGACAAGACAATTGCAGAGGATTCAAGCATTTGTTTTGTATAAATAAAGGGAAAGTTGTAAAGATCTAATGTTAAAGATCAAAATAAGTGCACCAGAACCTAAGCGTCACTGACAAATATCTTATCTTGTCACCGTGCGAATTCAAATAGCCTAACAGAAATGTATAAATAGATTGTTTAATTGCTTTATAAAAAGACTAATCATTTAATACCACTTATATCTAAAACTGAAAAACTAAATTCTTCATACTGCACATTATATCTGTGTGATGCATAAATTCACTTGTAGTACTAGCATTTAAAAACATCAGTTTTAGAGATTTATTTTTAATTATATATTTAAATGTAATAGTATAGAATTTGATACCATCTAGTTATTGGTTGGTCTATATAGCCAAAACATGAAAACAATGATCAGTTTAAATGTCTCAGTCCATAATGACCTTATAGCTTTACCCGTGTGTGAGATCATGGGGAGAATTAATGAGATAAATACACATCCCACAACATAACTGCCTATACATTGCTGGTCTCTTCTGTATTTATGATATACGGTCCAAGTCAAAATCAGTATGAAGTACTGTAGGAAAAAGCGGTAGGTGGAGGAAGGAGGGGAAATGAGCGTGTTGAAGAGACGGTGGAGATGAGATGGTGGGGGCGGGGGGTGGAATAGCTAGACGCTCTCTGGGCGGAGAGCCAAAAAATGTCAGCGCTGCAAGACAAACAAGAGAGCTGAGAGCCCTCGGGAACCTGCTGGCTAGCAACAGCAGCCTACAGAGGAAGAGATCTGCAGCCTCTCCATCAGACACAATCAGGCATTAGAAACCCATAACTTCCGAGCCATTTGAGAAGACCAGACCTGACATGCCAGTAAACCCCTGGATAACACGAAAAACTCCTTTAGTCACCCAGCCGCACTCAACAAATAACAGACAAAAGACGGGGTGAAAGAACCTTTAGAGTCTGATTTTATTTCCACAGGCAACTATACAGTGGTGAAAGTGCGGCGTGAAATCCCGTTTTATGAATTCCAGACCATCTGTAGGCACCTTTTTAATTCAGCAGAAGAAAACTTCCTACCAGCCTGAATGCCAATAAAAAACAGCGAAAGGTGATTTTTCATACGTTCAGTTCCTGGGGGGCAAACAGACGCTAAAAATAGCTTTTTGGTGGATCGACTCACAGTCATAGCAGTCCGACGACTTTCATCTTCTTCCAAAGTCACTAATGAAAGCACTTTCACAAGCTCTGCTGACAATTTATTGCCCTAATAGATCACACAAATGCCTTCCATAAAGACCCCTGTCATTATACTCAAATCACGTAGGTCTTTCAGTGACTGCACATTTGTCTCAATAAAATGCAAAACATCCACCAGTTCAGCACACTAATGGACTTAGCATAAGAGGAAACTCATGTAACGGGGGACTAAATTGAGAGTGATCAGTTCTGAGGTTATTAGTGATGCATCAAGGGGGAAAAAAGTTGTCAAACAAATTTTAGTGAGATTAGTACAAACCCTGTACACAGCCATGGCTTTTCATTCTTCATTCTTTCAGTCTTCCGGGAGCTTCAGAGTACGTTTACGTTTACATGACAACAATGTACTAAAAATGGAAACGTTATTCCTTTGCGATTTTCGCATACAGCCGACACCATTGTCAAAGTAATCCCCGTTCACACGGATCAGCGAAAACTATTAAAAACGCTGTATTCTGCCGCCAGGCCAGTAGTTGACGAGGTCACTTTGTAAGGAAACACTACACGCCTATCTGAAAACGTAATACATAGCACATGACGTCACCGTTTTCAAAAATGTGTGTTTTTGTAGTTTACACTGGGATAATTATGTTAGTTTTCAAAACGTTGTACTTTGAAACCCGTTTTCAAAAGTTTGCGTTTTCAGTCCCCCAAAACGCATTGTCGTGTAAATGAATGGCCAAAACGCATAAAATGTTTCCCGGTTTTAGTTGAAAACGGTGACGTGTAAACAGCTATTACACTGGACCTATGAAACCTTGAAGGGATAGGTCACCCAAAAATTTGAATTGTCATTATTTACTCACCCTTATGTCTGTTTTTTTTTTTTTTTGTCTATTCAATGAAAGTCAATGGGATCAAATGTTGTTTGAACTTTCTTCAAAATATCTCAAAGCGCGAACTATCCCTTTAAGGCTTAAAGCCCCCAACATACTCACGGTGAAGTTCTTTTTCGTTCTTCATTTAGGGGTAAAACGAAGTTCGAAATACATGACCAGCGATGTACTGTTATCGAACATCTGACGCCACCCACACTACTGAGAGCGACGGTTAGATGAATATGTAAATATGTGCTGCGCGCATTCCTCTCTGTAACAAAATAAATACACAACAAAACTATTTAAAAAAATGCTTGCTGTTTTCTTAAAGCATAAGAAAAGCATCTGATATAGCAATGTAAACTTTACTGACTTTAGTGCAGAATTGCAGAGCTTGTGCAAACATATCCACAATGCTATATCAGAATCAGATGCTTTTCTTATACTTTATAAAAAAAAATGCTTGCTGTTTTCTTAGTTTTGTTGTGTGTTTATTTTGTAACCGAGAGGAATGCGCACAGCACATATTTAACGTTACAAATTAATCTAACCGTCGCTCTCAGCAATGTGGTCAGAAGTTCGCTAACAACATATCGCTGGTCATGTATTTCGAACTTCGTTTTACCCCTAAACGAAGAACGAAAAAGAACGTGCCCATGAACTTCCCACAATACATTTACTGACCATCTGTTGCATACTGCACACAAAACTTGTGAAAATCATAAGCTCCCAATAAGACTGGATACTGCTATGCAGTTTAGTTTTTTTTAAAGAAATGAATATTCATCAAGAAGAATGAATTATTATTGATCAAAGGTGAAGGTAAAGATTTGTAAATTATTACAAAAACAATTATATCATTTCAAATAAATGCTGTTCTTTTGAGCTTTCATAGAGCAAATCCTGAAAAAAATGTATCATGGTTTAAATAAAACTATCAAGCAGTTTTTTCAACATTGATAATAATAAGAAATATTTCTTGACCACCAAATCAGCATTTTTTAATGATTTCTGAATGATCATTTGACTGAAAACTGGAGTAATAATGCTGAAAATGTAGCTTTTCTTTGACATCACAGGAATGAATTACATTTTTAAATATATTAACATATTACTTTTTGATCAAATAAATGCAGCCTTGGTGAGCATAATATACTTCTTTCAAAAACAAAAAAACCCATTAAGGCACTTTATAGCAAGCAAACTATATAGCTTTGTTTTCTGCCTGTGAAATAGCCTAATCAATATTACTATTGGGGAAACAAAAACACTGATCGTGAAGTCAAAACACATTTCAACAGTTCAAGGAGACTGTCATCACGGCTTATTCTAGATAAGATAGATAAGACTGTGCCAGTCTATTATTGTGGTATCTATCCATTTCAGATTTACTCAACCCTAAACACCACAAACTGTGGCTCGATTTACATGTCGGTCAGAGGGTCTCTTCCTGTCTAAGTGGGCGGCTCTGGGCAGAAAAAGCCACAAATATTCTGAATACCATGAAACATGAATATCAGATAAACTATCAAATAGCCTAACTGTTACTTTCAGCACCTCACAATTGGTCTAGAGCAGTGTACAGAGTTATAGACTACATTTCTCAGCCCTATGTGTTATTAAAATGTATGATATTAAGACATCCTAATAGGCTAGATGAACAGGAAGGACTAAACACCTTTACTGTAACTGAAGGCTGCCATTTTGCAGTCAACCAAGCAGGTGAAATGTGGCATTCTACAAATAAAAAATGCATTTCAAAAGGTTAATGAATTCAGATAACGGATTCAGTGTGTCTCAAAGTGGCAAACTTGCCCTTGAAAGACTCATCTGAGCTGCCCTTTGGCCTGCGGTTTTCAACCAATCAACAAAAGAATGTAAAGCTCATGGCATGCCAAAAACACATCCTGAAGATTTAAAAAACTCAACCTTCTCACATCAGACCTGTGTGAATGGAGAAAACAGCATAGAAAAAAGCATGCAAAACACATTATGACAGCTATTCATAACATAGATAAAGTCTCAAGAGACTTAATTTCAATTCTAGAGGCTAGCATAATTAAGATATGAAAGAAATATATCTACATCAATATCATCTATTATGATGAACAAGTCCTATGAGGGTCACTGGGACACAGATCCGGTCACAATCTTCAGAGCTCAGCATAAATCTAACTTTAGGAATGACAGCTGTTGGTTAGTCTTCTGACCAAACAAATAAAATGATGATGACCCAGGTTGATTCAAGGCATTAATGTCATAGTTTGACAAGACACCAAGATTTGCACAGCACATAGCAAAATACTAAAAAAAGGTTTCAATGTGAAAGGACTGTGGGCAATAATGGGACATAATCACTCAGCTATAAAACCTTAGCATTACTAGTCTGATACCAGTCCTGTGAGGAGCTCAGATGGGAGCCTCTATTTTAGATTAGAATACAGATGCTAAACAGATACATGTGCCAAATCACCAAGTGTAGAAAATAGCAACATTTGCATTCAGATGTAAAATGTGTATACCAGAAAATAAAAGACACACACAAAACAGAAAATGACAGTTGTTAGCAGGATATAGGCAAAGAGATAAACACCTGCATGTAATGTAGCCATCACAGTAATTTGTTTGGAGGGAAAAAATGCCCATGATTTTACTTCAACAAAACTCGTTGAATCAAACATTTTATTTGAATCATTTACAATTAATATTAGTTATAATTCCATTCTATTTTTTTTTGTAACAAATCGTTATTTATGGTTTTTACACAAAAACCAGTTAACCCTAACATTGACCTTACTATAGAAATATCAAGCAATCCATGGTTTTATCTGTGGTTACTAAGTTCTTCCTCAAAATGCCACAGTAGAGGAACTAAGTTTCATAGGGTAATCATGCACCAGACTCAGCAACAATGACTCCACTTCAATAACCAACAGCGACAAATGACCAAACATGAAGCCACATGGTGCAAATCCCAAGCCACAGTAATGCTGGTAAGGCTTTATAAGAACAAGCTGAGAGGGGCAATGTGACCTAAGCTTTATGGTAATCTGAGCATTAGTGGCCTCTTTTTGTCTGACCCTTTTTCGCTCCTGGAGAACACACAGCCCTTTTCAAAGGTCTGGCTCTGACAGGGGGACCCTGACCCTGTGAGGGGAGCTGAAACTTCCTTGCCAAATTAGCAACTGCACCACCCCAGGAACAGTCATGGGTATGTTTGACATGAGTGCTGTCCTCAGTAGCGTTATCCTGAACAGCCAAAAACAGTATTCAGTGCGCTTGCGAAATTTTACCATGGTAAAACACTGGTGTCAGTCTAAATCAGTAATCGCTACCAAAACAAAACGATGGTAATTTGGTAGTAATCTCGTTTAAAAAAAAAAAGTAAAATAAATAGTGACAGGAAGATTCTGGCAGCTTACGATATTTCTTGTGAATTTACTTATTTCAAAGTAGTAACAATAACGCAATAACTGACATTTTGACGGAAACTAGCCTATCACAATTTTTGTACACAAGTTTACTCTCAATTGGTAAGCATGATTTCGAGAAAAAAAAAACAGAAACCCCAAACAGTTTAGAAGGTTCAAGGAACTTGGGGAATCCGAATACGACTAGAGATAGTAATATCTTCTTCGTGAGATATTTCTAATCCAAACCCCATGAAAATATAAACACCACAGCGGTTATTTAACGGTCGTTCATCGTCCAGGGTTAACCTCATTGCAGAAAGTAACTGTACCAGTAACTGTAAACTAGCTGTAATTCTCCATAACAATATAATGTAAAAAATAAATAGATAAAAAGCCTTAGCTTAGTAGATAACATTTTATCATCAAAACGACGTGACAGGACCCGCAAATCCTGGACACATAACGGGCAAATCACAAAATTGATATTGCCAGACATTACGCGCGCGTATAAAAAAACGACTGGAATCCGATAAGAAATAAGGCTTATCTCGCATCTGTTTAGAAAATGGGCCAATGTTGATGTTCGGGGGAGTAAACATTTGCACACGAAAGCTATTTATAACCATCAAAACAGAAAAGACAGTGCATGCTGGCGAGCGAGCGTTTGAACACAGTATGCCTGGTTTAAGTGATTTCATTAATTCTGCGTCCCTCTCAATGTCACTGTCTGTCTGTCAGAAACAAAACAGCTCAAAAGAAATTCCTAAAATGACGCAATATCACTGTATACCAAAAACTATCACACCCCGCCCACCTAAATATTATGACCGTTTTAAAAATGTCTCGTCTTACCTTTATTTTGCAGACGGAGCAACTGCGGTCTGCTGTTCAGATGTGATGCATGAGCTGCATGGCGAAGGAGGCTGTTGTCGATACCCGTACTGACACAGATCAGATATTATTCAGTCGCAGGACAGTCGCTCCTGCAGTGAGCTGCAATGGCGAGCCTGGCTTTCCAGTTGAGGAATTCACCTCTCAAAATGCAGGGGAATTTATCCAGATGCGGAAAAAAATGCCAGTGCAAACAGTGAAAAGACCATTTTGCATGTCAGCAAGACAGCTTAAGGTTGATCAGCTTTAACATTACGACGATTTTAGGAGCAGCTACACACGCGCGCACCCACACAGACGCGCGCGCACTGGCAGTTTGAGCTTTTGTATTTTTGGGGGTGTATATAAAGTGCGTAAAGGGAAATATTTCAGCATGCCTTCAGTTCGTTAATGCGTATGTAAACGAGTCCACACGAGTAAATGTCCCGATGCTCAGAAGGTAGGGAAATTCCAATGCATCCATTTAAAATGATACTGCACTGACGTGAAGCGTTCACTGGATTTTCGTTTGTGGCGCTCCAGCAGCCATTTTGTTGAAACTGACAACAGCGGCTCAAGCTCAAGTCTCCGTAGAGTAAAACAGGAAGTGCCCCCATTCCTCAGCGGCACGTCACGTGACTTCAACTAACAAACAATCCAACCCCTATGTTAAAATATCGCTCCGCCTTTATTGTTGCTATGACAACGAGGGTAGAGAAACTACCTCCTCCCTCCCCCAACAACACAAACTCATGTTAACCCAGCCATCCGATCCCTTATGTTTCTCTCATTTGATTAATCATTAATCGGGTTTTTTCAGCAATACCTAAACATATATAAAACCATAGTTGTTCTAGAGAGCTCTTGCATCCATTTTAGTTACAAGGTTTAACGTACCACATTAAATATGTTTTTTTTTAGACATCGTTCCACCGGCAGGGGGCGCGATTTCAACAAACCACTACATCACTTGGCAATCATCTCTTAATAATGAGCTAACTTGTGTGGAAGAAATGTTATCCTTAAGATGTGTGTGACCATCATGACAGTAAAAGAGCACACATAAACCTTATTCTAATATGGAATTGTATTGGAATGGTAAAGAGTGTTTGTACATACGTGACAGGAGGGCCTCCACTCAAGGATAAAATATGACATACAAATCTAAGAATGTTCCACGTATGGTTGAAAATACCATCATTGGCCTAGAAAGATAACATTCTGGGAGGCAAGACGAGGAGGAAGGATGCCCTCCCATCACAGTCACACTCTACAGCCACTCTGTGTGACATATGACTGAGCCTTTTCTTGCAAGAAAATAAACCTCATCAAGACCATTGGAAATGTTTGTCTCTTATTCAGTGATAGAATTGTGTTTGCCACCACACTTGTTAACTGAAAACTAAAAACAAATGAACAGACAATCATTCAAAATTATCCCTCACTGACAGAGAAGGTGGCTTTCAGACATTCCTGTTTTGGGGGGAAAATACCCTCTGGATTGACACATGACTGGCATCAAAACCAAAACAATTACCGTTTTAAAATGAGGTGTGCTCCATAGTGATTTACAGAGTTTGATCGTTGTTACAAATAAAAATGGTATGTGTATTATAGGCCTATATGTAATTTTGTATGAGATTTTCTGTATTTACACCACTTTAGTAATTATATTTAAATAGAGAACATGGACTGTTTTAACACATTTTGTCTGCAACAGTTGTTTTTACATCTCTGAAATGTTATTTGTCTGCTGAACTTATTTTAATCTTATTGAGATATATATTAACGCACCAGTGGGGCTCGACAGCCTTAGTCAAACGGGTTGGCGCGTATGGTTGGGTTGTGAGATTGTGGTCTCAGCAGCAGGAGGGATGTAGAGGTCAGTAAGCTGGGCTGAGTTGAGTGGGGGACGGAGGGGGGTGACTCTGGGACGCCAGAGTCACTGTCGAGCCCTCTTGAGGTGTCGTGGGCTAGTCGACGAAACACTGAGGATGGAAGGTGCCCACTTGAAGACCCTAGAGATGTCCCCTACTCGGCTCAATCCAGACGGTTGTCGTGCTGGTCCACTGGGGAGACCACACTGTAGTTCCAGCCGTCGTGTGTGCTGACGCGCCAAGTACACTGCAGCCGTTAACGCCGGACAGAAGGGGAGTCACAAAGAAGCGTAAATGGATGGAGAAGCATAGTTTACTGTAAAGCTACGTCTTAGTCTTGCTTATCTTGGCGAAAGCCGAGTACAAATCAGCATGAAGTTTTAACATCTACTCTCGTGTAATGGAAATCATGCATTAAAGAAAGTTTCCTCACAGAAGCTGTGATTCCACAATTTGGGACACATGCCTAGTATTATCAAGTAAATGGCTTTCATAAGGCAACTACTCAACCTTCAAACTGAAATATAGGTTTAAAAGTGTAGGCATGTAAGTATATGGTCTCCACCCAGGGGAACATTTTCATATTGCAACACTGATCCACCTCTGTCCCATTCCAGCTTTACAGCTTTATCGCATAGACTGGGAAAGACAAATATGATCAGAGAGCTGGCCAAACATTTCGCTGAGCAATGAGCCAAAACCCGATCTCACTAAGGACTCATCTTTCTCGCTCTCATTAGCATTCATCCACCCAATGACAGCCGGAGCACTTCTGTTGGCCAGATGAATCTGAGAGGATGGCTGGGTCGCTTGAGGTATAGTTAAAAGACAAGGGCTCCCCGATAAAGACGTGCTGACAGACCTTCAAGGGGCCAATTAAATAACAATCCGCCCTAATGTCATCTGCATATGGATTACGGCTGAGATATGTAATGCGGTGGCAGAGGAGAAACATGATTACTGAGTGTGTTTAATGATGAAGTATGTATTTATGGCATAAAAGATCAGCTTGGCAGGGAGGGCTAATCACAGCTTATGGCAATTAATCTCGCTTGTCTTGATAATTCAGATTCATTATTCACCGCTTCACCTCTTCAGCACAGGAGCAACATCAGAGTTGCAAAGGAGGCAACTCAGACTTCTCCAAGGCACTGAAAAGTCATGTCTTGTGGGAGCAACTTAAGACAATAATATAATTACTTTTAGCGTGCACATGCATCGGGAATGTGTGTTGATTTACAGACCAATGTTCAGGTTGCCACAGTTATGGGCAGGGCAGATTTCTGAGTTTTATGAATTTCCCTTGAGATCATTTAATGCTGGTAGGAGATGGAGCAGGATCAGGCTTCTCATGCTCCATCAAAAATTACAATGTCCAAGTGAAATGTTGAAATTAGAGCATTCTAGCTGTCACATTCAAAGAAGAATATTGTTAAATTGTGTTCAAAGAAGCCAGATAAATTATACAAAACACTGGTAACAAGCCCTTTATTAAGTTATTAACCAGGTTAATATGGAATAACAGGGTTAGTATTATTCATAGTATTTATTAATATTTTGAATAGACTTTATTTTTAATGTTTTCAGTTTTTATTTTTAGTAATTGTGTTGTGCTTTTGTCATTTTATTATTTAATTTAGTTTATTTTTATTAAAATTTTAGTTTTTAGTAATTTTAGCAATTTTAGCACTTCATTCTAAAAAAATTGAAATGTTGTCAACTAAATGAAATAAGTTTAAGTTTTCCATCTAACATTTATATTTTATTTTATTTCAGCTTTGTTTAAGTTTTTCGTTTTAAATAACAACACTAATTTGTATTGCAATTTGAATGTCCATAATTCAAAAAGTTCACATCTTTTGCACCTGTTTTTTCCTTCTTAATGTAAATATGTCCAATAAAAGTTCAGAATTTGCAGCTCTGTTTAGCTGTTTACATCTATTATGTATAATAAGATAAAATACATATTATACATAAATAATAATACAATATATAGTTATAAAGTGATAATATAATTATTAAAATGATAATTATATTATTAAAGATTTTAAAGATTTAAGTCCATTTAGGCCTGTCCAGCTACCAAAAAATCCATCTCAGTTCTTCAGCAGCTCATATGCTCATGTTTATTTTAGATACATCAGCACTGGTTAGCTTTACTTGTGTTATAATCACGCACGCTTGTTGAACAAGCATTAGACCTTTGTGGTCTCCATGGCATTAGGGGAGCAGCGTAGAAAGGTTAATCAGATTTACAACACACATAACCATAATTGGCTTCTTTTATAGATTCAAATGAGCAATTAACTACAAGCCGCATGTGTTGCACTTTCATTGGAAACCTGAGAATGTGCTGCCATAATAGTTTGTGAAGAAGCCACAGAGGCAATCAGAGCTTCCTCTGAAGCCTGCGAAGACTTACCCATGGCTATTTGGAATACTTCATTCTGATTGCTCCATAGCATTCAGCATTTTCATATGGCAATGGTATTTATCAGACAGGTCATACAGTGTACTTGTGCTACTTTCAAGTATAAAACCACAATGTCATGCTCTGCAGATCAATACATGTTCTAAAATTAAACTCTAAGCTGCATTAAGTTTCTCTAAAAGAAAAAAATGCATCAGTACTCAAAACAAATCTGTTCATCTTAACTAAAATTTGGTCCTAGACCTAGACCATAAATGACAGAAACAAACCCTGTGGTCACATTCGTCAATAAAACGATGAAGAGCTCTGGCCAATAGCACATGGTAGGGAAAAGACCTCAGCCATGCACTGACATGAGCTGTAGTGACAGCTGTCATGCTTTGTTTATGATACATACATGTGTCAAGGAAAACTTCATTCAGATACACAGCTCAATCAGATACTGTGTTGCCATGGGAGTCAGTCTGCAATAAGAGCATGTTGACAGAAATCAGCACAAGCTTTCAGGAAGGAAACAGTCCACAAAGAGAGCAAAGATTAACCACAATAGCTCTTCAAACATAAAGTGAACCACAGTGAAAATAAATCTTTGAATGCATTTTGTTGATGGAGCCTTTGCTCAGCAATGGGAACAATTGGTTCTTTCTTTTGATTTTATAATTCCTCATCCTATCTTCACCATTATCTCTTATTCAGTTGTTTTTATGTACAACAGAGTATGAGATCTTTGAGCTCAAAAAGCAGACGATAAACAGAGAAAGAGCATGACCTTAGCTCTTCCTGGTCAATACTCTGTCTGATAGTAAAAGGGGAGGGGGCATTTCTTATTCATTACACTTTATTGATGGAGATAGATGGAGGATAGTGTGTATATGTGTAATGTGATGCAGAGCGAGGTATGCTGATGGGATAAACAGTGGGGTCCAAAAGAGTGCAATAGTTTTCTAATTAAATGCAACATATCATTAAAAAATTATACAATATTGAGATTACAATATTTAGCATAACAATGCGAGCGAAACGTTTATTTGGTTTGTTCCTCTTTTGCTTTCAAGTTAAATTTCAAGTTAAAAATTTCAGAATTTCAAGTTAAAAGCTGATGATCATGTTCTCGATCAAGATTTGAAAATTATATTAAAAAGCATCTTGAGCTTCAATGGACGCAAAAACATCTGATCGTCTCTAAAAAGAGTCCCATAAACAATGTCACAAATTTTGATTTGTGACCTAGTAATATTGGAGTAACTTAAAATAGTGAGGCGTGTCCAGCTGTATTCAATAACGACATTTCAGTTGAGTATATAATCAAGTAGTAGCCTATACGCGCCAACCCTCATGTGAAGCCCTGATCGTGTAAAGACCGAAGACTAGCGACTCTACCTGCGCGACTCCACCGAGCAAGGACACCGACAAGGCACTTGAGTATTATTTTCGTGTTTTTTCCTTCCTCTTCTACACAATTTGTTCTCATCTTTCTTCACTATGTGCTTTTTCGGCAACACTTGATCCATTAATACTAACAATTTATTTTATTTTCTCTTCTTTTCTCTTCTTTTCTCTTCTTTTCTCTTCTCTTCTCTTCTCTTCTCTTCTCTTCATCTATCTATCTATCTATCTATCTATCTATCTATCTATCTATCTATCTATCTATCTATCTATCCATCCATCCATCCATCCATCCATCCATCCATCCATCCATCCATCCATCCATCCATCCATCCATCCATCCATCCATCCATCTATCTATCTATCTATCTATCTATCTATCTATCTATCTATCTATCTATCTATCTATCTATCTATCTATCTATCTATCTATCTATCTATCTATCTATCTATATATATAAACTGTGTTAGACTAAACTGGGAAGGGTCATAGCACTTACATATTATTGTCCTATTGTTAGTTTAATTGCTTCTATTGCTCTCCTCAACTGTAAGTTGCTTTGGATAAAAGCGTCTGCTAAATGATTAAATGTAAATGTAAAATGATAGTGTTTATCTGTTCATTTGCAGGTTAAAATTATTTATTTAATTATTTCCAGGTTTACATTATTTACATAATTTCAGGTTAGTATATGTTCATAATATTTAATGTTACATTTCATTTTAGAAAATGAACAGACCATTTTCTGTTATTTGATAAATAAATACTATTTCTAGTGAAGTCCCACAGGGTTTAGTTTTAGGACCTTTGCTCTTTTCATGTTACCTTTATTACGCTTATGATACATTTTCATAACAAGTTTCTAGTGACTTAGAAGTAATTTTCTTCATTTTACATAATTACTTTGTTTACAATTTTTCACAATTTTAAAAACATTTAAAAACATTGTATTTATTTCCAGACTTTGAATCCCATGTGGAATTTTGATCTAAAGAATGTGGAATGTGGAATCTGATCTAAAGTGATATTTATAGTGATGTCTAAAAATATTTCAAATAGATTTTTAGTGGTTGTGGGCCATAGGAAGCTTTTGTAATTATTGTGGTAAATAAATAAATGAATCAATAAAGACACTAAATCAGTAACAAAGGCTAATATAAAACAACTTGCCGATATATAAACACACTTACATAGATATTCACAGAGAGAAGCAGAGCACTAGATGTAGGTTAGTAATGAGCATGCCACAGTTGAAAGCCTACAGCTCCCCTTTCCCCTTCCCCCATCCCACAGCATCACAGTGATGAATGCATCCCTCCGGTCAATGCCCCCCAAGGTCAAAGGAACAGAGTAGTGGAGTAGAGCCTCTGCACTGTGCGACATGCTCCCAACCCACTCAGGTAACAACAGCATAACTCACTCTTACAGACAAACATCAGGCTCACACCTCCCACCTCAATTTAATCTGAAATGTAATCACAGTGGTAATTTGCTCAAACTGGAGTGGAGTATAGTAAACATATACAGAAGACCCAAAAGTCTGAGATTACAGATGTCTGGGATGTTTTCATATAAACCTCGAAATGAACAGAAAGTTGTAGGGAATTAGATATTTTAATACCAATAAATGTTATAATGTAAAATTAACAAAATGACAGTCCTTTTATATTTATCCGATGTAAATACATAAGTCACAATGTTAAGTCACAAATATTATTTAATACTGAATCAACCTAAATATTTTACATTACACCATTAAAAACAAAATTTAAGGCTAAGATGAGGTCATTAAGGTAACAACTGCATAATAACATATCACCAATGGCAATAAAAAAAAAAAAAATAAATAAAAAAATCAATCAGCCAGTGCTATGTAGGCAACATGCAAGCAAAAGAACACACTCAAAGGCACATTGGTATGCAAGCGTGCAAAAAAGACTACCAATTTGATCATTAATGAGAGTAGTGGAAACAATATCTAATGCAATCTGACAGCAATCTGAATGAAAACAAGCTTGTCAGCCCACGTCATTAGCAGTTTCCATATGCCATGCTGTATTGTTCTCAGACCTTCTGCAGCCTTATTACAGAGGTCTGCCATTCAAAAGCATTCCACGCGTGTCACAGACTGCAGGCCAAGCAATCTCACATGCCATACAGCAGAGTGACACTACATTTATTAAACTTCTCCACTGGGCACACAAGAGGACACAAACACTCTCTCTCTCTCTTCAAAGCCAGTGGCCAGGGAAATGGAACCGGGGGAGGGGTGATATGAATCTGATTTCCCATTTGAAAAACCAAAGGTAAAATTGTCTGACCTTGACTTATGGAAGTGGAGGAGGGTGGGATGGATGGGAGGAGAAAGGGGAAGGCTGGCAAGGGAACAGAAGTGTATATTAATGAGCTGAAAACAGGAGCACAACAGCATGACTGACTGTGATGGGAAGAAAATGGGCCAGGCAGGAAACAACGGTTAATGCTACCCTGGTCTTGTGCTCCAACAAACAGCAAGGATTCGCAATCATTCTCCTCAGTGGTATCGCCATTTAAATGAACCTTATACTTCCGTTCTGGGGGATTGAATTTAACTCTTATGCTTGTCATAAATCTGACGGTTCGTGATTGTCACAAACAACATTCCTGTCAGTAGCAGCTTAATCAAAGTCAGTTTGCTTTGTGCTGCTGTATTCTTTTCCAAACCGCTGTTGACGGATGTTGCATTCTGTTTGTTATCGGTTGCATAATTAGTTGACTGATATGGAAACAATATTCAAACTAACAAAGGCAGGGCTGTAGGAACCATATTGAGTTCATAGACTTCAGACTTTGAGAGGCTTGAGCGGATCCAAACAGTACAGTGTACAAATACAGTATTTCAGCATTTAAAACCTGCTTTATTAACCAGCTGAAATTCAGTTTAACATGCAGGGACTAAATGTGCTGAAATAGTCCTGCACTGCATTTACACTATCGTTTGAAAATTTGGTGTCTTTCTTTTTTTTAAAGAAATAAATACTTTTATTCAGCAAGGCCACATTAATTTGATCAAAAGTGACAGTAACTCATTTATAATGTTACAAAAGATTTATATTTCAATTAAATGCTGTTTTGTTGAAATTTCCATTCAAAGAATCCTGAGAGAAAAAAGCAGCACAGCGTTTTCAACATCAATAGTAAATAATGTTTATTAAGTATCAAATCATCAAATTCGAATGATTTCTGAAGGATCATGACACTGTGACTGGAGTAACTGTGCTGAAAATTCAGCTTTGTCATCACAGGAATAAATTACATTTTAAAATATACTAAAATAGAAAGTTATTTTTCATCAGAACAATATTTCAGAATATTAGTCTTTTACTGTATTTAAAAAAAATCTAATAAATGCAACCTATAAGCATTAAAGACTAATTTTAAAAATATAACAGATAGTGTAAATAAAACAACTCTTTTTGGTGTAAACACAACTCCTTTCTTTGCAAATTGGGCTTGCTATTGCAAAAACTCATCACTACTTGACTGATGCAATTACTATTAAAAACACCAAAATCAGGTGCTAAACAGTTTTAAGCATTTTACATTTTATATTGAACATAAGAGCAATAATTCATTTAATCAAGGAGAAGACCATTATAATCGAGCATACCGTCATGCGCACTTTCTCTAATAAAGAGCTAAATCAGGTGTCTGAACCACAGTGGTAGAGTGATACTGTACAGCCCCAGTGAAGTCTGCCAGATTGTGGTAGTCTGCTATATCTTCCACAATGCTGTCATAGAATACAGTTTATTCCTAGTGAATTCATTGCAATATAATCAGTTACCCCATAATTGTATGAAAACAATAACCACATATCTTTGGACAGTTGCCTAGAGTCAGAGGCAAAAGGTCAACCTTTCAATAGACACTGATTCTGCAGAAGTATATGAATTCAGATTAACATTCGGAAATTATTCAGACTCACAGAAGCAACATCATTCGCTCATTCGCTGGGGTTAATCATGCCATCAGGTCTTCAGGCTATTTTAAACTGTCTGCGTTCAAACAGTAACAAGAAGGTGAGTGCACAGGAAAAGGAGATACAGTCATAAGCAGCAGATGATTGAGATTTACAGGGGGTTTACATGACATCCATTAAGTGATAAGCAGTCATTTACATGACACAGTTTTCACCTAAAAACTGAAAACTTTTTATGGTTTTGCCCGGTCATTTACAGGACATGAAAACGCAAACTTTGAAAATGGGTTTCAAAGTGCAAGTGTGTGAAAACGGTGATGTCATGCGCATAAGTATTGCGTTCAGTCTATAGCCGCGTAGTGGTTCTTTACAAAGTGACATCGCCAACTACTGGTCTGGCATGTATAATACAGTGTTTTTAGTAGTTTTCACGGATCCGTGTGAACGGCGATCGTTTTGACAACGTTGTCGACTAGTCTGTACGCAAAAAATATAAAGGGAAAAACGTTTCTGTATCCTAAGAGATGAAGGAGAGTCAATTTTGTGAGGAGAGTGTTGCGAGAGCCACATCTATAATTAGCCTAATTAGCACATAAAGTACATGTGTTTGCAATAACGAGTGAAAATGACAGTGCTTAAATATGCGTGGTACAGTGCTATACCAGCACAGACAGCACCTGCATGGTTTAACAGGAATGCGTGTACTTAGTAAATCAGGTTTTTGCCCTAAACTACCTCTCCAAAGTAGCAAAACTGTTGTGAACTCTCCCCACAAGTACAACCAGTGTAAAGGTCTTCTTCACTCGCTCTCACCCACTGTCCTTTTCAAGACATAGCCTATATTTTACAGAGAGTAATGAATAATTTAAAGGGGTCCAGTGGGTCCACAACCCCTAGACGTGCTTTCTTACAATAAAACAAAAAACAAAGTTTTGTCTATACTCTCCTTTAATACAAGTCTATTGGATTTTTGAAAACTTGTTTTTATTATATGCCAGGGGATAAATCTAATTATCAGCCTAATCATTTACACAAACCTCTCCTTAACAGACCGCATGATTTGAGGTATCAATAATGTCTATAGCACAAAAAGGCGGAATAAAACGTTTAGCTTTGTCAAGTGCAGTTTAGCACCTTCGCAAACACCACTACTGACAAAAGCTAAGCTATCTAACTATCAAATCGTGAAAAGAGATTTTATCTGAATAAAATGAGAGAAAGACCCAGAACGAATCAATTTCCAGCATTATTGTTGTATGTGTGTTTGTACTGTATGTGTGTTCGGCTTGCTGCGTTGACCTGCAGAGATCTGCCAAATCAGCGCAGCATGTCTCTGACAAACACTCTGTTTTTCAGCCTCCTCCCAATGAGCCGTTACAGTGAGTTAGTCAAACATAAGGCAGAACAGCTCACGGCTGCAGTCTTCCTCTGAAAACAGACTGCCGACCTCCAGACACGCACACACAAACACCATTGCAGCAACTGTTTACTACTAAACCATTACTGCTACAAATCTCATTCTCACACCAGCCCGCATTTCCTTCCTACTAATTAACGATTCTCATAGAGTCCTTGAATCACAGAGTTTGAGGACTGTCACTTCAGTTTCAAATCATAGCAGAGTCTGCAATTGAGAGGATGTTCTTGGCAGAACTAAAACAAATGACTTCCAGCTGTGGTGACCTAACATGCAGTGTACTTCATGATAATGTGTGTCTTTAGCATCAGAGCATTGGACTTCCAGTGAATCTATATCAGATTAAAGTTCTATCATCACTTACCCTCATGTCGTTTCCAAACCTGAATGACTCTTTCTTCTGTGGAACACAAAAGAATATATTTAGAAACAAAATGTTGGATATAAAATGGAAGATATGTCAAAGAACTGTTTTTGTGCATACAATGAGAGTCAAGGGGGTCCAAAAACAAAATTGTATCAAATTGACTTTCATTGACAAAAACAGTTCTTTGAATTATCTTCCAAATAAGAAAGACATTGGAACAACAAGGTTGAGAAATGATGATTTTTTTCTTTCTTCATTTTTAGCTAAACTAGGCTATTACTTTAAACTTAAAGCCCGGATTTAGCAATGTAACAAGTATCTGATTAAGCAGTTTGATGTATAATGGGAATTCTCGGTAAATTCCGCCGCATTGTCCTGTCCTTTGTTGTCTTTGCGGAATAAAATATACCCTTTGTGAGTCTGGTGCTTTCCACTTCATTCCCTGCAGCTGAACTGTTACATGTCATTAGTGTCTTGATGTAATAAACCACACATTTGTTACGTTTCACTGAGTCCAAACATCTCCAATAGACCTAAACTGTGTTCTTTGTTCTTTGGTAAGATAGAAATTATATGACAAAATGCCAGGTCACGACTCTTGTGTGTATGTGCTATTCAGCCAGGGGACACTTTAAGTCTAACAATTAGCAAACACGATTACATCTTCTCCAGATTCATTTTTCTATGTTAAATGCAGTTCAGCACAAAATGTCAAGCGCAGGGCTGTGCATTTCCTCTAATGAGTATTCAATGACTGCATAATTCAAATTGCATCGCAGGCACAGGACAGAATTTTAATGTGTGACGGCTTTTGGACCGTGGCATTTGCAGTCTTGAGGTTGCTTTTTTCCTGCAGCCAGCAATGAGGAATAAGTGGATTGATTTCATACACAGAAATTAATGTATACCCCATTCAAATCATGCTGGAGAACATGATCATAAGGTTTAACACCATCTTATTGAGTTCATACAGCTCGAGTGCTGCTGTCATTAACCCAAAATGGGAATACTGAATGGTATGTTTGTGTGTTTGTTAAGAAAGCCAGTTTCAGTAGCAGATGTTAAGTCAGGAAACTGACGAGTGTCTGGTTGTCTAGCAACGAGGTGATGGAGATGAAGGTGGGAAGCAGAAGACTGAAATAGTGAAGTGACAGTTCAGAGATCAGCAGCTGATGAATCTTAATCTTTGAGCTCTCGATTGGCCTTTATCTGAGCTAATAATTCATTGCGAGTGGAAGGATTAGTCTTTTTATCAGACTTTACTTCCCTTCCTTTCTATATTCTCTTTCTTTCTCTCACTTTAATACTTATAGCCTGATAGTTACTCATTTTAATGTCTACTGTCCTCCCTCACATAATTTGTTTCTTTCCCTCTCTTACAGTAAACTTTAAATAAAATTTAGGGTGTCAGACAGTCCGTTGTGCTCTGCACAACACTTCCTTTTACAGTCCTGTTACCCATGTACTTACTATGTATCTATTATAGTAACTATAATTACTGGGTAATAACTAGGTACTAACCCTGAACCTACCCCTAAACCTACCCCTAACCCATGTACTTACCTTATATTAGCCAGTACTTTCTAGGTAAGTACACTGTAAGTACACGTAAGTACTGTACTGTAAAAGGAAGCGTTACCGACACACTCAGTTCAGTTCATAGAGTCTATCCTAACGAGCTGAGGATCTGAATCAGGTGTGTTAAATAAGGTAGACATACACAATATGCAGAGCAGTGGGTCCCGAGGACTGGAATTGAGAACCACTGCCCTATATAAACATCAGCTATAACCATGCTTATCACAAATGAGCATACAACTGTATGTTTTCCATTCCTTGTGAGAGAAAATGTACATAAAGCGAGAAGTTTAAGTGTATGGGTAAAGTGCATGTATGTGCATTGAGGGAGGGCTAAGAGAGAGGCAAAAAAGTGTATGTCAAGAGAGAGAGAGAGAGAGAGAGAGAGAGAGAGAGAGAGAGAGAGAGAGAGAGAGAGAGAGAGAGAAGAAAAATGCACTGAGCTGGAGTTTTGGCCATTGCTCTGGCCCTCAGTGCTTGTAGATACACTGTAAAAAATTATCGTGATTTTAACGGTAAAAGACTGTAAAAATGATACAGTGCAAAACTGTTAATTGGTTAACATAAAGTTTCCTTACTATATACGGTAAATAACTGTGATAGATCTAATGGTACATTTAATGTAATTTTACTGTAAAATACCGTTAAATTTACAGTTTTTGAAAGTGAAAAGAACAACTCATTGTATAATTTACAGTGAAAAACCGTAAATTGACATTCCCACAATTCCCTGCATGACACTTCACATTTGATTTATTTTTGTTAACTATGTTTCTTCTTAGTTTTCTTAGTTCTTTTCTAATCAGTTATGTACATTAGGGTTTTATGTTACATTTAATGTTGTTAAATTAATGTTTATTGCATTTTTAAAATTTCATGTGTGTTACCACCATGATGGTGTTTAATGTTTGTGCGAATAACACTGTGCAGCTTCAATATAATAGTATTACCTTTCTTGTGGAAGATTGCTTGTGATGAGCTTTGATTTATCATGTGACTCTCATCACTGCTGTGATGGTTGTTGGTTGTGTATTACAATGGTACAAAACAGATATTAATACTTCAATAGGTTGGTAAATTATCATTATATCAGATAATGAATTACGGTTTATTACTGTAAATTTTAAGTTAAGTCTGTAAAACCAAAAACGTTGATACCGTATTTTTGACGGTGAAGTTCTGGTAACCACAGCTGCCAGTTTTTTTCTGTAAAAACAACGGGATTTTTTTTACAGTGTATGAATCACTATCACCAGAGAAACTGCACTCACATCCCCTCTACTCCTGCACATCCACCTCTCCACATCCATCAAGAACGCATGGAAACTCAATGTCATTTATTCACCTGCAATTATAACAGATTCACATCTTTTATGCTCAGAGGTGAAGTGTGTATTTCCTGCCACTAAAAGCACCAAGCAGAATCGCAAAAATATTTGAATGCAATAATAATAAATTTTTTGGCCTTTTGGACTGTTTAGATATACCTAAATGGTATTAACAGGTATAAATAAGTTTGTTCACATCATTGGCTGAACCAGTCTTGTTATGTTCTGCCCAGTTGGACATTAATGTTAATATTTTAATATTAATGCAATATAATATTAATTAACTTAGTTTTTTCCAAACCTGAGAGAATAAAAAAAAAACAAAAAAAAACATGGATGTCAGAAACAGCATTTCTGCTGCCAAAGGCACGTTTTCTCAAGAATAATGAATTCAAAGTCTCTCAACACAAAGACGCAAAAAATCAGAGCAAAAGATTTGGGCAATTAATCTGTAGGCTACTCATTTGTCTACTAAATGTGTTTAGTCTTATATTTATTAGGTTATTTTAGGTCCTGTTTGTGTAAGCCCTATTTCAATTTTTTAATTTACTTGTTTTTCACTGATTTTAACTTCTATTCACGTTTTGCACATGTTGTGTACTTCATGTGGTAACATCTACAATAATTGCTTTTGTTATAATGTAATAAATGATTTAAGATTACTGATCATAACTGAATTCTGAATAAGTTAAGCAATCCCTTGTTTTATGTTACATAAACCAGACTGAATTAGGTTTGAACAACAAAATTAGAATTTATAGGTAGAATCAGGTAGAAATACCTCCTTAAATAAACTACTGCACTACAGTGTAGTTCTGTCCCACTTTTTGTGTACACACATTATTTTGCTGCACTCAATAATTGCAGGAAAATGTCCAGCATATACGTCACCACAATCATACTGCTGCCTTCACATCTAATACACGAGCTAAAGTCACAAACATTTTAATCTGAATTTCATGGGGTTTGAAATAAAAAGCACAATATGAATCAGCCCTCTTTGACAAAGCAATTATACTTTAATGAAGGCCTCTATGAGTTTGATTACAGTGGCGTGGCAACACAATCCCCCTCCTCCCCTCGTTCAGTAATAACACTCTTGAAGAGCCGTGCTGAGTACAGGATCCTGGTCTGGCTCTGTGATACTGGGGTCTGTGCACCGCTCAGTGACACAAGGGAGGTTTAACCACTTAAAAACAATGTAATTATAGAGGCATTGGATAAAATCAATTAACTCCAAATGCTGCTTTGATTTAATGTGAGTCTAATTAGCATGGCAGTGTATTGAGGTGAGGGGTGGTGGGGGTTTTAAATAAGGGAGAATATATGTGTGGGGGTATCAATTTAACAAGTGAATGGCTATGATGTGTATTTCTTGTAGGTCTGCACGATTTATTGAATTAAAGCCAAAATTGTGATACAGCTTAGTGTGATTATCAAAACGCGAAGACTGCAATTTAATTATATGTATATATATATATGTGTCTGTGTGTGTGTGTGTGTGTGCATGCGTGTTTTAGTTAAATACTTTCCATGCTAAATACTCATTTTTTTTATTTTACAGTGAAATATTACAATAGGAATAATAGCATTAATAGTATTAATATTTGTATTTAGTAATAATAATAATAATAATAATAATATCAACAAAATAATAATACAAATAATAATTAGATTATTGTATACAGATATTTAAATATAAAATTGCACAATTTTATACCAAATTGTGCAACCCTTCAAACAAGCACAAAAAAAAAAAATCAAGATCAAGTTATCCCAAATAGTTCTTAATTTTTTTTTTTTTTTAATTAGTAATTTAATTGATTTAGCAGTTTCAAAGCATAAAACATTGAACATTGACTTCATTGATATATCCCTTTAAGCACTCACAGGAACCGCACTCCCAAAAGCTAGAGTGCTCAGGACAAAGAATTCACATCAACCTTTCCAGAAGTGAAAATGTCAGCCAATTTCACCCGCTCCTCATAAAAGTAAAGGCTGTCCTCCTTACACTCAGAAAATCTCTGCATATTTCTCTATTTGTCCATCCTTCCTTCTTTGATGTCTGTATTTGAAGGGGGAGTACTGAATAAAGAAATGTATCCTATTAAAATGGGCAGCAGACAGGCAGAGCATGTGAGCATGTCTTTGTGTGGCTGATGAGCACTCCAGCTCGTAATTGCACATCAACACAGAGGACGATGAGGGACAGGACGGCCTCCTCTGCGTGTTTCAGAGCTCAACCTCCAAAAAAGCACTGGGCTAATGAGGAGCCTCTTTCACCACTTGTCCCCTGTAAAGCATTTCAACTCGCTTGTCTCCTTCTCTCTCTCTCTTCTTTTCCCTTCATGCCTCGACAGTTACTCGCTATGTTAACCAATTACTGTAACCAAACTAGTTGGCAAAAGATGTGAGGATGACCGCAAGGACATCGGCCTGAATACATGAAAACTTAAACCTCAATACTTCAACTACAGTGGTTTGAAACTCTTTTGCATAAGAGTTGACATATAATTAATTATAAAAGCAGCAATGTTTACAATTGACAATGACAGTCAATACAGCCAAGAGAAATCTGAATCATTCCCTTCCGAATCTTGCAAAGACTGAGAGCGTGAGTATGTCCATGAGCTAGCAGCAGGACCAACTTTATGACTCTCTATGGGCTTCTCCCTTGACTTTATGCCTCAACATCCTCCCGATTGCCCGCGAGCTTCTCCTCCTGTCTATAGAGTAATTTCTCTGTGCGACAGAGAGTTGCGGGGTTATGACGCAATCGTTAGCCTATTTTTACAAAAACGGCTTCTATGGGGCTATAACGTAAGATACAAGGTAATGGAGCATTTTATTGTTTTTTTTAGAAATAAATAATGGACAAATGGAGTCTTTAAACGCCTCAGATGTAAAGTTATTCGCTGTCAAAGTGACGCCAAAATGAATGGGAGTCAAAAGAATGCTAACAGCAGGTGAAGGCTTGCTAACCAATGACGGCCCCCATGGAAGGTACGCTTTCCGGGGGCTGGATTACCCCCTTGGAGAAGCCCCGTGGTGAGGAGCAGAGTTGCGCTAATCACTCCGCCCAAGTAGCAGTTCTTCGCCTTCTGAGAATATAGTTCCCAGTATGTATTCGGTTAAAAGATGCCTGTGTCTCATATGACCTTGTTATTTGTACACACTGTGACTATACAAATCACAACATATACTGTAAATAGGAAAATGTTGGCATTATTTTATCACTTATTGGGAGCAGTATGCTAGCTGGAGCCATTTACTTCAAGTCTTTGTGCTAAGCTAGGCTAGCGGTGGGTGCGTCAGACAGAGTTACAGCACGCACAGAGATGAAAAGGGTATGTATATGGACTTATCTAACTCTGGGGGATACGGTGAATAAGCTAAAGTCCCAAAAAGTCGGCGTGTTCCTTTAATAGAAACCAGTCAGTTTCATATAATACATTTAAATACAATTAAATAAATAAAAGTACAAATACCAGCTTTAGAAATGCCTATTTACATGATGGAAAGGTACTAGATTATTATTCAATTGTCTCCAGCATCAGGTGCAAAGAGACTGTGGTAATTATTGCATTAGCAGTCCGGAGGTTTGAGCCTCTGTGTTTTAATCTCAGGTCATTTTAGGTCACAGGAGCGTTTATCTGGCCATATGCTGGCAGAGATGAGGCCGTCTCTGCCCCTCCCTGGCCTCAGGCTCTCTCTGTGTGGGATTCCACTTGAATAGCTCTCCCTACTGGATAATCAGATGGCAAATGAGGCTTATGGGCATTGTGTGTGAGTGAGAGAGCGGGGAGGAACTTTTTAGGAAAAACAGAACTTTCAGACAATCTTCACAGCTAAAACACCTTTAGATTTTTAAATAGGCCTACTATTCACACTGTATGCAATTTGGGAAGTATTTTCAGTAAATCTAACAACTTTTTCCAATTAAAAATAAAGTACAATGACAAAATTGCAGATCTTATGAAGTCATCTCTGATAAGTGAGAAATAATCTGAACTTCACAAACCAACAAAAAACCTATTAACTCGACATGAGATTGCACCCTGAACTCATAAGCTGTGAAGGTAAGAGTACATTAGTCTCTAATTGAGAGAGAGAGAGAGAGAGAGAGAGAGAGAGAGAGAGAGAGAGAGAGAGAGAGAGAGAGAGAGAGAGAGAGAGAGAGAGAGAGAAGTAGAGACAGTGTTGTTCCCCTGTCAGACAGAGCAACAGGGGGCCCTCACTGCAAAGGAAAAAAAAAAAAACATTTAAAGGTGCCCTAGAATGTTTTTTATTATTATTTTATAATGTTTCCTGGGTTACCCTTATAATGTTAGTATGTTTTTTAGATAAAAAATAATCATAATTTAGAAATAAATGGCATTTTTCCTTGCCTGCTTTTAGCCTCTGATTTGAACACTCTGTTTGAAGGGGCGTGTCTGCTGTGGGATTCAGTGTAACCGCGGCCACTGCTGTGATTGGCTGACATGCTTGCATATGAAATAGCAACGCATTACATGTGAAACTCTCTCCCGAATACTTTTACTACTGCTATTATACGTTTTTACTATAACAGCTATCGAGATTAACGAATCGTGAGATGTTTTTAAAGTATTTAGATCTATTCTCATCACATAAAATGTTGCCGTGATGAGCATTGAGCAGATGACTGTGTGTTGATCGCGAGAATGATGATGATGATGAATTTTATTTATAATGCACTATACATTTGACATCAAATCTCATAGTGCTTACAAGAAAAAAATAAAATTAAAATAAAATAAAATAGAAACAAAACAAAACAAAACAATAAGATAAAAATCAATACGCAGACACTTAAAAACACATAAAAATACTTAAAAATACGCTTTTCTAAAAAGATAAGTTTTCAGCTCTTTTTTAAAAACATCCGTAGAATGAAGATCTAATCATTGCAAAGCAGTTTCTGCACTCTCTCTGCTTTCACCAATGCAAACACGATGATGTAAATACAGTAAATCGCCTGAAATAAGGTCTGTGGTTAACAAAGCCTCTAAATATCATAGATTTTAGGGAATGCCCAAAATGCATCAATAAAAAAAAAAAATTAAATAAAAAAAATTTAAGGAATGCCAAAAAACAAAAAATAAACATTCATTTTAGGCCCAAAACGCTTCAAATTAAATTAATTAAATGTAAATTAAATTATATATGCATAGAGAGATTTTAGGGAATGCCCAAATTCATAAATTCAAAATAAAATAAAATTAAGGGAATGGCAAAAATAAAATAAAATTAATGAACATTAATTTTAGGCCCCAAACGGTTCAATTTAAATGAATTAAATACTACTACTACTACTACTACTACTAATTAATAATAATAAAATCATTGATTTTAGGGAATGCCCAAATGCATCAATTTAAATAAACAATAAAATAAAATAAAATAAAATTGTATTTAATTTAGGGAATGCCAAAAATAAAATAAAATAAATGAACGCTGTAATTTTAATTAATTAAATAATAATAATAATAATCATCTTCATAGATTTTAGGGAATGCATCAATTTAAAAAATAAAATAAAAACACATTAATTGTATAGTGAATGCTGAAAATGCCTCAATTAAAATTAAACCAATAAAATAAAACATTAATTTTATAGAATGTTTAATAACTAAGAATGTTTAATACATGTGGGATTATTATTTTCCTTATTAAATATCCATTAAAAGGCCTGCTGAGGCGGCTGTCAGGCTTGGAGAAACGAGCGCTGAGATAGACAGCCTATAGGGCAGCACTAACTCGCCAGCTGAGGCCCTGTGATTGCTGCCATGGCAACGGCAGGCAGGAGCTACACAACCTGGCAAACTGCAAACGTCAATTAACACAGATATGTAGATATAGTGTAGTGCCGTGGCTTTGAGCAGAGACACGTTCTGTTGATGTCCTGGCATTAGACATGAGCAAGCGAGTGAATACAGCATTCAGCAATGTGAATGAGAATGAAGGACTGTCTGCCTTGTCTGTGTTCAGTCCTCTCTTCTCCAGCTTGTGACTGGATTGGCATTTTGGTGATGAGGTTAAAGCCAAGGAGAGACGGACAAAGATGCACCTGCCTCCACTAATCCAGATATTGATCATCATCATCCTTGTGGAGTCTGTAGATCAATGCAGACAATGAGATGCAGGCTGTAATCTCTCAAGAGACTTGAGAGGAGAGATGAAGTACTGTATACCAGACCCTCTCCTACAAACCATCTAGGGACTTGATTGGGACTCTGAAGGAGGCTACACAATGTTTACTGCCAGGATATGATCTCAAAGGAGACATTACACAAATATAGAGCAGCACCAAAAACCACACACTCACAGACACACACATTTAATTGCCCAAGGGGGGATATCAAGCCGAGGGCTTCGTTGCACATCCTCACATTTTCACATCAATGGCTGTCTGGAAACCTTAACATTCATCAACAAAACCAGACGATTAGACCCACTGTCTCCACAGGCACCGATCTGTGAATCACATGCTTGTGAAGATCTCTATTAATGGTTCAAACAGCAGGTTTCTCTCATCTGTTTCCCCAAAATGAAAAAGGCGTAAATGGCAACCCAAAACAGTTATTGTTCTCCTTAAAGTATCTTTATTAGTAGATTTTGACGTCACAGCACATTGAAATGTAATGTATGCATCGCAACAAGCTTGTGAAATTCTCTACAAAGCTTAAACCTTCAAAATGCAGTAGCCTACAAATGTAGCATAATGGTTTAGCTAACATCATGGTGATAATGCTGTCTGTCTATACAATTGTGTGTAGGAATTTTGATTTAGATATTTTGAAAAATCCGCATCTAATGAGAGGCAAACTCAATTTTGTGGATCATTAATGTCAATTGATACCCTGGATTTCCCCATACTGCCTTGCCGCAGCGCGATTTTATTCACGCTGCTAGGTAGTCTTAAGCCCCGTACACACCGGGACGAATATCGGCGCGCGTTATTCATCAGCGTTTTTCAACACGTTTTTTGTGTTCACACCCAAGCGATTTTCGCTGACGATGAGCCGAGTGAACATGCAAATTCATTCCCTGACATTAGATGGCGCTTAATGTAAAACAGAAATAGTCCTATTTTCTAGTCGCTGTCGCGTTTGTCATAGTTCTTTATGTTCCGACACCAACGAGACCAGCAGCTCTACATTCATCTTGCCTCGCATCTTCCTCGTCTTAGTTCTTCCCGCCAGTGTAGACCATAGATATCCATAATAAAGGCCATAGTTGGCCAGCAGAGCGGACGGGACATCTAGCCTTTATTATGGATATCTATGGTGTAGAGTCAGACGCTACTTGGCGCATCTTCTTCGCCGTTACGTATGTGTGCTCAGCGAGACCGTTTTGTGTTTGAGTGCCCCCAAGTTGTGTTTTACTGTAACTTCAGAAGCTCCAGACACGTGAGCAAAAGCGCCAATCTCATTGGTCGGATAGTTTTTGACGCGGCGCGTCAAACCAAAAAAACGCGCTTTTAAAAAAATGACGCTTTTACGCGTGGCGTTTTTCGTGTCGGTGTGCACACTCACATTGGCGCCCTTTGTTTAGTCACGAGGCGTTAAACGTCGGCAAATATCACGCGCGAAATTCGTCCCGGTGTGAACAGGCCTTTAAGCCTGGTTAAAACCAGACCATTCTCAGTTGTAACTGAGTTATGGTCTGGCAAAGCGTCATAGACAAATCATTTCCAGAGGGGCGTCACCAACGGACGTCACGGATAGACCTAAAACCAATCAGAGCGATGAAGGAGATGACGTATGCAGAGCGGCGGAGAAACATCTCCGAGTGTTGATCTTTGCTCCGTTTTTAACAAAAAGGAAACGTTCAAATCGCTTAAAGGACAAGTTCGGTATTTTACAATTAAAGCTCTGTTTTAAGATCGTTTCTGATGAAATAGAAAGGTTAAGATTGTTTTTTAGACAGATGCTGCTGTTTTGAGAATTTTAGGTTTCTGTGGTTGCGTTTTTAAGTTTAATGCGTTTTTATGAATGATTGTTCCAGTGCACCTATGCTACCATTGTGGAGGTGGGGGGGAACCTAAAATTCTCAAAACAGCAGCATCTGTCTATAAAACAATCTTAACCATTCTATTTCATCAGAAACGATCTTAAAACAGAGCTTTAATGGTAAAATACCGAACTTGTCCTTTAAAACAGACGCGATAGCTGATTCGAACGAGTGATGTTCGACGGCGGCATCCATCTTTGTAATGTAGGCTACAAAATCTGCTTCAAAATCCCAGCGCTGTCGTCATCGTGTAAAGCCCGCCCCAACGTTTCTGATTGGTGCCTCGATTTCGACGGATTGGAAATGGGCTTGAATGAGCTCTTTGCCAGACTAACTTTCAGAGCAAATCTAAATTTGCCGGAAGTTGTCTGGGTTTTCCCAGGCTAAGGTAGTCTGGATACCATGGACCAAATTTTCGCCTCATCTAGGGAATCAATCACAGAACGGGGAGGGAGCAGCAAGACGATGACGACGTCTATGCGACACACCGAAGCAGTTTGTTTAAACCTATGGATCCAACATGGCAGCAGACGCGAAGTTACCTTTCGATGCAGCCTTACAGCCGTTTCACGCATAGGTTTCACACTGCAAGCGTGAGCGGCACTTGAGCAGCGCGTCAGCGTAATACATCGTCACTGCAGCTGCAGACGCGCGAGAGTATTCACACTGGAAGCGTTTGTACAGGGTCACAGCAGCGGCTCCAAAGCAACATAAGCGAGCAATAGAGTGCCGAAGTTATGACGTCACTTTGTAGGCCAAAACGCGGAAGTGAGTTAGCATTTTAGCACTTCCGGTTCCCTCGTCCTAACGTCTATGGGTTTTTTGAATGGGTTTTTGCTAAATCGCCTGAAATAAGGTCTGTGGTTAACAAAGCCTCTAAATATTTTCACGCTTTGATCTATGACATAAAACACACCAGTAATAACCTGTTTGTGGTTTTTTAAACTTTATTGTGTCTAAAAAACGGTGATTGCTAACAAGTTGCTAAAAGGGACTACATCCTTTGGCGGGGACTTTAGACGTCATCATGACAAACAGGAAATCTCTCACTAGCCCGTGTTTCAGCCTCACGTTCTTAGAAGTTTACCTTTCAGTTAATATACATAACGTCATATATTTAGTCTTTTCAAATTGTAGTTCTTCCAAATATTGTTGTACACAGAATTCTGTGATATTAAGGCAACCGATTACCAGTTCTTTATTTCTGTGGAGAGACTGTAGTTCGACAATGGTGTTTTGTTTTGTCCCGAGATGCAACCACAAGTCGTCGAATGAAAGATGCTCGTTTTACCGTTTTACCGATGTTACCCAGCGGAGACTCTGGGTTCGTGCCGAAAATAAAGATGTTTACTACAACTCTTGCTGTAAAGTTTCTGTGGCTCAGTGATTAGAGCATTTTGTTAACTGTGCAAAAGGTTGCGAGTTCAATTCCCAGAGAACACGCTGATATGTGTAGCCTTAATGCACTGTCGCCTGTCTGACAAAACCCCAAAATTTTATGTTAAACTATTGTATACTATTGTAACTACACTCAGCTCACAGTAATGTGAATGTGAGATACAATTTACTACACTGGCTCTCACATTGGGGTGTGTGGATTACCAGGTAAAAATATATAGAAAAGGTTAACAAAATGAGTATGGTTTATTTGGGGAACATATATGGTTTAATTATAATATATTATAATAAGCATTTGTTGATGCTATTGGACAATTCTCTTTAAATTCAACATAATTATATACAACTATTATATTAAATGTTTGGAATTTAACTGTGTTATGCTTGTTCAGAGATTATTTGTATAGTTATCTTAAATACATAGAACACTATTATAATAACTCCTCTATCTCTCCCTAGTTTTACTTACCAAGACTCGATAAACCTTGTCCCTCATGCTGGCCCTTACAATACCCGCAAGTAAACCAGCATCTAAGCTGCACTGTTCTACATGTCCAGATTTATAGTGGTTCTCTCCTCGATCTATGGTTTTCCTATCGTCTAAGAAAAAGGACATAAGATTGGAAATTGATACGGCCATAGCTAACGTTAGTGCTTCTGAGATGGTAAAATCGCAGGTTTTTTCTGGCGAATTAGCAAATGGTATGCAAACATACAATCAAACATAATACAGTGAAAGATAATCTTTAAAGTTTATTTGGGGCACAATGATCAGGCATAATAATCTTAATCACAAAGAAAATAATATTAAGGTTTATATAAACTAACAAAATAATAAACGAATCAATAAAACATTAACAAAAGATTTAAAAAATCTCAGAGAGGCACGCATAAATAAAATTAGTTTCTAACATTTTTGGAAAAAATGAATGGGCAATATTTCTCATTAAAAAGTGGATAAGTGTTCATACAAAGCGCATATCATAATGAGCGAGCGTGTTTTTTAAATAAAGTTTGAGGAAGCTTGATGATGACATTGATCCGCAACCATGGTGTGCTGTAGTCCGTTCATAGCCTACCGTTAGCATTTTATATCTGACGGCTTTATGTTTATGGAGGAGGTAGTTATGCAGGTTGTTGCCCACCGTTGTTTGCAGGTTGTTGCCCACCGTTGTTTGCAGGTTGTTGCCCACCGTTGTTTTTATCTCTATACATGAATTTTAAACCATCCATTAATAAATTGATATATTTGCGTTCTCTTTCAAATAAATGATTGTTTTTAATTATCAGAGATAGTTGTTGTATTTATTCACACTGTACACTCTTGTGTCACCTATCTGTTGGTTTTGCTGCACACAAAATTGAAGTTTTTTAGCTTACGCATTGACTCCAACTGAATGCACTCCCAGCACTGGATAGCAACAACGACATGTCTAAGTATTTGTGTGTCATCTAAAACAAATGCCATGATCATTAGACTTTAATGAAGGTGATCAGTAAATTATCTTCTAAATGGTGGTAAGCAAATATTGATTATATGTCAGTTACCGCCTTTTGCCTTTGCACAACTCCTTATTTTTTAGTAAATAATACAAAGGCAGAGTACAGTATCTGACAAATAAGGGTCAAAGGTCAACTTTGAGCACAAGATTTTTTTATATACACACATTTCTTCATCTGGGCAACAAGTCACCAGATTTTCATTGCTCTACCTATAATACATTTGTGTGGACAAAACAAAAAACTTTAAAGTCATTTTTATCAGTTTGACACTCTGGTCAGTTACTGCCTTTTGCCTTTGTAGGGCAGTGCTGTTCACGCGACGCTCCTGCTCTACGCTCACGCGCTGCTCCTGCTCCCGGTGTGAATGCACTCATTGATTAACATGCACGGCGAAAAAAATATGCGCAGCTCACGCATGCGGTGTGAAACGGCCGTTAGATACACGCCATCATGTACACATAAATCTCTGACCAATCGTCTTCTTCCTCGTCTAATTTCTGTCGCTCTACATACGTCATCTGGTATAATTGAAACGATTGGCTATGAGCTACGTACAGCAGTAGTACAGGCGCATTTGATAGACATTCGTAGCACCCAATAAACAGCTCTGGGCATTCGTAAACCAAGCCTCAAATACGAGAAAATGAACGTGTGGTTCCCAGACCCAAGTGACTTGGGTCTTACGTTAGCCAGGCTAGTCAATTGAAGTAATAATCTCAAATGTTAAACATTAATGAGCATAACGAAATCATAGAATTCAGATATTTCGTATATGCACAGCTCAAAGACTTTTATTTAGAGATGCAATTTCACATATGTTCCAGTTACAGCATCTTTGAAGGAAACACCCAAGTATATCATCTCAAAAGAAATCAATCGTTGTTTCAGTCTGTCATAACTCCAATCAAAGAAGTCGCTCAGCTTGACCTGACTGGCATTCTCAAAGGGATAATGGGGGAAGCAGTGAAATGTAATTTGTGTGTTTAAATGCAAATACTCCTTCTCTCGGGCTTTCTTTAGGCCCACTGTAGCCTGCCATGACAGAGATAGGCGTCTCTGTTCATTACTGTCATACATCTGAACACATTGAGCCCTGGCAAACATAAGTGTCACCAGCAGGCATTAGAATGGCAGGGTGTTCCCTGTAAATTCACGAGTTCACACTTAGGAATGATCAGAGAGCAAATGGTTATGCGTATTTGGCGTGCTGTCCGGGGGGAGGGCTCCGAGCTCGGAAATTGGGCCCGAACCCAGAGTACTGTTTACATTGTCTGCCATATTTTTGCGGGTGAAATCCAGTGATTTCAATAGGAATTCATGCAACTGGGAATTTTGCGTCAGGGTTAAATATTTCCCCAAGCAAATTTCGCAATGGGTTCAAGTCAGTCATGCTGAAAAGAGAATGTATTTCTTATGTTTATTTCTTTAACGATTGATGTTCCCTGCTCAATTGATCGATTATTTGATTGCTTTTCCGTGGGAGAGTGTTCGCCTGCTTGAGGAGGGGATGCGCACGCTGCTCAAACAATACACAGACTCTGATGGTTGAAGCAGCAGTAGCCTGTGTTATTAATACATATATCTCCCCTCAGGTATGAAACACATTAATGCAATAAGAGTATGTTCTTGACGTTACAGATTTTTGAGATCATTTAAAGCCTTTAATAATTCCTGTTAAGAGAGTTGTAAAAGTTCGCTTTCATGTGTCGTGTGTGCTAGTTGCGCATTTCATGCTAGTGATGGAGACCATGCGGTCTCGGAGAGATGGCGTGATATTAGAGTGAATCCACAAATATTATGTATTTTGGTTGGATTATGCAATGATTGCAGGTTGTGAGTTTGCATGTGACTGTGAACATGAGTGTGAGTTTGTTTGTACTAAAAATGTATTAGAAAGAGTTCTTTTTGCTGACATTTAAACACGTAGTCGGGGTTCAATCAGGTTTAGAACACGGGAAACGTGGAAAATGTCATATATGTAGGGCCTATATTATATGTTATAATTGGATTTATAATTATTTTATAGTATATATGTTTGATTTGTGGATCGAGTAGTCAATGAAAGACTATTATGTACTTCTTTTTTTCTATATTGTGACTTCTCTTGAAGTGATGCTCTGTCATTATTGACGTGTGGAATTGTGTTTGAACCGTTTTGAATGGTTGTATAAGAAAACAATACACAGACTCTGATGGTTGAAGCAGCAGCAGCTCTGTGTCCTGTGTTATTAATACATACAGTATATCTCCCCTCATCGGGCAGTGAGGGTACTACACAGGCAGCATCTGCGCACGAAGGTACCTCACGAAACTGATTTCGGACAGACTTCTGAGGCTGCATAACGGTTTAATGATCTACAGCAAAATAGAGCGAGCTTTGGAAAACTAAGTGAATATTTAATGACTAGTAATTTCTCGCTAGAAATGACATCATAAGTGGAAAACGTTGATCAAAAATTTACATTTACACACAAACTGACAACCAGCCGCAAATTTCAGACACCATCTTTATTTTTCTAGCTCAACTGTCACAGAATGAAAAGCACAGGATTGTGGGATATCAAAGGCATTGAAGGATACAACTCTGCTGCCTTCAAAAATCAATCAGATGAAGGTGTATCATGAGCTCTCCAGTTGATTTACTGTTATTAGTTTTTTTTGTTAGTTTGTCCTGTTTTTGTTTTTCTTATACAACCAGTTTCATCTGCTGAACATTCGTCCATACACACCACCCAATCACGTATCAGTTTTTTATTATTTAGACGTTTTGCTGAGCATTGTAGTTGGAGAAGCAGCGGTGAAGCTCAAGCGCTCCAAGACATGCATGCATGGGAAGCGAGCCGGCGCAGCTTTAGAACTGAGCTAGTATCCATCTGGCGCATCTTTGCTTGTCTACCCAACAAAACGGACAAACTTCTTCTTCTCTCTCAAGCAAATAAGGACTTTTCAAACTATGCTGCTCTATGTTTCACGGACAATTGGCTAAATGGAGCCATTCTGGACAGCGCGTTACATCTGCTGGACTACCAGCTGTACAGAGCAGATCACGATTCACGACGCAGAATCATCAGGAAAATCGCATGGCGGTGGGACATGTTTCTACATCAAAGAAAAGTGGTGTACAGATGTAACAGCGTTTAAGAATATGTGCTATCCTGATCTAGAAGCGCTCTTCATTAACTTTAAACCCTTTAACTCGCCGCAGGAGTTTTCCACGTTCATTCTCGTGTTAATATTCCACTGCAAGCGTGCATGGGTACAGTGTTGCAACTGGCTGATCAAATCACAGACACAGAGCAGCAACACCCGGACTCTTAATACAGAAAACACATGACATGCCCTACCAGAGCCAAAATATTTGGTACCATTGCTACACCACAATAAAAGATGCGTATTGCTCCGTTCCTAGAGCAGGTTTAGGACTCTCGGATCACTTTCTGGTTCATCTTATACCAACCTACAGGCAGAAACTGAAATCATCTAAACCTGTAATAAGGACTGTTAAAATATGGACTAATGAAGCAAAGCGGGATTTACAAGCCTGCTTCCAGTGCACTGATTGGAGTGTTTTTGAAGCTGCTGCCACTGATTTGGATGAGCTCACAGATTCTGTCACATCATACATTAGTTTCTTTGAGGATATGTGCATTCCTACCAGGACTTATTTAACAACAACAAACTATGATTCTCAACGAAACTCGGACAGCTTCACGAGGCCAAAGAAGATGCCTATAGTAATGGGGTCAAATCATGTACTGTATGCATCCAGAGTGAGGAAAATGGCTCAGAAAATCACTCTGGATCCCTCACATTCAAGCCACTTTCTCTTTGAACTGTTACCGTCCGGCCAGCGCTACAGAGCACTGAGGACCAGACAGCCAGGCACAAGAAAAGTTTTCCCCCCAGGGAATCTACCTCATGAACAGTTCAAAATCTGTGTACTGTTGTTGACTCTGTTTACTGGAGGCTTCTTCTGTCACCAAAACAAATTACTTGTGTGTGCAAACATACTTCTGTCATGACAACTCTCGGAGTGATTGGCATGGTAATGGGTATGACAATGTTGTATGTTTGGTCTTGGCGGAAATAGATCTGCTGTGCTGCTGCTGCTTTTATTGCTGCTGCTGTAGGTTATTGCTGCTGTAGAGCAAGTACGAGATTTGCTACTGCCAATACATACACGACACGCTGCTGTGAGCAAGTAAGACATGCTTCTGCTGTACAATATAGCGTACATGAATTACCCGTAGCATACAGGTGGAGCTGGTGAAGGTGGAGGGTTTCTGAAGCGCGCTGCACTGCTAAGGCAAATGCTACCCAAGTATTTGAAGGTTGAGCAGCGAGCTCATTGGCTACTGATACAGCAGGAACCAATCAGCTGTGCCCTATAGATAACGATGTGATTATGAACAGGTGAGTAAAAGGACCTATTAGCCTTCACCATCGAGAGTTTCATGCCAGAACTTTGTATTTGGCAATAAAGCTCTTTCTGATTCTGAACACCTTAGCAACAACTTGGTGAACACTGACAACATCTTAATACCACGGTGATGACAGATCAATTTTTCTTTAGAAATGTAGTTCTTTTGTTGGTCTTGCTTTTGCTAACACGGTTTTTAAGATGTCACTGACACAAATTAAAGGACATCTGACAGACAGAGAGGAAGTTGCAGCACTTGCAACATGGTGCTTTGCTTTTGAACATCAAATAGATGAGTGTAGACTACAGGGGACATCAAGGAGGAGATCACAAGTGGGCCTGAAACAGAGAGGGTCAGGCAGCTAACATCACACCAGCTCTGCGATCAAAATGGATAGCTGCAGATCTTCATTGCTAAGATTAAAGATGACTGGCATGCCATCACACAACCTGGCCAACTTCCACAAGTGCACAGCCCTGTATGGGAGCCACTCTGTCCTGAAGCTGAGATGAGATGATTCACCGCAGACACTGGTGAATTAAGAGAAGCTCATTATTGGCTGTGGGCTACAAAATGTCCAGGCCATCTACTTAGTTAGATGCCTTCATAAGACCAGGTCTATCCTCGAGCACCTCAATCATCTCAACAGTTATCAAGAGCATACACTCAAAAACCAACAGACTGCAAAACAATGTCTGCTGTACCTTCAGGGCGTGAGGCTGTTAAAGCCAAGCTACGGTCATGCAGTATTGTCACTGTCTAATGGTCATGTTATGTGCACCTTCCATTAATATAGTAATATTTATATGTTGATTTTGTATGTCATTTTGGTCTTTTCTGTTAAATTGCTGCGTTGAGGTGTATTTTAGAATGAAAAACTTTAAAGTCAGTGAAATTATTTGACACAGAGTCTTCCATCTTGGTGATTGATTGAAATTTCATCAGTGACATGATGAGGAGAGGATAGACTCAATAGACACCCTAAATAAAACCCTATAATCACTAATCACTAGCCAAAGGGTATAGGCCTCTAACGTGCCCTATAATGACCTATATGGGTTTTGGAAGAACACAGAGATGTTACAAAAGAGGTACTGCCATCTACAGTTCAATTAAGTGCATGTACCAGATATTACAATACAAAATTGTTTACAGCCCAAATCAATATCTTACAAAAGGCAAACACATTTCTTGGAAGCATTACAGTAACATTCAGCTGGCGCACTGCCTTCTGTCTTAACCAATAAGACTCATGGTTATTCATTATGGCTTGAGGTTGTGTGCTAAGGTCACACAGTCAATGGCAGTAATGTCATAGAGCAGGAGTGTAAAACTCTGACCTGATCCAACACACACAGGCCTACCTGTAGTTTTCAAACAAGGCTGAGGGACATTATTAGCTGGATCAGGTGTATGTAATTACAGTTGAAGCTAAACTCTGCAGGCCTATGTACAGGAGCTATAAAAAATACACAAATTACAGCAATACAGGTAGAAATGGTAGAAATATCATTGGATATGAGAAGGATACAGTTATCAGTGAATTATTGGGCTAATTTACAAGGCCATAGTCAAGAGAATCCAACACTAGATACTTTAAATCCCTGTTGCGGAAAAGAGAGGAGGAAAACAAAAAGCTTCAGATAGACAGTGTTACAGAAAGCAACAGTACTTAAAGTTAATCAGTTAAAAGTCCAACTGTACCGCTAATAAAACCTTGGTTACTTTCAGATGCTACAGTAGATTTTACATTGTCAGAAAAGAAAAACAAGGATAATGAATGTAGCTACTTCATATAAGATGCATAAATATATTAATTATGTATTAATAACAACTATGTACAGATATACACAGATGCATCTAAGAGTTTAGACAATAAGATAGAAATAGCGTTTACTGTTCCAGAATTTAATTTGTCAATAAGAAAAAGGATCAGTGATGAGTTATCTGTTTATACAGGGGAAATTATTGCACTATTATTAGCAACACAGTGGATAGAGGAGATAAGACCTTTGAAATCAGTAGTTTTTTCAGACTCAAGTTCATCATTGTCTAGCTTACAATATAGTCACTTTGAAAGTTGACCAGACATTTTAATAGAAATACAGCAAACATTGTACAGAATTCAAATGATGGGCCTTCAGTGGTATTTTTATGGGTACCTGCACATATTGGTATCCAATGAAATGAAATGACAGATAAGGCAGGTGGCAAAAACAATAAGAAGACGAGAGGTTGATGGTTTTATAGAATTCAAAGGAACTTGGGAGAGATGAGAAGTGCAGGAAGAAACAGGAGAGATGAGATAATACTATCAAGGATGAGATTTGGACATACAAGACTAAACAGCACACTTTATAAGATGGGTAAACATAAGTCGGGAAGTTGTGAATTTTGTGGACAAGAAGAAACTGTGGAACATATTATGCTATACTGTCAGAAATACGAGGATGAAAGAAGGATACTGATGCAAAATCTAGCAAAAAAATAAAAATGCAATTTATACTAGGAGATATTTTACAAAATAACTCGGGAAATGAATGTTATGTTATATTTTTCAGTATCTTAAAACATTTTTTTTTTATAAAAGGGAGGGAGTATGATATTTTGATCCACACTCCATACCAGTCGGTGACGGTAATACAAAATTTCGTTGTTTGTCAACCGCCAATAAAATTTCAAAAAGAAGAAGAAGGAGAACTCTGCAAGCCTGTAACCCTCCAGGAACTGAGTTTTGCATAGAGAACCCTGTCATAGAGAAACCGAAGATTCACGGGAGCAGAGAGGATAGTCTGGGCTCAGAAACTTGCAAACTCTCACAACCAGACTCATGAAGTAAATACTACAAAGGTGAGTTTCTTAGGGGCTGTTCACACAGGTTTTTGCATTCCACTGGACTGCTAAGCCATTGTTTTTCTATGCACTAGATAGATGTGTTTGAGTGTTGCACACACAACTGTACATTGTGGGCACATTGTGGTGGCAGAAAAACAGTGGTAACAAATGGATGAAAAAGAGCAATAAGAATAAGACGGAATAAGAGAAAAAATGTCTTGTTGTGCCTTTGAATGTCAGAAACGGAATGCAAAAAAGATGGTCTTCACATTAAATTTTATAGAATACTGTCGTCGAAGACGTTCTGTGAAGCTAAACGCAGACATTTATGGTTGCAAGCCACAGACTGGACTGCACAGAACGTCTTCACAGAAACCTGTGATGATTAGTCTCTTATTAAAGCATGGATTTGATGTAAACAATAGAACTACATAATATTCCCAATAGCAGTTAATAGGGGCATAACCGCTTTACAGTTACAGCATGAAATAATATTTAAACCAAGAACGTTTTATATAGGTAACATTTAAACAACATTTTTAGGCCTATCTCACAATTCTTTTTTCTTGCAATCGCGAGTTAAAAAGTCAGAATTGGGGGGATATAAACCCATAATTTTGAGGCGAAAAAGACAGAATATCGAGTTTATATCTTGCTATTCTAATATTTCTTCTTAGAATTGTGAAATATAAACTCGGAAATGCGAGGGGAAAAAAAGTAAAAATTATGAGATATAATCTCGAAATCACCTTTTTATTGTTTTATTACGTGGCTTCCATAGAGTGCTACTGTAGAACGTATCGGTTACCTAACGTAACCTCGGTTCTCTCTAGAAGAGGGAACGAGTATTGCGTAAGTTAGCTTACGCTACGGGAAAGATTAATCTTTTCGAGATATTGAAGCCTAAAATTATCCTTAATTTTGTATTCATTGTCAACGCAGTGCAGCAGCTAGCAGACCTAGAGCAGGCTGTCTAGCGTGCTCATAGGCTGCCCTGCGGGAACTGCAGCAGCCTACCACTGAGCCCGGCGTGACGTCACACCCAATGAAGGGCGCTCGGGGCTCGGAGGGGCTGATTCTCTTGTTTTCATTGACTGAAGTGAAAGTCGCTCGTGGCGCGAGCACGGCAGGTTACGCGATACTCGTTCAATCTTCTAGAGAGAACCGAGGTTACGTTAGGTAACCGATACGTTCTCTTACGAGAGGTTCTCTCGTATTGCGTAAGTTGTCTTACGCTACCGGAACCCTTTGTCAACGCCGTGCGCGCCAAGCATCCACTCATGAGTCCCAGGGTTTCCCTGGGAACCCGGATAAGTGGGAAAATAAGGCGGCCAGCAACGCGGGCCAGCAATTGTACATAAGCACTCATAGGGAATACAGAGCGGTGCGGCCGGTCTGTATAAGCATATGGATACCCACTGGTGCAGCTCAACCAGGAGAGCTAAGTCACGTCAGAGAAGCCTGTGCACGATCAGGTCTGGACAGAAAACGTACATCTCACCTAAACTGACAGAAGTTTAGCCTGCACAGCGGGAACTTCTAGGTTATAGAACCTGACAAAGGTGGACGGGGAGGCCCAGCCCGCCGCCACACATATGTCGTGAATTGAAATTCCGCTGGACCACGCCCACGATGAGGCCATGCCTCTAGTGGAATGAGCCCTGATGCCCAGGGGGAATTGCAGACCTTTTGACGCATAAGCAGCTGCTATAGCGTCCACAATCCATCTGGATAGGCTTTGTTTCGAGGCGGCGAGACCCTTGGTGCACCCACCAAACGAAACGAAAAGCTGCTCCGAGTGCCTGAAAGAGGCGGAGCGCGCAGTGTAAACCCTCCTCAGCGCCCTGACTGGGCAGAGGAGATTAACATTGCTCTCACTATCGGATGATCGCAGAGCCGATAGAGAAATGACCTGCGCTCTGAAAGGAGTGCCAATCACTTTAGGAACATAGCCGTGTCTAGGTTTGAGGATGACTTTCGAGTCATTTGGCCCGAACTCAAGACACACAGCGCTGACGGACAGCGTTCCCCACACGTTTAACTGATGACAGAGCTGTCAGAAAAACGGTTTTGAGTGACAGGTACTTAAACTCCACAGAATCTAGTGGTTCAAAGGGAAAAGCTTTCAGGGCCTCGAGGACCAACGAAAGATCCCACATAGGAACCGACGGGGGGCACGGAGGGTTCATCCTTCTGGCTCCTCTAAGGAAGCGGATGACAAGCTCGTTTTTCCCTAGTGACCGGCCGCGCGTCGACTCTGCGAACGCTGCAACGGCCGCGACGTAGACTTTAGGCGTGGATGGGGACCTTCCCTTATACAACAGCTCTTGTAGGAAACTGAGCAGTCGCGAGACCCCACATGTCCGTGGGTCCCGATTTTTGTCGGTGCACCATTTGGAGAACACAGACCATTTAGACGCATAAAGCTTTCTGGTAGAGGGAGCTCTAGACTGGGTTATCGTGTTCATCACTCCTTCTGGCAGGGCAACGGGTACCCGTTGATCAAACATGCGTGCAGAGACCAGGGCTCTGGATGGGGATGCTAGATCGAGCCACGAGCTTGAGAGAGGAGATCTGTCCTCGCCGGAATTGGCCACGGGGCTGTTTGTGACAGCCGCGTCAGCTCCGGGAACCAAGTCTGATTCTCCCAACGGGGGGCTATAAGGAGCACAGAGTGGCGCGTTTCCCTGATCCTCTTGATTACCTGTGGTAACAGAGAGATCGGAGGGAAGGCATACAGCGGGCGCCTGGGCCAGATTTGGGCCGGCGCGTCATCGTTCTTTGAAAAGAACATCGGGCAGTGAGCGTTGTCTTTTGACGCAAATAGGTTGACTTCTGCTTTGCCGAACAGGCGCCATAATTTCTGGACTGTTTGGGGGTGCAGGGACCATTCCCCTAGGGGAACATTGTCCCTGGATAATTTGTCTGGGCCGTCATTCAGGTGGCCTGGCACATGCGCAGCTCTCAGCGAGCGCAGATGATGCTGAGACCACGTGAGGAGGCGCTCTGTCAGATCGCAGAGGTTCCTGGATCTGACACCGCCCTGACGGTTCACGTAGGACACCACTGACATGTTGTCTGAACGGACTAGAACATGGTGGTCTTGTATGAATGTGAGGAAGCGCTTCAGCGCGTTCTCGACCACTATCATTTCCAGACAGTTTATGTGAAGGAGCTTCTCCTGGTCTGACCACTGGCCAAAGGCCGGTCTGCCCTCGAAGAGAGCGCCCCAACCTGAGTTGGACGCATCTGTCGAGATGACCTTTTGATATGAGACAGCTCCCATCATCACTCCCCGCTGATACCAGTCGGCCGCTAACCAGGGCAGATAAACAATAAGAGTTAACCGCTAACCAGGGCAGATAAACAATAAGAGAGGAGTGGGCGCGGCGCGCGCGCCCTTGGTGCTTGAAAGCGGCAGCTCGCTGACAGCCGTGACAGGCTGATACACATGTGGCGTCCCGATTGCTGTGAATGGGGAGTGCACTTTTACCACTTTGTGATGCGCGAGCCGAGCCTTGGGCAAAGTGTCTGTTAGTAAACGTGAGCGCTTTTGCACGGGCACGAGACTTACAAATAAATTTGATGCCCCGATCGCTTTGGATGGGGAGCGTTTTATGATCACCCTGTGTTTTGTGACAACTCTTAAATGCACGGGCGGCGCTCGGGGAGAGGCATGTGTTAGTAAGCGTGAGCGCTCGTGGGCGGGCATGTGACTTACGTTCATAATCTGACTGATATGAGTCTTTAGAGGCCGTGTAACAGAACGGGCAGAGAGTGGGCACAGACCTGTGGACAGTACACATTTCTTATATTCAACACTCGAGCAGCTTTTGCCTGCTTTATGAGAGTTGGCTCTGTGAATGACACAGGAAGTGTTGTGCTTGTGTGTAGGGGTGAACACTGGGGTGTGGGCAGTTTCTCTACACTTAAAACACCATCGGCGGGAGCCGGATAACCAGATATTATACTCTTTTTTAGATTTCTCTGGGTCGCCGTAAAAACGGCGTTTGTGTTACCGGCTTGTTGGCTGCTAAATGAACCACTGCAGTAGCCTGTTTGAAGGGGTGAAGGGGGTGGATTGGAATCCACTGCTGCTTCAATGTATATGTAATGATGAGTAATTATAAGCAAGGTATTAATCAATATTTTTCCTTCTAAAAATTAAATGAGTTGAATGACTTCTCTAGGCTTGTGAGATTTTACTTTGTTATAGTTACCAGTGTGATTACTGAAATGTTCTTTTCATATTTCTGTATTTGATATCTGAATGCAGTGACAGTGCTTGCTTATTTAGCCCGGCTTCCAGAAATGAAATAGGGACTTGTTTTGTGTTTGAGAAAGGTCTTCAATGTGTTAAAACATATAGGGGTCATTGAAGCCAAAAGTTTTAAGGGATAATTTCTTTGTTAAAGCCTTACTTTCCAGTTAGACTAAAGTTGAGAGAAAGAACGCATTATCTTGATGTTTTGAGACGACTCTACTGTTTATAGTTAGAGCCTGGCCAAATCCAACCTTGGATAAGCTGTGTGTCGGAGTGTGTGTTAGTCTCCTTGGTTGCAGGTTAAAGAACCACTGGCATTGTTGGAGATTGACGGAGTTGTTGTTCTGGACATGTTGGCGCCCAGCAACCCAAATCTGTGACCTGGAAGGTCATGACGTGCCTAACTTCAGGGTCCGAATGTGTCAGCTGCATAATCGATGGAGATATGCTTCCGTCTATCTGTATATGTGTGGAAAATTACTGTGTTTATCTATTTCTTAGCCAATAAGAATCATTCAACCTGTAAACAATGACGTAGCTTTGACCTTGAAAATGGTATAACTGCTGTGATCTTTGTAACTGTAAGCGGGGCGGCCTACGAACTCCTGTGTGAGTCTTGAAGCTGACTTCTGCTGATGAAACTGCAAATTATCTTCAGTAAAACTTTTCTTTAATTTTTTTATAATTCTGACTCCGGGTCTTCATTCTTCATATCTGGTTCTGGGTCTTTAACTGTATACCCCTTACAGGGGACTGACAGGGAAATGAGCTGTGGCGGCGGTCCGGCCGCAGCGGGACTCGACCGTCTCTTTCTTCCTTCTACTGTCGCTAGGAGGGCTTAGCGTGCTCGGGCTTCAGCGCGATCTTTTGCCGAGGCCCTCTGGGGGGCGGCGGTCTGTGACGGCTGTCCGAGCGCGACCTAGGGCGGCCGCCCTGACGTCGCTGCGAAGGCTGTCTAGGCTGTGTTGGACGCTGAGTGGTGGCTCGTGCAGGCGGCTGGTCATGTGAGCGGCCTGTAGAGGAACTCGAGCATCGAGGCAGAAAAAGGTTCATGGCCTGCGTGGTCTTTTGAACCTCGGAGAAGCGGTCGACGATCCCGCTCACCGCTGGGCCGAAGAGACCAGTAGGGGAAAGTGGTGCGTTGAGGAAGGTGGCGCGCTCAGATTCCCTCATGTCAGCAAGCGTCAACCAGAGGTGCCTCTCTGTGACGGTTAACGCGGCCATAGAGCTTCCGATGGCTTGAGCTGCGGTCTTGGTAGCGCGGAGTGAGAGATCCGTCGCGCTTCTCAAGTCAGTGATAGCAGCTGGATCCCGGCCCTTCTCGTCCCATTCACGGAGGAGGTCGGCCTGTCGAATCTGAAGCACAGCCATCGAATGCAGGGCGGAAGCGGCCTGTCCGGCGGTGTATGCGCAGCCGACAAGGGCGGATGTGGCTCTGCAGGCTTTTGACGGGAGGGGAGACCTTGAGCGCCATCTCGCGGAGGGCGGACAAAGGTGCGCTGCGACCGCCTCCTCCACAGGGGGAATGGCAGTGTATCCCCTCTCGGCGGCGCTGTCCACTTTGGAGAGCGACGCGGAGAAGTGGGATTGAAGCCTTGTGGAGAAAGGTGCATTCCACGACTTAGCCAGTTCTGTGTGGAGTTCAGGCAAAAACGGGGCGGCCCTGGCTGCGGGCGCTTGACGGCGGCGACTCTGAAGAAAGCCGCCGTCGAGCCTGTTCGGTGCGGGCTCCTTCGGCGGCGACCACTCGAGCCCGAGTCGTTCGACAGCCTGAGACAGGAGGCACATCAGCTCAGCGTCCACTCCAGCACGGGTCCGGCCGGATTCCTGGATCGAGGAGGAGGAGGAGCGATGAGAAACCGACCACTCCTCGCTGTCCGATGCCAGGATAGAACAGCAGTCCCTTGTGGCGTTTCCTTCGGCCTCGTCATCAGAAACAACGGCAATGCGGCTCGTGGGCGGCAGCTGCATGTCTGTGAGGAGAGGCGGAGAAGGTGAGAGCGAGGCTCGAGGGAGGGAGTCCGGCGAGCGCGTCGCGGTGGCCACAGGCTCCGGCGGCCTTTGAGAACGGCGCTTCTTTTTGCGTGGTCCTGCAAAGGGCGGAGTGTGAGGGTTGAACACTTCGAGTCGAGCCCGCAGGGTCGACATCGGAAGCGCTTCGCAGAGCTCGCAACCCCCTTACGAGAGGCGAGAGCTGCGTGTTCCTGGCCCAGGCAGAGAGCGCAGATAACGTGGCGGTCTCCATCGCTGAGCGGGGCTCTGCACGAGCCGCAGGAAGTGCGAGGCATCTTGAAAAAGACGCTCGCTGCTCTTTTAGAGTGAGTTTTGCAAGAAAAAAGGATACGTCGCCGGATAGCGTAGCTCGCACGGATGGCTGAAGGTGGTGAAGACGGCCGGCTTCTTCAGGCGCTGTCCTAAGCTGGCTTGTCGCTTTCCTCGACGGCGGCAGTGGCTTCTCTCAAGATCCAGCGATGCGACGAGCTTCGCTGAAGAGATGAAAATCAGAGAAACAGCCTCCGAGCCCTGCTTATATACGCTAAGCCACGCCCATACTGGCGGGCTATGATGCTGTGAAGGCGCGAGCGCCCTTCATTGAACGTGACGTCACGCTGGGCTCAGTGGTAGGCTGCTGCAGTTCCCGCAGGGCAGCCTATGAGCACGCTAGACAGCCTGCTCTAGGTCTGCTAGCTGCTGCACTGCGTGGACAATGAATACAAAATTAAGGATAATTTTTTGGCTTCAATATCTCGAAAAGATGAATCTTTCCCGTAGCGTAAGCTAACTTACGCAATACGAGAGAACCTCTTGTAAGAGAACTGTAATTTTCTGCCACCAGGTAGGCTCCGCCCACAAACACGTCATTGATGTTTGCAAACACCCAATTGGTCTATTCTGCACAATGAATCTCTTATTTACATCGTCTTTATACTTTGTTGGTTATAATGAAATGATTTGCACGCATGCAGAGCTCACACTGAACAAAATTTGATTCTGACTAACTAAAAAGCCTCTGATTGGGCATTGCGTTCATAAACAAACATGTCTGTGACTGGCTACAATGCTCAATGTAGCAAAAGCACATTGTAAATAGAAACATTTGACGTTCTTCACAGAGCGCTCACACAAATAAACGTTTGAAAGCAGATGTCTATCAGCGGCTACCGGATTGACCCGATTCTCAGTACCTACTACTACTGGAACTGCATAAAGACTGGTACCATTATTTTATTAAAATTGAAGTATCGACTTGGTATGTCGAAAATTGTTTCAACTGTTTTTGCCCAAATAATGAAGGTCAGTGTGGTCCAAAAGAACACTGACCTCACTGACTTTCATTGTATGGATGGACATACAAAAAAAAAAATACAAAAAAAAAAATATTCAACATATCTTCTTTTGTGTTCCAAAAGAAAATCATACAGGTTTAGAACGACACAAAGGTGATAAAATTATGACAATATCACTACACAAATAAGACAAACACGGTAACAAAATTCAGGTTATGTTTGCTTCGAATGTTAAATTGTGTGTCCTCACATATGCATGTGTTTACTCTTGGTGGTTTGTGTAGACTTAACCTGTATTTGTGTGATTGCATATGGCGTAGCGCTTGCTCCCCGGCGCAGTTAATGAAATGCAAACAACCCAAGCCGAGAGCAGCGGTGACGTGATCTATGCTCTGCTGCTGAGACAGGAGGAGGGGAGAGATGTTGCACGGTGTTTGTCCATTTGCGTTTGTGTGTACGTGCGAGCCCTTGGGGACAGCCTGCACTATGGAGTTTGTGTGAGGTTGGGGGGCTGTGCAGACAGAGGCAGGCTGGTGAATAAATCATGGAGCGATAGCGAGAGTGTGCCGCAGCCGTGACGCCCAGTCCGACTGCAGCTCTGCCAAAGGCAAAAAGAAAAGGTCAAGGAGAAAGGAGAAGAACGTGTGGAATAAATGTTCACAAGTGTGGTGCGAAAGGTAAAATAAAAAAAACCCTATAGCTTATGTGATCATGTATATGTGTGCGAAAGATTTTGGTTTGAGTGTTTTTTATGCTATTGACACCTGACTCTCCAGGCATCAGCCATGTGTGCATTTGCCAGGAGTGACATCCACCCCCTCAGGCTGTGCGAGTGTGTAATTAAAGTTCTATCACACTGCACAGTGGGGCTTATTTAACGTATCTGCAGCGAGGCATTTCTGCAAATGATGACCTACTGCTAAATGCTATTATGCAAAATGCCCTCCTAGCATAAAAAAATGCAACTCACAGCTAGTGGTTCATACTTCAAATGTACACAGTTAGACACAGCCTCAATACATTGTGACGAATTGATCTGGCAATGAAAATGGACAATCCGCAATGTTCAGTTTTAGACTATTTCCAGTGGTAAAATTTCACCACTAGGTGCAACCTCTAAAATTTGAAGAAGAAGAAAAGTAGCTACACTACATGCTCCTAATAAAAAGATACTAACTACATAGAAGATATTTAAAGGGCCATATAACTATGCGATGATATAATTTAACAGAGCCATATTTTTCAGAAAAATATTAATAAACATCTCAATTAGGGTGAAACTGTTAAAGATAAACAAATTTATTCACAAATGCATAGTTTATATAAATAAGTCCAAATATAATTTACATACACAATGTTCAAAAGTTTGTTTTAAAATAATGAAATTAATACTTTTATTTAGCAATTAATGAATTCAATAGATCAAAAGTGACAGTAAAGACATTTATAATGCTACAAAAGATTTCAATTTCAAATAAATGTTCTTTTGAACTTTCTATTCAAAGAATCCTGAGAAAAAATGCATCACTGTTTCCACAAAAACATTAAGCAGCACAACTTTTTACAGCATTAATAATAAGAAGAAATGTTTCTTGACCAGCAAATAAGCATATCAGAATGATTTCTGAAGGATCATGTGACACTGAGCATTACAGGAATAAAGTACATTTTTGAAATATATTAAAACAGAAAATAGTTATTTCACAATATTACTGTTTTACTGTACTTTTGAACAAATAAATGCAGCCTTGAAGATTGTTAATGTCAAAAACAAAAAAAATCTTATTGACTGCAAATTTTTAAAATGAGTTAAAAAAAAAGAATGAACAGCAGAATTATGAAAATATTTCATATAGCATCACTATGTCATGTGTTATGCACTGTTGAACAAAAAAAATCATTTGTATACAGTATTTTAAAAACAACTGAACTATTGATGGCTATGCTGAAAACATGTAGAAGCACTGCTACTTTTAGCTAATTATTTCTCAATACTTGTTACAAGACATAAAGTTTAGTATTTGATTGCCGAGGAAAACAGTGAGATTTCACACATGGCTAGATTAGAGCAGCTGACATACCTGATATAAGGCACAAGAAAGATTTTTATTAGCACTCACGGGGGAAGTACTTACTTCATTTAGACATAATATCTTTTAATCTTCCCATGGAAATGAAATGTATTATTCCAGTACACATTTTATTAACTGGTTGGTGTAAACCCTGGTACAGCGCTCCTGTCTCAGATAATCCAATTAACACAATGCAGCGACAGGCCTCCAGGAGATACACTGAACCAAAAGCAGTCTGCTATAGAGGCAAGAGCACTGTGAAGCTGTGTGCATAACGTACTCGGTTACTAACGTAACCTCGGTTCTCTCTAGAGAGGGAACGAGTACTGCGTAATAGCTTACGCTAGGGGAAAACCTCTTTTCCACGAGATATTGAAGCCAAAAATTATCCTTAATTTTTTATTAATGTAAAACGCTTTGCAGCAGCAAGCAGACACAGGCGAGACAGCTCGCGCGCCTATTGGCTGCTATTGCAACAAATGCAGCAGCCTATCGAGAGAGACTCTGCGTGACGTAATGACCAATGGGGGCAACTCGCGCCCATATCGTCACGTCCCGCCAGAAAGGGCGTGGTCTCACTCTATAAATATGCTCGTTAGGCTGGTACAAGCTGGTTTTCATCGCCGAAGCGAACCAGAGCGTATTCCAAGCACGGCAAGATACGCAGTACTCGTTCCCTCTCTAGAGAGAACCGAGGTTACGTTAGTAACCGAGTACGTTCTCTTACGAGAGTATCTCTCGTACTGCGTAATAGCTTACGCTAGGGGAACACAATGCAACACGCCGTGCGTACAGGGATCCAACACCAAAGTCTCAGGGGCCGAAGCCCAGGGCTCATATAGTGCATAATCACTATAAACTCACATAGAGTGGAGGAAGAGAGGCTGGAAGCGTCATTCCTTGTAAAATAGCACCCAGCGGGGCTATCATATGACAATAAAACGCGCAGCCAGGGTGAAAGCTTTCAGCCTGATCTGGGTGGCCATACATGTGTCAACATTCATGGGGCTGCAGTAAACTCAGCATCTGGGCCGCACAGCGGGGCAGATAGCACTGAATTTTAGACCGCCAAAAGCTTAGCTTGTAAGGCGGGTACCTCCAGGTTATAGTAATTTATAAATGTAGACGGCGAGGCCCAGCCCGTGGCCGTACAGATATCTTGCAGGGAAACCCCGCTAGACCATGCCCACGAAGAGGCCACGCCTCTCGTGGAGTGCGCTCTGACACCCAAGGGGCACTGCAGGCCCTTTGCAGTGTAAGCGAGCGCAATGGCATCCACTATCCATCTGGATAGGCTCTGTTTTGAGGCAGCAAGTCCCTTGGAGCACCCGCCAAACAAAACGAAAAGCTGCTCAGTCTGTCTGAAAACAGACGAGCGCGACACATAAGCTCTTAATGCCCTGACGGGGCAAAGGAGACTCGCGTCCTCCTCCTCATTGAGAACCGGAAGGGCGGAGAGGGAAATTACCTGGGCCCTAAACGGTGTATTGAGGGATTTCGGCACATACCCGTGCTTAGGTTTGAGAATGACCTTCGAGTCATTAGGCCCAAACTCCATACATGACGCGCTTACTGAAAGCGCCTGCAAGTCCCCTATGCGCTTCACTGAAGCGAGAGCCATGAGAAACACTGTTTTGAACGACAGGTGTTTCATGTCCACCAGCTGGATTGGCTCGAACGGGGCGCCTTTTATGGCCTCCAGGACCGTGGAAAGGTCCCACGTCGGGACTGAAGGGGGCCTGGGAGGGTTTAGCCTCCGAGCTCCCCTAAGGAAACGCACGACTAAGTCGTTCTTCCCCAGCAACTGGCCAGACACCGGTTTTGCAAACGTTGCTATGGCCGCCACATATACTTTGAGCGTGGATGGGGTCCTGCCCTTATCCAGTAGCTCTTGAAGGAAGGAAAGCACTTCCGAAACCCCGCATTCCACAGGTGAAAAGCTCTGGGCTTGACACCATGCAGAGAAAACAGACCACACAGGCGAGACAGCTCGCGCGCCTATTGGCTGCTCTTGCGACAAATGCAGCAGCCTATCGAGAGAGACTCTGCGTGACGTAATGACCAATGGGGGCAACTCGCGCCCATATCGTCATGTCCCGCCAGAAAGGGCGTGGTCTCACTCTATAAATATGCTCGTTAGGCTGGTACAAGCTGGTTTTCATCGCCGAAGCGAACCAGAGCGTATTCCAAGCACGGCAAGATACGCAGTACTCGTTCCCTCTCTAGAGAGAACCGAGGTTACGTTAGTAACCGAGTACGTTCTCTTACGAGAGTTTCTCTCGTACTGCGTAATAGCTTACGCTAGGGGAACATAATGCAACACGCCGTGCGTACAGGGATCCAACACCAAAGTCCCAGGGGCCGAAGCCCAGGGCTCATATAGTGCATAATCACCATAAACTCACATAGAGTGGAGGAAGAGAGGCTGGAAGCGTCATTCCTTATAAAATAGCACCCAGCGGGGCTATCATATGACAATAAAACGCGCAGCCAGGGTGAAAGCTTTCAGCCTGATCTGGGTGGCCATACATGTGTCAACATTCATGGGGCTGCAGTAAACTCATCATCTGGGCCGCACAGCGGGGCAGATAGCACTGAATTTTAGACCGCCAAAAGCTTAGCTTGTAAGGCGGGTACCTCCAGGTTATAGTAATTTATAAATGTAGACGGCGAGGCCCAGCCCGCGGCCGTACAGATATCTTGCAGGGAAACCCCGCTAGACCATGCCCACGAAGAGGCCACGCCTCTCGTGGAGTGCGCTCTGACACCCAAGGGGCACTGCAGGCCCTTTGCAGTGTAAGCGAGCGCAATGGCATCCACTATGGGAGGCTAAACCCTGGGAGGGTTTAGCCTCCGAGCTCCCCTAAGGAAACGCACGACTAAGTCGTTCTTCCCCAGCGACTGGCCAGACACCGGTTTTGCAAACGTTGCTATGGCCGCCACATATACTTTGAGCGTGGATGGGGTCCTGCCCTTATCCAGTAGCTCTTGAAGGAAGGAAAGCACTTCCGAAACCCCGCATTCCACAGGTGAAAAGCTCTGGGCTTGACACCATGCAGAGAAAACAGACCATTTTGAGGAGTAGAGCCGCCTGGTAGACGGAGCTCTAGCCTGCGTGATCGTATTTAACACTCCTTCTGGGAGGCTAGCGGGTACCCGTTGATGGCCCATGCGTGCAGGGACCACAGCTCCGGGCGAGGGTGCCAAATCGAGCCCTCCGCCTGAGAGAGGAGGTCTCTCCTCAATGGTACAGGCCATGGGGCAGTGCTGGTCAGCTGCATCAGGGCAGGGAACCACGTCTGGTTTGTCCAGAGCGGAGCTACGAGCAGCACTGGGCATCCGTTTTCCCTGATTCGTTCCAACACCTGAGGCAGGAGCGAGACAGGAGGAAAAGCATATAGGGGGCAGCGGGGCCAAACATGAGCCAGCGCGTCCTTGCTTTTCGAGAAAAACTTTGGGCAATGAGCGTTTTCGTGGGACGCGAATAGGTCCACCTGTGCTCTGCCGAACATTTTCCACAGCAGCTGGACCGTCTGCGGGTGCAGCGACCACTCCCCTGCTGGCACATTGTTCCTGGACAGTCTGTCTGGTCCCACATTCAGGTGACCAGGCACGTGCGCTGCTCTCAGTGAGAGCAGGTTGTGCTGAGCCCAGACCAGGAGGCGTTCCGTCAGCCTGTGAAGGTTTCGTGGTCGTAAGCATTCTGAACTGGCGTTTCACAAGTGCTCTGTTCAGCTGTCGCAGATCTAAAATGGGTCTGAGAACTCCATCTTTTTTCGGTACCAGAAAATATCTGCTGTGTAGGCCCCCTTTGCTCTGAGCTTGAGATAAAGGTTCTATAGCACCTTTGCTCAGTAGTTTCGCTATCTCGGCTCGAAGTAGATTAGATACTTCGTTTTTCACCGTCGTCTCGACGCGCGCCGTATAACGGCGGGGACGTCAAGCGAACTGTAGCGAATAGCCTCTTTTTATAGTGTTCAGCACCCATTCTGATACCCCAGGAAGCTGTGCCCACACTTTCGCGTGAATAGCTAGGGGTAGAATGAGATCTGGGCTCTGGCCGAGACATAGTGACGGCAAGGGAGCTCCGGCGTGCTGTAACGCAGACACTGTGTTTACAGTGTGTGAGGCGGGGGGCACGCCGATCGCGGCGGGCAGCCTGGCCGCGCTCAAAACCCTTATAGCAGTTTGCTGAGGGAGAGAGAGCGGGGCGAGCCCCGTGGGGCTTAACATGTCTGCGAGTGAATGTGGGCGCAGGACAGCGGGCACATTTACTGCACTGAAAAACACCGTCGGCCTGAGCTGACTGAATGCGTGTTGGTTTCGTTTTTACAGAACCCGTGGGACATGTGGTGTGTAGTGTTTGTGGGCACTGAGACGTAGGCACATTCACAACATTTAGTGCACAATCGACATGAGGCGATTTTGTTTGTGCGAGCCCTGCATTTTTGCGGGCTGTGTTTGTGTGTAGAAATGAGCCCTGGGTTGTGGGCATTTTCAATACACTCATAACACCATCGGCTGTGGCCGGAATACCAGAAAATACACCGTTTATGTGATTTATCTGGGTCGTCGTGGGAACAGCATTTGTGTGCAGGCAAGCGGGCATGGTACTGGCTTGCTTACTGCAAAATACACTGGAACAGTCACATTTTCTGGAACTGAACGAGCGAAAAATTTCAGTGGAAGTCTGGCCACGGCGAGACTGAAACACCGTCGATTTCCTAGGAGGCTAGGAAGACTTGTGTTGGTTTCGTTTTACAGAAACCGTGGTAGTGTTTGTGGGCACATTCACTACATTTAATGCACAATTGACATGCGTCGATTTCATTTGTGCGAGCCCTGTACCGTGGCGGGCTGTGTTTGTGTGTAGAAATGAACACTGGGCTGTGAGCATTTTATTACACTTATAACACCATCGGCTGTGGCCGGAAAACCAGAAATACAATGATTACATGATTTTTCTGGGTCGCCGTGGAAACGGCCTTTATGTGCAGGCAAGCGGGCCGTGGTACCAGCTTGTTTACTGCAAAATACACTGGAACAGTCGCATTTTCTGGAACTGAACGAGCGAAAAGTTTCGGTGGAAGTCTGGCCGCGGCGAGTTTTTTTTATTTTTTATCTGCTGCGAGAGCCGGGATCGAACACGGGTCTCTCGCGCGAAGGCTTAGGGTTCCGCCACTGGGCCACAGGGAGAACTACATTAGCGCAAGCAGATAAGAGAGTGTCATCACAGTTTTGTGTGTGTCGGCGTTTGTATGCAGGTGTGCGTGTTATACAACAGGCTCATTGCTGCAATAATGACATTTTCAGCTGCTCAAACTAGGAGCTGAGAAATGTTTGAGAAATGGAGATTAGTCCGGCCTCGGCGGGGACTAAAACACACTCTTTTCTCATTTGCCGGTGACGCACGCCCATGGGGGGCGGGGTAGATTTCTTATAACGTAAAGAAAGCTAGCCGCGGTTTTAGGGCTCGCGGTCTTGATGCTGGCCCGTTTCCCTGACGACTCGCGGACAGAAGGGGGAGGCCCACAGAGCTCGCCTGTTGCGCGGCGGTTGCGCGGGCGCCTCCCAGTCGAGGCCGATGCTTTCCACGGCCTGAGAGAGCAGACGCATCAGCTCAGTCTCAATGCCGGCTCTCTTACCAGTGGTTTGGCGCGAAACGCTAGCGGAGGGGAGGTCCACGGAGCTCGCCCAATCCTCGCTATCAGATGCCAGAAGAGAACACGCCTTGGTGGGTTCGTCGAACTCGTGGACGGACGCGGCGGCAGGCGGCGGCCGTTGTCCGTCAGTGAGCGACTCGAGCGAAGCCGGCGGGCGAACCAACTCGGGAGCGCGCTGGGCGCGGCGCTTCTTGCGGCGCAGCACCACGGCGGGCTGTGGTGAAGGCTCGGAGAATGATGCCAGGCGAGTCCTCAGAGTCACCATGGGCAAAAGCTCGCAGTGAGGGCATCCGCCTTCAGCGAGCGCGATGGCCGCGTGATCCTCACCCAGGCAGGACACACAGATGACGTGACGGTCCTCGTCGCTGAGTGGGGCGTGGCACGAGCCACAGGATGGCATCTTTAAAAAGACGCAGCTCTTTTGTGATGAGAAGTGTGAGTCGCATCAAGTAAGCGAGCAAACACTCTCAGCAGAGTAAGGATACAAAGTGATAGAAAAGGATATAGAACGCCGGAAAGCGCAGCAGGTACGGCAGTTGAAGGCGGCGAGGCCAGCGACTCCAGAGCTCGTCCCGCTGAAAAGCTTGCTTCGACGGCGCGGCTTCTCACTCCGGATCCAGCGATGCGTGTGCTTCGCTGAAGAGATGAAAATCAGCTTGTACCAGCCTAACGAGCATATTTATAGAGTGAGACCACGCCCTTTCTGGCGGGACGTGACGATATGGGCGCGAGTTGCCCCCACATCACGTAGAGTCTCTCTCGATAGGCTGCTGCATTTGCCGCAAGAGCAGCCAATAGGCGCGCGAGCTGTCTCGCCTGTGTCTGCTTGCTGCTGCAAAGCGTTTTACATTAATAAAAAATTAAGGATAATTTTTGGCTTCAATATCTCGTGGAAAAGAGGTTTTCCCCTAGCGTAAGCTATTACGCAGTACGAGAGATACTCTCGTAAGAGACCTGGATGGGGCATCAAGTGTCACCTGACTAATTTGTGGACTGAATGGATTACATGACATGAAATGGAGTATTCCATGACAAAATGCAGTTATACTTTGATGCATTTTGTAGTCAAGACAAAAGCCAGTTGCATTTTGTACACAAAGTTCTAAACCTAAAACTAAAATTTTGTGTCAATAAGCATGGATACTTTGCATTTTGTGAATAACAGAAACCACCTTTGCACACAGCATCACACAAAATGCATTTTGTTCACAAAATGCCCAAAAATCTTTGAATGAGAAATATTTTGTTCATAAAGGATTATTCTGTGTTGTGGAAATTTTTGATTTTCATTGATTTTCAGTGGAAATACAAAGGAATGTCATATGGTTTTATCATTTGCAGTATGATGTGAGGAGGAACTTCTCTGAAATGTATGTATGTTTATACACCTGAAGTGCAGGAGCGAGACACTCTAGAACCAGATGGGCAAGGACCTCTGACCTCTGACCTCTGAGGTCAGAAGGTAATCTAGTTAAGGGGGGGGGGGTTAGTTAGTGATAAATCAAAGGTAGCAGTAAAGGGCCCTTTGTCTCTGGAAAACTACTGGGAAGCTCTGCAGGGAAAAGGACCTTGAAGAGCAGTATAAAGATTGCCCATTTCTGTATCTCAGTGTCTCACTCCACAGGGTAACTGCTGTGTTGGCGACTGGGCCTATTCTTGCAAGAATAAATACTTCTCTTTTACTGATTTGATTCCGAGTTGTCTCTTACGCAGTGATGATGTTTAACAGAATTTTTGCCACAACATTCTGGAACACAAAATGTTGCATTTAATGATTCTTTAGACCAATGAGATTTCACAATGGGCAGGGCTACCCATGAACTGTTCCTTTACTAATTTGGGTATGGTAATTTTTGCCCTACCAAAGCCTTAAAAAATAATATAAACCCAGGCAAAGACAAATGTAGTTGAGACATTAGAATCTGTGTGCTGTGCCATTTTTTTAGTGGTTAGGGAACCACAACAAACTACCCAAAACATTGATGATAAATGATCCCTCTGAAAGCTATCTAAATCTGAAAAATGAACCAAGGATTGCAAAAATGTTAGGTGCAAATGGAGAAAAGTGCAAAGCAATTTGCAAGCAGGCTAACATTTTCATGGCCTACTAACTGTTAATTTTAAGACGATCTAAATAGTGCTTTTATGGAACCCTTTAACTAAGAACGCTTGCTAGGGTTCATTAGCTGGGGCTTAAACAATAACACATCTGTAAATTGGCTGTCGTCCACATCTTAAGTGACTATCCATCATCAACATCATATCTTCAAGGAGCTTATAAAGGAGGGAGATGCAAAGGGGAGCACTTGTAATTTCTCTCTTTGTCTGTCTCGAGTGTGACCCCTGAGGGTAGGGAGCATAGTTGGTTGCAGCATATCAAGCCCCTGATTGGCAATTGATGCCTGACCAAACTCGCAGCCATCAAATCAAGTCCAATGAAGCTATATTTTCAGAGATGTCAATCAAAGAGCCTTATTCCAGCCTGGCAGGGAGTCTTTTTTAAAGCTGAAGTGACTGCAGGCAATGGCACAGGCAGACACCAATCTCTCATTTGATTACAATCCCAATTCAGCTGAAAAATAAGCCCATTACGTTTTTCTGTTTAATATCAATGAACACTTACTACAGCAATCATGCCCATAGCTTTCATTTATAACATTTGGGTAGAGCCGATTAGAAATCTCCATCTCAAAACATGGCCGTTTTTATGAGGATTGGATTGATTGCAACACAGTTTTATTCTGCAATACTGGTACACTTTTACCTTGTGTTACACCAGCATTTGATTATATCAGGTAGTTATCAGTGGGGATGAAAATCAGCAATATTATATCAATACCTGGGTCATGAAATGATAATATTACAAAGTTTTGTTACTCTAGATCAGGGGTCGCCAAACTCGGTCCTGGAGGGCCACTGTCCTGCAGAGTTTAGCTCCAACCCCAATTAAACACACCTGAACCAGCTAATTAGTGCCCTAGTAGGGGAGACCCCTGCTCTAGATCTTATTTGTTTTTTATCACTTAAGGTCCTGTGGCAGGTGAACGAGTACCCGTGGAATGAATAACAAATGCTAATGGATAGCTTTCTACAAATTTTATCTACTGATCTTCACCTGGATGTAGCTAAACATGAATCATAAATCACAGAATCACCTCAAATCTCGCAGTAATGATCATTCTGTCCACAGAGCTGCATGTTATCTGCATGTCCTGATGGGACAGGTCAGGTCAAAGCATCATGACCTACTAACCTCTCTGGCTAGACATACTGGTGTGTGGGATTTATGCTTGGCTGGTATACCAGACTCCGCAGGGAACTATTATAAGCCAGAAGTCAAAGGTCAAGGCTTCTGGCTGACCGAGTTGACCCAACGCAGCCCTCTTACCCGGTTAACGGCTCCCCAATCGTGATATGATCACAGCGCCCTTCAAAACTCTCAGAGGAATATTGCACAGACAGAAAATTCATGACTCATCTCACATCTAAAAATCATTAGTGCCTATATGCCTGGCTGACTGAATGAGAAAATTAGGATTCCCCTTTCAAACTGAAGCCCCTATTGTGAATACCAGATGGAGACCTTTAGAAATCTACCAGGCTTTCATAGAATTTTGGTTCAGAAAAAGGTCCACCTTTGTTCAGAAATAGAAAATATCCATTTATATCTCTTTCTCTTCCAGCATTTTCTCTCTTACTTATATTGTTTTCAAGATTGTTGTTCAAACTCTACATATAATGGTTGATACAAAGGTAGGCAAGATAAAAAAAACAACACATCAAGCCTGCAGACGGGAAAGGAAAAGATACACAAGGTATTTGAGCTGACAGGAGAGACTTTTGCTTTTGCTGTTCTTTCCCCCCAAAACATCTACGGCAATGTAACACTGTACGTCTGGAGAAAAAGCCGCTCGCACAAACACTTTGTGTGAGAAAGGCAAAAGAAGGTTGTGATAGGATGATAGCAGGGGTTTATTAGAAGGTATCTGATCGATATCCATTAGAGTTTTAATTTGCTGTGAGCTTCTGCAGGCAGTCGAGGGAGGATGATTGCTCTGAGACTGTTTGGATGAGTGCCTCGACCAGTCTGCCTTACTCTCTCCGGTAATGAGATCTCACTGCTCTAGCACACAGACACAAACCTGTTTCAGCCTTTCAAATGAATAGAGGCTTTCTCATATACACAGAAGCGTGAACAGGGAGTGCAGTGTGCAAAAACACACCCACATTCGCAAGAAAACTTAACCAGTGAAAAAACTTTCTCTGGACTGCATTGCAGTTTGAATGTACCAATATACAGTACAGTTGCAGTAGGGAAAGGAATATGCACTGTTATCCTCATCCTAAATATTACTGCCTCACCATAACACTCGTGCACTATAATCCAAGGGCCAGATTTACTAACAGCTTGTGCCAGCGCTAACCCTCTTTTGGCGTTCAAAACTACTGTCAGGGTTTACTAAAGACATGCATTTAAATATTAGCCCTGAAAATGCTTGGACACAGTCATTTTTGGCGAATATGCATATGATTGTTGCATATGCATTTTAAGGAGTTTCACTTTCAGATGCAACACTTATGGGAGGAGAGTGTTAAATTAATCCTGCAAGGTGATTTACTAAGGTTTGCGCTAGTCAATTTACTGGTATTGGGTATTATGACTTAAACCACTAATTTGCGCTGCTCTTTGATTGCGTTGGTCATTATGGAAATGATCCGACGGTGTCTGTGTTCTAACCCTCTGGTGGTCTTTCGAGTGGCGGTCAAAAATTACACTTTTTTTCATTGCAATTAAATTAATGGACTATATTTTAGTTTGATAATGTTTTTTTATTTAATATTTTTTTTATTTTTACGGGGTGTTATGATACTAAATTATATTTACGCTGTAGTTATAATCCATTTATTCACTTTTTGAGCAGTCCTTGAAATTAAATTTCCAACTTAAAGGGCACCTATTATGCCCCTTTTTACAAGATGTAAAATAAGTCTCTGATGTCCCCAGACTGTGTATGTGAAGTTTTAACTGAAAATACCCCACAGAATTTGTTTTCCATCATGTTAAAATTGCCTTGCTGTTTTTGTGTGGGTCCCTTTAAGTGCTAATGTGACCACGCCCACGGAGAGCGCGCATTATTTAAACGCAAAAAATCTGAGGCAAGGTGCAAATGTGCCAACGCCCACATCAACTCGATAAAACACATCAAGTTTAATCAGACTCATGTACTTTACGAAGCTGTGAGGAATAATACTATCGTAATAATAATCCTGGAAATGTTACCTCAGAAGTGCCGGTTTAGTTTCATTTCGAGGAGCAATGGATCCAGCTGAGGATTGAATAGTAAGTTCTTTATTCTTAAGTGCTTTGTTCTAATCGCGATATGCAATAGTGTCTGTAAACCGCCAAAAGACTTTAAATATGAATCGCGTGTCTGTGTGAACGAATGAACTGCACATATGCGTGCTGTTGTTTACTACAGAGCAGCTTGCATCTGTGCCATATAAGCAATGTATTAAACTGCAAATTAACATTGATATGCTAATATATCATAAAAACGATATGTTACAGACATAAGATTTCGTTGATTAGTTTGGGATAGATTATAAAGGTTTTACTGTAAAAAAGACTACTGTCACATCAAATAAGCTTTTGTTGGCCAATTTCTGCTCATATGTTAAATATATAGTATGGGATGTTTTGTCAAAAATAAAGTATATTGAATTATCAACTGATTATCAAGATGTTTTATAGTGTTTGTTCCAATATTCAAACTAATGAATCCTTAACTTTGAAATACGTATGATAAAATGTATACTTTTTACAAAGAAAGATGACACTTGAAATATTGTTAAAATTGTAATTGTTGTTGATTTACATGTGAAAACTTTTTAATAAAATAGCAAAAAATAAATCAATATTTACAAGGTTTAAATCAATGTATTGTTTTATATGAATGATTAGGCAGGATGATTTTCAGATAATTTTGAAGCAAAAACTCTAGGCGACAACATCCATTAGTCAAAAGTCATGTGGACAGATATTTAGTATGTGTTTTGTGGCCTTATTTCAGAAACTTTAATTTTTAGTTTTTTCAATAACCATGCATAAACATTATTCTCTAAAAAATACAAACATGTACATACATGTTGCTCACATATTATGGTAGCCCTGCTTGTGCTAAATAGAGTGTAATTACACCTTTGCCATTAATATGTTTGTAAGCAAAAAGCACAAATGTCAGGGCATGTCCAAACATCTCAAGGACCCCAAAATCACCTTAGACCCCAGAGGGTTAAATGCAAATGCAGCTGCTGCTCCCGGCACAGAGGGTGGAGCTCCAAGAGCTCTGATTGTGTCAGGACAATCTCATCTCACAGAATGAAAATATCAGAACAGAAATGGTACTAGCAGTGTTCAGTTCGAACCACAGTCGGACAATAATGCCTACAGAGCCAGAGAATATTGGCTTCACGGAGATAGAGCAGGTATGGTTTAGTTTAATTACGGGTAGGCTATAACTTATTTTTCATCTTGCTTTTATCCATTATTACAAGCCTGTTGTAGCGGACCACGTCCGAATGATGGCCAAACATTTACTGATGAGTTTTATGAAGTTTATTGTACTTCACACAAAAGGTGAAGCATTTTTTTTAGTCATAAACATAAATATTTTTCGGCCAAATATGACTGAAGAGCACCGACGCGTTGTCAGTAGATCACATGCAGAACTTTCCACTCACTTTTATGGGATAGTGCTCTCAAGCTTATTAGCCCTGTTTAGTACGTTTTTTTTTCAGTAAGTAAGTTTGAAATCATTCGATAGATTTGTGTGAGGAACAGACCAAAATGTAAGCTGTTGTTCACTGAAAAATCACTGAAAGTGAAAATAGACATTATGGCAATAACCATGTTGAACTAAGCCCTTACAGAATGTGTCACTAGAATCCTTGCCACTAGCCCAGTAGTCACTGCTTATCTAACTTTCTTAGATATTTTTTCTCTCTACAGTTGACAGTATTGGATTTCTGGATAAACACATGCTTATAGCTAGAAGATGTAGGCCTATAATCATAATGTCATTGACATTATGCCTGCAAAACCGCAGATGTACATTTTCCATAGTCCAACTCATTCCAACCTTGCATTTATCTTCCAGCATAGTTGACCATAATCAAACTTAACCAAACACCAGAACCAGATATTTAACCACATAAGCCTAGCCTGGGAAAACCCAGACAACTTCCGGCAAATTTAGATTTGCTCTGAAAGTTAGTCTGGCAAAGAGCTCATTCAAACCCATTTCCAATCCGTCGAAATCGAGGCACCAATCAGAAACGCTGGGGCGGGCTTTACACGATGACGACAGCGCTGGGATTTTGAAGCAGATTTTGTAGCCTACATTACAAAGATGGATGCCGCCGTCGAACATCACTCGTTCGAATCAGCTATCGCGTCAGTTTTAAGCGATTTGAACGTTTCCTTTTTGTTAAAAACCGAGCAAAGATCAACACTCGGAGATGTTTCTGCCGCTCTGCATACGTCATCTCCTTCATCGCTCTGATTGGTTTTAGGTCTATCCGTGACGTCCGTTGGTGACGCCCCTCTGGAAATGATTTGTCTATGACGCTTTGCCAGACCATAACTCAGTTACAACTGAGAATGATCTGGTTTTAACCCGGCTAACATAAGCCTAAACTCACAGGAAAACCCCTGCAGGAAAGTAGATCTCCAGGAGCAGGAATGGGTGCATGAACTACAACTTCAATATATTCAACTGCTCAAATGTTACTTGGGTGCAGTGTTATTTTAGTATTACTTGTATAACATTATAGTTTTATCGGTATTTTGAATTAGCTTTTTTTTTTTAAATCTTTTTAGTTTCATTTTAATCTTAGTTTATTTTAGTCATTTTGTTATAGGCTTTTGTCTTTATTAGTTTTTTTTTCTTTATAGTTTTAGCACTTAAAGATCCTAGTTATCTTAGATAACGTTTTAATATTTGGATATTTTTTTATTCAATTGACTAAAATTATAGTTCCTAGTTTTAGTTAAAAATAACAACACTGCTTGAGTAATGATCCAAATTGTTTGTACAGCTGGCACTTACATTTTCTTTTCGAAAATGACATGTGGATCACTACTGGCTGAACAGGTAAATGAACCTAAAATAAATCATTCATAAGAAAAATTAAAATGCTGTTTTAAAGATATATTTTGGTTTGTTTCACAGCTGTTGATATGAGAGACCCTATAGCCATTTAAATGGCTTGAAAAATACACAATTTTATAAAAAGCTAAATTCCAAATGCATAATTTGTGATTCAAATGTCCTCAATGAAAATTAAACTGTATACTAATGTTTGGGGTCTCAGAGACCCTTATGAATGGTTCAAAACCTGGAGCAACAACGGATGCCTTCTTAGTAAGGTTAAAAAAAACTGTTCTGTATTACAAAGGTTATGAGGTGTATTATCGAAAGAACTCCGATGTTTCTGCTTTTGTGAGGAGGTTTTATGTGAGTTGGCAGATGCATCTTCAGTAGTAACAGGCTTGTGAGCTCTTTATAATCAGGACTCCAGAGATTTCTTATAGGTCTCTTTTTCTGGCTTTGTCTTTTTTTTTTTTTTTTTTTTTTGCCGTCGCCACTCCACCTCCACAGCGAGAAACACATGAAAAAAAAACTTACAGCAGTGAAAAAAAGAAGAACAAAATACCAACAGTAAAATCTTGCTGAGATGGCATTTCCATGCAGGATGAATCCCTCCATCTGTTTACTGTTGCTTTTGATAGTCGTATCACTCTGCATCACACTTGAGTTTGCTGTACTTTTTCTCCTTAATACATGTTAGAAATACTCAAATTATCTATGAATATGCAAAAATATATGATAAAGCTGCATGTGATAGAAGACTGAATGTAGTGATAGGACGTGGAAAGGGGCACATAAAAATAGAAAGGAAAAAAGAATGACAAGATAATTGTGAAAATACAGAGTACAGACTAAGGAATGCAAGCTATTTTTGCTTTCAAAAGTCAGTATTTAACAAGGTAAGTCCCAAATGGCTCTTTGCAGAATATTCTGGATCAAACTGCATAATTAAAGCCATCTCCTCCTCACCGCATGTGTTCCGAGGGAACTACACAGAGAGGGACCCTCCTGCAACAAGGAGATTAGGAACAAGCAAGCTGTCAGATACCCATGATCCTCTTTGCTCCTTCACATCTCCTCTGGGTTTTAATTGTGCTTCGGCTCAGGCCACTGGTGAGCTAATTGCACTTTTGTCGAGTGCCAAGTAGAGTAATTTACCTAAAATTGAGGCTGTTTCCTTGGCAACCCACATCATTCACAGGGGCAAGTCTCTGCTTACTGTGACAAACTGAATTACAGTGCACTAGCTTATATAGTTGACTCATACCTGAAAACAAAGCACTGAGCTTTGGACTACATCAACATATGAGACAGAGACAGACAGACAGACAGACAGATACATAGATAGATACATAGATAGATAGATAGATAGATAGATAGATAGATAGATAGATAGATAGATAGATAGATAGATAGATAGATAGATAGATAGATAGATAGATAGATAGATAGATAGATAGATAGATAGATAGATAGATAGATAAAAAGACATACTGTTCTGTCTGAAGTTAAAGGAGAATTCCGGTGCAAAATGAACCTTTGGTCTAATTACACATTGTTAGTCAACCGTTATCTGAGATTTGTTTTCATGAATATCGAATGTAAATAGTTTTATCTCTAAAAACAGTTTAGCCTATAAAGCTAGTATAATGCTAGTATATTGGGCATCGAGTAATGACAAATAAAAATCGCTTGTTAATACCACTAACAAGGCTGAAAATAGACCCACACTAACACGGTAGCATAATGAGGGTCCCTACCTTCAAACCGAAGCATTGAGAACTTTGTCAGTGTCCAGACAGTTTAATAAGAAGATATTTAATACATACAGTCAACTTCGCGTATACAGACAGAAGCCATCTTTGAAAAAGAGTCTCTACCAGTTGATCTACGAACGCCGATCCAAGTGCGCTGGTGAAATGTGAACGAGCTATAAGTTGTGATAAGGTGAGCGCGAACAGCAGGCTTGGATCGGCGTTCGTAGATCGACGGGTAAAGACTGCTTTTCAAAGATGGCTTCTGTCTGTATACGCGAAGTTGACTGTATGTATTAAATATCTTCTTATTAAACTGTCTGGACACTGACAAAGTTCTCAATGCTTCGGTTTGAAGGTAGGGACCCTCATTATGCTACCGTGCTAGTGTGGGGCTATTTTCAGCCTTGTTAGTGGTATTAACAAGCGATTTTTATTTGTCATTACTCGATGCCCAATATACTAGCATTATACTAGCTTTATAGGCTAAACTGTTTTTAGAGATAAAACTATTTACATTCGATATTCATGAAAACAAATCTCAGATAACGGTTGACTAGGTAACAATGTGTAATTAGACCAAAGGTTCATTTTGCGCCGGAGTTCTCCTTTAAAGCGCAACACAAAGATAAGCGCATTGTTGTTGTTGTTGTTAATTTTTTGTTGTCTGATTATCGTACAGTATATCAATGAATGACACATTTTGGCTGTGGTGTGTGCATTAATGCATGTGAAATGCCTGCTAATTACGTTGCTTATTCCGAACACTTATATTGGACACTTTTTGCAATTAAATTGGCTTATTCTTATTGTTGACATTAAAAATGATGCATGCGTTTTTCCAAGAATTAAAGTCATCGGTAAATTTCTTGATTGATGTTTTAACCGTTTCTACCTGGGAATATTTGCTAATTCTCTTTAACCCTCTGGGGTCTGAGGTGTTTTCGGGGTCCTTGAGATGTTTTGGCATGCTCTGACATTTGTGCTTTTTTCAGTTGCTTATAAACATATTAATGGCACAGGTGAAGCCTGTTTTGATCTGTTTTCCTGGGAAATGTATTTATTTTTATTTTATTTTGTCATCATTGTTTTGTTTTAAGGAGTAAAATGGTGCTTATCAACCGATTGACACGTCAATAAAATTCACATTATTTTGGCAGTTAGGCCTACTTTATTTTATTTTTTTGAGTGGTTGGATTTTGGTAAGCTTTTGGGCTGGAAATCATCGACTCAATCTGACAATCTGACAATCTGGCAACACAAACCTCTCCATTTCAACCAAGGTTAGGAACATTCAGCCAAGGAGTTAGGAGTGCCACTTAAAATATTTATCGGTTTATTAATTTTGTGTTCGGTTTATTAATTTTGTGCAATGGAGCAAGAGTGCTGTTGTGAATATTAGTAGGCACGAGGCCACAGAGAGAACAACACGATTGCGAGTGTGATATTTTTTTTTAATAAACAAAACATTTATAGAGTAACTTACCTTTTAGACACAGCTTCCTGATATTTTGTGTATTTTTACTCTGCCAATGAAAACAATTCCAAGTCAAAGCAGAATAATCGTCAAGCATGTTGTTTCCTTCCTGAATGAATCTCTGTTTTGAATGAATTGGTTGAGTGAATGATTCAACTCATAAAGTGACAAAAAAAAGTCACTGAACAACGGCTGACACATTAGAACTTTGTAGGGAAAAAGATAGGAAGGCACGTTTAGTTCTTGTTTAAAAGGTTTATTGAATGTAACAAATCAATCACAATAGATAAATAAAGCAATACAAAATTGTCAAACGTATTTCTTTTTTGCCAATTGAGTTGACTTGGATAACTCTATGTTAGCTGAATTTTGCTGCATTTTCATTTCTGCATTTTTACATTTTAGTATAATTTATATGCTGCTTTCTCATAGGGACCAGAAATTGGTTTTACTATCCTTGGGTACAACATCTGGTTTACACACACACTATACACACATACATGCACAACCAACCAAGCACTGGCTTTGTTGTTTTTTTCTTTCTTCCATGTCTCAGTTTCTATCTCTGTAATTGACAAGCATAAATCCTAGGCCTCAAACCGCTGTTATGCACGGCACGCTCATCAGCGCTGACACACAGGCTCTCTGCAGGCAGGGCACTGCTTCATCAGACACAGCATCTGATCCACTCTTCCACAGGGGACAATAAAGTCACCGCACACTCTGCTGAGCAGCTGACCACTGCAGCACTGTGCTGGGTCACTTAATGAAGTGGACTATATTGGATGTGTGAAATGTGTGTGTGTGGTGCATGTAAGTGTCACAGTCCTGTAGCTCCTGGTGTTTGGCAGAGCGCGCAGCTGAAAAATGGAGCGTCTTAAGCAGACTCTGCCCGGCATGATCCTCAGCATTGACCTGGTCAATCTGGCATCTCCAATACCCAATGATGTTTACTGAGTGTAATGTTTTACTGGGAAAATACAAGGTTTGGCTGGTTAACATGGCTATATAACTTTTGATATGTAATTTATTTGAGCCTATTTTAGTTTACACCCAAATGACTTAATCACTTCAATAATGACTTCAAATAATATAAAATAAATAAATTAAAATTATTTATTTAGAAAAACACAAAAAGGAAATAATTTATTTTATTTCATTAAATGATAATCACTTGCAGAACCAGATGAAATCAATGCAGATGTAACAAAACAGAGCAGTTTGGTAGGAGCTATTATAGGTACATATCCAGGGCGTTCCTGCAGCAGCCAAGCAACTACCACTGAGATGAATGGAAATGCTAATAGATGGCTTTTTTTAATGGACCTCCTTGGAGATATATACAAAAAAAAGAGATGTTTATCCTCCAGATCGTCCATTTCCCTGTGATGTCAAAGCAGCTGCTAAGACAGACTTGTCATCTGTATATCTCATTTGTGCTCAGTCCCAGCGCTACAATTCATGTTTATTCAGCTTAATTAGCTCCCCATCTCTCCCTCTCACTTGCTTTCCCTCTTTATAATAAGTGGGTCATTGGCAAGGGCTCAGATTATTTTTTAGAACAAAACAACAGTTGGCCAAGAGGCACAATGTAGCGTTATGATTTGCAGAGGAATAAAAAAATCTGTATAGGAGACATGTTTAAAAAAGTCTAAAAAAAAATCTAAAAATAAAATAATTGGTTAAAGGGTCAAACTGAGGGAGCATGTGAACATGTAAAAAAGACTGTACTGTACTATATATATATATATATATATATATTAGAGGTGGGCATAGATTATTTTTTTTAATCTAGATTAATATTGAAATTAATCTAGATTAATCTAGATTAAAATGGCTCATTTGAATTCTCCCGAAGGCATTCAGAATATGTGTGCTACCCAAATAATGACTAAATAAGGGGCTGTTTACACCTGGCCACTTCATGCGTTTTCTCAGATCGGATAGCTATCTGATTTATCAAAACGATTCCATTTACACCTGGTCACATAAATGTGTTTTTGCAAAACGGATATAAATCCGATCTTCAATTCCCGCGCTATATGCAGATTTAATGGAGTGCACGTCACCGAAAGCAACAGATATGAGCTGCATTTTATTGATCATCAGCTAATTCAAAATCAGAGACGGCAATAAGAGAGAGCGGCAACAGTCCTGGTAAGATCATTTCGTTTCTTTACTTTTAATGAACATGATTGTATGTTAAGCGTCTGCGACTTACTTTCACTTTGATTTGCGATAGTCTGCACGTTGGCTGCTCATCTGCGGTAATGCGTGTTGCAGTAGCGTCGTCATATCTGACTATAACATGACATATAGCCTATATAACACGCTCTCACACGTTTATTTTTTTAGCATTTTTGGGAGGA